>OZ007511.1:10915879-12134872 GCA_963931865.1 Axinella damicornis
TGGTGCTCATCTATTGGTTGTTAGGCACGTGGTGGTGCACTGGTAGAGTCCGAGTCTCTAGTGCATAACTCAGGCTCCGTCTGGTTTCAAATCCCACTAAAGAAAGCCCTTGGTTTTTCTGTTGAAGTGTGGTTTGCCTTAAAAAAGGAATTGCCCTTTGCCCTTCCAGAAAAACAAGTTTGAGCAATGCTGTAACTCAAGCAACTTCAGTGATGGTGTCATAGCACCATCCCCTGTTAATGGGGCTCAGAACCTGCATGAAAACCTCTCTCTGACTGCTGTATCCTCCCCTGCAGGATGGCCAGCTCAGCAAAGATGAGATCCTCCAGCACCAGGACCTCTTTGTGGGCAGTCAAGCCACTGAGTATGGGGAGTACCTGGTCCGCCATGATGAATTTTGATCACTGCTACCTCAACCACGCTGCCTCATTCACTGCTGCCTCAACCGCTGCTGCCTCAATCAATTGCTGCCTCAATCGCTGCTGCTTCAATCAACTGCTGCCTCACTCCTTGCTCTGATATACTGCTGTTGTGATAATGCTGTATGCTGACCAGTTATGCTATTGTAGTATAGCCTCGTACCCAGGTCCACGTTCCGTGTGTGGGCCTGGTATGAGCTACTATTATTGTAGTGTGTGTTGAACATTCAGTTGGCACTATATATAATTGAATTACAATTGGGGGCGGGGCTATGATTGTTAACTCAGCATGTGTTTGGTGTGAATCCCTCTGAGGAAGTAGTTGAACCCAATACAGTGTTAACAGTGGACATATATAGCACTTTGAAATTGCAACCTATATATAAAGTAATAAAAAACATTTAAAATGTAACAGGATGTAGGGATACCAGAACCGCAAAAAGTAAGGAAACAAGGTAGGGATGATCACACAAAACAGTGAAGTATACAACCCCCTACAGAGATCTTTTTCCATAATACGTGTATAATGAAAAAAGATATGTAGGGGGATTGTATACTTCACTGTTTTGTGTGATCATCCCTACCTTGTTTCCTTACTTTTTGCGGTTCTGGTATCCCTACATCCTGTTACATTTTAAATGTTTTTTATTACTTGTTTATGTCATTTTTTTTAACAGCAGGCACATGCATGCTGGACTCTGGCATTTACACTGCCAGCAATGGCTGAAGAATCAGACCCAAGCATCTCAAGAGCCAACCCTTTTCTGGATGAATACTACGCCAGTGCTCCCTGAGCTGAAGACCATAGCTAAGTTTAGTGTAGCTAAAATAGCTATACCAGATAGTAGTAGCGACACATTGTTGAGTCTTTAGATAGGCATTCACCCCTCTCACAGAACACAGTCTAGTAATATATAACACAGTCTAGTAACATATATAGCACAGAGAATTTACCTCAGTCTAGTTGCGGTAACACAACGCAAGGCACGTCTAATTCAGCGATCTTGAATAATAATTACGTATCGTTGCTAAGTGATCGTTTAAGTGCGCATGCGTACAAACATGAAAATGGCGTGACAAATGAAGCCATAGTTATTGAGTGGGCAGCTGTAGCCGCCTGGTGAAGACTTGGAGGTTGCCAAAAAGCGATGGGCTGGTGCACTGCTCGGTGTAAAATGCTGCTGTTTCGTGCGAAAACCATCATGAGGGATTGAGGCGACGTTGAGCTATCCCGTCTGAAAGAAAGAAGAAGAAGAAGAAGAAAGAAAAACAATTTGCCCGTTTTGCGAGTACCTGGTGCGGTACTTTCGCGACGGTTTTTCGCGACGCGAGGAGTCTTGTGGTCATGAAAACACTCGAAGATGAACGGTATGTGGTTATAAAGGCTTATAAGTGTACCGTTTCTGAGATTTGGAGAGATTCTTATGTATTAGCATATATTGCGTGTTCGTCGTATCCCTACATACAGAGTCTACCGACTCTGTGATATCTATAGATGCCTGACAACTTTAATGGAAATTTAGAGGTCTATTAAGGACTGTGACCAGCTAGATCAGACACATTTTGTGTTGTGTTTGCAAACTTATTGTACTCCATTGGAATCAAAAATGAATGCCACTTTTGGGTTAGCCCCACCCCTCTCGCGTCCAATGACGTCATTTCCGGCCACGCCCAGGCAATCTGTCCAGCAATATGGCTTCTTTAGCAAACCCGCTAGGCAACTACAAATGCTAAGAAGCAGCAACTTAAAACCCCATGAACCTCCGTGATTTCATTATGACATAGAGAGCTGAAAGCCTACTACATTTTAAGCCTAGCTGGTATAGGTAGAGAGATCTAGCTAATCAACATGCAAGTAGGGCAACACTACTCAGATAAACCTATAACCTCTAGTTTACTCGAGGAACGTTCAATCAACAATCGCTAGGGTGAACAGCTTTATCTAGTCAGTAGACATACGATGGGCAACAACTAGAGTCCTTACAACCTGGATTTACGTTGCCGCCTAACGCATCCACTCCAAACCTAGCTGTAGCTAGTATGACAGAGGGCTAGTAAAATGCATGTCCTCGTTCCGGTTTCTTTGGAGACTTGAAGCTAGCTGAAAGCTCAGTTCAAACAGCATGCATAACAACACTTATGTCCACTGCACTAGTGCCTTTGATCTATAGACCACACCCATGGCAACGGGGCTTTCTTAAAATTCAAAATACACTAATGATACTAGTGGAAGTTTTAATTAATGTTGGAACTGCATGAAGTCTTAATTCTGGCAAGAAACTATAGCTAATAGCCCCATGCATGCACCATTCTCGAGACCTGTATGTATGCAAGTCCAACTATAATCATTGAAACATAGGCACTTATACACTAAACTATAAAGTTTACAGCATAGATAATGAGGCTGTATAGCTAACACATGACTATCATGAGACTTGATACTAAAGTTTACAAACTCAATCCTAGCTGTAAACCTTGAACGAAACACCTATATGGTATAATTACTGAGAGTTCAAATTTTTGCAGACTACCATCCATGGCTACAGTCATACTTCAACGCCCCCACAATTCAATAGCCTCTGTCCGGCATACGTCATGACGATCAGGAGGTGGTGGGAGAACAGAGCCAGGACAGGTGTGCTTCTCTATGTAGGTGGTTCCGAATCCAACCCATTTGTTTTCCCGGATGTACTGCAGCAGAATGTTATCATGAGTGTAGATGGTAGCGCCAAGGGCTCTCCCCTTAGCGAATATCCTAAAAACTTCTCCATAGCACTGGATCCACTTGTTTTCGGTCTGCATGCCATATTGAATGGTTGGGGTTCCTGGGCAAGGTGCTTGCCCAATGCAGTATCTTCCTGTACAGCCAAACCATTTCCTTGTCCCGCTAGGGTAGTAGAAGCCAACAATGTCACCGGCCTTGACTAGTCCGGGCCCGCTCTTTCGGTAGATACGTAAGACATCTTCGTAACAGTAATTCCACTCAATAGCTTCCATGTACAAGCCAGGGCAAGTAGACTTATTACAAACCCTAGGGGACCTATCACAGCCAATGTAATCCTTGGTATAGAGCGACTGGAAAGCAACGTCACTCGCATGGTGGACAGGTCCTGCAAAAGAAACGAGGAAATATTATATCATGAATGCACACACAAAGTGCATGTGCGCCTAGCCAGCTATAGCTGGTATAATAAGCATTTCAAATTCAACTTACTTCTGACACGCTGATTCTGCTGGTTGTATGCCATCCTATCATCCACAGGTTTGGCCAGGTCCTCGATCTCCCTCATAAAGTTGTTTTCAGTTTCATCCGGTGTACCAATGTCCTCCTCATTAATGATAAGGTTCTCTGGTGTGGATTCTTCCTCAGCTGCATCCATTTCCTCCTGCATGGGCTGCTCCAGAAAGCGCCTCTCCCATTCGACTCTTGCTGGAATTGCGGATTCTTCCCCAGCTGCATCCATTTCCTCCTGCATGGGCTGCTCCAGAAAGCGCCTCTCCCATTCGACTCTTGCTGGAATTCCATAGCCCAGAGCTTGGACCAGAAGTGCCACTAGGGCAATCCAAAAAAGTGCTGTCTTCATTCCTTGAGAGGCTCCGATTTTGCTGTGAAAGAGTGGTTGAAGACTATAGCTGTAGACCAGCTAGCTAGCTACTGGCCTTATATACCCTGCATGCATGCGTGTGAAAAGTTATTATGCCACAACACCAATTGAGCTTGGGGCTTCCAGTACTGTGTGATCATGAAGTCAGCGATACGTTCCTTCCTTTATTGGACAAGGAAACACTGTGCTACAAAGCATCAAGGAACATGTGGGAAGTAGTCTACCGTCAATAGTTGCAGTGCTGAATGAGTGTTTTGAATGACCTAAGCAACTCCATGTAGGAAGAGGAAGGAACAGACTAGAGGTGTTTATTGCTGCTAGGATGTCAAAACCTGTGAGTTGAATTCATGAGAGGAACTGAAGGAGTGTGGGTGCTGCAGTGTTGCAAAGCATGAAGGAACTTCCTTCATGTTGTGGGCAGTTGTCAGGGCCACAGACAGGAACAATACCCTTTCAGTGCTGTGAATGCCGTGGATAACCAGCCCTTGTAGCAACTTCAAATCAATTGTTGCAGTTGTTCTAGGTGCTCTGTATTTGCCCATAGATTGGCTGGACATAATTACAAAACTTGTCAACAAATGCAATTCGGGTAACTGACTGTCAAAGTAATCAATCTATCATAGCTATCAACAGCTGGAGTGAAGCCAGTGACAGATGATACCATTAATTGCCCACAGCATGAAAGAACTTCCTTCATGTTGTGTCCTTGCTCAGGATATGAAGGAACTTCCTTCATAATGTGGGCAGTTGTCCACAGCAATTTATATTTACAGTGAGGCCAGTGACACATGATACCCATGTCCACAGCGACTAATTTGTTTTCCAGTGATGCATGCATGCAACAGTGGTGAAGTGTTTGACCCCACTGTACATCTGCTCATGTGGAGGTGGTGAACCAGACTGCAGTGCCTCTTCTGTCACGAGGTCTGCGTGTGTGTTGTTTTAGTATGGCATATTATATGATGCATTTTATTTTGGCATATTTCACTTTTGTAATTAAAACTAAAACGACTGTCTCAGCCTGTTAGTTAAAACTACAACTAAACTAGTAAGTTAAATCACCCCAAAAAGGAGGTTACTAAAACTAAAAGAGCTTCTACTAATCCTTTTTAGATTTAGTAATTAAAGCTAAAACTAAACTAAACAATGCGACTTCTACTTCATTACAGCTAAAACTAGTTTCAGATAACTACATTGTAAGACAACATTGCTGTGTATCCAGGAGGTGCAATAGAATTTGCTATAATAGCGTATGGACAGATCCTGCTGTGATATCTAGCATCACACCCAGAGATCAGATATCAGAGTTAAAGAAACCGAAAACACAAGGAATATCACAAAAGGGGTGCACTTGTTTCAATTAAACAGTGCTGTCACATTCAGGAATTCCAAGTAATTAAAATAACTCTGCCTGACAATGCAAGAATTTTTGATCTAATGTTTCTCGTCAGAAGTTTCTCTCACTACCTTTCGAAAAGGACATGCTGGCAATAGTATCAAGCTGCCAAAAGGCAATTCGGTAAGCAAACTTTACTTATAATCCCCAGAGATGCATGAAGGTTTTGTGAGAACTAGCTTATAATTATACAATATACATCCCATGCTGGTACAAGTCATCACCAGTGTTGCCTACTGAAATTGAGCTTTCAACTAGCTAATATGCCGCCATATTCTGCACACGCACTGGACCATGCATTGCTGATGCTAGGACTGGTAGACTGTTACTTTAACCCACTCAAATCATGACTTCAGATTAAAGGGCTGACTTTGCGACAAACGCTGACGTTTTGTGGTCAGCACATTTGTGCCTGGTGAACAGATGTTTCGTAATGTGATGTATGCAAGGGAGGTGTCCGTGGACGCTGTGGTAGGTACATTTGTTGTACACGAGAAGTATTTATTGCATATCCATCTATATATGTGCGAAACACTGTATGTACTGTGGTATATAATGATTAACTGCACCATGATCACTCATAATGGAGTAAAGCTTCAATATTCTGCATGGTCACATTCAGTTTAGGGACATGACTGCAAGTATTTCACACCATCACGTTAATAATTAATGTGTGTTTCTTCCCTTACCATATATAGCTAGCTAGCAACCAAAAATATGTACACAAGACAGTACAATAATATTATTACTTCTATGCTGTATATGCGATTGTGTATCATGAGGGTGAGTTGAATTGAAGGTCTGTCTTGGGCCAATACCCGGCAATCAGCTTTGTTTTGAGTGAATTAAGAGCAATTGGCATGCATTCTCAAAATAATCACGTCAACATCAGCTATAGACCAATAATTAATGGTCAATAGCCTTATTCCTAGCTTCAAGTACTGTAAATAAACCTCTGTAGCTATAGCTAGTACGCCAATATTTACACAGGCTGGAGACTAAGCAAACTTGAGCAAGGTTTCCCGCCAGATCGACCCGACCAATGAAATCGTGACGCATCAGCTGAACCTGTACCTCGACGTGGCGACACGAACAAAGAGCATTGTGGGGGCTGGGGCTGGTACTAATAAAAGATCTTCGTTGCAGGCAAGTATTACTCTGCGACCAAGAGGAACTAGGAGAGAGAGAGGCGGAGAGAATGACCAGGTTGCAACTGTTTTTGGTGCTCTGTGTTGCAGCGCTAGTCTCTGGCGTTCCCACAGGTGAGCTGATGCTGCTCGGGAACAGCATATTCGTACCTAGTTCTCCCCTGGCTAACTGCAGATTGCACTAGTAATATTATCTCCTTGAACCCCCTGTCGCTTGCACATAAAAGTGTCTACTTCTTTTGGGGTCTGTGTTCATCTCTGCCTATAGGCCACTTCTGATCGCCCCTTTATGCTCACAACTCCGCTGTTTGTATCTATGGTTTGTGTAAGCCATAGAGATCCATCTTAGGTCAGTTTGTAAACCATTCCCCCATCCCACAGGTGAAGAGCAGCGACGTCACCGCGGTCCCAAAGACCTCTCGGAAGAGGAGCACTATGACGGTCCTGAGCACAATGCCGAGTATGACCACGAGGCGTTTCTGGGGAAGGATCAAGCTGAACGCTTTGACCAGCTGCCACCAGGAGAAGCCAAGAGAAGACTAAGGTGCATTGAACTTGCTTGTACTGGCATGTATCTAGATTCTGCCGTTACCTCAATTACAACCAGTAGTGGCTAGGTCACCACTGTCTTGAGCGGAACAGTACGTTGCGCCAAGTCGGTTTTGCCTGTCTTGCTCGCTCGGTATGGTCACACCAAATACTGATTTCTTGTTTCACGGATGGACAGACCAGTCCCAAGCTTTGACGACCGTCTCTATTCACTGGACTGGGGTACTACACTGACAGTAAATTTGTCTCATAGCACTATCCAGGCTTACTGTGATGTAGAAACTGGCTGTACTACTCACTGACTTGTACTCACAGTCAGCTCGCCAGCTCTGGCCTGCATTCAGGCATAGTTCAAAGCTTCAAGTCTTGGGGTCAAAGGTCACATGCATAGTATACAGGCTGTTTACATCTGACAGCACACTGTCAATTAGCTGCCCTTCCACTCTGGCTACCGCCATTATCCCTGGTAAAACTACCAGCTACGCACCTCATACCCAGGTCTTCTCACCGTACCCCAGCATTGTCAGCTGCAGCACCTGGCTATATGCACATGACCTTTGACCCCAAGACTGGAACCTTTGATGGTCGGTTGAGTGCAGGCCAGTTCAAACAAGCCAGAGCTGGATTTGAGTACATCAGTCAGTTGTAGAGCTGGATGTTGCATAAATAGTCTAAATTTACTCAGTCCAGTGGTCTAGTCCAGTAGCTGGGTGGCTGGCAAAAACCCCTTTGAATACTTGAGCACACCACCACTTCCTGGCCACCCTTGGACCAGGATGCTTATAACCACAGAGCAGATGTAACCAATTAGCTCAGGGACGAGCACCTAATTAAACTGCACCCACTAACAAAAGGTAATTGTTTTCATAATCTGTAAAAGAATAGACATACCAGATCCATTGTAGAATCATGAGTAACTTTGGTGAGTAGAATAGCTGCCTAAGAGTGGGACAAAACAATGACTCGTGCAATCTCTCCCCTCCAACATGCAGCATGATTGTAGACAAGATTGACAAAGACAACGACGGTCAGGTCACTCAAGAAGAACTCAAGGGATGGGTACAGCACGTTTCAAAGAGGTTTGTTCACATAACCGTAGGCTAGTACATGTCCTCCCCGACAAATAACAGGAGATTGCAAGGTGGTAGTCATTCCCTCATGAGTTGCGCTCCTCCCACTCCCCTCAGGTATATCTACGAGGACGTTGACAGGCAATGGAGCTACCATGACAAGAACAACGACAAGCTCATCAATTGGCAGGAGTATAAAGATGGTGCCTTTGGAAATATTGACAGTGAGCTATCAGACTCTTAACAAGTGTAACATTGGTAATGGGGCTTAACCTGACTGAAGTCTTAATTACTCGTGTGTTATTTTTCCCGCCCATCAGACCCAGATGAGGTTTATGACCACCATCGTCAGCTCAGCTACAAGGACGTTTTGGCACGAGATGAGAGGCGCTTCAAGGCTGCCGACACTGACAGCGATGGACAGTTGAACAGAGAAGAGTTTGCAACGTTCCTCCATCCAGGTATGAGGATTCCAGGAAGGAGAGAGGAGGGAGGGAGGGGGAGGGGGGGCTTGATGTCTGTGTTTGTGTGGACTACTTGAGTTGCATCAAGTGATGAAGATTGTTTTTTTTCCTTGACAGAGGAGTCCAAGCATATGCGTGAGATAGTCATCGATGAGACAATACACGACATGGACAAGGATAGGGACGGCTACGTCACTCTGCAGGAATACATTAGTGAGTGGTATGGGTGGGTGTGAGAACGTGTGCAGGAGAGGGCAATGTACTCCTAAATCTTCTCGTCGTTGAGCTAGGGTGTGGGTTGTGAGGTGATACCTTGATCTGAAATCTCCCCTGTCAGATGACCTCTGGCCCCAGAATGAGCGGGAGGGGGTGCCAGAGGGGGAGGAACCAGACTGGGTGAGTAGCGAGAAGGAACAGTTTGGGACGTACCGTGACAAGGATGGTGATGGGAAGCTGAACCGGCAGGAGATCGGAGAGTGGATCCTGCCGCAGGTACTGTACAAGCAGTGGGAACGGGGGTGGGGGGGAGATCGGAGAGTGGATCCTACCATAGGTACTGCACAAGCAGTGGGAATGGGGGGGGGGGGGGGGGGGGGGGGGGGGGGGGGGGGGGCTATAGCCTCCCCTTGCACTGGATGTGCTCAGCCCCCCCCCCCCCCAACATTACGCTGAAAGTACCTCAGGAAACTCATTACTCTTGCCATTGATTTAGTCACACAGAAAGCCTAGATAGTTGACCTTGTAGTTGAAGAGATACCTACAGCTACGGGACGTGACAAAGCTCCGTAGTCCTCTACAGATCTGATTCACACATTTCAGTGACGTCTGGGTTAATGATTAGTCTGCATGAGTGTAATTGCATTTCGACACATGGCTGGTGAAGTGTGTTCGTCACAGTGCTGCAGTGACCGACTCCGTAACACCATTCTTTGAATCAGATGTGTAGGGAAGTCCTTGACTGTAGACAGACGCACAGTTTTGCTTACAGGCCTCTTGCAGGATAGTGAACAAGTTCTGCCTAACAGAACTAATTCCTGGGTACATGCTGTCGGCTCAGTGGTTGCTAGTGGGTCCTAGTGTCAGTGCAACCGAGAAAGGATGGACCTGGGAATGAGGCTACCTCCACCGCAGAGGTGTGGGTAGAGACCCATGCCACTCCACTGTGTGTCACTCTCACACCGGAGGGGTGCAACACTTGTGGGCCTGGCCTTAGCTGTGGCTATTTCACACTGGTTTGAGAAAGGTGTGCACCAGGCCGTGGGACTCGGCGGCATGCTTCTTCATGTAATCATACATTGAGTACTAACTACAGATCTGTCACGAGGCAGAGACGATTGGCCATGATTCCCAGTTGGTGTGAACTTACTCAAGTTCTTCTGAGAACGTCGCTGTCAGATTGAACTAATCTCTGTGTTATCCTCTGCCAGGACTATGACCATGCTGAGGCAGAAGCCCGTCATCTCATCCACGAAGCAGACGTCAACAAGGTATGGGCATTTACTCCGCTGTGGTGTAGCTGTGACCTGTCTCAGAATCAGCATAAACTATGAATATGCATATGCACAGAGAATGCCTTGCACATGCGAGTATATTTAGTAGGTATGGTTGGTCGGCCACAACTAGTTGTTGCAACATGGCAATGTGGCACATTGAAGGAGTTCACTGAAGTAGTGCACGCTTCCCCAAGTGCTAAAACTCATGGTGTGGTTAGCTCACTGTCTCCTACGAGAAGAGTAAGAGCTGGAGCTGTTGACAGCACCGCACTGGCTCTGCCAACTCGTCCAACCCATTTGCAGTGACGATCGCTAGAACACGAGTTGACAGGGATGTGCTGTCACATGTATGTTAGCATTAACCGGTGATTGCATTCCTGACTATTGTCACATATATATTATATACAAACCCTAGCCAAGATTGTGGCCTAAACAGACAGATTAGTTGCCTCACGCTAAGGCGCTCAGCAATGAACGTTGCAACCTTTGAAGTTTCATTTTCACACACAAATGAGCCGAAGTTGATTGTTCTTATGCCTGTGTCCACTTTCCCAGGACGGCCAGCTCACCAAAGAAGAGGTCCTCCAGCACCAAGACCTCTTCGTGGGCAGTCAGGCCACAGACTTTGGGGAGTACCTTGTGCGCCATGATGAGTTTTGATCGCTAGCTGCTGCTGACCTAGGTGTTCATATTCAGGACTGCTGATGATCATGTCTCATTATACAGTGTAGTTTGTGTTTGATACGCCATGAACATTTTGATAATCTACCAACAAGGGGTGGTCACGCCAATAAGCACCGTACTTAGAGCTGTGAGCATTGATTGTGACCCTGTATATGGCAGATGTAGGTGTGGCTTACCGTCTTATTCCATATACTACCAAAAAGTCATGCAGTCACGGTGGATTTTTGCGATGGTCACAGGGTCACCGGCAGTTTAGCAGCGCTGTCACAGGCAGTTTTTGGACGGTCACAGGTTGTGACCCCGGTCGCAGCTCTAAGTATGGCGCGTATTGAAGTGACCACCCATTGGAGAAATCCTTAATTAGAAGAGAAAAACGGGTTACACCTAATCAGATTATGGAAGACCATATGCCTGCAAATCCCATCGTTTGTTGGTAAAGAGGTTATTGTTATTTGATGTTCTCATCAGTTCATGATCACACACATGATCTTTTAGTCCCCAGGCCAGCCCAGCACCCTAGCTTGTGTCCCCAGGCCAGCCCAGCACCCCAGCTTGTGTTCCCAGGCCTACCCTATTCCAGTTTGCATTGACAATAATGCTTCCGTGCACTATTGTCAATGAACAATGGGGGTATCGAGGCGCTAGCTCTCTGGGGAGAGCCAGAGATCAAGGCTGTCTCAGGTTATGAATTACTGACAGCTTTTGGGCTTATTAGTACCCTTGGATTACTCAGACACATTTGGCTGAACAGCTATTACATCATGTTCTGCACTGTGCACTCCAGTATACTTCCTTCAGTGACCCTCTGATAGTATCCTACACAAACAGAGGGCTTTCCTACACAAACTTCCGTTTTACTACTGGAATGCCCAGTAATTACCCTGCTCTGCCTAGCCCCACTCTGCCTCTGCCTAGACTTAATTTACCCAGCTATCTTGGCTAATAGCCCTAACCTACTCTACCTAGCCCCCAACCTATAGACCTACCCTGGCTAACCCTAACCTACTGTACCTAGCCCCCAACCTATAGACCTACCCTGACCTACTCTACCTAGCCCCCAACCTATAGACCTACCCTGGCTAACCCTAACCTATTCTACCTGGCACCGACTAGTTGAGGCTTCTCGAGTATAGGCCATACTGCAACAACATTCAGCGTGAATACTCTTATAAGCACAGATATATATAACAAACGCCCATCACTTCGGGTGTGGTACTTGCCATTATCATGCGAATGAAAGTAGCTATCAAAGTTTCCCACCATGAGAATCCTATATTTGCGTTCGGTCGGAATCGGTTTGCAGGATACCTTGGCAAGGCACTGAGAAATGGTAGGATCAAAGACACATGCATGCACATGGATACAAACCTCCCAAAGATGGCAGGTTCGTCTGAAACTGCCCGCACGTTAGCTGCATAATTAGGATCACCTCGACTCGAGTGATTAATGTACCGCTGCTGGAGTTCCTCCACACAGGAGCGCACGCCAGGGATTTCAAATTAAAGCAGAGCTATAGCTACCATATTCAGAGAGACAGCTACTCTGCTCAATATCGTTTGCTTTACCTGTACACATAATATAGCTGCACATTCTCCGCCCAAGTCTTTAATGTGGGTGAGAGGTCATCACCGTAATTTTGTCACTGGACTGAACTACTACCAAGCTGGGTACAATCACTGGAGTGGACTAGACTACTGGACTGGACTTGTGCAAACCGCCATAAAAAGTATAGGACATCAATACTATAAAATTAATTATCGGGACATTTTGATGTCTGGCATGCAGAAAACGGTACAATTGATGTCAACAATGATGACGTTATAAGATAGTCACAAGAAACTCTGTATGTACATAGTAATTAAAAAGTTAGAAGGAACACTGCAAAATGTACACACAGTATCTATGGTTACGGCGACAGTTATATACAGCAGGTGATGGAGAATAACTTCCTCTAAATTCTGAGCTGGATACAGGAAAAACCTGCAGGGTAAAGGTTTTTGCCCACTTAATTCCTATGTGTGCAGTTCCATTCCCCCTCCATATTTGCATACTGCAAGGGACAGAAGACTGCATGGAGGTTGTGAAGGCTTGGGCATAATGATTATGAGGCTGTTAGCTCTATAATCTTGCTGGGACAAAATTCAATCTTACTGCATTTTGGATATGCAGCCTGATGATGCTTGTTTCTCTGCTATGGTAACAGTGAACCTGACACTCACAATGGGAAGGCATTCCAGGTATGGTAGTGAATACAGTGTAGCCAATGAATCTTCTGGTTTGATGGTAGTCATAGTAATCAGAGGTTGTTGACCACCTGTTGGACATGCAGAGGGAGATACCAGTGGATGATGCAGGTCGTGAATATTATCGAACATCCAATTACAAATGTGCAGATGCACAGTCATAACACCACAACCATAGGATGAAGTATTGCCCAATACAGGGGAGGGTATGAAGACTAAGAAAGAAACCATTCATCTAACGGATGCTCTTAGTACACAACCAGTCACACAATACAAAATTGTAATTGGGTTTAGCTCTACAAGGAGTAACTACTATACCCTAATTAGTATTAAGCTGTACGTTGCACATCCAGCTTCAAAATAAGAATAAGACAATGCCACGCACTTCAACAGGAGTACAGTACCCATTACAGACTTGCAGCATACCACTCACCCAGGCTCATACCACAATGCTCAAGCTGTCATGATACCAATTGATTCCTGTTCAGCACAACTCCATGATCAGTTGTACAGGGATAATTAAGTCAGCTGCAACCATGCAATGTGGTTAGAAATAGCAACACCACACACCTGAACAAGGGGACGTTCACTGGGTGCTTTTTTTCTCCATACCAGCGGATGTTCCTCCTGCCTCACTGCTGCCAGCATTATCCACCATTGATATCTGCATGTAAAACACATCATCACAAAAGCAATCAAAATGTGTACCTTCCACTAGTTTCAACCAGTAACTCACTGGATTTCTGCCACAGAAGATGCTGTACTTGTCCAGAGTGGTGTGAAGGCTCTGGTATGTTGGATTAGGGGCATATTTCTTCCATGTCAGTAAGAGGCGAAAGCACCTCATGGCGGGGTTGTCCCTCTCTGTAGGAAACTGCTCACAATAGCTGTAGAACTCACGACAGTTAGGAATACTGAACATTCGAAATGCTTCCTGAATAGGAATTCGCTCCATCAACTTGGTGTGGAGGTTAGAAGCGAGATCATTTAGCAGGCTATCATCAACTTCTTGATTTGCTAAGTCTTTGGCAAACAATCGATCAATATATTTCCCTGGTATAACATGGTAGGGTTCAAAGTGGAGAGCTTTCTCTAGCTTTAGTTTCTTTCTACCAGTGGTGTCAAGAATGAATGGCTTGCATTCTCGGACAGCCTTGACAACTTGATCAGCCACGCTGTACAGTGTGAGCTGACTTGAACTAGGGAGAGGGTAAGTGGACAAGTTTGATGGATCAATCAGCAGCTCAGTGGTAGAAATCCTAGGACAAAGGTCTTGTTTTGCTTCCAGGACCTTCGAGATCAGTGAGGAACGAAGTCGAACACATGCCATCTCCTCTCCTTCAGGACACAACATCAGTAGCAGCACCACACGGTTCTGTTCTGATACTTCTACAATCGTTTCAACACCATCCTGATCCAACCACTGAATTCCATTCTTCCAAACGGCACACCTTCTTCTCAGCACAGGTGAGGCTCTGTCCTGCTGGGAGGTGTCCAGGACCAGAGCAAAGGAGAAGGCCAGACGAAGAAGCAACACCTGTAGAAACCGTGGGGTCAGGTACTGCCCTTCTTTGGAGCACTGCAGACACCAGCCACACCGGTACTCGCCAAGACCACTGCTCTGCCAGACGTCTGTGGGATGCTCCACTCGAACTAGAGCTGGGAAGAAGTAGTAGCTCTCTGAGGATTCATCACCTGTGGCAATGGCTGTATCACTATCCCTGGAGGGGTCATTGTCAGCTATCAGTGAGAGGGTGAAGGAGTCTTTTATCTTGTGACAAAACTCAAACAGAGTCAGAACACTCAAGATCATGTCAGTGCTGTATTTCCCAGCATATACAATTTCAACTTTCGACTTCGGCACAACTCCAGTGCTGGTGGCTATGTCATGATGCTGCTTGAAATTGTCAGGAGCAAAAATGGTGCCATTGATCTCAGAGAGTAGAGCTTGTTTGTCAATGATCACCCACCCTGCAACAAACTCTCTCTTGTTGGGTAGGTAGAGCAGGTGTCCACCATCACTCAGGCTGCCCAGTAATGGAGACAGTAGGCTTGGTTCAGTTGGCAGAAGAGCATCATTGGCTGCTGTAATGTGGGTACAAAGTTCCCCAACACTGCAGGCAACTTGTGTGTGGAGCTTAGTGCCAATGAAAGCATGTAACAAGTGAGGGTAGATAATTTCTTTTTGCTCCGAATCTTTTGCTTCTCTCAGTGCTGTACAGCTGAATTCAATCATGTCACAAATCTTACCTAACCCACTAGAAGCCAGTTTGCGACAATCTAGAGCTGCAAATCCTACAAAAGACAGGGAAGAACTAGAGGAGATGCAAGCTTCCTTGATGTTCAACCACTTTTGGTCAACAACCTCCCCAGCTTCTCTCACCTTGTCTGCCCAGCTGCCTATGACTATCAGGTGGGCTGTGGCCTTCACTCTACTGCAGCAGTTCTCAGTGAATGAGATCCAGTACTGCAGTGTCCGAATCACCTCAGCCTCACTCTCACTGAGTTTGACTACTACTATGAAGATGGCAGCCGAAGAAGACATCAGATTCCCTACCAGTGCATCGTGACTCGAGTAGTACTCAAACTGGCCTGCTAGGTCATAAACAGTAATAGTTCCTAAACGTCTGCTTTGAATGGTGACTATACTGATACCAGCAGTCATCATCTCCACACCAGACGCATTTCTAAGCTGACCAGCAAATGCTCCAAACCGACTGGTGACCTTGTTCTCAATGACCTTCACCAGGGTACTCTTACCAGCAGCTGGATTGCCAAAGACAAAGATCTTAGTGGCAGTTGGTATGGTATCATTACTTAAGCCAGTGAATTTAGCTAGCAATTTTGCTATTGTATAGTTCCTGGAACATTGCAATGGTGTTTCATTGTTAGCATTTCCAAACCATGGATCTGCTCTCCCAGAGGCTAACAGAATTCGCACTACATCTGTCCTGTTAAACTTGCAAGCCACATGCAGTGGACTATTACCATCCTTATCCTGGCTGGCTGTACTGCAGCCCCATTCACTAACAAGGTACATCACAATGTCCGCATGACCCTTACGACAAGCCTCATGCAGTAGAGTATCGCCATGCCCGTCCCTACTCTCTGGATCACAGTGGTACTGCTCCACCAACTTCCTGGTCACATCCAGCCAGCCATGGTGGCAGGAGTAGTCTAGCAGAATTCTACTATGTTTCTTACAAGCAGTGCTACAATCTTGTGCAGTAAGGAGGATTTCAACAACAGGGAGCCGTTTAGTCTTGCAAGCCTCCAGCAGTGGAGTATCACCATCCTTATTCTGACAGGCTGTACTGCACCCCCGTTCACTAACAAGGTACCTCACAATGTCCGCATGACCCTTACGACAAGCCTCATGCAGTAGAATATCGCCATGCCCGTCCCTACTCTCTGGATCACAGTGGTACTGCTCCACCAACTTCCTGGTCACATCCAGCCAGCCATGGCGGCAGGAGTAGTCTAGCAGAATTCTACTATGTTTCTTACAAGCAGTGCTACAATCTTGTGCAGTAAGGAGGATTTCAACAACAGGGAGCCGTTTAGTCTTGCAAGCCTCAAGCAGTGGAGTATCACCATCCTTATTCTGACAGGCTGTACTGCACCCCCGTTCACTAACAAGGTACCTCACAATGTCCGCATGACCCTCACAACAAGCCCCATACAGTGGAGTATCATAATACCCGTCCCCGTCCCTACTCTCTGGATCACAGTGGTACTGTTCCACCAACCTCCTGGTCACATCCAGCCAGCCATTGTGGCAGGAGTATTGTAGCAGAATTCCACTATGTTTGTTACAAGCAGTGCTACAATCTTGTGCAGTAATCAGGATTTCAACAACAGCTAGCCATCCAATCCTACAAGCCTCAAGCAGTGGAGTATCGCCAACCTTATTCTGACAGGCTGTACTGCAGCCCCGTTCAGCTACAAGGTACCTCACAATGTCCACATGATCTTTACGACAAGCCTCATGCAGTAGAGTATCGCCATGCTCGTCCCTACTCTCTGGATCACAGCGATACTGCTCCACCAACCTCCTGGTCACATCCAGCCAGCCATGGTAGCAGGAGTAGTGTAGCAGAATTCTACTATGTTTGTTACAAGCAGTGCTACAATCTTGTGCAGTAAGGAGGATTTCAACAATAGTTAGCCGTCCAGTCTTACAAGCCTCAAGCAGTGGAGTATTACCCTTGTTGTTCTGACAAGTTGTATTGCACCCCTGCTCACTAACAAGGTACCTCACAACGTTTGCATGACCCTTACGACAAGCCTCATGCAGTAGAGTATCGCCATGCCCGTCCGTACTTTCTGGATCACAGTGGTACTGCTCCACCAACCTCCTGGTCACATCCAGCCAGCCATGGCGGTAGGAGTAGTATAGCAGAATTCCACCATGTTTGTTACAAGCAGTGCTACAATCTTGTGCAGTAAGGAGGATTTCAGCAACAGCTAGCCTTCCAGTCTTACAAGCCTCAAGCAGTGGAGTATCACCATCCTTATTCTGACAGGCTGTACTGCACCCCCGTTCACTAACAAGGTACCTCACAATGTCCACATGATCTTTACGACAAGCCTCATGCAGTAGAGTATCGCCACGCCCGTCCCTCCTTTCTGGATCACAGTGGTACTGTTCCACCAACCTCCTGGTCACATCCAGCCAGCCATGGTGGCAGGAGTAGTCTAGCAGAATTCTACTATGTTTGTTACAAGCAGTGCTACAATCTTGTGCAGTAATCAGGATTTCAACAACAGCTAGCCGTCCAGTCCTACAAGCCTCAAGCAGTGGAGTATCACCAAACAGATACTTGTTTTGACAGGTTGTACTGCACCCCAGTTCACTAACGAGGTACCTCACAATGTCCACATGATCTTTACGACAAGCCTCATGCAGTAGAGTATCGCCATACTGGCCCCTACTCTCTGGATCACAGTGGTACTGTTCCACCAACTTCCTGGTCACATCCAACCAGCCATGGTGGCAGGAGTAGTGTAACAGAATTCTACTATGTTTGTTACAAGCAGTGCTACAATCTTCTGCAGTAAGGAGGATTTCAGCAACAGCTAGCACTCCAGTCTTACAAGCCTCAAGCAGTGGAGTATCACCCTCGTTGTTCTGACAGGCTGTACTGCAGCCCCGTTCACCAACAAGGTACCTCACAATGTCCACATGACCCCTATCACAAGCATAGTGCAGTGCAGCATCACCATCCTCATCCCTACTCTCTGGATCACAGTGGTACTGCTCCACCAACCTCCTGGTCACGTCCAGCCAGCCATGGCGGCAGGAGTAGTGTAGCAGAGTTCTCTCGGACCACCGGTCACTTCTAACGTGTTCTGGATTCTTGACTCGAGGCAGCAGCCTCTCGACTTCAACTAAATCTCCCAGCTCACAAGCACGTATTACCTCGTTAGCAGACATTGACTACAGTAATGGGATACTTAATTCTTCATCAGAACCCAACATTGCCTTCCGCATTCCATGCACAGTGAGTGGGTGGGGCTCAATTTAATTACTTGTCACGTAAGGATTATAACTAGTGCAGTCCACTCATGGCCTGAGTTTTAAAGCAGCATTTCTGAGTTTAGGGCCACGCAGCTCGAGAAAAAAAATTTGGCACAGTGGGCAGTGTTCCTATTACACTCCTGGTAGGGGGAAAATTGTGCCGCGTAATGTAATTAATTAATTACACTCCTGGTATAGGAAAAATTGTGCCGCGTAAATAAATAATTAATTACACTCCTGGTATAGGAAAAATTGTGCCGCGTAATCTAAATAATCTAAATAATAAACGTTTGACTACTTCCGAATGGCCTACAAAGATTCTGACTACACTGTCGTGATCGCTATGATGCAGTGACACAAAATCAAAATAATTGTGCTGTAACTCACCTTGGTGGCAGAGATACAAGCGCTTTTGTCATACCGTCGGCCGCGAGTCGATCGCTGTCTTCGACGTTGGTTGCCAGTACAGTCTTATGAAGGCCCCACAAAGATTCTGACCACACAGCCGTGATAGCTATCGTTGACTGACGCTTACATGCTGAAACTCACCGTGCTGGCGAAGTTGTTAGCACTGTAATAAGCTCTTGTCTTACTTTTGGACGCCATTGCTGACTCGACATATCGCATATCGATCGACGGTAACGACTGAGCAAGGTCCTCACGTGACATGTGCGTTAATTGGAATGAGCTGCAATACCGTACGGTTGCGCGTCCAGCGAGTTGCAACCGTTTCCAACGCGGCTACCAGGAGTGCGGTTGCCCCTCGTTAATGAATGTAAATAATAAACGTTTGACTACTTCGGAATGGCCTACAAAGATTCTGACTACACCGTCGTGATCGCTATGATGCAGTGACACAACCACAAAATAATTGTGCTGAAACTCACCTTGGTGGCGGAGATACAAGCGCTTTTGTCGTGCCGTCGGCCACCATTGCTCGATCGCTCTCTTCGACGTTGGTTGCCAGTACAGTCTTACGAAGCCCCCACAAGATTCTGGCCACACGGCCGTGATCACTGTCGTTCACTGACGCTTATATGCCGAAACTCACCGTGTTGGCTAAGTTGTGAGTGCTGTAATAATGTCTTGTCTTCCTTTTGGTCGTCATTGCTCGCGATCGACTGAGCGTGGTTGCCACGTGGCATGTGCGTTAATTGGAGCGAATTGCGATACCGTTCGCGCTACGGCGAGTGGTTGAAACGCGGCTACATGTACTATTCGGTATCTCTAAGTCATTTCCGTATATATATATAGCTATCATGGTACTCATGTGATAATTGGAACGAACTGCCACGCTTAGCCTGTGCTACCGTTTAACCGCGGCTACCAGGAGTGCGGTTGCCCCTCGTAATCTAAATAATCTAAATAATTAATAAACGTTTGACTATTTCCGAATGGCCTACAAAGATTCTGACTACACCGTCGTGATCGCTATGATGCAGTGACACAAAATCAAAATAATTGTGCTGAAACTCACCTTGGTGGTGGAGATATGAGCGCTTTTGTCATACCGTCGGCCGCCATTGCTCGATCACTCTCTTCGATGTTGGTTGCCAGTACAGTCTTATGAAGGCCCCACAAAGATTCTGACCACACAGCCGTGATCGCTATCGTTTACTGACGTTTACATGCCAAAACTCACCGTGCTGGCAAAGTTGTTAGCACTGTAATAAGCTCTTGTCTTACTTTTGGACGCCATTGCTGACTCGACATATCGATCGACGACTGAGCATGGTCCTCACGTGACATGTGCGTTAATTGGAATGAGCTGCAATACCGAACGGTTGCGCGTCCAGCGAGTTGCAACGGTTGCAACGCGGCTACCAGGAGTGCGGTTGCCCCTCGTAACTACTAAAATATAACTATCTGAACAGCATTACACTTTACAGTAACTGGATAAGACTAGACTGTTCGAATATCATCTCTGACATATCACGGTATTATGTTGTACACAATACAATGTCAGTACAATGACCCTGCATACTTCTAGGTGATCAAATTTAATTAGCTGTGCAGAGTGAAGAATTTTCACACATGAATTTTTTCCCAGTCCGGAAGCCCTACATGTACATTGTAGGACTTTAATAGTCTCATGGGAATGGTGAAACTGAACGTCTCACTATATAGCTACACGTTTTGCAGTCATTGGTGGTTAAAGTCTTAAAGACTTTGCAGTTGACACAACAGACATGCTGCTAGAAACCCATCGCTATACAGCTGAGGCTCAAAATGGGCCCAGGTGAGATTAGACTTCTCCTTAAGTTCCTAACGAGAAGTGAAACACTAGTGGTCATTTGAGTCTCACACAGTTAGCTATAGTGCATGTCATGATATACAGTCTACCTAGTACGCCACTAACTGTAAATGGCTCTCCGTTAGAAAAAGTTGAGTCTTACAAGACTACCTAGGTGTCTGGCTTCTTCACTGAGCTATATAGTCTATATATGGTAAAATTGGGGGATGCCAACACTTCAACATTACAACTTCGCATGCATTCGAATTCTTCATGCATGAAGTACACGGGTGTATACAGTTACAAGATGCGAGCATGCTTTCATAATCTGTATTCCAATTCATACAGATTATGATAAATTGTAGCTTAACTTCCTTGGCTAGTAGACGGCGCTATTTAAAATTGTGTGTTTAGCATCAGATAACTCATGGCATGCAGGGTTCTATCTAGGATTTTGAGTTTGAGGGAGAAGGTCTTGAGAATGACGGTGGACGGGGGACTGCGGCCGTAGACTGCAATTTGTAGGGGGGTCTGGGGGCATGCACCCCAGAAAAATTTTGGGATTTTGAGCCTTCTGAGGCACTCTGAGACAATTTAAGGTCATAGTATGGAAATGCTATGCAGTGTAACATGAGACGGTACAAAGCACACAGGTGTAGCTACATGCTGCAGTTTGAATTATTTGTCAGAAATTATATTTTTTTTGGGGGGGGGGGGGGGGGGGGGGGGGGGGGGAAGCTGGAGTGTTTGGGGGGAGAATCTTCCCCCCCCCCCCCCCCCCCCCCCCCCAGTAGATAGAACCCTGGCATCCTCAATTTTCCTACTACAGAAGATTATTTAAGGTAGAACCCCATGACGCTTCATACACCTGTTGAGAACCATGTACTTCATGCATTCGGCCAATAATTGTTATAAATAAAATATACGAACAATAAAATAATTGTTATAAATAAAATATACGAACAATAAAATTACTATGCAGTCAAAATGATGCATAGACGAGTCCTTTTCTGGATGTCATAAAGGAGGTTTTCTTGTACCAGTCAGTATATCTGCCGAACAAACAAAGAGTGCAGTCATGAGCCACATAATGTACATAAAACTGTAGCTAAGTGGGACAATTATAGCCTCCTTCTCAGCCCAGCGTTTGTCGCTTGCAGTACTAATGCGGTACTGCAAGTGACAAACGCTGGGGTGAGAAGGCCTGAGAATGAAGCTAGGACAAAACGCTACAACTTATTTATGGGAAGCCCTGGCGGTTCTGGTGTACCACCCAATGGTCCCATCAAATTTGTACATGTAATCCATCATTCTTTGTGATGGCATTTGCAGATCAATTAAATTGTTCCACTACAATTTGTGGGGGGTGATTGCTTCTTGGCATCATGTAAAGTGCTATGAGGCACTACATACCTGCCATATTGAATCATCGTAGAGTCGGTATACTCTATCCACGGGGAAGGCGTGGACACAATACATCACAATACTGTTCATTTTCAAGTGTTCATGACCAACAAAACTCCTGGTGGCATGAACCGCCCAAACCATGTGATGGACCAGGGCGGCCTGTAGCACAACTGCAAAATAATGCTTACCATCAAAGAGGGTATACCATGGCAACTGCACGTAAGTCAGGTGTGCAAACAGAAGTGAGTGTCCTCCTTCTCTTTGTTTCCTGAGGAGAGAAAGAAGTGTATACCTAACCAAGTATATATCGCTAGCCATTATGTGCTAAAGTGAAAGATTGTTACATGAACATGGTCCCTAGGCAAATAGGTATGTACCACCAAGTGCCTGCATGGTCATTCATTCTGTACCGGAGTTCAGGGTGTCAACATCCAAACAAGCTCACTCTACACACCCTTTGAAAACGTCACGGGTTCTACCTTAAATAATCTTCTATCCAATCGGTCTGTACAGACAATGGGAGCAAAGTTACAGATTCAACATTTCACTAGGGAACTCACAATACACTACTGGTAGGGGAAAATCGTGTCACATTACACTCCTGGTAGCCAGTGGTAGGGGAACATTATGCTGCGTAATTAATGTAAATAATGTAAATAACTCGTTTGAGTGATAGGAATGGCGTACAAAGATTCTGACTACACCGTCATGATCGCTATCATGCACAATGCATACAACTTTGGTGCTGAAACCTACCTTGGTGGTGGAGATACAAGCGCTTTTGTCGTACAGTCGGCTTGATCACTCTCTACAGCTCTTTCGAAAGGCCCACAAAGATTCTGACCATACGGCCGTGATTGCTGTTGCTCACATGCCGAAATTCACCGTGCTGGTGAAGTTGTGAGAGCTGTAATAAGTTCTTGTCTTCCCATTGGCCGCCATTGCTGACTCGATCGACTAAGCATGGTCCTCACGTGACGTGTGCGTTAGTTGGAATGAGCTGCAATGCAATACCTAGCTTGCGCGACCGGCGAGTTGTAACCAATTGCAACGCGGCTACCAGGAGTGTGTTTGCCCCTTGTAATTAAATGTTTGACTACTTAGGAATGGCCTACAAAAATTCTGATTACATCATCGTGATCGCTATCATGCACTGACACAAATGTTTATAGTGAGCAAAGTCTTCATTAAAGTTTGGTGCTGTAACACACCTTGGTGGTGGAGATACAAGCAGTTTTGTTTTCTCATCGGTCGCCATTGCTTGAGCAATCTGTTGGACTTTTGTTGCCATTACAGCTCTCATGAAAGGCCCACAAAGATTCTGACCACACAGTGTTGATCGCTGGCATTCACTGATGCTTATATTCCGAAACTCACCGTGCTGGTGAAACTGTGAACACTGTTACAGTAATAACTTATGGTCTTCCCTTTGCAAGGGGGTGACACTCCCATATTCGCTGTAGACACAGCTGTGACCGAGCATATAGGCAGATCTTGACCCCGTACATTAAGCAAGGGGTGGAGTCGCTACGCATTTTTTCGTATATTATCAGATTAATTGTGGGGGCAACCATGAGAAGGCTGGACATGCATCAGCAACTGGCACGAATCATGAGGAAACATAATATACTCTGCACATTAGTGATAACTTAGTATGGGATCTACTACGTCGACACGGAGGTTATGCGATTTATCCTCCGCAGGAAAGTTTGGCCGAGGCGAAGCCGAGGCTAAACTTTCCCAAGGAGAATAAACCGCATAACCTCTGTGTCAACGTAGTAGATCCAGCTTCTACCACAGACATAACCTCCAAGTCAAGTTAGTAGCTGGATCCGGCACACTGTTCTCAGCACAGTGTGGTTCGATTATGCCATTGCGGAGGATAACTGATTTATCCTCCGCGGTACATCAAAGGATCGCCCACGCACTGTGGTAGAATCCAAACTAAGCCTCACAATGCTGGCAGGAACTCTGCAGTGTACCATACCTAGCCTTGTTCCCAGGCCTCCTCACCCCAGCATTGGTCGCTTGCAGTGCTAACGCGGGGGTACTGCAAGCGACAAATGTTGGGGTAAGAAGGCCTGGGCGAGGCTATACCATACTACTTGGGAATGTGCCACTCCTCCACACATCCACCCAACATTGATCCACCTATGCCACTGCACGTGACGAGTTTTACCAGGCCTTCCCTCACATTAGTACTGCAAGTGACAAACGCTGGGATGAGAAGGCCTGGGAACGAGGTAGCCATATGGTGCATGCTGTTGTACGTAAATGGTGCAGCATGACACCATGCTTCAGAGTGTGTATACCGCACAAGTTGACACATTAATGGCTTTGTGAAGTTTATTGTCTGTCTCATATCCACACCATTTTGTGGCAGTTGACCTATGTTCCGCGATTAATAATAAATGTACCCTCATGACTTCTAACTATATAGCATGCAGTATCATGCATTCTATATTGATTTGCATGCTTGGTTTGGGATTTGTAGTTTCTCTTGCAAGTAAATCATAAGGGCATACAAGAGTGTGTGTGTGTGTGTGTGTGTGTGTGTGTGGGGGGGGGGGGGGGGGGGGGGGGGGGGTACACAAATATTTGAACTGTACAGCAAACTGGCAAACTGGTAGTTGATTGGGTGAATCTCAAAAATTGGGGGGGTTACGCCCTTCATTCACTATGATAAATTTGAAGTTAATAGAGAACACTATGGCATTCTCTGCACGATCTGATATAGTAATTGTCACCTGACAAAATACCTAGGGCCCAACTACTACAGTAAAAGTAATGGTAGAACTGAATTGCTGCAAAGTTATAGCTAACTCTACTTATTAAGTTCAACAACACTAGCTAGTCAAACACTCCAACTGAGCTGTCACAATTATCTATAGCTTTGTGTATTGTGGCCACACTGCCCTTAGTGAGGAGTATGGTAAACTTACTGAGATCTTCGCACAGTGTTATGCATTCTAATGATTCGTTTCTCTGAACATGTCACTATGGTAACATCTAAACCTGACACTCACTACGGGATGGTGTTGGTTGGGTAGTGAATACAGTGTAGCCAATGAATCTTCTGGTTTGATGGTAGTCATAGTAATCAGAGGTTGTTGACTTCCTGTTGTACATGCAGAGGGAGATACCAGCAGAGTGATTACACTCACTACATGAAGGTGTTGGTATGGCAGTGAATACAGTATAGCCAATGAGGGTATTAGTCACATGCAGCAATCAGAGGTTGTTGAGTTCCTATTGGACATGCAGAGGGAGATAGTTCATACAACGAACTGGTGGGCACAAACACAACAGAGATGCTCAACATTAATTCAGTGATCAGAGTTAATGTGAACATCTAAACAAGTACCAAACAATGAAACCAGACAACCACAGACAGCCTTACCAGTGGGTTTCTGCCACAGAAGATGCTGTACTTGTCCAGAGTGGCACGAAGGCTCCGGTACGTTGCTCCATTAGTATCACTAGTCTTCCACATGAGAAAGAGGCGAAAACATCTCATGATGGGGTTGTACCGCTCATCAGGGAACTGCTCACAGTAGCTGTAGAAATGACGAGCATCAAGAATACCAAACATTCATAGTGCTGCGTGTGTGGGGATTTGTTCCATCAGCTTGAACTTAGTGTAGATGTCAGCAGCGAGATCATGTAGGAAGTTGTCATCAACTTCTTCATTTGCTATTTCATTAATACGTCTCTCATGCATGCCGTGGTAGGGTTCAAAGTGGAGGGCTTTCTCCAGCTTGACAGTCTTTCTGCCAGTTGTGTCAACAATGAAATTTTGTGTTGGAACAGTATTGACAACCTTCACAACTTCATCAGCTACACTGTACAATGTGAGCTCACTTGAACTAGGCAGAGGGTAGCTGGACAAGTTTGATGGATCAATCAACAGCTCAGTGGTACATATCGCAGGACAAAGTTCCTCCTTTGCTTCCATACAGTATCTATGGTTAGGTGACAGTTACATACAGCAGGTGATAAACCGAACGGCTTGGGAACGAGACCACGATCTAATATACCCCTTCTGTGTACGTACATATTAAGTTTGACGTTCGTTCATGAGTAAAATTTGAGCAAGAAAGAAGCACATGGCGGCCCTGGGACCTGCAATCCTCGGAACTTGCAGTGCAAAGCACGAAGGTGCTACGAGAGCCTATCCTGTTAAGTGAACAATGAAGGCGAAAAAATTCTCTATGCACTGCCTCCGGCAGTGTGTAATATTGCCCCCCCCCCCCCCCCCCCCCCCCCCTTTCACAAATCCTGTATCCGCCCTTGATAATGATTATGAGGCTGTTAGCTCTGTGTGTTGTAAATAATCTTGCTGGGACAAAATTTGATCTTACTGCATTTTGGATATGCAGCCTGATGACGTTTGTTTCTCTGCTATGGTAACAGTAAACCTGACACTCACAATGGGAAGGTGTTCCAGGTATGGTAGTGAATACAGTGTAGCCCATGAATCTTCTGCTTTGATGGTAGTCATACTAATCAGAGGTTGTTGACCACCTGTTGGACATGCAGAGGGAGATACCAGCAGAGAGATGTCAGGTTGTGAATATTACCAAAAATTACAATGAGCAGATGCACATAACACCACAACCATAGGATGAAGTATTGCCCAATACAGGGGAGGGTATGAAGACTAAGAAAGAAACCATTCATCTAACGGATGCTCTTAGTACACAACCAATCACACAATACAAAACTGTAATTGGGTTTAGCTCTACAAGGAGCAACTATACTTACCCTAATTAGTTCTTAGCACAATAAATTAAGCTGCTGCACATCCAGCTTCAAAACAAAGACAATGCCACGCACTTCAACAGGAGTACCACGTACAGACTTGCAGCATACCACTCCCAAAGGCTCACACCACAATGCTCAAGCTGCCATCCTAGTACTAACTGATTCTTGTTCAGCTATAGTTGTTGCTGTCACAACTTTATGATCAGTTGTATACAGGGATAATTAAGTCATGAGGTCATTGCTGCAACCATGCACCATGCAGGGTTGTGTGCTCAGAAATAGCAACACCACACACCTGAACAAGGGATGTTCACGGGGTGCTCTTGTTCTCCACACCAGAGGATGTTCCTCCTGCCTCACTGCTGCCAGCATCAATCACCATTGATATCTGCATGTAAATACACCGCAAAAAACACTCAAAAGGTGTACCTTCCACTAGTTTCAACCAGTAACTCACCGGGTTTCTGCCACAGAAGGTGCTGTACTTGTCCAGAGTGGTGCGAAGGCTCTGGTATGTTGATCCATTAGTGTCATATATACTTCTTCCGTGTCAGAAAGAGGCGAAAGCACCTCATGACGGGATTGTACTTCTCTTTAGGAAACTGCTCGCAATAGTTGTAGAACTCACGATCGTCGGGAATGTTGAACATTCAAAATGCTTCCCACATAGGAATTCGCTCCATCGACATGGTGTGGATGTTAGCAGCAAGATCTTGTAAGAAGCAATCACCCACTTCTTGGACTTTGGCACAACTCCAGTGCTGGTAGCTATGTTGTGATGGTGCTTGAAATTGTCTGGAGCAAAAATGGTGCCATTGATCTCAGAGAGCAGAACTTGTTTGTCAATGGTCACCCACCCTGCTTCACTGAATCAGAGTCTTCCGTGTTGGGTAGAGCAGGTGTCCACCATCACTCAGGCTGCCCAGTAATGGAGACAGTAAGCTTGGTTCAGTTGGTAGAAGAGCATCATCTTCTGCTGTAATGTAGGTACAAATTTCCCTAACACTGCAGGCAACTTGTGTGTGGAGCTTAGTGGTAACAAAGGCATGTAACAAGTGAGGGTATATAATTTCTTTCCGTTCCGAAGCTGTTGTTTATCTCAGTGCTGTACAGCTGGATTCAATCGTGTTGCAGATCTAATTAATCCTCTGGAAACCAGTGCAATCCTGGTTACTTTATAGCAATGTGGGTATGATCCACTTGGAATGTGTACGAGACAGATTCCGGCAGCCCCAGTTGAGTAGGCGAAATGGCACTAATTCATTATTAGTAGGCGAAATGGGAGAGGCGAAGTGGCACCAATCCAAATTGTGATTACCACATGCAGAGTTTACACAGCCTATGTACATGTTAACCACACTGTTTGCACGTCATACTGGGAGATGGTGGTAGTGGATACCATATGGCAGTTGCACACTCTTATTGTTATGAACTCTTGATTGAATAAGTCATGATGTTTGGTAGCTAATGATGGACTTAGATTGAGCAGGTAAAAATGAGGTGGGAAACATGTTACATAATGATACAAAACTTAAAGTTTCTGTGGTGTTCAATACAGCAGGTGACTGATTCGCTAAATAGTTACGGAATAACTTCTTCTGTATTCTGGGCTGGTAACAGGTTCAAACCTACAGGGTTTGAGCAGAAAAGTTGATAAATTCAACTCACACTACTTCCTACATGTTCAGTCCTGAAGTCTGGTGTAGCGTAAACCACCAATTATCGGCATGACCTTATTATCGGCACCCGACATACCGATTATCGGCGCTTAGTAAACGGAGAGTAAGTGGCGAAAATACGGATTCCGTTCGCATTACGTCATCGTCGCGCAAGCTGTTTACAAGGCTGAAGCTTTGCAGAAGGTTTGTCTTTGTTTAAAAGGTTATAACTGGATGTCATTTACTGTCCTTTTAGCCATTTTATGTTGTAGGGCTGTTCATGTCTAATCAAAACAAGCGTAGGGGGAGACCGCGACCTTGGGTCCTCTCCTGCCACTGGATCAGATCGACTTTTGAGGACGACTAGCATGACTGTGCTGGATCAGAATGGGTGGAGTGCGTGTGCAAGAGATGGCTCCACGAATGTGCCACGTACTGGATGTGGAAGAAAGAGAATTGTTTTGCTTTTACTGTGTAGTGTGATGAACTAATTTTATTCAAAAATTCATATATTGAAGGGGTTGCATGCTTTGGTGTTTTTTTTTCACTGGGTGGTAGATAGAATGGTCATGAACCTGGGGGATTTGTGGTGGATTTTTGTGGCCTTCAGGGGATGGAGGTGAGTTGATGCCATCAGCATGTGCCGATAATTGACCCAGGATTATCTATGGGAGTACTAGTATAGGCAGTGACGATAATACGTACAGTGTGCCGATAATTGATTTGCGTGAGGTTGCATTCGCTAGTGCACCACTAAAAGCCGGAAATACATAACAGCTTTAAAGGTGGTAGGGCTTATAGAGGGCGTGACGGTCTATACGTCGGTGCAAGTTTGGTATCCTGGAACCGTTCCTAGACGATGCTGCAAATCATGCAAATTCAGGTGACGACGCTACAGGACACTAGATCCAGGATGCACTAGATCCAGGATGCACTAGATCCCGGATGCACTAGATCCAGGATGCACTAGATCCAGGACACACTAGATCCAGGATGCACTAGATCCAGGATGCACTAGATCCAGGACACACTAGATCCAGGATGCACTAGATCCAGGACGCACTAGATCCGGGATGCACTATATCCGGGATGCGCTAGATCCAGGACGCACTAGATCCAGGACGCACTTGATCTAGGACGCACTAGATCCAGGACACACTAGATCCAGGACGCACTAGATCCAGGATGCACTATATCCGGGATGCACTAGATCCAGGACGCACTAGATCCAGGACGCACTAGATCCAGGATGCACTTGATCACTAAATCCAGATACAGGACGCACTAGATCCAGGATGCACTAGATCCAGGATGCACTAGATCCAGGACGCACTAGATCCAGGATGCACTAGATCCAGGACGCACTAGATCCAGGACGCATTCCATACGAGAAGTATGCGGAAGTAACAGACTAGTAACAGCTCTAGTGCTGACATTCGCTGGGATTCAGTCACTTCAGTGGGGTCAGTCCAAGTGACTTCCTACGTGATGCTAAATAAACACTTGAGTGTGGTAGACAAGACTTCATTTACAGTGAGGCTGCATGGTCACATACTCAGTACAGGCACGTAGTACTGTATAGCCCACTATAAATGTACGTGACATCACAGAACTGTTTCCAGAAATGTTTCCAATTAAGGCCTGCACTGTCCTAATACACCCCAACCCTTGAGCACACCCCAAATGATATTCACGAGGCATGGTTTCCACGTTCCCAGGTCCCTCCCAAAAAGCTGGGAGGAGCCACGGAAGGAGGTTAAACTTAACCTCATTCTCAGACCTCCGCCCAGCTAGATTTTATCTCGCAGCTGTAGTGTGGAGAAAAATGGGAACGAGGCTAGGCTAAACTTTGGGGTACAAGACTGTTCACAAACAACTGATGAATTTAATAGGCAACAAAATGAGGCTTTCATCAATACTGTGGGTGTCAACAGGCCAACTAGGATGCTGATGCTTCTGGTGTGTACAATAGTCCCAAGGTCAAGTATTGATTGCTGCTCTCAATATTAATGTGGCAACTACTGAATAGTTATACCGTATATTGGGAAATTTTCGTTGTTCACGAATGCCACAATTTATCACGCGAAATAATTTACGAACACTGAGGAAAGCAGATAAATATTATGGTAACGAACACGTGTACATTACTGCGCAATTCACGGCTCTGTAGCTGTTTCGCTGCTTTCAACGATGGACTTCCAGCCTGACTCAAGACAGAAATACCTTCTCAAAGTATCACTCAAGTGGACGGAGAGGTTCAAGATGTGGGAACAGCACATTGAGCACACGGTGCGAAGGAGCGGGCCGGAATTGGTAAGTACTTACATTTGTCACAGCCATGGTGCATGGGTCTGCAGCAGCTCGAGTCTTCCCGAAGAAGCTGGGTCAGCGTGTTAGTGAAGTACAGCAAGGTCCGAGTCGGTAACCTTCGATCACCGCAGTTTGCGACAATTTTACAACATGAATGATTGTCACACGTCAACACAAAAATTTCCCGATATATGGAAACAATTGGGAAGGGAATCAACAATAGGTTGTGACACATCTCTGCCCAGTGTCTCTATGGCAACCAGGGAACAACTCAATGAATAAAGTTTGCTCCAAGACACACCTGAATACAAGATTGTGATGCTCTCCCACCAACTGAAGAGAGAGGTATATAGTGGCTCCCGTCATTTCGTGTCGATCCATCCTTGCATGACCACAATCTGTAGACACAAACAATAGACTTCACACACGCACCTCTAACAAAATATTCCATCACATGACAAAATTCATGTTGTCTCAAATTTACTTCCTCATGGCTCAAACAGACAGCACTCAGTCTTGCTGTGGAGTAAACACAATCTAAACATGTTACTATGGTAACCACCACTCACTATGGGAAGGTGTTCCTGGTATGGTAGTGAATACAATGTAGCCAATGAATCTTCTGGTAGTCATAGTAATCAGAGGTTGTTGACATCCTGTTGGACATGCAGAGGGAGATACCAGCAGAGAGATAGCAGGTCGTGAATATAGATTACATGATTAAAATGCACACAAACACAACCAAACTCTGTCTTCAACTGGTACAAATCAAGGTTCAAACAACGAAAAAGATCCTTACCAGTGGGTTTCTGCCACAGAAGATGCTGTACTTGTCCAGAGTGGTGCGAAGGCTCCGGTACGTTGCTCCATCAGTGTCATATTTCTTCCATGTCAGAAAGAGGCGAAAACACCTCATGACGGGATTGTACTTCTCTTTAGGAAACTGCTCGCAATAGTTGTAGAACTCACGATCATCAGGAATGTTGAACATTCGAAATGCTTCCCGCATAGGAATTTGCTCCATCAACATGGTGTGGATGTTAGCAGCAAGATCTTGTAAGAAGCAATCACCAACTTCTTGACTTGTTGAGTCTTTGGCAAACAATCGATTGATGCATTTCACTTGTATACCATGGTAGGACTCAAAGTGGAGAGCTTTCTCGAGCTTTAGCTTCTTTCTGCCCGTGGTGTCAAGAATAGACGGCTTGCATTCTCGGACAGCCTTGACAACTTGATCAGCCACACTGTAGAGTGTTAGCTCACTTGAACTAGGGAGAGGGTAGGTGGACACGTTTGATGGATCAATCAATAGCTCAGTGGTCGAAATCCCAGGACAAAGTTCTTCCCTTGCTTCCAGGACCTTCGAGATCAGTGAGGCACGAAGTCGGACACATGCCATCTCCTCTCCCTCTGAGCACGACATCAGTAGCAGCACCACACGGTTCTGTTCTGATACTTCTACAATGGTTTCAACACCATCCTGATCCAACCACTGAATTCCATTCTTCCAAATAGCACACCTTCTTCTCAGCACAGGTGAGGCTCTGTCCTGCTGGGAGGTGTCCGGGACCAGGGCAAAGGAGAAGGCCAGGCGAAGAAGCAACACCTGCAGAAACCATGGGGTGAGGTACTGCCCTTCTGTGGAGCACTGCAGACACCAGCCACACTGGTACTCGCCAAGACCACTGCTCTGCCAGACATCTGTGGGACGCTCCACTCGAACTAGAGCTGGGAAGAAGAAGTAGCTCTCCAAGGATTCATCACCTGTGGTAATGGCTGTAGCACTGTCCCTGGAGGGGTCATTGTCAGCTATCAGTGAGAGGGTGAAGGAGTCATTGATCTTGTGACAAAACTCGAACAGAGTCAGAACACTCAAGATCATGTCAGTGCTATATTTCTTAGCAAATACATTAGCAACTTTGGACTTTGGCACAACTCCAGTACTGGTAGCTATGTCGTGATGGTGCTTGAAATTGTCTGGAGCAAAAATGGTGCCATTGATCTCAGAGAGCAGAGCTTGTTTGTCAATGATCACCCACCCTGCAACAAACTCTCTCTTGTTGGGTAGGTAGAGCAGGTGTCCACCATCACTCAGGCTGCTCAGTAATGGAGACAGTAAGCTTCGTTCAGTTGGTAGAAGAGCATCATCTTCTGCTGTAATGTGGGTACAAAGTTCCTCAACACTGCAGGCAACTTTTGTGAGCTTAGTGCTAATGAAAGCATGTAACAAGTGAGGGTAGATAATTTCTTTCCGTTCCAAGGCTTTTGCTTCTCTCAGTGCTGTACAGCTGGATTCAATCATGTCACAGATTATATCTAACCCACTAGAAGCCAGTTTGCGACAGTCTAGAGCTGCAAATCCTACAAAATACCGGGGACAGCTAGAGGGGATGCAAGCTTTCTTGATGTTCAACCACTTTTGGTCAACATTTTCCCCAGCTTCTTTCACCTTGTCTGCCCAGCTGCCTATGACCATCAGATGGGCTGTGGCCTTCACTCTGCTGCAGCAGTTCTCAATAAATGAGATCCAGTATTGCAGTGTCTGAATCACGTCAGCCTCACTCTCACTGAGTTTGACTACTACTATGAAGATGGCAGCTGAAGAAGACATCAGATTCCCTACCAGTGCATCGTGGCTGGAGTAGTACTCAAACTGGCCTGCTAGGTCATAAACAGTAACAGTGCCTGAACTCCTGCTTTGAATGGTGACTATACTGATACCAGCAGTTTTCGTTTCCACACCAGACACATTTCTAAACTGGCCAGCAAATGTTCCAAACCAACTAGTGACCTTGTTCTCAATGACCTTCACCAGGGTACTCTTACCGGCAGATGGATTGCCAAAGACAAAGATCTTTGTAGCAGATGGTATATCGTTGCTCAAGCCAGTGACACTAGCAAGCAATTTTGCTATTGTATAGTTACTAGAACATTGCAATGGTGTTTCATTGCTAGCATTCCTAAACCATGGATCTGCTCTCCCAGAGGCTAACAGAAATCGCACTACATCTGTACTGTTACAGATGCAAGCCATGTGCAGTGGAGTATTACCATCCTTATTCTGACAGGCTGTACTGCAGCCCCGTTCACTAACAAGGTACCTCACAATGTCCCCATGTCCCTTACGACAAGCCTCATGCAGTAGAGTATCACCATACATGTCCCTACTCTCTGGATCACAGTGGCACTGCTCCACCAACCTCCTGGTCACATCCAGCCAGCCATGGTGACAGGAGTAGTGTAGCAGAATTCTACTATGTTCGTTACAAGCAGTGCTACAATCTTGTGCAGTAAGGAGGATTTCAACAACAGCTAGACGTCCGTCCCTACAAGCCTCAAGCAGTGGAGTATCACCAAACATATACTTGTTTTGACAGGCTGTCCTGCACCCCCGTTCACTAACAAGGTATCTGACAATGTCTACATAACCCCCACGACAAGCCTCATGCAGTGGAGTATCAACATTCTTGTCCCTACTCTCTGGATTGCAGCGGTACTGCTCCACCAACCTCCTGGTCACATCCAGCCAGCCATGATGGCAGGTGTAGTGTAGCAGAATTTGACTATGTTTACTACAAGCAGTGATACAATCTTGTGCAGTAAGGAGGATTTCAACAACATCTAGCCATCCAGCCTTACAAGCTTCATGCAGTGGAGTATTACCATCCTTATTCTGACAGGCTGTACTGCACCCCCGTTCACTAACAAGGTATCTCACAATGTCCACATGACCATTACCACAAGCCTCATGCAGTGGAGTATCACCAGCCTTGTCCCTACACTCTGGATGACAGTGGTACTTCTCTACCAGCTTCCTGGTAACATCCAGCCAGCCGTGGCGGCAGGGGTAGTGTAGCAGAATTTGACTACGTTTACTACAAGCAGTGCTACAATCTTTTGCAGTAAGGAGAAATTCAACAACATCTAGCCGTCCAGTCTTACAAGCTTCATGAAGTGGAGTATTACCATCCTTATTCTGACAGGCTGTACTGCACCCCCGTTCACTAACAAGGTACCTCACAATGTCAACATGTCCCTCACGACAAGCCTTGTGCAGTGGAGTATCACCATGCCAGTCCCTACTCTCTGGATGACAGTGGTACCGCTCCACCAACTTCTTGGTCACGTCCAGCCAGCCATGGAGGCAGGAGTAGTGGAGGAGAGTTCTCTCAGACCACCTACTTCTAACGTGTTCTGGATTCTTGACTCGAGGCAGCAGTCTCAATACTTCAACTACATCTCCCAACGCACAAGCGCGTACTATCTCGTCGGCAGACATGGCTATTTAGACCCAAATTTGCCTTCCGCATTCCTGTACAATGAGTGCGTGAGCGGGGCTCAAATTAATTGGTGCAGTCCTTCTTCTTCTTTCTAGCCTCCACTCATGGGAGAGTTGCCCGTACACAGGCCTATGGTAGGGTCTGCAATGGGAAAAATGAAAGTCTGCAAATCTGGCCATCAACTGCAGTTACATACTACACTATATGACAGAAATGCAGCTGTACCTTCAGATCCCAGATATCGTGACTGTTAGCTCTGCAATGGATAGTTCAAGTTAGGTCAAAGGTCGAAGGTCAAGGTGTGCTCTAATAAAACGCATTTTTCAAACTGCCGGTAGCAGGTGCAGAGAGTTGTTCAGTTTGTGCTTTCTCGGTGAAGTCCTAACAGTCCTCGCAGTATCCCAGATTGGAGAAAAACCCTCACAGGTGAGTGTTTTAGGACCACCAACATAAAATGGGGAAAGCATAATCACGATTTGCTGGAAGTGATGTTGAAGTGGCAACTGCCTCATAGGATTTTCTGAAAGTACTAAGCCCAAGGAGTTCATGTATGATATTGATATTTTAGGCGAAGTTCTCATTGTTAGCCATCTGGCTGGGAAGGCTCAAGTTTCAATTAGTGTACACATCCCATAAATGTAGTGTTGAGTGTTATGCAGTTGACTGTACTTGCATTGTAGGCATCAAGAGGAAGATTCTGAGCTGAGATTGGCAGTTGAGACTGCTGAAGACAGAGACACCAGAGTGGAGAGACTGAGAGCAGCTCAACAGGACAGATTTGCAGTACCCACTACAACTTGCTCACGCTCGCCCCACAATGCACTGCATTCCCCTAGTATAGCCTATAGGAGATCCTATTTTCAATTCCATTGTAAAAATTTCAGATACAAGTTTACACTCGGCATACGCTCACAAATTAAACTATAAGGCTATAACTAAGTCTCCAAGAATTAGATCAAGAATGATATCAAAGTTACATGTGTCCTCTTCACCATCGTAGGCAATTTCGAAAAATTTCGTACAGGGGTCGTAACCAACTATAGAACCACAATACCACTCGGCCTCATGTGTGTCTTCGTGCTCGAACTTGTGTTCAACACACTTGCCAATGATACTTGTAGGCTCCCTTGAAATGGAAGTTACAGTTGGTGGCAAATCACTTGCATCGATATAGTCGGCCAACTCTTGAACAATAACATCAACTGGACGTTGTGACCTAGAGTGAGTGAATGTGATGGTTATCTTCCTGTCGAGTACTTTCTTCCAAATGTTTATTTGGCTCCTGAGCAGCGAAAGTTTCTCTTGCTTCTTCTTGGCAGTGCTTATTGTCTTGTGTTCTATATCACTTACAGCTTTGAGTAATTCATTGCTTGATGTTATCAAGTGTAGGGATAAAAGTTTCTCTCTCTCTTGTTGAGCCCTCTTCTTCAGTGCCTGTCTTCTTATGTGAGCTTGCTTCATTTTTTCTCTTCTCTGGTTACTGTTCTTCAGATCTTCCTCTTTACTTTCCTTGGATACTTCAGCTCTCCATCTCACTGCTAACTCTACCACCTTATCCTGCTCCGTGCTTGACAGATCCTGTAGCCATTGGATCGTTTTGTTTTTCTTTACTTGGATCATATTGGAGCGGGTCAATTGATGCATGTTTGGTATTGCACTGCTCAAGTAGTCATTGAGTCCAAGTAGAGATTCACACAAGTCGTTAGTGGGTTTCAGCTTTGTCATGATCTCTCTCACATGAGGGTTGGGATTCCAGTATAACCCACCAGGTAGGTAATCCTTGGCATACTCACACAACTTTGTCTCCATTGCAGCTGCCCCCGACACAATAAGAGGATACAACAGCTCCTGGTCCCATGTCTCTGACCTCATCAAGTACTTGTAAGCTGGCTTCAACTTTTCATGTAGGCGATGGTTCACACGAGCATCATCTCCATACAACCTTCTCTCCGAACGGAACACTTGATACTGACTGTCCAAAATAGTGTCCGGATGTTGTTGTATTTCACGCAAGAAAGTGAGCAACTCAAGGTAGTGATACGTCATATCAAGAGCAGATTTATTGAGAGTGGTCGATTTGGCTAAAGCCATTAGGTCGGAGTACACGTGGTAGAACATTAGTCCATCTACCTTTAGATGTGCCAGTTCCTCATTGTTCTTGAGTTTAGCATAGACGTCTCTTTCCAACCGATTTCCGTCACTTTTCCCGGTGTACTCGAGGAATCGTATCACTGCATCCTTCAGAAAGAAGAGCCTTGATGCGTTACAGGCTGTCACAAAATAGCGACTCCCTACTTGCCGTTCAAGGGTTGTATTTCTGCAAGCACTGTAGAAGGCTAATTCATCCTCACTCAGTGTAGTATCAGCTACCATTATGTCCAGATAGTCAGGGAATTCAAGAACACCAGAGCCATACTCTGGTGTACCATGTTTGCCAATAAGCTTACAGCACTCATGTACAAGCACATCTGCTGGGTGGTACTCTCTGCCACTACAAGACTCCTTGTCCCGTGCACTAACCTCTTTGGTTGCAGAAAGAAATGCCTTCCGTAGGTTAGTTCCCAGATGCATTGCACAGAAATTCTCCAAAATCTCAAGGGCATCATCCGCAGATGTTTGTCCAAACCTCTTGATATCGGCTTGTTTACACTCTTCCATTAACCTGTTAAATCGTTTCTGTGTGGCTGCACTGTCAGATGTCGAGGATGAAACCAAAGACCAGTTGATGGCATCAGCATTAGGTAGCCCCAGAGAATGTGCCATTTCCCTCAGCTTAGTCAGTTCCTTCGATACATCCTCAATGATGGTATCAGCAGAGCCATCAGGTAAGTCATTAACTGATATTACCATTCCATTTATAGCAAGGCTTCCAAGCTTTTTTTGGTGCAAAGTCGTCCCATCAGTGTTTAGGTGCAGTTTGGCTTGTTTAGTCAGAACAGATGCCTTGTGTGCCATACTGAGGGTTGCAAGCTCTTCTCTGCGCATGTACCCTGCACATCGGTCCTTAGGCAGCTCTAAATGCTTGGTATCCAAATTTGGAAAAAAACATTTAAGAACAGCTTTGATGATCTTGCAAATCTTTGATGGAGGAATTTGGTCAGAGAGCAAGCTATAGTAGAGCTTGCGAATGGCAGGAGAATAAACTCTTTCTCCTGACTTGGAAGTGAAGCAGAATGACGTGTTTGAGACATCAATGGAGATAGAGGTGGCACCTGACAAAACAGATAGCTCTTTCTCAACAGCGGCAAGTGTATCAGACAACTTGAAATTGACTTCTTCAACCTCTTCAAACACTGTTTCAAGCTCGTGGTAGTCACAAAGTTTTGAAGTGTAACACTCTTTCAGCCTACCAGCTTGTTTTTGGAGAGCATCACGCTGCTTTTCAGCGACATGTTTTGAGTTTGTGATGTCTCTCAGAGCTAGTTTTGTTTTGTCCAGCTCTTTCTTCATTCGCTTGTGATCTGATGTCAATTTCTCAACTTGTTGTGTGCAAGATTCGACCTTCGACCTCAGGGTCTTAATTTCGTGCTCTTGCATCCCATAGTTCATTTGTGTATTTCGGGGGAGATTGGATTCAACAACTCTATGGATGAAACGGTATGCATTATCGGGACGACAACCTTTCACTTGCAGGTTTCTGTCAATGGCAATGTAGAAGCGCCCTATCACAATTTTGGTAGCTCGCTGTGATTTGTGCCATTTCTTCATGAAACAACACAGGTCTTGATAAAAGTCAACATTGGGAATGCCTTTCAAGCTCCACTTGAGAGGGGTTGCATCGGACGTCTCAACTTGTGTCCAAACCTCCTCTAAGAGACTCTCTGTCAGCCCATAGTTGGTGAGTTCATGGGGAAATTCAACAGAACGACCTGTATTAAGAAGGTACAATGTGTAACAACTGCATTCCAGCATAATCACTCAGATCTCACACATACACAACTGATCATGATCATAAGAACTAACCTTTAGAGGTGTTTCTAATCCTAGGGATCCAATCACGTTTCCGATACGACAAGAGTGGAGAGCCACAAAGTTTTGGTGGAGCAATAAGTGAGGGCCTTGTTGGAGCAGCAAGACGAGATACAGTGTCATAGAATCGGGCTGGTCGTCCAATGGGCACATGAGAATATCTCTGCCTGACTTTATCACAGAGCAACTCAGGGGCATGTTCCATTGACTCATGTTCGGCATCACAAAGTAAATCAATGAGTTCACCGTATGCATATGATGGTGTTTTTCTCACTGCAAATAATAGGCAAGGCACTAGTAACAACAGTCAGTGACTATACAACATTTGGGGGTGCTCACCATTTTTGGCCATTTCAGGGTCAGAACCGAGTCTTAACTCCAGACACAACTCTACAAAAGGATTCACATACAATTATAAATCCAATTACAATACCTGGTGTCCATTTGATCTGCCATAGGCACATTTATGGGCTGCCTACACTAAATATAACTGAGACCAAGGGATCTACGTGATTTAGAAACCTGAGGGCCCTGAGCTGTAGCGTCCCGAGCGCAGCGAGAGCGCTACTAAGGGCCCCGAGGGTTTCTAAATCACGTAGTAGATCCATTGGTCGAGTTGCCTAACTGATTTAGAGTGTAGCATTCCAATAAACATGTAAACCTGTAATAATGCTGTAAAACGTTACAAGCAGACATGTTCTCATGTACAAATCCTGTTAAATATACAAAACCTGTATGGCCGAGTTTTCTACATGTAGAAACCCGCAATGTGATCACTATGGCACTTAGTAATGGGTAACAGGCCAATCAGAATACAGCATTTACTTTAGCTATACTCTAATTGAAACTTGACCCTTCCCAGCCAGATGGCTAACAATGAGAACTTCGCCTAAAATATCATACATGAACTCCTTGGGCTTAGTACTTTCAGAAAATCCTATGAGGCAGTTGCCACTTCAAGGGGGTGACACTCCCATTGACGCCGTAGTCAGAGCTGCGACCGGGGTCAAGAAATCTTGACCGTCATTTTTGCTGCTTGACCGCATCGCAAATAGACTCTTGACCGTTTGACTGCGCTGTATTTCAGCCGTTGACCGCTTGACCGCCTATAGTATACGGAAGAATGCGTAGCGACTGCAGCCTTTCCTTAGTATACGGGGTCAAGATTCGCTGATAAGCCCGGTCGCAGCTCTGACTACAGCGTGTATGGGAGTGTCACCCCCTTGCACTTCAACATCACTTCCAGTAAATCGTGATTATGCTTTCCCCATTTTATGTTGGTGGTCCTAAAACACTCACCTGTGAGGGTTTTCCTCCAATCTGGGATACTGCGAGGACTGTTAGGACTTCACCGAGAAAGCACAAACTGAACAACTCTCTGCACCTGCTACCGGCAGTTTGAAAAATGCGTTTTATTAGAGCACACCTTGACCTTCGACCTTTGACCTAACTTGAACTATCCATTGCAGAGCTAACAGTCACGATATCTGGGATCTGAAGGTACAGCTGCATTTCTGTCATATAGTGTAGTATGTAACTGCAGTTGATGGCCAGATTTGCAGACTTTCATTTTTCCCATTGCAGACCCAAGCGTTCTGCATCGACTACCCAAGTGCTCTCAAGGAATCCCGTAGACCCATAGGCTATGGGTCTACGGGATTCCTTGAGAGCACTTGGGTAGTCGATGCAGAACGCTTGGCAGGGGCGGCGGCACGTATTTACAATTGGGGGGGCAAGATAATATTACACGCTGCCGGAGGCAGTGCATAGAGGCGCGTAGCGGCGATCAGTCCGCGCGAAGCGCGTAAAAAAAATTTCGCCTTCATTTTTCAGCTATCAGGATGGGCTCTCGTGGCACCTTCGTGCTTTTTGCACTGCAAGTTCCAGATGTACGAGGATTGCAGGTCCCGGGGCCGCCATGTGCTGCTTTCTTGCTCAAATTTCGCTCACGAACGTAATACGTACGTACACGGGTACTGTCTCGTTCCCAAGCCGTTCGGTTTTAGCTAGCCAGTCGCTGGCTATACGTCGATACTATTAGCTGGACTTGCGCCAGATCAGCAACTCGATTCGCGTACATCGTACGTACACAAGGTTAGCCGAGTCAGCCTAGTACTAAGTATAGGGCAGCCGTTGGCTGTTTAATAGTAGCTAGCTGCTAGGAGTTAGGGGGGGCGATGCCCCCCCTAAATATTTTTCGGGGGGGCGCTTGCCCCCCTTGCCCCCCCCGTGCCGCCGCCCCTGCTTGGGTAGAACGGTCATCGATCCAGCACTTTCCTAGGATGACGTCAGAAAATTCACGTGGACGTGGCCTCACACGATGGTCAGGGCCTCACAGAGGGAGGGGCGGAGCTGAGCAGACGGCACCTATCTTCTTCAAATGAGGGGCAATGGGAGATGAAGTGCTCAGCATCCTCCGTAGGAGCACCACAGAGTTTACAGCTGGGATCATTGGGAGGGCCATGCATGCTCCTACACCGGAAGTCTGGCTGCATCTTTTTCCAGGCCATCACAGTGTGATATCAGTGTCAAAAATCGATATCCCCGATATGGGATGTGTATGGTGCGCCTTTTGTTATTTCATCACGCGATAAATCATCGTTTCATCGCGCGATAAAATCATTTCGATTGATAAAGTCATTGCATCGAGCGATGAGTTTTACATCAAGCGCGGCGATGACGAGCGATAACGCGTACTATACGCGGGGCGTCTTTATTCACTGGACTAAAGTTGCTTGCACAGCCTTCTTTCCTCAAGTCGGTAGAGGTCAAAGATTTATGGGGGGTGATCAGGGTGAGTGTACATTTGGCCCAGTTAAAAATCATTACTATTGAATGATGATTACACTCCTGGTAGGGGAAAAATTGTGCCGCGTAATGTAATCTTTACACTCCTGGTATAGAGAAAATTGTGCCGCGTAATGTTACACTCCTGGTAGGGGAAAAATTGTGCCGCGTAAATAATCTAACCTAATATTACACTCCTGGTATAGGAAAAATTGTGCCGCGTAAATAAATAAATAAATAACCTAATCAAACCTCACAGCACGCAGGAAAGGTCTACAGAGATTCTGACTACACCGTCGTGATCCCTATCATGCAGTTAGACAAATGCATAATAATTGTGCTGAAACTCACCTTGGTGGTGGAGATACAAGCGCTTATGTCTCGCCGTGGCCGCCATTGCTCGAGCGCTCTCTCCGACTTCCGGTGGCAGTACCGTTCTTAGCAAAGGCACACGAAGATTCTGACCACATGGCCGTGATCGCTGTCGTTCACCGACGCTTACATGCCAAAACTCACCGTGCTGGCAAAGTTGTAAGTGCTGTAGTAACTTCGTGTCTTCCCTTTGGCCGCCATTGCTAGCGATCGACAGAGCGTGGTTGCCACGTGGCATGTGCGTTAATTGGAACTAACTGCGATACTTAGCTTTCGCTACGGCGAGTCGCAGCCGGCGTTGCAACGGCTACCAGGAGTGCGGTTGCCCCTCGTTACACTCCTGGTATAGAGAATAAAATGCCCCAAAAATAAAAACCTCCTGGGCTCAGTGGAGGACATGGAGAGATTCTGACTACACCATCATCATTCTAATTTTTGACTGACCCAAGCATACAATATTTATGCTCAAACTCACCTTTGTGGTGGAGTTATGACCCTAACCCTAATCCTAACCCTAAATTTTGGCCTCCTTGTGTGGGTGGATTTTTTTTTTTCGTTCCGGATCCGCTGGGAATGAGACAGCCACGTGTGCACTATTAAATTGAGACGATCCAGCCTATGCCCGACCGGCAACCTTGGAGCTGTAAGTACGAGCTGGTGGATGCAATCAGAGTCTACTCGGGGTGAGAGTAATACCAGAGTACCATTCTGAACGGTGAGCTTGCCCTGCCGGCGAGATGCACCTGGTCCAATCACCAGTACTAGTAGTGCGGTGGCTATTTACGAATGCCCTAGCTACAACGGTTCTGACTAAACAGGCCCGTAGGGAGGAGGGGTTCGAACGAACTGATGATTATGTGCTGGAACTCACCTTGGTGGTGGAGATATGAGCGCTTTTGTCTCGCCGTTAGTCGCCATTGCTCGAGCGCTCTGTTCGACTTCCGGTGGCAGTACCATTCTTAGGAAAGGCACACGAAGATTCTGACCACACGGCCGTGATCACTGATCGTTCACTGACGCTTACATGCCGAAACTCACCGTGCTGTCTAAGTTGTGAGTGCTGTATTGGTTGCCATTGCTCGCGATCGACTGAGCGTGGTTGCCACGTGGCATGTGCGTTAATTGGAACGTATTGCGATTGCGCGACGGCAAGTCGCAACCGGGGTTGCAACACGGCTGCTTTATGAATGTGTACTTGAGAGCACTCTAAATCTTCATTATATAGCGCTATAGCTATCATGGTACTCACTGATGTGTGATAATTGGAACGAACTGTCACAATTAGCTTGTGCTACCGTTTAACTGTGGCTATACCAGGAGTGCGGTTGCCCCTCGTAAATAATGTAAATAAATAACGTTTGACTACTTAGCAATGGCCTGCAAAGATTCTGACAAACCGTCGTGATCGCTATCATGCACTGTCCTCCCGTACAATTTCGGTGCTGAAACTCAACTTGGTGGTGGAGATCCAAGCGCTTTTGTAGTGCCGTCGGCCGCCATCGCTCGATCGCTCTCTTCGAAGTTCGTCGCCAGTACAGCTCTTACGAAGGCCCCACAAAGATTCTGGCCACACAGGTGTGATCGCTGTCGTTCATGCCGAAACTCACCGTGCTGGCTAAGCTGCAATAATGTCTTGTCTTCCTTTTGGTCGCCATTGCCGACAGGTGTCACAGGAAATCCGATCCGGGCCTATACCGATCCGGACGGAACGTATCCGCTAGCGGAACGAATCCGTCGGAATGAATCCGCTAGTAAAATCGATCCGTCCCCGGTTTAATTTTACTAGCGGATTCAATCCTTCGCCGCGAAAGCGATCCGACTTTGGTACAGGTGTACCGTTACTAACGTCCGACTTTGGCCAGGCCAAGTAAAATCTAATTAGCGTGTATACAGGCAGCTACACGTTAACGCGTACGCTGAGGCCGTTGTGCGCGAAGTTAACATATCCACGCATGCGACAAAGTCTGTCTCCAAAAAGGTAATTCAGGTGGAAATTTAAATCGCTGCTAATAACATATATCTAGTGACAGAGCTAGTTTTGGGAGATAGAGTATAGACTGTTTCTCGCTGCTAGAGAGGCAAGTCGCCGCCTCACCCGTTGTTGGACGCCATTTTCCCAGTGTACTTTGGTCTCTAGCCGGAGATGCTCGGCGAATTACTTGCAATGTCCATTTATAGCTCTGTCACTAGACATTCATGTCTTCTAGCTGCGTCCTGAAGCTGAAGGTGCAGTTCTGCACACAACGAGAATGGTTTGTCGCATGCGTTCAGAATTTATACAAGTAGGAGGGAGGGGCCAAAGTGTCCAGCTAGCCACGCCTCTGCAGGAAGTTCGTCTTTCAAGCAGTAGGCGGGTCTAAATAGGTTCGAGTCCAGCCACCGACTTTGTTCCTAGGCGGGGCTATGGCACGCCGTTCGTAACAAAAATCAAATCCTTATACTCCGGGTTAGACAGCGTATTTCCCCGGGGTTGTAAGAACGCGCGCCCTTATTTCCCCGATGCTGTAAGCTAGCTTATTTCCCCGGGGTTGTAAGCTCGCGCGCCTTTATTTCCCCGGGCTGTAAGCTAGCTTATTTTCCTGGGGATGTAAGCTAGCTTATTTTCCCGGGGATGTAAGCTAGCTTATTTTCCTGGGGATGTAAGCTAACTTATTTCCCCGGGGTTGTTTTGCAGTGACTTTCGGTATACTTTAATTTTCCGTGGTACCCCTCGAAACTTTGGACTCGAAACTTTGCTAAAGAACCCCGCACAATGTGTATTGTTCTTCTTTTGGAGTACAGGAGGAGCATTGGGAGAATAATCGCAGGCTGGATAACTGCTGTGAGTTAGGGTTCGGTCAACAATGCTATGCAGCCAAATTTCATAAACTGAGGTACTATTCTACCCAATAGTACCTTTTCTGCTGTCTGAGTCAATCCTGAATGCCCAACTCTTTTAGCTAGTTGCATGTAATTGACCCAATTGGTTCATGCTATGGCCTCATGACTGTTAATATAGTTTGCAGAAAGCCCGAATCAATTCACCTGAGTATGTCGTACGTACATGTACGCACGGCATCAAATGGCATACTGTCAGGCACATAAACTATGAAAGCTGCAGAGGGCATAGGCAGTAGGGTTTCCTCTTCTGAGAATGTACAAAAATAGTTTCAGTGGCATACTACCGAGGCAGTACAATGCTGAAAGTAGGTACTGCTATATGGCATGCTGGCCAGATGGTGGGAGGGGCAGGGGGCCGAGGAGGGGGAGCTCAGATCAAGGATAATTAAAAGTGAACGTGGATTGGAAATGGCAATATAAATTTACTACGTAATCCGCATTGCACTTACTTTGTGTTAGGTTATCTTGACCAAGGAAGCACCCAGAGAGATGAAACTACTTGCTATCGATGCTTGTGTTGTTACTGCACTAGGCTATTGAGTTTCTTTGCCCTCGTAAGAATGGAAGCTAGGTACGTAGCCTCTCTGTCATTAAATTGGGCCTGTGACACGTCATTACTTGTGTTAGGTTATCTCGATTAAGAAAGCACCTAGCGATATGAAACGACTTGCTGTCAACGCTGCTGTGGTTGCTGCATTAGGCTATTGAGTTTCAGGAAGAAGTCTGATCTGGGAGCGAGGCTAACGCCTGCGCGCGCAACACGGATTGTGACATCATTTGTATTGCTGTTTCCAATCCACGTTCCGTTTTAATTATCCTTGCTCAGATGAATCTCTGGACAACAGTCCCAAGACTTACCACAAAGGTTTCAAGCCTCCATCCCCTCAATGTCATGTGCATATTTGGGGGAGTGTGGTACTGTAGTCGCTTGGTATGACAATTGAACCTGCATGTGCGTAAAGTGTTTCTTACAGGAGGAGCAAAAACCTACAGGCTGGATAACTGTAAGTTAAGATCCGTCAACTATGCAATGCAATCTCAGTGCCAAAATCAGAAACTGAAATAATATTTATGGAGTATCATTGATTTTTGTCTCTACCACCCTTTCTGCTGTCTGAGGGTGACGTAAGTGGCTAACTTGAATGTCCAACTCTTTAGCTGCATGTAAATGACCTGATTGGTTCATGCTATGGTCTCATGTATATAAGTCCGTTATAATTTGCTGACAGGAAATTATTAATTCACCTGACTAGGTTGTATGTATGCACAGCATGAAATAGCATAGCCTCGTGAAGGTATATAGTCGTGCAAGATTAGAAATGGCATACTGTCAGGTACATTAATTACCATTGACAGTTTCAGAATCTTGAGGTATACTTGAAACTGAACTGCATGCATTGTGCAAAACAGTGGACACTGGTCCAGCAGGAAGTAGACACACTTGCTCATTCAGCACTGGCCATGGACTAACCTACCCTAACCATTGCCCTACTTAAAATTCCTGCAGGACTAATAACTACTTCATAGAGAAAGGATATCCAATTAGCTAGCTAGGCAGGAAACTATTGATTCACCTGAGTATGTCATACGTATGCACAGCATGAAATGGCATACTGTCAGGTACATTAATTACCATTGATAGTTTCAGACTCTCAAGGGTAGGGTACCGACTAGTCTTGCGGGCCAGACTGGCCCGCAAGACTAACCAGTACTGGCTACCAACAGAGAGGGTTGTCCAGGTATGCAGTATGCGTGAAACTGAACTGCATGCATTGTGTAAAACATTATTAATGATACAATATCAGACCGGTATCTTAGATACCGGTCTGATATTGTATCATTAATGTTTACAGAATGCATTCTACTGTGACTAACTATGTAACTATGTGCAGCAAGCTTCACAACCAACTAGTTGGAGATGCTGAGGTCTAAACAAAAGGAAGTGGATACTGGTCCAAGAAGAAGTAGACACACATGCTCATTCAGCGATGGCTATGGACCTAACCTACCCTAACCATTGCCCTACTTAAATTCCTGCGGGACTAATAACCAGAAAAGGATAGCAAAGCCACTGAATTAGCTAGCTAAACTATTAACTTTGGCTGTGTTCCCAGGCCATTCCCATCGCCAGCATTTGATTGCTTGCAGTATGAATTATACATGGTGGGGTGGAGGCCCGGGAGACCGGTCCGCCCCCCCCCCCCCCCCCCCCCCCCCCCCCCCCCCCCCCCCGCGTGCGCTTTCATCGCCACGTGCAGGGGGAGGAGCCTGGGAACGAGGCTATGTAAATTGGTGGTGGGGCTTAACCAGACTGGATGCTGCTCCAAGTGATGTTTTTCCCCCCCATCAGACCCAGATGAGGTTTATGACCACCATTGTCAGCTCAGCTACAAGGATGTTGTGGCACGAAATGAGAGGCGCTTAAAGGCTGCCGGGGAGGGGGGCTTGATGTCTGTGCTTGTGTGGACTACCTGAGTTGCATCAAGTGATAATAGTCTTTCTTTTCCTGACAGAGTAGTCCACGTGAGATAGTCATCGATGAAACAATTCACGACATGGACAAGGATGGACACGTTACTCTGCAGAATACATTAGTGAGTGGTGTGACTGCAGGAATACATTAGTGAGTGGTGTGAGAACGTGTACAGGAGAGGGCACTGTACTCCTAAATCTTGTCATCGTTGAGCTAGGGTGTGGGTTGTGAGGTGATACTTTGATGTGAGAAAGTGTTAGAGCTGAAATCTCCCCTCTCAGATGACCTCTGGCCCCAGAATGAGTGGGAGGGGGTGCCAGAAGGGGAGGAGCCAGACTGGGTGAGTAGTGAGAAGGAACAGTTAGGGACGTACCGTGACAAGGATGGTGATGGGAAGCTGAACCGGCAGGAGATCGGAGAGTGGATCCTGCCGCAGGTACTGTACAAGCAGTGGCAAGGGTGGTGGAACGGGGGGGGGGGGGGGGGGGGGGGGGGGGGCTATAGCCTCCCCGATACTTGCATTTGATGGGCTTAGCCCCCCCCCTGTATTATGGTTAAAGTACCTCATGAAATTTTTTACTCTTGCCTAGTCACACAGAAAGCCTAGATAGATTTACCTAAGTAGCTAAAGGGATACTATATAGCTACAGCGACGGGACGTGACGAAGCTCAGTAGTCCTCTGCAGATCTGATTCAGTGATGTCTGGGTTAATGATTAGTCTGCATGAGTGTAATTGCATTTGGACACATGGCTGGTGAAGTGTGTTCATCATAGTGCTGCAGTAATACCATTCATAGAATCAGATGTGTAGGGAAGACCTTGACTGTAGACTCACACACAGTTTTGCTTACAGGCCTCTTGCAGGATAGAACCCTGCAGTGTCAATCATTGTGAACAAGTTCTGCCTAACAGAACTAATTCCTGGGTACATGCTGTCAGCTCAGTGGTTGCTAGTGGGTCCTAGGGTCAGTGCAACCGAGAAAGGATGGACCTGGGAACAAGGCTACCTCCACCACAGAGGTGCGGGTAGAGACCCATGCCACTCCACTGTGTGTCACTCTCCCACCTGAGGGTGCAACACTTGTGGGCCTGGCCTTAGCTGTGGCTGGACAAGTTCTTTTCACACTTGTTTGAGAAGGTGTGCAGCAGGCCGTGGGACTCGGCTGCATACTTGTTCATGCAATCATACATGAATACTAACTACAGATCTGTCACGAGGCAGAGACGATTGGCCATGATTCCCAGATGGTGTGATGTGAACTTACTCAAGTTCTTCTGAGAACGTCACTGTCAAATTGAATTGTGTTATCCTCCACCAGGACTATGATCATGCTGAGGCAGAAGCCCGTCATCTCATCCACGAAGCAGACGTCAACAAGGTATGGGCATTTACTCCGTTGTGGTGTAGCTGTGACACCTGTCTCAGAATCAGCATAAACTATAAAATTGCACAGAGAATGCCTTGCACATGCGAGTATATTTAGTAGGTGTGGTTGGTCGGCCACAACTAGTTGTTGCAACATGGCAAAGCGGCACATTGTAGGAGTTCGCTGAAGTAGTGCATGCTTCCCCAAGTGCTAAAACTCATGGTGTGGTTAGCTCACTGTCTCCTGTGAAGAGCTGGAGCTGTTGACAGCACCGCACTGGCTCTGCCAACTCGTCCAACCCATTCGCAGTGATGATCGCTAGATTGACAGGGATGTGCTGTCACATGTATGTTAGCATTAACCGGTGATTGCATTCCTGACTATTGCCACATATATATTATATACAAACCCTAGCCAAGATTGTGGCCTAAACAGACAGATTAGTTGCCTCACGCTAAGGCGCTCAGCAATGAACGTTGCAACCTTTGAAGTTTCATTTTCACACACAAGTGAGCCAAAGTTGATTGGTCTTATGCCCGTGTCCACTCTCTCAGGACGGCCAGCTCACCAAAGAAGAGGTCCTCCAGCACCAAGACCTCTTCGTGGGCAGTCAGGCCACAGACTTTGGGGAGTACCTTGTGCGCCATGATGAGTTTTGATCACTAGCTGCTGCTGACCTAGGTGTTCATACTCAGGACTGCTGTTGATCATGTCTCATTACATACAGTGTAGTTTGTGTTTGATACGTCATGAATGATTTCATAATGCAACTATGCAGGAGAAATTTGCTTAATTAGAGGGAAAAAACGTAGTAACACCTTATCAGATTATGGAAGACCGTATACCCACAAATTCCAGGTAAAGAGGTACGTTAGTTCTTACGTTCATGCTGTGATCACATGATCTTTCAGTCTCCAGGCCAGCTCAGCACACCAGCTTTTTGGCAGCCTCGTTCCCAACTTCCTACCCCATTCCTATTCCTCAGTTTACATTAATGCTTCTGTGTACTATTGTAAATGCAACCGAAGAACAAACAATGGTGGGAACGAGGCTAGCTTTCTGGGGAGAGCCAGAGATCAAGGCTGTTCCCATGATAATTATTGTTACTGACTTGTGGTTGTGGTTTGTGAAAGTAATACTACATGCGAGTGACATGTTTGGCTGTACAGCTATTACTAGCCTTGTTCCCAGGCCTCCAAGCCCACTTTTCGTATACTTCAAGCAACAAAAGCTGGGCGTGGAGGCCTGGGAATGAGGCTAGCTATATTACAGTACTGCACTCCAGTACTAACATGTCATCCGTCAGTGACTCTGAATGGCAGGGGTATGGCCTGTGTACAATACAGTCAATAGTGTTCAGGATGAGGAATTGTGTACATTTCAATAGTATCCTACACTAACTGGGCTTTGCTACACAAACTTAGTTATACTACTGGAATGCCCAGTTTATGTATCGATGCTAACGTCCTCTGCATTCCAATAGTATTGATGTCCTTTTATGGTGGTTTGCATGAGTCCATCCAGTAGTCTAGCCACAGGTCCAGTCCGGTGATTGTACCCAGCTGGGTAGTACTTCAGTCCAGTTACACCAATGACCTCTATATAGATCAGGCACGTTAGAGACTTGGGCAGAGCTATATGTGTATATACAGAGAAAGCAATCCATATTGAGCAGAGTAATGTCTGTCTCTCTGAATGGTAGCTATATATATAGTTCTGCTTTGTAAAATCCCTGGTGCACGCTCCTGTGTGGAGGAACTCCAGCGGCAGTGCATTAATCACTCAAGTCAAGGCGATCATATTAGCCAACGTGCAGGCAGCTTCAGACGAACTTGCCATCTTTGGGAGGTTTGTATCGATATGCGTGCGTGGTGTCTTTCATTTCTCAGTGCCTTTCCAATTCTGACTGATCGAACGTAAAAATTTTCATGGTTGGAAACTTTGAAAGCTATACTTTCAGTCGTATGATAAAGGAAAATACCACACCTGAAGTGACGGACGTTTGGTGTATCTGTGCATATATTATTTGTTGTTCATGCTGAATGTTGCAACATGGCCTATACTCCAGGAGTTGTATACACCTCAACTAGTCGGGCTAGGCTAGGTAGGGTTAGCCAGGGTAGGTAGCTTGGGGGCTAGCAAGAGCTCATAAGTAGGGCGCGATCTACTTATCCGCTCTTGGAGTATTAGCCAGGATAGCTATAGGGCTAGGCAGAGTAGGTTAACTAGCCAGGGTACCGTATACAGAAAATGATGTCAACAATGATGATGTTATAATGATTATGACATAATAAGAATTAAATTCGTATGTTTATACATAGTAATTGATAAGAAGGAACACTGCAGCATATGCACGTACAGTATCTATGGTTACGGTGACAGTTACATACAGCAGGTGATGGAGAAGAACTTCCTCTAAATTCTGAGCTGGAGACAGGTTCAAAACCTACGAAGAAAAGGGTTTGCCCACTTAATTTAATTCCTTGCCCCTCCATATTTGCATACTGCAAGTGACAAAAGACTGGAGGTTATGAAGGCTTGGGAATAATAATTATGAGGCTGTTCTATAGCCAGCTCTGTGTATTGTAAATAGTATTGCTGGTTGATCTTACTGCATTTTGGGCAATTAAGATGTGCATGCAGCCTGATAACATTAAACCTGACACTCACTATGGAAGGTGTTCTGAGGTGTAGACAATGGATCTTCTGGTTTGATGTAGTCATAGTAATCAGTGGTTGTTGATTTCCTGTTGGACATGCAGAGGGAGAGACCAGCAGAGACATAGCAGGTCGTGAATATAGATTACAATGTACACAAACAAGCTAACTCTGTCTTCAACACTGGTACAAATCAGAAGTTATATGAAAGGTTCAAACGAAACTTACCAGTGGGTTTCTGCCACAGAAGATGCTGTACTTGTCCAGAGTGGTACGAAGGTTCTGGTATGTTGCTCCATTAGTGTCATAGATCTTCCATGTCAGAAACAGCCGAAAGCATCTCATGATGGGGTTGTACCTCTCATCAGGAAACCGCTCACAATAGCTGTAGAATTGACGAGCATCAAAAATACCGAACATTCGTAGTGCTGCTTGTGTGGGGATTTGTTCCATCAACTTGAACTTGGTGTAGACGTCAGCGGCTAGATCATGTAGGAAGCTGTCGCCCACTTCTTCACTTGCTGTGTCATTGGCAAACAATTGATTAATACGTCTCTCATGCATGCCGTGGTAGGCTTCAAAGTGGAGGGCTTTTTCCAGCTCGGCAGTCTTTTTGCCAGTCGTATCGACAATGAAATTTTGTGCTGGAACAGCCTTGACAGCCTTCACAACTCCATCTACCACGCTGTACAGTGTGAGCTCACTTGATCTAGGGAGAGGGTAGCTGGACAAGTTTGATGGATCAACCAGCAGCTCAGTGGTAGAAATCCTAGGACAAAGTTCTTCCTTTGTTTCGAGGACCTTCGAGATCAGTGAAGAACGAAGTCGAACACATGCCATCTCCTCTCCTTCAGGACAAGACATCAGTAGCAGCACCACACGGTTCTGTTCTGATACTTCTACAATAGTTTCAACACCGTCCTGATCCAGCCACTGAATTCCATTCTTCCAAATGGCACACCTTCTTCTCAGCACAGGTGAGGCTCTGTCCTGCTGGGAGGTGTCGGGGGCCAGGGCAAAGGAGAAGGCCAGGCGAAGAAGCAACACCTGTAGAAATCGTGGGGTGAGGTACTGCCCTTCTGTGGAGCATTGCAGACACCAGCCACACTGGTACTGGCCAGGACCACTGCTCTTCCAGACGTCTGTGGGATGCTCCACTCGAACTAGAGCTGGGAAGAAGTAGTAGCTCTCTGAGGATTCATCATCTGTGGAAATGGCTGCAGCACTATCCCCGGAGGGGTCATTGTCAGCTATCAGTGAAAGGGTGAAGGAGTCTTTTATCTTGTGACAAAACTCAAACAGAGTCAGAACACTCAAGATCATGTCAACATTGTATTTCTCAGCAAATACACTATCAACTCTGGACTTTGGCACAACTCCAGTGCTGGTGGCTATGTCATGATGGTGCTTGAAATTGTCTGGAGCAAAAATGGTGCCATTGATCTCAGACAGTAGAGCTTGTTTGTCAATGATCACCCACCCTGCTTCAAAGTCTTCCTTGTTGGGTAGGTAGAGCAGGTGTCCACCATCACTCAGGCTGCCCAGTAATGGAGACAGTAAGCTTGGTTCAGTTGGTAGAAGAGCATCATCTTCTGCTGTAATGTGGGTACAAAGTTCCCTAACACTGCAGGCAACTTGTGTGTGGATCATAGTGCCAATGAAAGCATGTAACAAGTGAGGGTAGATAACTTCTTTCTGTTCCGAAGCTTTTGCTTCTCTCAGTGCTGTACAGCTGGATTCAATCATGTCACAGATCTTACCTAACCCACTAGAAGCCAGTTTGCGACAGTCTAGAGCTGCAAATCCTACAAAAGACAGGGGAGAGCTAGAGGAGATGCAAGCTTTCTTGATGTTCAACCACTTTTGGTTAACAACCTCCCCAGCTTCTTTCACCTTGTCTGCCCAGCTGCCTATGACTATCAGGTGGGCTGTGGCCTTCACTCTGCTGCAGCAGTTCTCAGTGAAAGAGATCCAGTATTGCAGTGTCCGAATCACCTCCGCCTCACTCTCACTGAGTTTGACCACTACTATGAAGATGGCAGTCGATGAAGACATCAGATTCCCTACCAGTGCATCGTGGCTGGAGTAGTACTCAAACTGGCCTGCTAGGTCATAAACAGTAACAGTGCCTAACGTACGGCTTTGAATGGTGACGATACTGATACCAGCAGTCTTCATCTCAACACCGGACGCATTTCTAAACTGTCCAGCTAATGTTCCAAACCGACTAGTGACCTTGTTCTCGATGACCTTCACCAGGGTACTCTTACCAGCAGATGGATTGCCAAACACAAAGATCTTAGTGGCAGTTGATATATCATTACTCAAGCCAGTGACGCTAGCAAGCAATTTTGCTATTGTATAATTCCCAGAACATTGCAATGGTGTTCGATTGCTAGCATTCCTAAACCATGGATCAGCTCTCCCAGAGGCTAACAGAAATCGCACTACATCTGTACTGTTACAGATGCAAGCCATGTGTAGTGGAGTATTACCATCCTTATTCTGACAGGCTGTACTGCAGCCCCGATCACTAACTAGGTACCTCACAATGTCAACATGTCCCTCACGACAAGCCTCGTGCAGTGGAGTATTACCATCCTTATTCTGACAGGCTGTACTGCACCCCCGTTCACTAACAAGGTACCTGACAATGTCCACACGTCCCTTACGACAAGCCTCATGCAGTGGAGTATCACCAACTACGTCCCTACTCTCTGGATCACAGTGGTATTCCTCCACCAACCTCCTGGTCACGTCCAGCCAGCCATGGCGGCAGGAGTAGTGTAGCAGAGTTCTACTACAAGCAGTGCTACAATCTTGTGCAGTAAGTAGGATTTCAACAACAGCTAGCCATCCATTCCAACAAGCCTCAAGCAGTGGAGTATAACCATGGTAGTTCTGACAGGCTGTACTGCACCCCCGTTTACTAACAAGGTACTTCACTATGTCCAGATGTCTCTCACGACAAGCCTCATGCAGTGGAGTATCACCATACTTGTTCTGACAGGCTGTACTGCACCCCAGTTCACTAACAAGGTACCTCACAATGTCCACATTACCCCCACGACAAGCCTCATGCAGTAGAGTATCGCCATACCCGTACCTACTCTCTGGATCACAGCGGTACTGCTCCACCAATCTCCTGGTCACATCCAGCCAGCCATGGTACCGTTGGCAGGAGTAGTGCAGCAGAATTCTACTATGTTTACTACAAGCAGTGTTACAATCTTGTGCAGTAAGGAGGATTTCAACAACAGATAGCCATCTAGCCTTACAAGCCTCAAGCAGTGGAGTATTACCCTTGCTGTTCTGACAGGCTGTACTGCAGCCCTGCTCACCAACAAGGTACCTCACAATGTCCACATAACCCCCACGACAAGCCTCATGCAGTGGAGTATCACCATACCTGTTCTGACAGGCTGCACTGCACCCCAGTTCACTAACAAGGTACCTCACAATGTGCACATGACCCTCATGACAAGCCTCATGCAGTGGAGTATTACCATCCCCGTCCCTACTCTGTGGATCACAGCGGTGCTTCGCCAGGATAGGATAGGATAGGATAATTTTTAATTTTCGACAGGTAGGTCCCATCAGCCGGGGGCTGGTCTCCCTGGAAGTCCTGTACACCAACCTCCTTGTCACGTCCAACCAGCCATGGTGGCAGGAGAAGTGTAGCAGAATTCTACTATGTTTACTACAAGCAGTGCTACAATCTTGCGCAGTAAGGAGGATTTCAACAACAGCTAGGCGTCCAATCTTACAAGCCTCAAGCAGTGGAGTATTACCCTTGTTGTTCTGACAGGCTGTACTGCACCCCCTTTCACTAACAAGGTATCTCACAATGTCCACATGCCCATTACGACAAGCCTCATGCAGTGGAGTATCCCTATTAAAATCCCTACTCTCTGGATCACAGCGGTACTGCTCCACCAACCTCCTGGTCACGTCCAGCCAGCCACAGTGGCAGGAGCAGTGGAGAAGAGTTCTCTCGAACGGCCAGTCACTTCTATCTCCCCGCACACAAGCAAGTAATAGCTCGTCGGCAGACATTGACTATAGTAGTGAAACCTGCTTTAGCGGTCACCTGAATAATTAAGGCGATCGCCTCCGCTTTGCGGTCAGCTTGCAGGTGACCGGTTACCCCAAATTGCCTTCCGCATCCTGTACAATGAGTGGGCGGGGCTCAAATTAATTGTAGCACTTGGTGTGGTCCATTCGTAGCCTGAGTTTTAAAGCAGTAATTCTGGGTTTAGGGCCATGCAGTTTGAGAATGAAATTGGTAGTGTTCCTAAAATGAGAATGCTGAGCCATCAGTGGCCCATCACACTGATACATGTACAACAGTGGTAGCTAGTAGCTACACAGTATAAAATGAAGGTATTATTATACGTTGAGCTGGATGTATAATAATGATAAAATAATGACTACCACGATGACACATATGAAAGTGGTACGATAGTAATTGGGGCGAGAGATTAGGGGTTAGGTTAGCAGAGATTTCCAGCTCCTTCCGCCATATACCACCAGCTCCTTCCGCCTCAATCACCACTTCAGCACTTAATTCTTCCATAACATACTCATCCACTCTTAGACTAGCTCCTGCATCTCCCTGTATGCTCCTTCCCAGCAGCAAAGCCATCATGCATGTCTTCTTCAGCCCTCCAATACTCCTCTAACCACTCCTGTGTTCCTTCCATCCCACCTATTCTCTCCACCAACCTCTGCCTCTCCCAGCTGATCATGAACTCCTCACACCTTATACCAGGAAGTGTTTGACGTCCTCTACTTCCCCACTGTCACATAACACACATCTATCATCAGTACACATCCTCTTTTTTGTCTTCAAACAAACATGAGCCTGTCCTCAACCAAAACTGTAACCTCAACTCTTCCTGCCCTTGTGTACTGCTCCAGACCAGCTCCTTCCGTCACCTTTCTCAGACTATTTTTACCTTCTACTTCCTCAGACTACTTTTTCTTTCTACTTCCTCCAACCATTCTCTTGAGTTGATGCTGTGACTCTCTCCTTCCATTCCTGTACTGGACCCATCTTGTAATTTTCCAACTCGTACTTCATTCACTCTCACCCTCCCAACTAACCCCCGCCCCACACTCCTTCATCTTTGCTGTTATCTGCTTGACCATATGCATGCATGCAACCTGCTGTCATCAATTCCAGAATAAGCCTCCCATAGGATGTAGCTACATACACGTACGTTTCAAACGTAAATTCTAATGACCACTAATGTTTCACTTCTCCCTAAGCTCCGTTAGGAGCTCCACTCCCACCTGGGAACATTTTCAGCCCTAGCTCAGCAGTAAGCAGTGCATGGGTCTATGGTGTTAATTATAACTACAAGGTTTATCAGTAACCAGCAATGACCGCAAAACATGTGGATATCACATTAGAACGAATTGGCATGTGCATGCATTCGTGGGTCTGATAACATAGTACATACATGCATGTCATTGTATTACGTATAGTAACTTTCACAACCCCTCCGTTATGGATCGAAGGCAGCTTGAAGTATCACAAGCTACCAACCTCACAAAAGCAATTGGGGTGTGATGTCTGCCCAGCACTTTGTCTAACTGCATCAGTACAGTACAGTGAGAAGAAGTAGAACAATAAAATTGCTACTCAAAATAATGAAATCTGCATTCATAGACCAGTGAGGAAGAAAGAATGAGCAATTAATTATTCTCTTCCTAGATGTCATAAAGGAGGTTTTCTTGCACTGTTTAGTATATCTGCAGAACAAACAGAGAGTGCAGTCATGAATCAAGTTTCTGTACAATGTTCTTGCCAAAACTGTAAGATTTTAGCATGCTAAGTATAACATAATTTGGGGAGCCCTGGCGGTGCTGGTGAACACCCAATGGTGTGAATGTCCCCCATATAATTGTGTAACCCTTCATCATAGTTGCCAAGTTTTCAAAAGCAACTTCAGGGACACTTGGTTAAACGCCCCCCCCCCCCCCCCCCCCCCCCCCCCCCCCATTGAAGGTATACAGACTGCTCTGGTCAAAGAACATAACCACACCATAGTGATACATGGATATAATCACATGACACACAATTCGCCACCTCCTGCATGGTGCCATACAGCACTTACATCATTACACAGTCACTATAGACATTACCTAATGATTACACATGCAGTAATTACATACGATATACATTACATCATTTCAGTCCATCTTATATGTGCCATCACCCAACGTTTCCATTGACGTGCATTGTCAGACACCATGAGAAATGATGAAGTCGGACGATCAAAGCATGCACCACACAACTGCATGCACTACACTTCGTTGAATACTTGGAAAGTCCTCCCTCCACGAAAGGCATTCCCTCCTTGGCTTCTTTGCTGCAAATATACAGGTACAGTCCTCAGCTAGGCCATTTGCAGCAACATTGTAGCACGTGGTCGTTCACTAATTTCCGTTCCCAGACTGCAACAAGCCAGGGAACGAGAACAGACCTGTCTTCGCCAAGTACAGTAGCCATCTAACGTTCCTCCTGAGATGAGAACAGGCTATTGCTATTTTTTCCGGGCTTCCGTACGGGACAGGGGACAAGACAAAGAATTCCTGAACTGTCCGGATGTTTCGGGACACTTGGCAACTATGCATGCTTCATTCTTTGTGATGGCAATTGCAGATAATCACTGATTAATTGATGGACTAAAACTGCACCTATCCTTTGTGTTGCATGGTCTTGCATGCTACGTATGGATCTGAAAGACAGATTCTGTATCACATAATACCCAGCATGTATGTTTAGCTTTCCCCTTCCTGCAAATAACCCCCCCCCCCCCCCCCCCCATGTGATGGATCTAGCATACAATTCTTACCATCAAAGAGGGTATACCATGGCAACTGCACGTAAGTCAGGTGTGCAAACAGAAGTGAATGTCCCTCTTCTCTTTGTTTCCTTGAGGAGGGAAAGTAGCGTACACCTAACCAAATATTTATGATCAGCCAATATGAGTTGGATTGTTACATGAACATGGTCCCTAGGTTAATAAGTAAGTACCGCCAAGTGCCTGCATGGTCATTCATTCTGTCCCCGAGTTCAGGGTGCCAATGTGCAATTAAGCTCTCTGTACACGCCCTTTTCGCAGCTCCAAAATGCAGACAAGCATCGGCAACTGGTACTAATCGTGAGGAAACATATTATTTTTGCACATTCGTACTCACAGGCTGGCAGGAACCCTGCAGTGTACTATACCCTGTGTGCTTTACGTACTGTTGTACATGAAATTTAATGTGGTGTGACAAGAGTAACACACTGTATGGGGAGGGGGCACAAATATTGATTTGATAGCCTCGTTCTCAGACCCTTCAGCCTCGGAGGGAGGCTAAATATTTTAAGTGCAGCTTCGTTTTTGTTACCGACGAGGGGTTTACTGCAATGGAGGCTACCTAGGGCCAACAGAAGACAGGACCTACCGGTACATGTAGGTCCCCCGGGACCAATACAGTGTTCCCTCCAAAGGACATGAGACCATGCTTCAGAGCGTACTGTAGCATAAACTAACACATTAATGGCTTTGTGAAGCTTGTTGTCCATCTCGTATCCACACCACTTTAATAGCGGTCGACCTACGTTCCATGGTTAATAATACGCTTTCATTAGAACATAGAAGGTGCTCCATTTTATATGGTAATTTGTATTTCTTGTACAGAATTCATTAATGTTTAACGTACCGTTTTAGATGTAACTTGGACCGTAGGTTGAATCTGTCTTTGATTGACCCTGCAAAGAATGATAATTGGATTCAATACCACCAGATTGCCATACTGTACATGACTTCTGTTTCAGCAATCTTAAACTCCTGGTAGGGGAACAAACAGTCCGCACACATAATACTCTGGAAGGCACACCAACATCTTGACCATACCATCATGATCATCGTCCACTGGCATTTTTGCAGAAACTCACCGTGGAGATATGAGCGTTCTTTTCCTCCCGCTCGCTGTCACACTTCGACCACAGTGGACAGGACGTGGCCTCACACACAGGTAGATGTATTAGTATGAGCTGGTACATGCATGCAATCAGAGTTCACTTGCGAAACAAGCTTGCCCTACCAGGATAGCAGTTGCCACTCGTATTTCAGTCATAGCCTCATTCCCAGGCCCTGCCCAGCTTTTCGTCGCTTGTACCACAAGCGACGAAAGGCTGGACGGGGCTGTTTCAATCATGCTAATGAAGTCTGAAACTAATACAAAATCTAGGATTACCTTTCTTGTGTGCTTCAGACTTCGTAGCAGAATCAGTGTACTCTTCTCGCTCACTGTTTTCTTCACTACTTCCATTAGAAGCTGAAAACCCAGAATCCACTCTGTGGGCCTCCAAGCGGGACTTGTCACTGGCAGATTCTTCTGATTGTCTTGACTCACTGCTACTTTGGATTTCAACATGTGAAACCTCTTTCGATAGTACATTAGCAGGCAAATGTAATGGTGAGGGTATATTAGTAGGTGCTTGTTCACTTGGAAACACCTTTGCATCTGTTTGTTTTGCTACACCTTCCTCATCAGTACCGGGTGGAAGTGCGGGAGACTTCTTTGAACTTGTAGACAGGATCTGTTCTAGACTGTTTAATCGTGGTTGTACAACTGCACCCTTCCAAACTGCCATTTCTGCAAATCCCTTCAAATCTGGACCTCTCATTCGAATGAATTTGTAGGCGTGAGAGTATTCATACATCCTGCTACTATGTTTGTGAATGGCAGAAATCCTTTTCAACTTTGAACTCAGTGGAACCTGCACAAGGAGTTGGAGAAATTAAGATTACTTATTAGGTGGACTACAATATAAACTATACGTAGCAGGTTGAGATTAATCTATTGTTGGACACGCCCATGCGCCATGGAGATCCCGTAACCTTAGAACAGCAGATAACTGAACAGCAAAGAGAACTCATGGTCTCAAGGGCCAGCTGTAGAGACTTATACACAGCATGAACAGACAGGCTACCATCAATCGTTTAGACTATGGCCTAATGTGCTTTGATCTTTTGAAGTTAACGAGGTCTCCAAAATCAAATAGACACCTCATCAAAAATTCGAGAGAGACTAAAAGATATAACCCATAGTCTAAGCCGGTTATTGCACTCAAGGAACTCTCTTATCTGTATAGAGACCTTCGGGATGCACCTGTAATCACCTTGGGCTTTGCCATTGATATCGGTGACTACACGTATATATATGCTTTAAACGTGCACGGAGAGAATCATCACCTATGAGTAAGTTGTTACAGTTGAGGCTAGTGCCAAACTTCAACTACCGTAGTCGCGCGTTATTAGGCGCATGCGCCTATAACTCCACAGGAAGGAAATATGCGCCTATAAGCGAGATGCGCCTAATAACACATGTAATAATAACGACATTCCTCGAATAGGAAGCGCGCTTCAATTCGAATATAGCTGTTTTCCACTCCGAAGGAAAAAGGCAGAGTTTCTGGAAGAAGACTGCAGCGCTTACCTGGGACGAGAGTTGAACCTGTGCCTAACAGCGAATATGCGCCTATAAGTGAGATGCGCCTAATAACGCGTGACTACGGTATACTAACTAATACCTGTTCCTTCCGTTCATGAACAATCTCCAGGATTGAGTAGTCAACTGCACCCAGAAACACCATCTGATTTGTAGCTAAACCCTAGTTGATAAAATACAACGTACATAAATCAGGAAGACGAAACAATAGAGGCATCACAAGTGTCCTGGTTTGAAAAAACTTGGAACTTCTGAAGCTGAGGTAATTAAGATATGCAGGTACACGATCTACACTCAAAATAGTATTGCCAAGGGAAGGAGTGGACTCAGCGGAGCATACTTGCCTGTTTTGCCTACCACCTGAAGTGTTGGATGGATTGGCTTCCCATTCATGCAGATTAATACTGGACCAGGGTTTTGCAACTTGAATGAGAATTCTTATCTTACTGAAGAGACGCAGAGACAAAAAGCCATTGTGAGGCAAGTGAGGCAATCTTTCTCCAGTAGATGCCATCACTGCACTTGATCTGCCAATTTTGACCAATCAGTTTCCCACGCATATAGTTTACAGAAAGTGCTGGGCTATTTTAATCCAGTCACATACGTATCTCCAGGAAAGATAATTCATAGAATTGTTGCTCTGAATCAGCTTTATATCCACATACCTTGTTTGATGCTATCAACTGAACAGCGACCTTCTCTCCTGGACCCTGAAGATGGACATCACTGAATACCTGCAAGAAATGAAAATGTGCAGTTTAAGCTATGATTGCTGGATGGGTAGGGAGAGTTATAATGGACAAATTTACAAGACTGCTGACCCAGCACATATGGGAATGTTGCCAGGCCCTTCTGTGATCTTTGTGAACATTTGGAAAATGAATTCCTCCCAGATTAATTGGGATGATAATGGTCTTTTAATCCCAGGCCACTTGGCAGGAGAGAAAGCAGCCTGGTAGCCACTGCTTGCACATGCGTGACCATTCCCAGGGAATTCATGTATGCTTGTAAATGGTCGGTACAACGTTTGATACATATACACATGTACGTCCCATTCACTTCCATACCACGAACCTGGGAACAAGGCCACCCCAACATCTACCAGGTTTGTACTTCTGGCCATGTACTTGCCTACAGACTGTGACCAGCATCACAGCCTCCTTGTCACAGTCTCAAAGACGTTATCACAGCAAACCAAACCTCACCTCCTCAAAGTTATCCACACAGAACATGATATTGGGATAGACAATGTCAGCTATCTTGCCCTTCTTGTCCATTCTGCAATTATGAAAGCAAGCGATCAAGGAAACCATGTGCTTAGTATATAGCCACAATTACTCATTGTCTGGCTACTTATACCATGGGGGGGGGGGGGGGGGGGGGGGGAGGGATATAGCACTGCCAATGCCTTTGATTTGTATGGCTGCTCTGGTACAAGTACTTATAGATTCTTTAGAATTCCTCAAGATATGCAAACGGATTCGTTATTAATTTTAGCTATAGCAATGGTGGGACTCTTTCATTTAGCATACATTCCGGAAAATGTAAATTCCCCGCACCAATAGCTGGCATGGTTATGCAGCTTTAGCATTTCATTGGTCAGCTGCTACCTTCACGTCCCTAGTAACAGAAATTTGTGTAAGACCGGCACCTGCATGTCTACGAGTCCGTATACTCCTCTGAGAACAGACCAATAAATCCTTTGGGTCACGTGATCTATACTGATACACTAGCAATAATAATGTGTGAATCCATGCACTTGACATGCTAATCTTGAACAGTTCATGTCTGCATATGGAGGTACATACAGGCATACCTCCTATGAGTTGGTGAGGGGTACACTTGCTGCATAAGAAAGCATACAGTAACTACATCATCACAGCACAGCAGTGATTGAATGTAGCTACAATCTACATTTATGCACACAGTCAAGTCACCATACACACTCCCCTTAATTGATTTAGGCATGAGACGTGCCCAAGTACCTCAAAATCTGTCCGAGTACACAAAGACCTCAAAATCTGCCAAAGTACACAAAGATATTCTAAATCCGCCACAAAGTACACAAAGACCTCGAAATCCGCTCACAAAGTACACAAAGACCTCGGGGCAAGTGCATGCAGCGTACCCAAATCTGTATCAATACACTAAGATTTTAACGTGCGTCTGTGTGTGCATCTGTGTGTGTGTCTGTGTGTGTGTCTGTGAGTGACGGAAGTTGGATGTTCGTGGGGCGGGACTAGACTATAGTAACGCGTGACCTTCGTACTTTAATTTATTTACTGAACCTCGAAGAATGTTCGAGAACATTGGGCTGGAATCCAGCTGGGGCTGCGAGCGGATGCGGACGCAAGCGGCGAGCAGCAGCTGAAGTGGACGCAATCGGGGAGCAGCAGCCGGAGAGCTGTCCGGCGCCGGATTACTCACGGTAGGCGAACGAAGGGGAAGCGAAGCTACTTGTAGGCTTCAACTATTGAGGAAGTGAAGACATACAATTTCAACGGACGACCTGGCCTAGAATTAGCCTCGTTCCGCGCCGTCTCGGGCCTAGGAACGAGGCTAGCCTAGAATAAATGAACACGGAGAGGAGAACAATGTTGGACTTCAGTCAGTATGAGACATCTCCTGCTTGCAATTCAGTCACAGATTGAGATGAAGAGTATGACAAGATATGCAAACGGATTCGTTATTTTAGCAACAGTGGGACTCTTTCAGTTAGCATACATTCCGGAAAATGTAAATTCCCCGCACCAATAGCTGGTCTAAGATCATGTGCAGAAGTTCAACTATAGGCTTCAAGTGCTGTATGTAATATGCACAGTCTCATAGGCCAACAGAGGCCTGCTGCTTTCACAGCAAGACTATAAAACTGATCTATCTATCTATCTATCTATCTATCTATCTATCTAACATCTATCTAACATCTATCTAGTGTATGCTAGTAACTATGTGGATCATAATCACTACTCTATGACTTGACAATACTGATTCTTGCACACGATAAAGATCCCACTGACAAACTTCAGCGTAAACCGTAAAAGCAACAATTAATGCACAACCTTATCGGAAACGTCTCATGTAGTACAAACTGCACCTGGGTAATCTTTGTCCTGACAGAGTCAATAGCATCGGTACCAGGCTTGACAGTGATGGTACTGCACGTTACATGGTACTGAAACTGTACGAAATAATAGTATACAAGCTTATACTGACTGAGGGACATGCTGGCATGGCGTATAGTATACCTTATAAGGTCATGTGGGTACTACTAGCACTATGTAAATAGTGAATCTGAAAGCAACGTTAATGGCAGTATGTGATGTCACATACACGTGCATTAATTGGGGTGAGCTGCAAGCTAGCTACCTATGAAGCTCCACGAGCCTAGCTATGGAATAGGGGAGGTCACAGAAATGTTTGTTGTACGTATTCTAATACCTAACACCATATACTCACTCACCTCATGGAGGATGAGATTGAGATAGAGGGTCTGGTCCCACAGCACAGATGCATCTGAAGGTCTACATACATGCAAAAACAATGAAATTATCGGACAACGTAATGAATGCAAGATACCAATCTCACATGAGATGGCTGCAGAATGTTAACTTCCTGCATTATACGTCACTCCTAACTACAATCTTACAACACTATACGATGGGTTAATTGCAGACCCCTAGCAAGCACTATTTCTTCACTGTACAGTCCTACAACTCATGGCTATCTACAGAGCCTTGCCTCAGGTTAACGTGTACGATGGTAAGAGTTGGGAATAGGCCAGCTGCAGAGCCATACACACAGCAGACCCGCAGCACATTCAAGCACCGTAAGTACCAATACCCAAACCGCTTAGCGCAGACATACCCTGGCAAGGACCGCGAGTCCCTTCTCAGCACCTCCACCGTCTCCGGCCCCTAGAAAAGCAAGAAAGAATAAACCATGCCTATGTTACTATGGATACAAACAAACACACCATGTTCACAAGCCCCCAAAATGCGGTCAAGGCTGGCTATTGGGTCACCACTTCCAGTGTTGTTGTATGTCATTGCATAATCTACTGTGCTTAGGTGCATGACATAAGACTGTGCATATGCTGTGGTCTGCATGCACGCTTGTATGTTTGAGCGTGTAATCGCCAAGCATAGTACTAGCAACACACTGCAGTCCCAAAGATGGTCTGTGTACTCCAATGCTCTGTCCTCCTTGCTGTTCGTGCAGCTACTCACACAAAGAGAGGGTTACTGCTGACTATGAAACTCAGGGAGTAATGCCTTGCTGTTGCACAACGGCACTCGTACCAACTAGCTACAAACACATTTTGCATGTGCAGTGGGTGGGCCTATTATCAATTGAGTGGTAAAACTCGAAAATACGCCCACCTCCGTCTTTGAGTAGCCACTAAAGTTCATCGCCCATGGGCGTATTATCAAGAGATTACGGTACTTACCTTTGTGGAGTTGACCTTCACAAAGAACAGCAGGTCATCCCTGTCCTCCTGGTGGGAGTGCACAAACAGCTGGTGGAAGGTGTCTGCCCAGTAGGGGTCAGCTGGCAAGGGTGAGGCTGTTGGCAAACAAACAGTTATACCATGAGAGAGGAAGGACAGCTAGGATAGCCATCCGGACACATAGCTCTTTACACACACAGGGACAGGAAGAAAATGGATAGGTAAATAAGGAGAATAAGTGGTAAATTTGGGAACGAGACTAATGTCATGCCATGTGTCGCAGGACTCCTACGTGTCGTGTCGTAAGGTTCATAGAACCAGGGATGAAAATAACTATTTCACAACAGTCTGAACTTTGTCAGACCACAATGTAACTTGACCTGCCACCATTGAATGTTGATCTGACATTAAGTTCTTGGAGGAACATTGCACAGCAAGAACATACAATACATGCATGATTGCACAAGATATAATAATATTCCAGTCTTATACTGCCTAGGCCTACAAACAACGCACTACAGTGTAGACACAAGAGACCTATAGCTGTCCATATTGTCCACTTCAGTACGTAGACACGTCATAGACTGATGCTCCCGCTCGTATATCCGTTGCCAGTTGTGGAAAGTCTCCTTTGACACTTGTCTTTTCGATTGCTTCGTTTCGAGGCGCTGCTTGCCCTTGATCCCTCAGCTAGCTAACTGTCTTTCGCTTGCAAGTGCTCACATGCGCAATAGTCGAAGCCATTTTGATGACTCTGCATTTTTCTACACGTGGTGAAAATTGAATTATTGCAGGCGCATGCGCACCTCTTGTCCGGCCGTAATGACCGATCGTGAAGTGAAATGGACGACCAAACTAGCTATATGAACGGATTTTGGCCGATGGCCGGCCGTTATTTTCATCCCTGAGAACCCACACATTAATTGGTGTTTACATGGGCAGCACGTAATTTTCAGGCTTTGAGTCTTCCCTTTGACTATCAGTGGTAGTAAAATGTTGATGGGGTATTGGATTGGTGGATTTGGGTGGAGTTTCGCTCTCAACACGAACTGCAGACAGACTGGCTCGTGAGACTACTACAGTATTGTATAGAGTAGGCATTGGTCACGCAATCTACAAACAGCGGCTACCGGTACTAGTACAACGTTCCAACTTAGTGTCAACTGTTCCCCAAACTTATAGTGTCAACCCTTTATGAGGGGTGTGGTTCATTATGCTAGTGGGTGTGTCTTAATGCTAATAGGCCAAGATGTGTTGATCGCAACAACAAATAACGGTCACAATAGCATCACACAATCCGACAGAACCAACAGTGCCCAAATTTTGGTCTCCGTAAATTCAATTTGACCCATTCGATTATACAACTTTAACGAGTACAATGCTGCAGACGAAAAGTACAAGAAACGAGTTTATTTCTTACCACCATCCTTCCCATTGTCCCTGAAGCGTTCAACTTGGAAGCGGGAACGAAGCTCCTGTACTACTTCGACAAGATTCGAAGTTGTTCTTGATGCCATAGCGCTAGTGTTTGTCTCGTTCCCAGCCCGACCCTGATGCCTGGGAATGAGACTGCCACAACTAATGAATAATTAACCCTTTAAGCCCTATTGACGCATAAATGCGTCATTTAGACCCTATGCACTTGTAGGGCTTCTCGCCAGTCCAAAAAGAGACCAAAAAGTCTTCAGAGGGCCTAGGGACGACTTTAAGGCACGAACTCAAAAATTTGGTCAGATTTCGGCGCGCCTCCCCCACTAAACGTACAAGCGGGGGGGTTTCGAAGGGGGGGCGGCAGCCCCCCCTTCGGCCTGTCGTGGGCGTTTTTTGATTTTAATGAGATTCATTGACCCGAGAATTTTTGATTCTAATGATATTCATAGACCCCACCCATGGCCTCAAGAAAACCTGCAAATTGGTGGTGTAAGGTGTGCCATCAGTCAGATCTGGCCCAAGTTTAGGGAAATGCTGGGCGAAAATCCGGCTGACATCCACCTTTGACCTCCGATTGCTGGGCTTGTGGGGGGTCATGAATATCATTAACGGTATTGCCAGTGAGGTCTCTCCATGTGTGCGGGCCCCACCAAGTTTGGCCGCTGAGGAGCGAATGCTGGGGGAGAGGAGTACCTACGAAAGTGGTGTGCGCTGAATGCATGAAAATGTGTTGTCTTGGTGGGAAGAATTCGGTGGTTAAAGGGTTAAACACCATTCACTCTATACACACACATGCATTCTTGTGCAAGCTAAGAGTATATAGATCTACCTGTGCCCCAGTCCCGCATTTGCCAGAGAAATAGAGATTATAGTGAATAGATTTTATAGCGAAAAATAGCATATCCTAGCACACCTAATGATGAGATGGCCAAGAACAATAGTGTCTTGTTGACGATACTTTTCTGCCTCTGATTTCGCGCGATGGCAGTGTGGTATGGGAGTCTTGTGAAGGCTACCATGGTGTACAGGGGGATGAACGTCCTCGGGAAGAGGGCGTGCAAGATATTATCAAGATACTTGCGCAGAAGGAAGACCTGACTGTTGACATGTGCACGCATTTCCATGTAGTTGTACAGGGAAAGATCGGCAATGGCATACGAATCCTTCCAGCGTGTTTCAGAATACTTGGTAGCTGCTTTCTGAAGGTCATTATCAAACTGCTCCAGGAGGTTGTAGAATGTGAGGCAGTCCTCAAATCCGGCATTCATCCCCTGACCGTAGAAGGGAACCACGGCATGGGCTGCATCACCCAGGATTACTGTACTTCCAGCCATGAAGTGCGGATAGCACTTGACGGAAATCAGTCTTCCGGTCGGGTTGCGGAAATAATCTTGAACCAGATGCTCCACTCCAATCTTATCAACCGAGTCTGGGAAGTGTTTATTGAAGAACACAAGGAGATCTTCCTCTGTTTCAATTGACTCAAAGACTCTAAATGGCATGAAGAGAGTCATGGTGAACGTGCGATCCTGGTTGGGTAGGGCGATCATCATAAATTCCTGTCGAGGCCAGATGTGAAGGTAGTTGGTAGGCATGGCAAAATCTCCACTTGCAGTAGGTGGCATAGTCAGTTCTTTGTAGCCATGCTCTATATACTCTTGTCTATAGTTGAGCCTCCCCCATCGCATCATCTGCCGTCGTACAGTCGAGTGCGCACCATCACAACCAAAAATGAAATCGGTTTTCGCCATTTTTTCTTGAATGTTTTCGTTTCCCACTTGAAAGACTAATGTCTTCTCTTCAAGGTTTGCACGAGTTAGTTTATGTTCAAAATGAACTGAGACTCCACAGTTGGCTTCTGCTTTTGTGAGTAGCAGTTCATTCAACTTCCGCCGATCGACGGAGTATATACATTGGCCCTTTCTTCCATAGGGCTGTGCAGACATTTCCCCGGACAGGGAGTGGATCATTCTGGCATTCATTGGAATGGCACTCTCGAGTACAGTGTCTTCTAATCCTACAGCTCTCAGAGCTTCCCTCCCACGCACACTTAAAGCTAGGTTGATGCTGCGACCGCCCACATGCTGAAGTTGTCGAATATCTTGCCTTGCCTCGTACAGATCCACAGCTGGAAACCCCTTCTGGGCCAGCATAATAGCCTGGAGGGAACCCACCAAGCCACCGCCAATCACTGCCACCGACGTTTGTTCTCCTTTGAGTTCAGCCATACCCACTTGAAGTGCTAGTGGCAAAGCAATGCCTCCCCTCAAAAATCTGCCTTCAAGTTTTAGGTTGTACGGACCAGAACGGAGAGGAACGGACCAGAACGGAGGTGAACGGACCGGAACGGACAAAGGGTCAAAGGGTGAAAACGTACAAACGGAAAATGCACGTTCGCATAATATTATAGTGACTAAGTCTGGCAAATGCTCGTGGATGTCCGGCAACAGTCGCCGCCGGTTGCTTCACGATGATGCCCGAAAAATGGTTATTCCCTGTGCTGATCGTGTTTACTACGATTGTCCGAATACAGAGCTCCTCTCGTCACGAGAGACTGTGGCCTGTCTCTGCGAGCAGCACAGTTGACCTGGGACAGTCTTCGCCTTTTGGACCCAGATTGCAGGCCAGCCAGAGCTTCAGGTAATACAGCATTCACTGCTCTAGTCTCGTCCCCAGCAGACTAGGCCTACCTATCTCGTATTGTTTTGAATATTTCGTGTCATATAAATATTCAGGAATACTAGGCATAGCCCCTCTATATATATGCCTGGACAGGTTAAAGCAACTATGGATCAATGTTGTTAACAAACCCCAAACCTGGAAGGCTAGCTATAGCAGGACAGACTATTTCTTATACATGTACACTCTTGGAATCCTTTGAAGAACCATATTCGTGCTAATTTGCTAAATTTGGTGTTTTCTTCAGGTATGATTTCCATCGTGGGGTGGACATCCCTGCACCTTTAGGCACACCGGTCTATGCCATTGATGATGGTGTTGTGAGGATAGCAGGTGTCCATCCTAGCTATTCTGACCAAGTTGTGCAGGTGTGCAAGCAAATTACACTGCAGCCTTGTGTGCTGCATGGCGGTTAAGTATGCATGGTTCTAGCTGACCATATCAATTAATGCACAATGAGATAGCTCGGAAGGTAATGCATATTGTTGACATAATATTGCTACAGTTACTGCACATAAGGTAGATTTTGTTACTTTATTGAATATCAGCATGAGATCCAATTCTGCATTAGTTGGTTATGGGCGTAATCTTACAACCGGAACGTAATTAGTGTGAAATTACACTATACATTCCACACATTCGTAGGTAACCCACACCAACTGGGATGAAAGCCCGACTGAAAATTTCTACGCCAACTACCTTCACATGTTGAATTGGACGGTAGAAGCCACAGAGCAAGTCTCCAAAGGGCAATTGCTTGGGCACACTGGAGCTTCTGCCAGTGGCTTTGCACATCTTCACTTTGAAATCCGAGCTGGAGGTGTCTTCCAGAGGCACTGCTGTAACCCGTGGAAATACCTCCCTAATTCGGACAATAATTACTCTTCCTTTACTGTGAATGTATCACTGACACCTAACTTCAACGGTGTGGCTTGCCAAGCCGTTGTCAATGTTTCAGTCCCTCCTGATCAGCTCAGCTTCAATCGAATTGAACTACTGATTGCCACAGGGGGCACCAGTTCACAGAGAGAATATGATTTCTGTGAAGACAACCTCTCCCACTCATTTGAAGAACTGGACAACCCTGTCTTTGAGGGTAACCTGTTTGTCTCTCCAGGGAGATTCAGTAGCAGATCCTACTCCCGTGGAGAATGGGCCACCTATGGTTTTGAGTTTTTAGACCTTCCTGAGGCTACTACTAATGCTTCTCTCAGTGCCAAGGTTTTTGATGTCTTTGGTAATGTGGTTTCCACTCCTGATATGGCTTACATTTGTACAGTCCCACAAAATTGTTCTGAGACTTCTAACTGCACAGAACCAAATGAGCCCGGCACCGACACTAGCAGTAACAGCACAGAAAGTGCAGGGACTGAAAGTGACGGCACTGTCGCTGAAAGTGCAGGGACTGAAAGTGACGGCACTGTCACTGAAAGTGGAGGGACTGGTAGTGGAGGGACCGTTGCTGAAAGCGGAGGGACTGTTGATGAAAGCGGAGGGACCGTTGCTGAAAGCGGAGGGACTTTTGCATCTTTTCTTATTACGATATGTGCAGCAGCGCTAGCATCTTTCATGGTATGTAGTTGCATGTAGGTGAAATATTATACAGATGTTATTATGTTTGCAAGCTGTCTTATCTCCTGGAGAATTCTCGCTGCAAAAGTACCATTACGTTTTGTATTGTAGTTGCTCTAGTTCTCAAGTAGCTATATAGGATTGCGTAGAGAAATGAGAAATGCTCTACATGCTCTATGCTTTTAAGCTAGGCAAACGGTATATATATTATAGGAATGACAGAATTGTTAGGTCTGGGAAATAAAAATTATGTAGTGATGTTCCTGCAGACTTCTTATAATTGAGGGGGGGGGGGGGGGGGGGGCTACGTACACGGATCGATATGTTGTACCTTGTTTCTACTTAGCCTCGTTCCCAGACCCCAGCACGGATCGCTTCCAGTATCGCGAGACAACATGCAAAGTGCAACATTCACACAATGGCATGTTGGCACCATCTGTGACATGCATGCCTTTGCATGGGTGATCACATGATCATGAGGATGACCTGGACATTAAGCTATATTCCTGCAAAAACATAATCATGCACTTAGCCCACATTTAAAATTATAACAAGTAGCTTCGCTCGATTCGCTCGCTCAGCTACTGCTTTGTGCATAAAGGGTCAATTTTATGCCATTCATGCCTTTGTGCATACAGGGAAAATTTTACGCCATGGCTGTCGTTCTGACAGCATTAATGCCATGGGGTTTGGCATAAAATCCCCTTGTGAAGTGGTGTGACCACTTTATACAATGTCGCATATACATAAAGGGAGAATTTTACGCCAATGAACTAAATTCATTTAAAACTTTGTACATGTACTCTCTTTAAGATCATCCATGGTCTCTTCCCTTTCACACCCGATGTATTTATGCCGCAACCTAGTAGACATAACTATAATCTTCCATTTTGTATCAACCTTTTGCACACACTAACGCCTTCCAAGCATCATCTGTCCCAAGTACTGTTTCCATATGGAATCACCTACCCCCCCTCCGATGCACTTACTGCAGGTGCGCACCTTCACCTCAGACATTTAAGTTAAATATTGCACCTTTGTTCTTGTAGTTAGTTAGTTAGTTAGGGTACATACCTGTATTAGCCTAGAAGGCTATTATGTATCCTTCGCATTGGCATGAATTATTATAGGGAAAAAAATGAATGTAACCTGATGTATACGCAACATTGTATAAAGTGGTCCCTCCATTTCACAAGGGGATTTTACGCCAAACCCCATGGCGTAAAATGCTGTCGTTATGTACATATCGACAGCCATGGCGTAAAATTTTCCCTTTATGCACAAAGGCAATAATTATTTGCCTTTCACGCCAAAGTCTACATGATCCTTCCAGCTGCTGCTCCCCGATTGCGCCCGCTTCAGCTGCTGCTGCATGCTCGCCGCTTGCGTCCGCTTCAGCTGCTGCTCCCGCTGCCCGATCGCGTCCGCTTCGGCTGCTGCTCCCCGATTGCGTCCGCTTCGACTGCTGCTCCCCACATCCGCTTGCAGCATCAGTTCAAGGTTCAAAGGTCGTGTTATTGAAAAGACGTTGCACTTGATGATCACTTGCCGCGGATGCTTGGAGGAGCACTTAGCCGGTTCGTTCTTCGTGTAGCTCCGCACGGAAGAATTTCTCCTGTTGTTGCCGTCACAACATCAGGCTCACGCAGCGGATTAAGATGGTCTTCGTCGATATCAAATCACGCCGACACTGATAACTGTAGGGCGGCGGTCAAGCCATTATCAGCGATGCCCAGTCCGGATGGAGCACTTCCTCTGCTTGGACATCAACCGCTCCTGAGAAAGCACAATACAAATCTCTGCAACCTGTTCGACCATTATTTTGGCGAGTTAGGACCTATTTACAGAGTAAAACTGCCTGCAGGTGAGTGATCGGGATTTGATTTGTCTAGCTAGAGCTATGAATATTGGCTAGTAGTCGCCGTGTTGACAGACAAACCCTTGCAACAGCCACAGCTGGTTGCGGTGGACAATTAATTTTGTGGTCGAAACTCGTTTGTGTTAAATTTAATTAAAGGCCAAAGTTCAGTGCTTAAGTACAGTTGTATACAATGTATAGCCCTGCCTGCACTCCATATATGGAATGGTCTAAGCATTTAACTTTATGCATTTTAGTGTAGTGTTGCAAGGATTCTGAAAAGCCCTGTACTAGCTAAGCATGAAGCAGGATAATAATCTGTGGTGGGTATTATACTAAGGTGTTGCTGCACGTAGTATACACACACACACGGTGGCATGTTTGCTGTAACCAAATAAGGGCTTGCTCACTAGGGATGCTGTTTGTCTCAAACTGGTGTTGAGGCAGGCAGACATTACTATATATCACAGTTGAGGTTGATGTTTGCTGTTTGACGTCGACGTTCACCTTCATGGCGACGTTCACTTTAATTGATGTTGATATTCCCTAGGGCATAGCGTAGGAAGAACATCTCCACCTCATTGAGATTCCTGTCATCTTGCACGTGAAGTCAGCTCATCTTCTAATTGAGCCAGCAACCCAGAAGCCATGGTGGACCGTCATGTACATGTGATGAAGAGAGACTAACTGTGCCAACAGCCAGGCCAGGGTTCGTTCCCAAACTTAGTTTGGGAATGAGATTAGTGCTGGGAATGAGATTTGTGCTGGCAGTGCCGTAGCTAGGATTTTGAGACCGAGGAGGCGTAGAGTTATCTGTGTGTGAAGTGCGTGGCGAAAATTTGGAGCTAATTAATTATTCATGGATAATATTGCTGTAGCATTTCGAGAGCAACTGTTAGCGTGCACTGCGGAAGTAATCATGCAGAAGTAATAGCAATACGCCGGTGCCCTGACCGTCCCAGCACTTGATCCACGTTAAGAGTACGCCGGCTCATGGTCAGCCTGTCTCTGTTGTCAGATCGAATGCACATCGTATGCGGTGTGTGTGCGTGCGAGGATCGATCTAGGACTCTGGACACGCGCATCATTATTAAAAAAATCGAGGAGGCAACTGCCTCCGCTGCCTCAATGCTAGCTACGCCCGCGCCCATGGCTGGATGCCCTGGAAACTAAACTATTAATCATTCAAGATGGTTATTGATCTACACTGCTAATCACAACTACCCTGGCCTGTAGGGACTAAAACCAGGAGGATTGAATATCTTACCACATGAAATTTTGTTCTTGTTTGGATAACTGAGGCTACTCCGTGGTGTTCAGTACATGTACATGATACAGGTGACTGCTCTTAGCTTTGCTGTTCTCTTTGGTTAAAAGGCAACTCGATGGTGCTCATATGTCAACCAGAGGCAGCGGAGGTGGTGTATCGAAATGAAGGTCAGTACCCTACAAGGATCCAAACGTTGGATGACAACATGCAGTGGCTGTTCAAGAAGCTACACCTCCCAGCTCCATTCGCCTTTCTGTATGCAAGCTGAAATACATTTTTTTTGCCGCTGTATTACATTACCTAGTGTCACGATTACCTTTCACTGCAGATTTAGGAAGGAGTGGAAGGAGCAGCGTTCAGCTCACAGCCAGCAAATCAAACCTGCCAATGTTTTCAGCTACGCTCCCGGATTCAACAAAGTTACCTATCGACTGATGAAGAACCTGGAATCCTCAAGGAGTCAACAGGGCTATGTAGAGAATGTTGGATCGTTCATAGCTAACTGGACCATGGAAGGTATTGTTTTGTAATACAGAACCATGGCTGTTGACTAGTGCAACTCTAGGCTGAGCAGTGGTCCCCACAACAGGTAATTTTGTTACAAATATCGTCTTCCTCCTGCTCCAGCTTCTGCTAACTTTGTCTTTGGAGTTGATCTCGACCTCGGAGAAAAAGCTGATCCAGATGCCAGGGAATTCCAGGAAGCCAATATACGTTGGCTCAGCTGCATTGCTGATTTCAACCAAGCTCTACCAATATACAGATTGATCCCAACTCCACTCTATTATCGAGCATTGAAAGCGGTTCGGACAGTCTACAGCATTAGTAAGAAGTACCTCGACAGTAACATGGAGAAAATTCAGAGGTGCGTAGAGAAAGGAGAGAAGGTGAAAGGTCAAAGCCTGATTGAACAATGGATGCTTGAGAAGAAGATGTCGGAGGATCAGATGATCATGTCGGCTCTTCTGATGTTTGCAGCTGGTGTTGACACAGTAAGTTTGCTTGACACGTGTTCCTATGTATCAAATGCTACATGGCGGATGCCCGTAGCTAGGTGCATGTGCAGAATTACGGGTCCCACGGAGTGGGGGAGTGGTCTTGTGAGGATTGCCAAGGGCAGCTTGCTAATGTCACAAAATAGCTATGGTTAGAGAAAGTGAAGTGTTTCCACCACACCACGGACTTGAATGGGTGAGCAGATGGTGCGATCACGGAGCAGCTTTGATGATAACAGTGCCGTATAATAGTTTCCTGTGCATAGGGGCTGGGGGGGGGGGGGGTCTTGTGAGGATTGCCAATGGCAGCTTGCTAATGTCACATGGTTAGAGACTATTTCTAGAGATGGTTATCGATCGTTATTGTACACCCGGATGCACCAGTGCAAAGGTGTTACATTTGGTGTTAGCTATATACCAGTGTGGATCCATCTCACGAAGTTTGGTGTTGTTCTCTTTGGCTCTGCACAGAGTTATTATGACCTGCCAAAAATTAACCTTGTTCCTAGGCCCCTCCCAGCTTTCTATCACTTGCAGTACGGTTAAGTGTGAGAGGGCCTGGTAAATTAAGGAACCGGATATTGGTCCGGCAGGAAGTACTTACTTTAAGTATTGGTAATGCACACACATGCGCTCTCAGCACTGGCCCTGGCCCTAACTTGGTAATTCAATTTCCTCTTCAGTTCCATTGTATCTGGATTTAATCATCTTGTTTTCCATCGCAGACTGCTCACACTGCTACATTCTTGTTGTATGAGCTGTCGAAGCACCCTGAGGTGCAGGAGAAGCTGCGGAATCATGTGGTGTCTGTTCTTGGGGAGTCTGAAGATGCTGATGTAGAAACACTGCAGAAGATGCCCTACCTGATGCAAGTCATCAAAGAATCACAGAGGTCAGCAATGTAATCAGATACATATTTCAGAGTATACATACATAACTGCTAATTTGCTGACAGGTTTGTCTGAATACAGGACAGATTCCACCATAGACATAAAAAATGGGTACAAACTAAGCCAGTTTTGCACCACTCTTGTCATAGGCACGGTAGATGGCTTGTAGTCCAGTCTGGCTATGCACAGAACTCAAGGTGGAGCTTAGTATCATATAGCAAACTAACTGGGCATTTGCAATTGGATAAGTGTGCAACTATATATCACTGTAAAAGTTGATGGATGCCCCCTAGATGAATACACTTCAGATTTGAAAGGTTGGCCTTTCGAAAAAGGCTAGTGAATGCATTATTGATCACTAGATATGGATGGTTTTGAAACCAGTCAGCCAACGCATCATGAGATATAATTAGAGCTCATGTGACTATCAGCCAGCTGCATAGCCTCGTTCTCAGGCGCTCGGTAATTGGGGAGAAGAGCGCCTGTATGGTATCCACTGTTCACGCATATGTGAGCAGTTCCATTACATTCTCCGTATAATTCATCGAGATACGTAAGCTGAACTAACACGGACAAATATTTGGTAAAATATACGGCTCCAGCATCATGCGAGGCCATGGTTTCGAAGTCTGTGGACGTTGATACGCCGCTTCTGCCTTTCTGAAGTAGACACGAAGCATGATACAAACAGTAAGACCCCATAGCTAAATAAATTTGACCTGGCCATATGTAGCTAACCATACAAACACTTTCTGTATGTGTACGTGCTGTGTCACTGTCAGTTATTCGTCCTCAGCACCATTCCTGGCTTTCCGACCTTACTGAGGGCGTACGGCACGGCTTGGTTGAACAGAGCTGCGTCTTGTAGATGTAAACGACTCCCGTGTTTCAGTAATGTACAATCGTGCAACACGGACTAGTATAACAGTAGTTTCCAAGTTCCCCACAAAAACTTGGGGAGCCGCGCATGCGCGAACAGTGGATACCAGGCGCTCTTCTCCCCAATTACCGAGCGCCTTGGAATGAGGCTATCAGTTATGGAACCGCGGTGTTCATATTCCATCACTTGTTTAAGTAATATTATTAACCCTTTAGCTACTAGGTAAGCATCTGTCTATGCTTTCTGTGTGACTAAATGAGTAATACATTTATCTTTACCATATATAGAAAGTATCCAGTGGTTACAGGTCATGCCAGGAGTCTAGACTCGGATATTGAGTTACTTGGCTACCACATTCCTGCAAAGGTAATGTAAGCATTGATTTACAGAAGGGTTGCTATAGCAACTAACTCCTGCTCCTCCTTGCTATATAGGGCAAGTTAAGAAATGTGACCCAACAGGCCTAATGTTTTTTTTGTTCATGATAGGATCAAAGTAGTAGCCTCGTCCCCAGGCCTCCACCCAGATTTTATCTCACAGCTGTGGATTTTTCTCCACGGCTGTGAGATAAATCTGGGCCAAGGCCTGGGGATGAGGCTAGGCTGCACTTGCGTGCACATTCTCTGAATACCACAGTGCATGTGGAGGCACTGCTCAAGATTGAACATTAATTGTTAGTGTACGTAAAGATTTCTATTTGCATATACAAAAATGTCCAGTGCACGAAACTTGTGACGAAAGGCAACTGGAAAATTAACTATTGCTCTAGATACACATTCAGTCGACTAGAACACTACTTCACTTGTGTGTTACCTACATAACTACTGTTGTCAAGCTGCGAGGTGTGATGCTTTGTGTCGCTCCTCTTCCTCCCCTATAGACTCCCATTATCTACTCTTTGTTTACTGTGACGAAAGATGAAAGGTACTTCAATGAGCCACACAAGTTCAATCCAGATCGCTGGGAGAAGGGATCAGACAGTATCCACCCCTTTGCTCTCCTTCCTTTTGGATTTGGACCAAGGGCTTGTTGGGGTATGGATATACAATGACCAGCATACCATTAGTTTCTTATAGTATTACACATCTAACTAGTGCATACATGGTTGACCACGCAGAGATGCCTCGCGGGAAGCTTTGATACAATTTGGCAGTTGCAGAACATAACCATGAGTGATAGCACGTGCTCACGAGCGATGGTGAGTCTAGATCTGCGTGAACGGCGAATGTCAGTTTCTTTCTTCCTGCCAAGGCTCTTTCTCTGGCGGTCAGCCACTTTCATAGTCTCCCTCCTCACCTCATCACTTCTCCCTCGATGTCACTGCACTCTTTCCCTCGTCAATCGTCGTTCCGGTCGGAAACGGACTCGTACTCGTCCATTTTAATTTCAGCTAGCGACAAATGTGAGATCACATGGTGCGAGTTGTATCTGCTCGCACGCGGGGGTCTGGAGCGTAATTTACGTGCGGGGCCACAGACAAATATATAGTCGCACTAGCCCAAATTCAACCTCCACACTGCACGATTAGTTGCCTTGCTTCCAGCTCGGCAATAATAGTATTACACACGTAATAGTATTTTAAGCTAGTGTAAAGGTTGCAGTAAATGTATAGTGTACAGACATCACGGTGCAACCGTATAGTGAATTAATTTGCAGTGTAAGTTACACAGTTTCTTCATCAATATATTAAGATTTTAACGTGTGTGTGTGTGTGTGTGTGAGTGACGGAAGTGGGACGTTCGTGGGGCGGGACTAGACTGGTGACGCGCGACCTTCGTACTTCAATTTACTGAACCTCAAGAACGTTCGAGAACGTCTTCGGGGAGCAGCAGTCGAAGCGGACGCAATCGGGGAGCTGCAGGTGAAGCCGGAGCAGCAGTTGAACTTGCGGTGGACGCAATCGAGGAGCAACAGCCGAAGCGGCCGGACGCAATCGGGGAGCAGTTGAAACGGACGCAATCGAGGAGTAGCAGCTGAAGCAGACACAAGTGGCGAGCAGCAACTGAAGCGGACGCAAACGGGGAACAGCGAGCAGCAGCTGAAGAGGACGCAATCGGGGAGCAGCAGCTCTGATGGAGAGCTGTCCGGCGCCGAATTACACACGTAGGCGAACAAGGGGGAAGTAGCTGAGCGAGCGAAGCGAGCTCAGCTACTTGTAACATTTAACATGATTTCGCCTGATGACCTAGCTGGCCACTTTCAATTACTTCAGGTCGTCGGTTTTCTGAAGTGGAATTAAAGATTCTTCTTACCCATGTAAGTGCATACCATGATATTGTACCGTAATGAGTGAGTGGCACAGTGGACACTCTAATACAGCAGGTGGAGAATAGGATCGAGACCATGCATACGTAACATTAATAGGTTTGTTATGCCACTAATTCAGAGTTCAATATTTCCGTAGCCTCTGCGCCTGAGTCGGAGGCTATATTTTCCCATGCTGACAATTTTATCACAGCTGTTGGGGTAGTGGAGGTTCTAGTAGCTACTCTCACGGGCTTGTGCAAGTGAGATCTGATGGTATTGAAAGAGGGAGGGATCATAATCTATTTTACGTCTTATTCCATAGGTGTGTCGTAAGTTCCGGTTGGAGTCACATGATCCTCCTGAGTCAAAACTCCCTACCATTGAACATATGATTCTTCGGCCCGGTGTACCAGTGAAGATTAAGTTCATCCGGCGTCAATAATCATGGAATTTAATTTCATTATTGAATCCTGATCCCAGTGCAGTAACTACATAATAAGTGTTTGTCATTGTGAAGGATCAGGACTTTCATTTACGACTCTGACTGTTAGCTAGTGTGTTTATGTATTTGGTTTGTGCTAATTTGTTGGTTGTCCTTATTTGGTTATGTAATAGGCCTCACTTTTGTTATGCACTCTGCGCCACCTCCCATTGTACCTCCCATTGTACTTTTGCATTGTCCGCACCTTTGTTATATATTTTGTAGCATTTGGTGTTGTGCTTGTGAGCTCCCCAGTGTATACCCTTGTAGTCTCTGCTGTCTATAATAATCTTTGAGTTTGCTGCCTGCGTGCTCGATCTAGTGGGTCGATCACAGTTGGTGTCAGAAGTGGGATCGTATATATAACACGGTGAATGGCTTGCTACTGTAAGGGATTCAATTGCAATTGCACCTGTATCAAAAGTGAGACTGGCTCGAATAACTTTGCTTGGATCTACCAACATTTCCTGCAGCTTGGTCATAATTTGAGAGTGATTATCAGGCTGATGTTAACTGAGTGCATGGGGAATTCCTACAGTACATGTACTGGCGTTGATGTTGAAGACTAAGGGAGGCTACAAATGTACTTTTGTGGATGAACCTCCAGATGAACTAGTATGCCAGATCCAGCGGCCACACAAGATTTCGTGTTGTGGCCACGTCTTCTGCAAGACATGCCTGGACACTGGTACAAGAAGCACTGTGATCCCAGCAAGTTCTGTCCCGATTGTCCGAATACAGAGCTCCTCTCGTCACAAGAGACTGTGGCCTGTCTCTGTGAGCAGCACAGATGACTTGGGACAGTCTTCACCTTTTGGACCCAGATTGCAGGCCAGCCAGAGCTTCAGGTAGCTAATACAGCATTCACTGCTGGAGCAAGGTTCGTGCGTGATGCAGCCAATTTGTCTTACCTACGTAGACCAACTATCTCATGTCATATTTGAATACTATAATATAGGCATATATAGCCTATACATATAGCTATGGCTGGACAGGTAAATGCAACAATCAATAATTATGGATCAGTGGCTGTTGGCACCATCTGTGACATGCATGCCTTTGCATGGGTGATGACATGATCATGAGGATGGCCTATACATTAAGCTATAATTATTCCTGCAAACCACATAATCATGCACTTATAAATAAACTATGTTTTAGCCCACATTAAAAAATATAATACCTTGTCTCGTAAGCCTCCCCAGTCTGGCCCACAAGTGACAATTAAATTTTGATTGCATCACTTTGAACTATTGCGCGTAGGAGGCAAAAAGGTATTCATACTGGAAAAACAAAAGGACGTTTGGCTTCCATCACTTGACGATCACTTGCCGCGGATGCTTGGAGTACTTAGCCGGTTCGTTCTTCGTGTGGGGCACGGAAGACTTTCTCCTGTTGTTGCCGCCACAATATCATGCTCAGGCAGCGGATTAAGAAGGTCTTCGTCAATATCAAATCACGCCGACACTGATAACTGTAGGGCGGCGGTCAAGCCATTATCCGCGATGCCCAGTCCGGATGGAGCACTTCCTCTGCTTGGACATCAACCGCTCCTGAGAAAGCACAGTACAAATCTCTGCAACCTGTTCGACCATTATTTTGGCGAGTTGGGACCTATTTACAGAGTAAAACTGCCTGCTGGTGAGTGATCGGGATTTGATTTGTCTAGCTATAGCTATGCAGAACATAAATATTGACTAGTAGTCGCCGTGTAGACAGGACTGTATTGCATATTTAGTAGCTAAGCATGAAGCAGGATAATAGTCTGTGATGGGTAATGTACTAAGGTCATAGAAGTCTAAGTGTTGTATACACAAGGCATGTTTGCTGTAACCAAATAAGGATTTGAGGTCGATGTTTGCTGTTGGACGTCGATGTTCACATCCACGGTGACATTCACTTTTACTGTTTGAGGTCGGCCGTCTATATTCGGTGGACTGGACTCGGGACTGGACTGTGGGACTGGACTCACAGAAAGTTGCGCTCGTCATTTCTGAAGCCAAAACACGGGAAGTTGCAGAACGGCACTATACCGCTGCCACCATAGATAATAACTTACCAAGTACGTGAGGCTTAGCAACACAGCTCTCACCGTGTAGACAGTCTGCCATGGTCCTACCATGCATAACCAGCTCGACTTTGTTTCGGTGCGAATTTGTCCATTCATGGTCGGCTACCCCGAATTCTATTCATGTCATGTAAGTATTCTAGTAGCATTTGATGCCTCAAAATGACGAGCGCAACTTTCTGTGCGTCCAGCCCCACATTCCAGTCCTGAGTCCAGTCCCGAGTCCAGTCCACCGAATATAGACGGCTTTTGAGGTCAATGATTTTGGCGTTGACGTTCACCTTCATGGCAATGTTTGCTTTAATAAAAAAATTTGATGTTGATATTCCCTAGGGCATAGCGTAGGAAGAACATCTCCACCTCATTGAAATTCCTATCATCTTCCAACTGTGCACGTGAAGTCAGCTCAACAGCCAGGCCAGGGTTCGTTCCCAACCTTAGTTTGGGAACGAGATTAGTGCTGGGAACGAGATTTGTGCTGGCAGGGCCGTAGCTAGGATTTTGAGACCGAGGAGGCGTAGAGTTATCCGTGCACGAAGTGCGTGGCAAAAATTTGGACCTGATTAAATATTCATGAGTTAAATATTGCTATTACTTCCGCATGATTACTTCCGCAGTGCCCGCAAACAGTTGCTCTCGAAATGCTACAGCAATACGCCGGTGCCCTGACTGTCCCAGCACTTAATCCGCGTTAAGAGTACGCTTGCTCATCGTCAGCCTGTCTCTGTCATCAGATCGAACACACATCGTACGCGGTGTGTGTGCGTGCAAGGATTGATCTAGGACTCTGGACACGCGCGTCATTATTCAGAAAAGCGAGGAGGCAACTGCCTCCTCTGCCTCAATGCTAGCCTCGTACCCAGACCTTCAATCGCGGGGGGAAGGCCTGGTATACACTGTTTGCGCATGCGCTTAATTTCCCCCAAAATCTTGGAAAATAGGATATCTCGGTATTCTTCCGTGAAACGATGACGTCGAATGACGTCTACGTTTACCGCAACGAACGATGAGTAGCAATCATGGCGTGCAAAAGTTCCGGTGGTAGTAGTTTCTGTGAGGCTCTTTCCTATGCTTTGCGAAGGCTGAAAATGACACGGATGACTGTGAAAGAAGAGCAGCGCTCCTCCATGAGAGCTGTGTACGAAGGCAGCGATGTGTTCGTGTGGCTAGCTACCTACTGGCTATGCCTATTGGCAAGAGCCTGTGCTACCAAGCGCTCCCTTTCCTCATGGACTACAAGAAGGGACTTGCAGACAGTGGAAAGAGCTGTGGTGTGCTTGTTGTGAGCCCTCTGATCGCTCTCATGCGCAAACGTCATCGGTTAAGCCCAACCCATTCGCAAACGTCACAATTAAAATTGACATAATATTCACATTTAAATTAAACGCATGCGCAAACAGTGTATACCAGGCCTTCCCCCCGCGATTGAAGGCCTGGGTACGAGGCTACCTCAATGCTAGCTACGCCCATGGCTGGATGCCCTGGAAAACTAAACTATTAATCATTCATGATGGTTATTGATCTACCCTGTAAGTCTACATTAGTCTCGTGCCCAGACCACACACCCCCTGCGGGGAGAGACGGTCTGGTGAACAAAGTCGAATTTCTTATTACCGGAATGTGTACATGATAAGGACCAATGAGATTGCGAGATTGTTAATAATTACGTAGTAATCACTTTGAATACTCACACGCTGGAGAAGACAACGGCCAAGAGCTTTGCCATGCCAGTTTACCCTTAGCGCTTGACTGTGTAAGGCTAAGCTATGTCGTGGAGACAACTTCTGAAGATTTTTGCGGCACTCGATTGTGCTGGTTGTAAGCCCTGTGACATCGCTGATGAAGGATCAAGTTGAGAGCTGGTCAGTAGAGGGATCAAGTACAACGAAGGGGCCCCTCTACGTTCAAGCTAATGCTGGCCCTAGTCCAAAGGGGCCATTCTTCGTATTTGACCCAGTAAAGTGCCTGAAAGGACTGCCAAACAAACGGGAAGCAAATTCCATGGACAGCGAAGGATGCTTCATAAACCTTCTATGGGCCGTGGGTGAGCGGCAAAGGTTAGTACATCTTCTCTCCTGATATGAGTAGCCATGATCGCGCTTGGTTGACACGGGAGCCTTCAGCGGACACTTTCGCAGGCACTTAACACCATGGGAATATACAATGATTATACATTCCGTAGTATGCTTCAAGCCCAAGAAATTCGACTTCGTTCACCAGACCGTCTCTCCCTGCGGGGGGTGTGGTCTGGGCACGAGACTAAGTCTACATTTCTACCCAGCCTGTAGGAACTAAAACCAGGAGGATTGAATATCTTACGGATAAAGGCTACTCTGTGGTGTTCAGTACATGTACATGATACAAGTGACTGCTCTTAGCTTTGTTGTTCTCTTTGGTTTTAAAAGGTAACTCGATGGTGCTCATATGTCAACCAGAGGCAGCAAAGGTGGTGTATCGAAATGAAGGCCGGTACCCTACAAGAATCCAAATGTTGGATGACAACATGCAGTGGCTGTTCAAGAAGATAAATCTCCCAGTTCCATTTGCCTTTCTGTATGCAAGCTGAAATATTTTTTACCACTGTATTACATTACCTAGTGTCACGATTACCTTTCACTGCAGATCTAGTAAGGAGTGGAAGGAGCAGCGTTCAGCTCACAGCCAGCAAATCAAACCTGCCAATGTTTTCAGCTACGCTCCCGGATTCAACAAAGTTACCAATCGACTGATGAAGAACCTGGAATCCTCAAGGAGTCAACAGGGCCATGTGGAGAATGTTGGATCATTCATAGCTAACTGGGCCATGGAAGGTATTGTGGAATACAGAATCACGGTAGTACGTTAGTGCAACTCTAGGATGAGCTAAATTGAGCCAACAACAGGCAATTTTTTGTTACAAAGACCGTCTTCCTCCTTCTCCAGCATCTGCTAACTTCGTCTTTGGAGCTGATCTCGACCTCGGAGAAAAAGCTGATCAAGATGCCAGGGAATTCCAGGAAGCCATAAAAAGTTTTATCAAAAGCGTTGCTGATTTCCAGCAAGCTCTACCAATATACAGATTGATCCCAACTCCACTCTATTATCGATCAAGCAATGCATTTCGGACAGTCTACAACATTGGTAAGAAGTACCTTGACAGTAACATGGAGAAAATTCAGAGGTGCGTAGAGAAAGGAGAGAAGGTGAAAGGTCAAAGCCTGATTGAACAATGGATGCTTGAAAAGAAGATGTCAGAAGATCAGATCATCATGTCGGCTGTTTCAATGTTTGCAGGTGGTGTTGACTCGGTAAGTTTACTGTAGCCTCATCCCCAGGCCTTCTCACCACAAACACTGGGGTGGGAAGGCCTGGGAACGAGGCTAGGTTTGCTGGACGCTTGCACCTACGTATGTAATATGGTCTAAGTGGGAAATATTCAGAAGTGAAGTGTTCTCACCATGGATTTGAAGCTGAAATCCACAGTTCAGTTGGCCACTTTAGCCCAGTGGCTGAAATCATTTGCTCACTCTGGTCCAACAGTGGATTTGGAGTTCTCAGTGGCTGAATCCAGGATTCGATTGGCCACGTTGTTGTGGTGGTACCAGTTCTGAAATTTGTATGTTATATGCAAACTCAATTATTACAAAAATTGTGCCGCGTAAATTATGTTTGAGAGCTAGGAATTGGCGTACAGAGATTCTGACTACACTGTCGTGATCGCTATCATGCAGTGACACAAAATCAAAACAATTGTGCTGAAACTCTTGGTGGTGGAGATATGAACGCTTCTGTCTCGCCGTTGGCCACCATTGCTTGAGCGCTCTCTTCGACTTCCGGTGGCAGTACAGCCCTCGGGAAAGGCACACAAAGATTCTGACTACACGGCCATGATTGCTGTCGTTCACTGACGCTTAGATGGCAAAACTCACCGTGCTGTCGAAGTTGTGAGCGCTGCTTGTCTTCCTTATGGCCGCCATTGCGACCGAGTGTGTTTGCCACGTGGCATGTACGTTAATTGGAATGAGTTGCGATACCTAGCTTGCACTGCGCAGCGAGTTGCAATCGGTTGCTACCAGGAGTGTGGTTGCCCCTTGACAACAGACTAAATTAAATCAGGCCTTACGGTCATTAAGAAAGGGAAATTGTTTCTCATGCATTTTGACTTGCTGCACGGGTAGCGTGGTGTATTTTGCAGGGCGTCATGAAAGAAATCACGAAATTTGGGCATGAAACGAAGATTAGCTATGCATGCGTAGAGCAAGTTCCTCTTGGATGAGCTGGTAAAATATACACAGATCACTGAATATCTCTTCATCATGACCTAGCAAGTACTGTGTAGTAGTGCCAGAGAATTTTTGAGGGTTGGGCTCTCATCTGCCTCTCTGTAATTCATCTTGTTTTCCACTGCAGACTGCTCACACTGCTACATTCATGTTGTATGAGCTGTCGAAGCACCCTGAGGTGCAGGAGAAGCTGCGGAATCATGTGGTGTCTGTTCTTGGGGAGTCTGAAGATGCTGATGTAGAAACACTGCAGAAGATGCCCTACCTGATGCAAGTCATCAAAGAATCACAGAGGTCAGCAGTGTGATCAGATATACGTTTAAAACCACTTATTCTTTCAGTGTATATACGTACATAACTGAAGTGTATCTTATCTGACAGGTTCGTCTGAATACAGGACAAACCCCACCATAGATATAACAATGGGCACCAGTTTTGCACCACTCTTGTCAGAGTCACGATAGATGGCTCGTAGTCCAGTCTGGCTATACACAGAACTGAGGGTGGAGCTTAATTAATATCAAACAGCAAACTAACTGCAGATTTGCAATTGGATGAGTGTGCATTTACATCGCAATCACTGTAAAAGTTGATGGATGCCCCCTAGATGTATGCAACTCAGATTTGAAAGGCTGGCCTTTCGAAAAAGGCTAGTAAATGCATTGCTGATCACTAGATATGGATGGTTTTGACACCAGTCATGAGATATAATAAGAGCTCATGTGACTATCAGCCAGCTGCAGAGTCATGGAACCGCGGTGTTCATATTCCATCACTTGTTTAGGTAATTTTATTAACCCTTTAGCATCTGTCTAGGCTTTCTGTGTGACTAAATGAGTAATACATTTATCTTTACCATATGTAGAAAGTATCCAGTGGTTACCGGTCATGCCAGGAGTCTAGACTCGGATATTGAGTTACTTGGCTACCACATTCCTGCAAAGGTAATGCACTGTAAAGTAAGCATTGATAAACAGAAGGGTTGCTATAGCAACTAACTCCTGCTCCAACAGGCCTAATGTTTTATGATCAAAGTAGGTTGCACTTAGCCTCATTCCCAGGCCTCAGCCCATATTTTATCTCGCAGCCGTGGAGAAAAATCCACGGCTGCGAGATAAAATCTGGGCCGAGGAGACCTGGGGACGAACTAGGCGTGCACATTCTCTGAATACCACAGTGCATGTGGAGGCACTGCTCAAGATTGAACACTTCACATTAATTGTTAGTGTACGTAGATTTCTATTTGCATATACAAAAATGTCTAGTGCACGAAACTTGTGACGAAAACCACTGAAAAATGCTCAAGTAGTCTCTAAGATACACATTCAATTGACTAGAACACTACTTTCACTCGTGTGCTATCTACGTAACTACCGTTGTCAAGCTGCGAGGTGTGATGCTTTGTGTCGCACCTCTTCCTCCTCTGTAGACTCTCATTGTCTACTCTGTGCTTACTGTCACAAAAGATGAAAGGTACTTCAATGAGCCACACAAGTTCAATCCAGATCGCTGGGAGAAGGGATCAGACAGTATCCACCCCTTTGCTCTCCTTCCTTTTGGATTTGGACCAAGGGCTTGTTGGGGTAGGGTTACAATGACCAACATAGTTTCTTATAGTATTACACACCTAATATTACATGTATAACCTCATGTAAAGATTATAGTGAATGTGTAATGTACAGACCTCATGTTGCAACCGTACAGTAAATTAATATTGTAGCGAAAGCTACATGGTTACTATTCATATTTTAGGCTTGTAAATGATTTTGCCCAATGACATAGTACACTGGAGCTTTTGATTGGAATGTCTCTTTCAATTATTTCAGGTCGTCGGTTTTCGGAAGTGGAATTAAAGATTCTTCTTACCCATGTAAGGCATGACATCATTGACATGCTTACTGTAGTTGGTTTCATGTATACATACCATGTACCGTAATGAGTTTTACTATTATTGTACAAGTGGCACAGCATGTGGAGAATAGTATTGAGACCATACATGCCGTATCGTATACAATCATGAACGGTACATTAATTGGTTTGTTGTTTTCAGAGTTCAGTATTTTCCCACGCTGAGAAAAAATTCTAGTACATGTAGACCTTATCAGAGAGCGCGGTAGCATTCTCTATTTAGGGATGGCCAAGGAAATTTCGATTTTACCATACTGATGCACCAGCAGGATAACGGCCAAAGAAGATACAACCCCTCAAACCAAGCATGCAGATAGAATGATACTGCCTAGCAGTTCACAAAAACACTCACAAACGTACCTTAGAGTACACAGGAGTCGATGAACAAGTCGCGGAGATTTCGTCATCTTCTTTCTTCTTTCTTCTTCTTTCTTTCTCACAACAAAACTTTGCCCAAGGATAGCTTACCAACTAAACCACTTATTGAGCAAATTTACGTACAGGACAACACCGCTATCGCCGTAGTACTCGCCGTGACCGCTTTTGTCTGCTAACTGGCAAGACCAGCAGTTTTAGCTAGCTACGATCCAATGGCATTCTAAGCACGACGCCATTTTGAGGCAATGAGGTCACGCGTTCGCCAATTACGCATGCGCAATCCAAAATGCAAGCGCATTTTATGCTTGTGATGGCTGCGTTTGGTACACTAACAGAATCCTTGTGAATCCGTCGTCTGGTGGTTTCTACCGCTACGAGGAATTTCCAACCTGTTCTTGTCAAGATCTATCGTGACTCTGCCATCATGGAGGCGTGGCTTTCTTTTCATGACGTATTAAACTACAGTGCAGAACGTCTGACCAGAACTGTGAGGCTAGAGTTTTGAACGTACTTGGAGCCATTACAAGCACATGACCTACATGACTGCCATCGAGCTCTCTGATCTGATGAAGGATGAGCCCCACCCCATGTCCGCCCCGCAAAGACAACACTAAACATTAAACATTCATCACAACAAAAATACATGCCATTGGAATAATATAAACAGAATGAAGCATCAAAGCCTGCTCAGTACCCAGTGGAAAGTCCATGTCCATCAAGAGAGACCGTTGCAGCTTTGCTTTGTTGACATAGCCCGTAGTCTCAGGCTCGAACCTAGGAACGAGGCTAACATGCCAACACAACATCTTAAAATCTGACATCAGGGCATACATCCAGTACCCCCCCCCCCCCCTATAAAATTCTACATTTTATAATGGGATGGGACTGAGCCTGGTTAATGACATTTCTCCTTGTTTCTTAGGTTTTTCGAGAGGTGGAATAATTCCGAATGTGACAGGCCATCACTAAATCCTCTTCAATTTTTCAGAGAATTTTTTCCCCCTCTATATAGTAGCTATAGCACTGCTATTGGGGTAGTGGAGGTTATAGTATCTACTCTCATTGGTTTGCACAATCATCTGAGATCTGATGGAGGAGTCCCGACTCAGCATCATAATCTATGACTGTACGTCTTATTCCATAGGTGTGTCGTAAGTTCCTGTTGGAGTCACATGATCCTCCAGAGTCAAAGCTCCCTACCATTGAACAAACATTTCTTCGGCCCGGAGTTCCAGTGAAGATCAAGTTTATCCACCGTGAATAGTGACTGCAATGAAATTTTAATTTTGCCGTTACTGAGGTCTTTCTTCATCATTATGACTGTGTATAGTGACGTGATAGTACTAGATACTTGAATCTGCAGGATGGTAAATTATGCATGCGCTGTGCAAGCAGCAGATACGAATACAGTGTGTGTGCATCAATTAACACTAAGCTTCTCCCTTCAGATCTATAGTTGAATTGGCACTTTGACGTGCATGGAGATGAAGAGTGTGAAATTTGATGAAAGATGTGGCAGTCACACAATTATCATATCCTGCGATGGGTTATTACTATAGCAGACTTGCAAAAGGTCTGGGAAACAAAACTAAACAAAAGTAAGTAGTCTATATATTGTAGAGATGATAAACAGTTAAAGTATATAACTGTTACTAGTATGCAACTAACCACCTCTATAATTATAATGTAGATGGATATGACGAATCCATGCAGTTCTCCCTTTCTAAAGATCTGTGATACCCTCGAGATCTAGACTCCCCTCCCCCCCCCCCCTCGTAAACAAATGCAGTTTGTAGTCACACAGAGCAGTACATGGATATTCATGCAGAGTTCAACACTCACATGTACACACGACATATGTTGGCACCATCGCAACACATGCATATACTAGGATGGCCTGCATGCTTATATGGTAGTTGGTGGCAAACGGTATTCATTATTGTGGTATTGGTAAAACGTTCTATGCTTATGGCTTCGATCACTAAGTCTTGATCTCTTGCGATGCTTGGAGGAGCACTGAGCCGGTTCGTTCTTCTTCGTGTAGCTCCGCACGGAAGACTTTCTCCTGCTGTTGCCGCCACAATATCATGCTCTTCGATATCAAATCACGCCGGCACTGATAACTGTAGGGCGGCGGTCAAGCCATTATCGGCGATGCCCAGTCCGGATGGAGCACTTCCTCTGCTTGGACATCAACCGCTCCTGAGAAAGCACAGTATAAATCTCTGCAACCTGTTCGACCATTATTTTGGCGAGTTAGGACCTATTTACAGGATAAAACTACCTGCTGGTGAGTGATCGTGATTTGATTGAGCTAATACAAATCGTATAAATATTGACTAGTAGTCGCCGCGTAGACATGACTGTGCTGTATATTAGAAGCAGGATAATAGTCTGTGATGGGTATTGTACTAAGGAAGTGTTGCTGCACGCATAGAGGAAGTGTTGCTGCACGCATACACAGGACATGTTTACTGTAACCAAATAAGGACTTGCTCACCTCCGCATAGCTATATATAGCCAACGGAATTTTTGTTACATAATGCAAGCCAATTATTAATTGCTGAAGGGCGGATTTGCCAGCAAAGTAGCTATGTTGTATTGCTTGGAGTTGTGGGATATGCATGACTTGTGCTAGTTTTATATTATTGTAGTAGTATCTCTGCTATGGACGGAGGAGGATGTGGGAGGTTAATGCATTCAGATTTGATCATGAACCGAACATCAATGACTCTGATCTCAGTGTACGATCTCTGAGAAAGCGTTAGACTGGCCAGTGATCATGAGGCTATCACTATCAGTGAGCACGCATACTTGCAAAAACACAAAAGGTAACACGATGGGCTGTCAGTGTGTTTCGTGCCATTGTGTGATGCTCGTGGGATCAAGGATGCCCGGATGTAGTCAACTAAATTTTAATCAAGCGCTGGATGCGCTAGATTAATCCTTCATGATTGTCTAAATAGTATCTTCGCATTGGTTATCAAGTTGAGGTATATTACAGACTGTAGCTTCAGTAAAGCAGGAAACGAAACTGTGATCAACAAACTGCGATGCTATCCCTCAGTTTATATTGCATTTGGCTGCTTTGTCCTCAGTCTTGGAACCAAAATCAGTGGGAACCTGGACAGCAGTGTATAATTGTGCGCAGAGTAGCTGATTATTCACATTAGAGCAATGATAGAATTTCCAGAACTGGTACATATATCATGCATGAAAGGGTAGTCAGCTGTAATGAGAATGTACCGTACTGTTAGAATACAATACCCCAAAAGAGCACAATAATTGGCAAGATCTCTAAATTCTCTAGCTACAACAGTACCCTAATCCTCTAAGTACAACCACTCCCTGTAGAAACTAGAATTGAAGAGCTTACTGGGCGGATAATCACTCACCTTTGGCTCATGCATTATCTTGCCCTCGACCGTTAACTATAGATTGCTCTCGTGCATTAAAACCCGTAATGCACTGCAAACTAGTATTTAAATAATCTATTGTGATTTAAATTGCTCTTGTGTAGTTAAAAATAATGCTTTACTCTATAGCTAGTGTTTGGTACATACTGAAGTCGCTCATTATTAGGCATATGCAGCTGACTTATTAGCGCATATTTGCTGTTCTCGTTCCAAACTACTCGTTATTAAGCGCTGAAGTCTTCTTCCGGAAACTCAGCTATTTTCGATCTTACGAGAGGAAAAAAGATAAATTAAGCACACTTCATAGCTATACAAGGAATGTCATTCGAAATTTAGGTGCATATTTTCTTCCGTGTAGTGGTATTACTGTAAGCACATGTGCCTAATATTGAGCGACTTTGCACACTGTATATATACTGTACATGATACTGGTGTGCTCTTAGCTTCGTTGTTCTATTTGGTTAAAAGGCAACTCGATGGTGCTTTAAATTGCTCTTGTGTAGTTAAAAATAATGCTTTACTCTATAGCTAGTGTTTGGTACATACTGAAGTCGCTCATTATTAGGCATATGCAGCTGACTTATTAGCGCATATTTGCTGTTCTCGTTCCAAACTACTCGTTATTAAGCGCTGAAGTCTTCTTCCGGAAACTCAGCTATTTTCGATCTTACGAGAGGAAAAAAGATAAATTAAGCACACTTCATAGCTATACAAGGAATGTCATTCGAAATTTAGGTGCATATTTTCTTCCGTGTAGTGGTATTACTGTAAGCACATGTGCCTAATATTGAGCGACTTTGCATACTGTATATATACTGTACATGATACTGGTGTGCTCTTAGCTTCGTTGTTCTATTTGGTTAAAAGGCAACTCGATGGTGCTCATATGTCAACCAGAGGCAGCGGAGGTGGTGTACCGAAATGAAGGCCGGTACCCTACAAGAATCCAAATGTTGGATGACAACATGCAGTGGCTGTTCAAGAAGATAAATCTCCCAGCTCCATTCGTCTTTCTGTATGCAAGCTGAAGAATTCTTTTTGCCACTGTGTTACGTTGCCTAATGTCACGATTACCTTTCACTGCAGATCAAGGAAGGAGTGGAAGGAGCAGCGTTCAGCTCACAGCCAGCAAATCAAACCTGCCAACGTTTTCAGCTATGCTCCCGGAATGAATAAAGCTACCTATCGACTGATGAAGAACCTGGAATCCTCGAACAGTCAACAGGGCTATGTGGAGAATGTTGGATCGTTCATAGCTAACTGGGCCATGGAAGGTATTGTTTTGTAATACAGAACCATGGTTGTTCGCTAGTGCAACTCTAGGCTGAGCAGTGGTCCCCACAACAGGTAATTTTGGTTACAAATACCGTCTTCCTCCTGCTTCAGCATCTGCTAACTTCGTCTTTGGAGCTGATCTCGACCTTGGAGAAAAAGCTGATCCAGAAGCCAGGGAATTCCAGGAAGCCATTGTACGTTTTATCAGCTGCGTTGCTGATTTCAACCAAGCTCTACCAATATACAGATTGATCCCAACTCCACTCTATTATCGATCAAGCAATGCGGTTCGGACAGTATACAACATTGGCAAGAAGTACCTTGACAGTAACATGGAGAAAATTCAGAGGTGCGTAGAGAAAGGAGAGAAGGTGAAAGGTCAAAGCCTGATTGAACAATGGATGCTTGAGAAGAAGATGTCAGAGGATCAGATGATAATGTCGGCTGTTTCAATGTTTGCAGCTGGTGTTGACACTGTAAGTTTGGCTGACACGTGTTCCTATGTACCAAATGCTACATGGCGGGATGCTGGCGGGATGCTGGCGGGATGCTGGCGGGATGCCCGTAGGTGCATGTGGTCTACACAGAATTACAAAAGTGTTCCCACCACACCACGGAGTGGGGGAGTGGACTTAGCAGCTTGCTAATGTCACAAAATAGCTATGGTTGCAGAGAATACATCGAAAGTGAAGTGTTCCCACCACACCACGGAGTGGGGGAGTGGACTTAGCAGCTTGCTAATGTCACAAAATAGCTATGGTTGCAGAGAATACATCGAAAGTGAAATGTTCCCACCACACCACGGAGTGGGGGAGTGGTTTGTCCAAGGGCAGCTTTTGCTAATGTCACATAATAGATTAGAAGTGTTCCCACCACACCACTGAGTGGGGGAGTGGTCTTGTGAGGATTGCCAGGTAATGAATTAACACACATACACTCTCAGCACCCTAACCCTAATTCCTCTTCAGTTCCATTGTATATTATCTGAATTTAATTCATCTTGTTTTCCATCGCAGTCCGCTCACACTGGTAGCTATATTCAGCTCCATCACAGACTGCTCACACTGGTGTTGTTTTCCACCGCAGACTTCTCACACTGCTACATTCTTGTTGTATGAACTGTCGAAGCACCCTGAGGTGCAGGAGAAGCTGCGGAATCATGTGGTGTCTGTTCTGGGTGAGTCTGAAGATGCTGACGCAGAAACACTGCAGAAGATGCCCTACCTGATGCAAGTCATCAAAGAATCACAGAGGTCAGCAATGTGATCAGATATACGTTTAAAACCACCTATTCTTTCAGAGTATATACGTACGTAACTGAAGTGTATCTTATCTGACAGGTTCGTCTGAATACAGGAGAAATGCCACCATAGCCATAAAACTGGGTACAAACTAAGCCCGTTTTGCACCACTCTTGTCATAGGCACGGTAGACGGCTTGTATTCAGTCCAGACTAGCTATACACCCATGGACAGAACTCAGTGTAGAGCTTAATAAATTATGATGCAGCAAACTGAATGGACATTTGCTATTGGATGAGTTGGCACGTGCATCACAATTACTGTAAAAGTTGATGGATGCCCCCCCCCCCCCCCCCCCCCCCCCCCCCCCCCCCAGATGTATACACTTCAGATTTGAAAGGCTGGCCTTTCAAAAAGGCTATATAGTGAATGCATTGTTGATCACTAGATATGGATTTGGCACCAGTCAACCAACGCATCATAAGATATACAACGAGAGTGACTATCAGCCAGCTCCAGTGTCCTGGAACCGGTGTTCATATTCTGTCACTTGTTTACAAAATAATTCTATCCATTTAGGTACTAGGTTACAGCATCGATCTAGGCATTCTGTGTGACTAAATGAATGCCAATAATCTTTTCCCATAGAACGTATCCAGTGATTGCAAGTCTTCCCAGGTCTCTAGACTCAGATATAGAGTTACTTGGCTACCACATTCCTGCAAAGGTAATGCATTGCAAAGTAATTAAGCATTGACACCGTATATTTGAAGGGTTGCTATAGCAACTGCACTCCTAGCATGCATTCCTGCTCCTCCTACATGTAGCTACAGGCAAGTAAGAAACTTGACCCAACAGGCCTAATGGCTTTTTCTTTTGAGAGGTCTATGATGGATAAGTAGGCTACATTTGTAGTGCACATTCTCTGAATTATTGCAAGAAGCACTGCATCCTCATGAGGTTGGCTACCAGAATCGTGTTAAAACAACCCTTCTCGATAATATGAACTGTTAGTGTAAAGATTTCTATTTTCCAAAAAGTATATAGTGGTCTAGGCAATTGAATATACATTTAGAGGACTAGAGCAATAATTATTTAATCTTTCATGCACTGCTTTTTTGTGTGTCACCTAGTATAGTACCCTTGTCAAGCTGCGAGGCATGATGCCTTACGTTGCACCTCTTCCTCTTCGATAGACTCCCATTATCTACTCTCTGTTTACTGTCACAAAAGATGAAAGGTACTTCAATGAGCCGCACAAGTTCAATCCAGATCGCTGGGAGAAGGGATCAGACAGTATCCACCCCTTTGCTCTCCTTCCTTTTGGATTTGGACCAAGGGCTTGTTGGGGTATGGATACAATGACCAGCATGCTATACACCTAATAACAGTATTACACACGTAATAGTATTTTGTAAAGGTTATAATATATAGTAAACGTATAGTGGTGCAACCGCACAATGCATTAATTTTACATGGTGCAACCGCATAATGCATTAATTTTTCAGTGTAAGTTACACAGTTTCTTCATAACATTTGACATGATTTTGCGTGATGATGTAGCTAAAATTATATTTCAGGTCGTCGGTTTTCTGAAGTGGAATTGAAGATTCTTCTTACCCGTGTAAGTGCATGACGACATGCTTAGTTGGCATATATAGACTACCATGATATTGTACCGTTGGCGTAATGAGTAAGTGGCACAGTGGACATGCTAATACAGAGGTGAAGAATAGGATCGATCGAGACCATGCATACCGTAACATTAATATGTTTGTTGTGCCACTAATAAATATTCAGACTTCAATATTTTCCGTAGCCTCCGCGCCTTGCTTGGAGGCTATATTTTCCCATGCTGACAATTTTATCACTGCTGTTGGGGTAGTGGAGGTTCTATTAGCTACTCTCACAGGTTTGTGCAAGTGAGATCTGAAGGATTATTCAAAGAGGAGGGAGTCCCAACTCAAGGATCATAATCTATTTTACATCCTCCCATAGGTGTGTCGTAAGTTCCGGTTGGAGTCACATGATCCTCCAGAGTCAAAACTCCCTACCATTGAACATACGATTCTTCGGCCCGGTGTACCAGTGAAGATTAAGTTCATCCGGCGTCAATAACTCATTATTGAATCCTGATCCCAGTGAAGTAACTACATGATTGTTATTGTCATTATGAGAATGTCTTAGGTCTTTGAAGATTACTCATGTGTACAGTATGAACTGGGATTACAGGTCTCTGTAGCATTGTGATAGGGTTAGTTATCGTGCCGATTGGGGGTCAGTACGTACTGCATGTTGCTACCAGTCCAGGCCGGTGCAATGGCCATATTTGATGGGGAGGCCAATCAGCTTCCTCGTTGTCTAACTACGTTCCCACCATATACAACCCCCCCCCCCCCCCCCCCCCCCCCCCCACACACACACACACACACACACACACATAACAACTAACACTGGCTGATTCAATGTAAGTGAGAGTGTCCCTTCATACTGTCGCAGAGCATACTAACTGTATTCATATAATAATTATGCAACATAGAATTTCTGGGTTTTTAGCATCTGGTTTACTAGTTTGTCCAATCACACAAAGCTGACTATGCAGCTTTGTGAATTGTGAAATGTGAAATGGCAGATATCACATGCAGCTGAGTACATAGGTTAACTACGTGCTGTGAATAACCACCAATTACTGTCTTTAAGTACTGGGTACAGGAAATGCAACAATACTTCAATAGCCGCAATAGATGACATGTCTTGACTGATTACAGCAGCAAAAGCGCCTGAGGTCCTATTGTCCTTGCAATAAGGAAGCCATTAGTTCTTTTTGTTTCTCCCCATTCACTGGTATTCAAATGCAGACAATCTGTACATCTTTCATGTATTAATGTACTGATGGTATCAGACAATGTGCAACCAATATAAAACACGGTACACAGTTTGCTCCATGTATTATTGTGTAGTGTACTGATGGCATCAGACAATGTGCAACAATATAAAACACGGTGCATGGTTTGCTACTGTAAGGGATTCAATTGTACCTGTATCAAAAGTGAGGCTGGCTTGAAGAACTTTGCTTGGATCTAGCTACCAATGTTTCCTATAGTTGGTCATGATTTGAGTGTGATTCTGATGTTAACTAAGTGGGAAATTCCTACATGTTGTGGCGTTGATGTCGAATACTAAGGGAGGCCAGCTATCTGCAGGAGGCTACGAATGTACTTTTGTGGATGAACCTCCAGATGAACTAGTATGCCAGATCTGCTCATTGGTAGCGCAGCGGCCACACCAGTTATCGTGTTGTGGCCACGTCTTCTGCAAGACATGCCTGGACAGGTACAAGAAGCACTGTGATCCCAGCAAGTTCTCCTGTCCCAACTGCAGGAAGGAAGGCTTCAGCTTTCACGATAAGCGTGGAAGCCGTAACATTAAATGTCTTAAGGTGAAATGCATCCATATGGAATGTGGTTGTACGTGGGAAGGGGAGCTGTTTTACCTGCAAAAACATTTAGCTGCTTGCCCCTTTACAAAGGTATCCTGTCCAAACAGGTGCTCTGCAACTATCCGCCGTGCTGATTTGAAAACCCACAGAGAAAAACACTGTCCTTTACGAAGATACTGGTGCCCAGACTGCAATTTTTGTGAAACTTACCAGTTTGTGGTCACCAAGCACCAAGAAGAATGTCCAGAAGCAATTGTACCGTGTCCGACTGGTTGTGGCTATACATCGATCATACGCAGATTGCTCTTCTCTCACAAATCCGTCTGTCCAAATGAAATCATTCCATGCACCTACGCACAAGTGGGATGCAGGGAAAGAATTAGTCGAAAGGATATGCTCCAGCATAAAGCCTGTGCTGTGGAACACCACCTTGAGCTGGCAATGAAATCTATTGAGAAGCAGAAGCGACCACTCGCAGTCTTCAAAATGAATGATTTTTCGTACCGCAAGAGCAACAGCAAGTGGTGGTACAGTCCGAGTTTCTCCACTCACCAAGGAGGCTATAAGCTCTGCCTGGGGGTTGCTGCAAATGGGAATGGTGATGGTACAAACACACACTTGTCGGTGTATGTTTATCGAGTGAAAGGTGAGAATGATGACAATCTTATCTGGCCATTTAGGGGCAGCGTCACATTTGAACTTCTTAATCAGCTTCAGGATGAAGACCACTTTGCTCGGACTGTCCCATTTGATTTCAGAGTAAGCAACGACTTCAACAGCAGGGTGCTCAAAGGAGACAGGAGCAGACAAGGGTGGGGGTTCAACAGATTAATGTCCCATGAAGCTCTGGGCATCAGTAGGATGGCACTGTACCTCAAAGATGACTGTCTGTTTTTCAGGGTATCAGGTACTGAAGTCTATTCGACAAACAAACCATGGTTAATATGTAGCTAAGTCTAACATAAGTTTGCAGCTACTACCGGTAGTATTAATTTTTCTCTCTCCGAGTGTTAGCTATAGCTACTGGAAGCGATATACGTACAGTAATTACTGCAAAGGGTCTGGGAACGAGACTAGCACTATAGCCTTAACTGCACTTCAGTTTACACCCCAGGATTTAACGTGACCACAATGGTATCCTGGAATGGCAGGTGTGTTGCATGGTCAGGGCAGCAATGGAGCTATCCCGGAGTGGTTTTCAAAGCTTCAATTCTATTGGCTATATAACAATATAAACCACACCCTAACCTGCCATAATAATCCCTAAGTATGCACTGTATGACGTAAGTGACCTAAGTGAACCAATCAGAAGTGAGCTTAGAAAACTACTCCGGTACTGTAGCAGCAATGCTGGTTGCATGTGATTCGGTGACTATCATGTGACTGCAGTGGTATCCATAGTAACCTGGAAATGGCAGGTGTGTTGCATGGTCAGGGTGCAGCAATGCTGGTTGCATGCGACTCAGTGACTGTTGAATGCATGCCAGCATCAATTGATCAGCAATACCCCAACCAAAATGAAATTCACATCATGTGTAGCTACACCAATGTGACTGTCCTATAATTACTCTAGAATGTGGCAAAGTTCAACCATATATGTGGTTGCCCTAATTACTCCACAATGTGGCAAAGTTCAAACATGTATGATGTATGTGACTGTCCTAATTAGCTACCCTAGAATGTGGCAAAGTTCAACCATGTGACCATCCTAGAATGTGGCAAAGTTCAACCATGCATGTGGCTGTCCTAGAATGTGGCAACCATGTGACTGTCCTAACTAGAGGAGAACTTGGGCTTGGTTTTCTGAGCTCCAAGGCATCTAGTCTTGGAAACAGATCTAGACGGTGTTGTTCCAAGCCTACATCATGACATCCATGCTGAGCTACATACATTCTGCATTGATAGTTCATATACTCACCAATTAATCTCGAATGATTCCCAGTGCATGTATGTGTACAGCAGAGGGTGACTTGTTGCACAATCAAGAGGATATGATGTTCAGCATGTCCTAAGGGTGACACCTATGCCTACAGAAACTGCCTGCATTCAAAGCATATGTAGGAATACTGGACTCTTCAAAGTCCAAAGTGTGTAAAATCATTTGACATTAGTTGGTGAGTATATGAACTAGCTATCAATGCAGAATGTATGTAGCTGTATGGATGTCATGATGTAGGCTTGGAACAACACCGTCTAGATCTGACTAGTACTGCAAGTGAATAATGCTGGGCCTAGGAATGAGGCTGTGAGGGTTACCGAGGCACAGTAAACTATGGTTGCCTTGGGCAATGAACTTCACTCAAAGAGGGGAGGGGGGTGGCCGTAATTTGGGGATTAATATTATAGGCGTTAATGCTTTGTAGCTACTTGCTTAGTAGGTAGCTAATGTGTTGATACTGATCAAGAGTGTTTTCGAAGTCTTGCTGTTTACACAGCATTAAAGATTATGTGATACCTGAAGAAGGCATCACAAGTCATGTGAAATGTGCATGCAACATGGTACATGGCATGCACGTGCACGTTTCATCATCCTGCAGCTGGTGGATTTTTTTCTGTAAATGTGAGTAGATACACTATATGTACCATACAGACGAGTTCTGGCAACTGCAGGTGGGGATCTAAACTGGGAGGGGGGGGGGGGGTGTTTATTATAATACTTGTGCATCTTAGTTTGTTAGCATGTTCACAAATTGTTGTCATCCATCATTCAAAGATGAAATAGACAAAGTGCTTTGCCATTTGGGGTGATGACTACGAAAACTATAATACACAATATCATCTAATGGCCATGGTACACTGCTGGCTAACCAAAAAAGAAAGGTGACGTTTAAAATACTTGAATACGATTATTGCCAGAATCACATACATACACAAAACCATCTCCGTCAATAGCTATGCCCATAGGGCTGCGCAGTTCACCTTCCTTATTTCCTTCCTTACAAAATGAGTAAATAATCTCGCCGTTTGGTGTGTAAACTGATACTCGGCCGAGTTGTTGTTCGACTACGTAGAAAATCCGCCGCCTGTGGTCAAAGCAGATTCCAACTGGGGACTTCACTTCAACAAATGCTCCAAATGGTAAAATAGGCTGTCCATCAGGAGTAACAGCTTGAATGCGGTTGATACCAGTGGCAACATACACATTGCCTTTCTCATCAGTGGCGAGGTCTGCAGGATGGTTGAAACGCAGTATTGATGTATTGGACTGGACAAGTTCTTCCTTGTCAAATACCAAAATCTGGTGATTGTCTGTATCGCACACATACAGCTCAGCGTGGATGAGTCGAAGTCCCCACGGCCAGTTCAGAGCTTTGCCAGCACTACTCCTGAGATGTTTTCCATTCTTGTCGTACTTTGATATACACCCACCTTCGCGTTCCACCACATAGATGCTGTCCTCCTCGTCCACTGTTACGCCCATGGGATCCCTTGGAAGCCCATCCTTCTTCTTCATCTCAATCTCTTGCATCCTGGTTCCCTGCTTGTCCAACACTGCCAATCCTTTGAGTCCCTCAGAGACTATGATCTGTTCATTGCTGTTGAAGGTGATATATACTGGAAATGTGACTTCTCCTATGATCCTGACTGGATTACGAAGATCAGTGGGAGGGATGGTGACAAAGACTGAGAAAGGACTGCCAAAGATTGGCTCTCCATTTACCTTCACATTCAGGTAGTGACGACCACGTATGATTGGGCTGTATGCACCTTCGTATATACCCTTTCCCTTTCCAACAACTTGAACTTCGACAGTGGAGCCATCTACCGCTGATATGAGCTCCCCCATTATTTCAACTCTAGGTTGATCATCGCTGGTATATGGGATGTTGATTGAGAACTGAGAAAGTTTGCCGACTTCAGCATTCAGAACTCCAGGACCATCCATAGTACACTTCCATGGATCAACCAGTTCTGCCATAGCCAGACACTCTGTGTGTATACCTAAATGTCGTGATTTACTGTGATTCACGTTCGTGTCGCACAAGCGCCGAGAGACAGTATTAGCGAACTTCGAAGTTGCGTGGCTCTATTTATACACGGGAGGACTATACAGTGACCCGAGACCGTGGGTTCTGAACCTCGAACTCTGCGAAGACTACGTTAAAGTGACCGCGACCTTGTGAACTTCGAACCCCGCGAAGAATGCTCGTGAACCTTGGCAGGGCGGGGTCTAGCCTAGCCTCGTATCTGGCGCGAGAGCCGGGTACGAGGCTAGGGTGTCTGAGGTAGTTATTCTGTGTTTCATACCATTTAGCTAGGTAACGACACCTTACCAGCAGGGATTTCTATGCAAACATGCTTTTGGTGTTCTAGCAGTATATATTAGCTAGCTACTAGCTATATATATATACCGGTAGGACCGTCAGAACAGCACTTTGAACAGTTGCAAAATTTGAGGATAGATCCAGTAGAAAATTCGACCTGGCCGTATATGTAACACATTTGTTATGTACGTGCTGTATTGTTGTCAGTTGTTCGTCCTCAGCATGCACGTTGAATAGAGCTGCATCTTAAAAGCGACTAATGTACGGTCGACGGTCGTGCAACACGGAGCCGCGCATGCGCAAACCGGGGATACCAGGCGCTCTTCTCCCCGGGCGCCTCTAAATTCATCAGGATAATGTTTAGCTATTGCTTTGGAGGCAGCTCCTGCGGCGTGGCAAGTAAACAGCACAAGTCACGCATGCTCTTGATGTCGATTAGATACGCGTGAATATTATTATTCTTAACTAAAAGGTCATTTGCTCTGCCAAGGAGGTCATTCGCTCTCGTCTCTGAAATTCTGAATCAAGTTTTGCAGCAGTGTTTGCTCTGAGACATCGACGATCGAAGCAGCGAGTGATGGCAGGAGGCGTGTTACGTGTGGTGGTGCTGCTGACTCTCTTCTGCGGTATACTGGGGCAAACCGCGTGCCCTGCTGTGTCCGGAAAGCCGACCTGCGTATGCAAGCCAACTTCAGCGAACGGCACCATTGATCTCACCAGCCTATGTAAATCGAAGACCGCGCCAACGTAAGGGTACTAGATAGTAATAATCTAAAGTAAGGCGGGGCTCCTCTGTAACGTATTAACGTTTCCGTCGATCGGGGTATTTCCCGAAAGTTATGTAGCTGCCTGTTTTAGCCATCGGCAATTTTATACCGCAGTGTAAAGGAGGATCAACCTCACCTGCGGTCTCAACTGATACGCAGTTTGGTGTCGAGCGGTTGGAATTGCCCCACCTTTCCACTGATAGATGACATTCCCAAGATTGCTGGCATGTAGCTATCACCTAAGAGCGACTAGTTAGGCATCTCCATGGACAGTGAGTTAATTATTGTGTCTCATCACCTTGGCTTGGACATGTTACAGTATCTATGGTGCCACCAGCCAATAGCTATCATGTCATGATCTTTGCAGATAACCAGACCCACCTACAATACTACATTGCTGCAGCCATTGTTATGTCAAAGACATACCAAAGGGTATTATGATCACATGCACACTCTAACCCAGCTCTGTATAATTATCTGCCATCAAATGTATCTGCTGTTCTCACTACCCTTATTTGGACTTACTGGCCGTCCGATCCAATTTTTGGCAGCCCTTAACACTTAGCCATGCCAGATGTGGGTATAATTACAATGCTATCAGCTCCAAGCTTCAGACCATATACGTTATAGCAGGGTACATGCTTATTGATGGAATACACATGGGATGTATTCAGTATCCATTACATGTAGATAATAAACCTCTATAATTATGTTGTCATCATATCTGTGCTCCTGTACAATGTGCATAATAGCCATAAATTCATTGCAGATTTGACGTGAAAGACGCCAAGGGATATGAGTTCACCTACAACCCTTGCTATGGATTCAATGCCACGGCCCCTTGTGTTGCAGGCACTGCTGTACGTATATACACCATACAGTTCTGTTACTCATAGAATTCCTCGCTATATTAGTTGTAGCTAGCTACAGTATGCCCAGCAAGCTCCAATGGGTCGTGGGGGCAGGACTAGACTTGTGACGTACTCAACCTTTGTACTTACATGACCTTCACCTAGTGGTAACACTCTTCACCAGAGACTATCGCACAAGGCTCTGTCGGTGCATCAGAGTATAGTGACATGTAAGGGACACATGTAGCACAGTGGATGAACAAGATTTTGCAGTATCACTGCACAGAGAACTGTCATGTGTGATATAAACGTGAACACAGCGCGGGGGACGACAGTTCGCCAGACTTCTGCACTGCATGGGAGCTGTCCAGCACTGACTCAGCAGTGCGGGGGACGACAGTTCGCCAGACTACTGCACTGCATGGGAGCTGTCCAGCACTGACTCATGAGTGGACACAGTCAGGGAACAGCAGCTGAAATGAGTGAAGCTGCTTGCATACACTAGCCAGTTTCTGCCATGTTCAATGCATGACATTGTACAGTTGTACTATAGCATGCAGGGATACACTCAGTCCATATATGGTGTGCTCCATTGGTATTCATATATTATACACTTCCATACACAGATCTGCCAGAAGGATATAGCTCTTAATAACACCTATTACGTTATTGGGACCTTGAAGACCGAGAAGATAATGATAAATGGAAGTGACATCTATGTTTCATATAACGACACTGGGGCTACTACTGTGTATAACAGGTAGGTGCATACTGTCTCTTGAACCGTATAAACAGATTCATGTGCTTTGGGTTAATGCATGTGGCAACCTGCATTTGCAGTTTAGTGATTTAACAGAGCAAACTTTACTTTCAAGAGTGAGAATTGGGGCAAGTATGTATGCTATTTGTGTCAGATTCATTAACATGGGAGGGATAGGGGAAGTGAATATGACCCGTAAAAATTAGTCGAGATTCTCTATCTGATTCAGATACAAGTGATGAGGATAATACTGTGTGTAGTTTCTCTTGCTCTGTCTGGAAATGTTTCTTACTGTACATGTCTCTGAAATTGACGCAGAGATACAGAATGGTATCGGAGGTCTTCTTCTGAAAACTGGAAGGCTTCTCATGAGAATTGGAAGGTTCTTCTAGAAGAACCTTCCAAGCTGCACCATTTTTCAGTAACATAGGCATGTACAAAGCCAGTGCTCTTCAGATCTGAAGAGCACTGGCTTTGTACACGCCTATGTTACTGAAAAATGGTGCACCTTTGCTTACAGATCTTCTGGAGCTTCCATAGCTGCATTTAGGCCTTCCACGTTCTCGTTTGTAGCGAAAAACCGGACCAGTAATGGAAAGGTTTCCAAATCTTGGTATCAATTTTAAAGACACGTACCATACCCTGCGTGCAGTGCATGGTGCAGCACAACATTCAAGTACATACGTAACATCACCTTTCGTAAGTCACCTTATGATTGAGTTTACTTAATATTATTTTATGGGTAGATAAAGCAAAGGTATCAAAATGTTTGCTTAGTTGTTGAATTCTGCAGCTGCTTATCAGTTTGAACTATCAAAACAGAACTTTATAGTGTGATGTATAGCTTCTCTCTGCAGGGATGCAGGAAAACCCGGAACGGTCAGGAACGGAACGGAACGGAACGGAACGGAACCGGAAGTAATTATATGGCGATAATCAACATTATTGTACAGCGACTTTAGCGAACTATAAACGACTCGGATGTTGATGTTTTGTGTAAACATAACATGTAGCACTTACAGGAAGCTGCTAGAGGAGTTTCTTGGGACCTGGTATGGCCTGAAGTAGCTTCAGCAAAGGTACTGTCTCTATCGCTACTGGATCTGTACTTAGCGTTGCGTTTATGTCAAGAGCAGGGGGCGAACCTCAAGGACAGTAGAATAATTAGTGCTCGATGCTCTTTGTAGTATAGATTACTTCGGCACTCGCTTGGCCCAGCTCTCTGACTTCCCTAGCACGTACCGCAACAAATGCCTCGTTCAAGTCATCCTCGAAATCGTTGCATGCTGCCAGCAGACTTGGACACGCGCGGCTACCTCGCTAACGCTTCGTGGCTTCAAAATACTGTGCAACCCAGCCAACTCGCGAGACTAAACTGTTCTCTGACTTCCCTGAAGGAGGCAATGGCTATTTTCACGATCCAAAGTACTGAGCAAAATTAGTTGTACACGAGGAAACATTAAATACTACTTCCGGTTCCGTTCCGTTCCGTTCCGTTCCGTTCCGTTCCTGACCGTTCCGGGTTTTCCTGCATCCCCTCTCTGCATGGGGGATGCAGAAAGGGGAGAGCACAAAACCTTGACGACCATCTGGATGTAATAATGGGGTTTAAAGGTCACCTGTAAATTGCAAATTGCTATTCTTCTGCAGAAAGGTCGTGACACTGTTATCTAGAAGCGTTTAGTGTACCAGTTTCTGATCTGCACTAGAGCCTATAGAGCTGAATTGAAGTCAGAATGTTTATATTCCATCTGATCGCAGAACTGCTATGGTCCATCTGAAGTGTGATGTGAATGCCACTACTCCAACCCTGACTACAACCGGGGACTCGGTAAAAGTGCTTCACTATGTGAGTTCCATCATAATTATGAGTAGTAGTATATCCCAGAACGGAACGGAACGGAATGAAATGGAACCGAACAGTAGATCTTTGTTGGTAACTTCTTTCTGTGTAGCACTGCATGGGCAATACCGCAAAAGTAGCCACCAAGATTAGGATTAGCTAGTACATACAAGCTACAGTATATGCATTGCAGAAATAGGCTATGTACATGAAAAAGCTTAAGGTAACGTGCAGCACAAACCACGGAGGAACTGGTGCTAGGCAGAAAGAAGGTCATACCGTGGTCTCAGCGATGAAAATCAACTATTCTGTTTGTTCTGAACGTTCTGTTCTTCCCGAGTTTAGCCTACCTACAAGACGTTCTAGCAGATTTTAAAGGGCTTTAATGTAATCATTTATATAGCAGGAAGATTTGCATTTTAGGCATATGCGATTGGGCATTTGAGGTTACACCTTCCGTTGTTTTCGTTAAACCAACTGTTGACACAATTGTACAAACAGCACACTATTCATGATAGTTGGAACAATAGCTGTATTGAACAATAGCTGTATTAGTCTCGTGCCCAGACCCCACCCCTCACAGGAAAGAGGGTCTGGCGACTTTGTGCAGAAACCTTGATCTTCATATTAAAAGTTCACACCAGGCAGGAATTTCAGACTGCCATTGAAATCGTAGAGAATTCAATTTTGTCTTTGTTAATAGCGAGAAGTTGCATGCCTGGATAATAAAGTGTCTGATAATGATTTCTTACTCTACAATGCCACCTGCTGGTTCCACAGCATTGTGCATGATGTCAAGTTGCCTATCGTGATTAACATTATTAAGAAGTAGAATATTGTCCCTTCAACTGGAAGAAGTGGTTATCATAAACTTCATGATTATCCCCATAGGAATTTACTCTCACCACCAAGTGTGCCTGTCCAGGAGGTTGTTCCATGGATACTAAAACTGACGGACGTGCTAAAACTAAAGTGGGAACTGATGGAACCACCAAGCCTGTTGGTTTGAGCCGTGACAAGGTTACTCGTACCGGAACAGATAAGCATGACATCTTGTAGATCTTGCACCTATTGTGATGATGATTTCCTATCCTTTCTTTCTTTGGAGTTGCTTTTCTTAGTGACTATAATTGTAATCTTTGATGCATGAGCTGCCTAATGTAGACCATTGCACAAATTTGCTTGCTTACGATCCTCTTCACACATTGTTGGCTGGCATGTATAACGATTTTGACAGTGAACGTGCATGATGTTGATAATTGCATACTTTATAATCGTGCAGCTAGATGTACAACTTATGCTGAAAATTCTCTCTACTACATGACTGTATGGTTGGGCAAGTGGTATCAGCATCAGTACTCAAATAGTTAATTAATAACCCTTTGATATTTATGACAAATGGCTCCATGTGCCCTCTACTTCAGATATGGGATGTAGTGTTGGCAGGTAGTCACTGCATGCCAATAGCTAGACCAGCAAAGTTCACAAAAATATATACCGGTATGAGTCATGAGACTTCCTCATCATGTCCCATGATCAGAAAGAGTTGAGTGGACAGGGGGAGGTGCATTGATGGGTTCACCCAACGGTGAATGAGGCTAATGTTACTGTGTGCCAGATCACGCCTATATGCAGAGTGATGTGCACCTGAATATGGATTCAGTTTGCCCTTGAGGTTTCTATTGGAATCATCTCATGTACTAGTTTCAGAAAGAGACACTTGGTGAAGTATGTTTGGATCTAGCCCCATTCCCAGGCCCGAGATGGCCTTGGAATGAGGCTAGTTTGGATCTAGATCCACCACTAGTGGAATAGCCACCTGAAATAGTAAGACAGTGGCATCCTCCTATCACTACAGCCATGGCCCATCAAGCATAACTTTATAGACTGAAGCAGAGGATGATGGATTTAATTCACGTTTATAATTAGAATGTGCCAAACTATACCAGTGGCGAATTATATTAGACTGAAACTGTGCTGATACGGGATGAATGCAACGTACCATGCAAATCTTATTATATATAGAGTCAGCAGACACTATAATTATGTAGGGATGGATATAGCTATACATAACAAAACCAAGATCTCAAAAATGGTAAACTCATAGGCCATCATAACTAACATCTATACTGACATAGTGAAACTTAGTGGGTTTCCTCCCTGCATTGCAATAAAGGACCATTCCCTTAATTATATACACATCGAACTATGCCCTTCCAGTAAAAAGTGACATGTTGAAACTATATTGCCTTGGCATTCAGGAAACCGCACTTTGCAATAAACAGCCTCTCCCTATAAAATACCAGATTTTGTGTGCTGGCTTAGTATAATTATATAGTCTCTCATCAATATTATTCGAGTAAGGAGCTATTAAATTCTTGTTCGCATCAACTGGATACCAACGCTGTCATGCGTCTAATCATCATTCTACTGCTGAGTCTGGCTACAGCTGTCAACTGCAGCTATTATATTGTCGATGCCAAACATGGCAGGAGTGTTGTAGCTGGTAACAGGTTTGATGGACATATCTATCATCAAGATCCAACAGGGCGGCCAAATGGAAAATGGGTGCTAGAGCCTGTCAGCGGACAATCAGGCGTCTTCCTTATCAGGGATACAAAGCACAACAAGTACATTGTTGCAGGAGATAATTACGATGGCCGTCTGTATCATCAAATTCCTAACAATCGACAAAATGCTAAGTGGCGATTAGTACCCTTTACAGATGTTTATGGAAGTACAACGTATCACCTCATTGACCTGAAGCACAACAGAACCATTGTTGCTGGTGATGTTGCAGACAACAATGTGTATCACCAGTACCCTAACCGTCGACCCAACGCACGCTGGGCTTTAGTCCCCAACTACTTATCATGTTAAAGTGTTCTGGAAATCGAGAAACTCATAGCCAACTATATATTATAGAAGTTTGTGCAAGCTATACATTTATTGACATGACTTGAAATAATTGCAGTTTATGGTGTACATGTGCTTTGCATAATATGATATGACTCTGTAGCCTCATAGCTATTGACATTATAATAATGTGATGGAGACTTGATGATCATGACTTGTGTGGGTGGGAAGTGCTGGGTTCATGCATATAAAGTGCACACTATTTTACTGTCCGTATACACAAGCAGATTGTAGAATCCTTACTCTACTGTAACAATGAGTTGACAGGTTATAGCTATAGAAATGAAAAATCAATCCGCTCCATCTGAGCATGCAATTATAGCTAGCCACAGTGTTCACTCGAAGCTTAGTGTGTTTCCTCCCTGCTTTACACTAATGGACGGGCAAGTGGAGCATTATATTTCTTGCAGAAACCACAAACTCCTGAAGTATAGAAGGCAGAAACAACATATTCATGACGATGGCTGAAGCTTATTGTTAAACATGCACGTGACCTTTGACCTCTGCGAAGGTTGCAGGTTTTTCCGTGTTCCCGTTTTCGTTTTCCGTTTTCCGTTGTCCGTTTTCGCTTTCCTGTTCCGTCGTTTCCGCGAAGTCCACCCCTAATGGACCAGTTGCTCAATGAAACTTGAAGTAGCTACACAATTAATTACAAATAAGGTTGTTATTCATTGTTACTGTCTACGTATTAAAACTAAATAATGAAAGGCTAGATTAGTGTGTTTCCTCCATGAATGGACATTACACTTTGAACTATAACTTTCCAGTGACATGCTGAAACCTTGGCATTCAGGAAACAACACTTTGTAATAAACACGCTGTCCCTTTAATAATGTGATGGAGACTCATGACTTGTGTGGGTGGGAAGTACTGGTAGAAGTGGGTTGTATGCATATAAGGTGCACAATCAGATTGTATGTAACAATGACTGCAGGACAGGTTAAAATTATTGCTTAAAATCAATCTACTCCATCTGAGCATGCAGGTACAAAGTAGCTGGCCACAGCTAAGTTAGAGTTACTTCACAACATCGCACTCTCTCTCTATTAATGTCATAATGAAGCATAGTGTGTTTCCTCCTTGCATTACGCGTACGCTAATGGACCAGTTGCTCAATGGAACTTGAAGTAGCAACAAAATTAAGAGTGAGGTTGTTATTCATTGTTACTGTCTATGTAATGAAACTAGATTTATGTTTCCTCCATGAACATCATTATTACACTTTGAGCTATAGCTAAACTTTCCAGTGACATGTTGAAACTTAACACTTGGCATTCAGGAAACTGCACTTTGTAACAAACAGGCTCTCCTTGTATATAAAATACCAGATTTGGTGTGCTGGCTCAGTATATAGTCTCTCAGCATTGAAATCAATTTGAGTAAGGCAGCTATTAAAGTTCTTGTTCGCATCAACCGGACATCAACACTGTCATGCGTCTAATCATCGTTGTACTGCTTGGTCTGGCTACAGCAGTCAACTGCAGCTATTATATTGTCGATGCCAAACATGGCAGGAGTGTTGTAGCTGGTAACGTCTTTGATGGACATATCTATCATCAAGATCCAACAGGGCGGCCGAATGGTAAATGGGTGCTAGAGCCTGTTAGCGGACAATCAGGCGTCTTCCTTATCAGGGATACAAAGCACAACAAGTACATTGTTGCAGGAGATAATTATGATGGACGTGTGTACCATCAAATTCCTAACAATCGACAAAATGCTAAGTGGCGATTAGTACCCTTTACAGATGTTTATGGAAGTATAACATATAACCTGATTGACCTGAAGCACAACAGAGCCATTGTTGCTGGTGATGTTGCAGACAACAATGTGTATCACCAGTATCCTAACAGTCGACCCAACGCACGCTGGACTTTAGTCCCCAACTTCTTATCATAAAATAACCTATTCTGGCACAAAACATTTGATTAGAAACTACAGTTGTTGTGTATGATGTATGAATGGAATTGAAAGTATTGATATGTAGACAATTATAATTGCAAAATAATGCAATATCTGCTTGTGGTGCTCATGAGGTATATAAATTCTATGCATGCTGTTTCTAGATCTACCAATGTTCCCACACACACAGTTTTGTGTGCAGCATGTTTGATTCTGCAGCAGTGTGCACATAGAGAGTACTAGTTAATCATTGATACATCTCACTATGTACTAGTTATAACTAATTATCTGCCCATTGCACCCTGTAGCAGCCAAATGCACTTGTAGGGCTTCTCGTCAGTCCAAAAAGAGACCAAAAAGGCTTCAGAGGGCCTAGGGATGACTTTGAGGGACAAACTCAAAAATTTGGTCAGATTTCGGCGCGCATCCCCACTAAACGTACAAGCGGGGGGTATCAAAAGGGGCGCATGTCGTGGGTGGTTTTTGATTTTAATGAGATTCATTGACCTGAGGATTTCTGATATTCATAGACCCCACCCAGGGCCTCAACAAAACATGCAAATTGGTAGTGTAAGGTGTGCCATCAGGTCAGATCAAGTTTTGGGAAATGCTGCAGTGGGCGAAAATCCGGCTGACATCCACCTTTTGACCTCCGATTGCTGGGCTTGTGGGGGGTCATGAATAAGAATTCAGTGGTTAAAGGGTTAAGCTGTTTGCAGTAGTAGGTTATGAGTTAAAAAAACCTGTAGGAATTATACCGCAAAATTTTCCTGCATGCACATGAAGTAATTATATGGTTTCAAACTTTCAATCCATAAAAGAGTATGACTTAGTGGCTAGCTATAGCTAGCTATTTTGTTGCAGACCAGAATTTGAAGTGAGTATAAGACAGCAGACTTGTCTGAGTGTTGCTGAAAGATACCTCGATTGAGTGAATGGAAGAGCTTGAAAGGGCACAACCGTAACAATAATGACAAGCAGCTATGACTGCAACAAACAACTAAGAGTTGAGTGGAAAAAGGTATCCTGTGTCAGAGTCAGGGAGCTCATAGCTAACATATAAGTGGCGACCAAAATGCACGACAACAAATGAATGTCCAAAGAGTATAGTAGTAACAAGTAGTTACCTCATGATTGGAACCCCCCCCCCCCCCGACTCCATGCATTTGTTCCCAACGTGGCATGACTTACTGAGGACATGAGACAGGTGTGCAGATGATACAACATCATGGAAATTGTAGGCCTAGCTGCAGATGGGAGAACAACATCAATGAAGTGAATGATGGCAGAGCAGGAGAGAGAGGACTGGGTGCCAAACAGATGATCGAGTTTCAGTTTCGAAGCATGAGAGCTTACAAGTCTTGAGAGCTGGTAAAATCCTCACAGGAATGCAACATCAAACACCAGTTGGTGAAGGAGCTAAATCATCCCAGCTAAGAAACTGTCCCAGTGGCAGGCAGTGCCTAGGTTTTTTTAAACCTGTCAGCAAATCAGCCACTCAGATAATTACAGAAACGGCTAAGTGATAATTCAAAATGCATACGTGTTGGCATACATGTAGTGATAAAATCGTACCATAAGTTTGGCGGCCGAACTGGCTTGGATATTAAGAGGAGTGGGAGTGGTAATTATATCAACTCGTTCCAAGCCCCTGGCCTGGGAACAAGGCTACTGTATGACTGTCATCACAGAGCTTCTAAAGAGAGACCTTCATCTAGGTAGTAACATCTTACCATCATGTAGCAAAAGGTATGTTGTGTATGTACTATAAACAATTGCCAATCAATCCTGGCTTAAATGCTACTTCACCTTACTCATGTTGAGTTAATGACTTGTTGCTATATACCTATAGTTCTTCATGCTTGCCGAGTGGCTTTGGTTGATATTCTGACCCTATTTCTTGAAGGAAGTGCAGCGTTCCTGATCCAATGGGGTTCCACTCTTGCTTGATCTCGACAAGACGTTCATAGTTTTCACCATAATAAAAGTGCTGCCAGTCTTGCACTTTAGGATCAATATCGTTAATGTACCCACCTGCACAGTGCCCACCTTGCACAAGAGAATTGAACAGATCTGCTTGAAATTGGTCCACCTTCGCAAGTTCACTGGTGTTTGAATACAAGCACCGTGCATAATAATCAAACGATGCATTTCTATGGTGATAGGCAGTTGCATTGGAAGTGTACGTATTCACCGCTCCCCCAAGATGGGCAAATGCGATTAAGCAAGAATCAGGTACCTCAAACCCATTCATAATCTTTGCAACATCCTTGGACAGTTCTTTAAGTAGACAAGCCCTCATGACTTCGGGCTGAGAGGAGACAGCAGGAAAACCTTCACCAGCAACTCTGTGCACGTCATCATAAGAAGAGTAGTTCTTTAGGTCCACACTCGACGCAATCTCAATGAATGGTCTTAGGGTTTCCAGTGCATCACTATACTTCCCAATGAACAACAGTGTCAGTAAAACTCCATGTGAAGGGAAGATAGCAGGCTCAAAATATACTTCCTTGGGTAGTTGAGGTTCAGTGGTACTCAGTAATTCCAGAAACTGATGTGTTTTATCTCCTTGGAATGTTAGTGTTCCAAACACGTAGTTAGGGTGTGTGGGATGTAACTGAAAAGAGAATTTTGTCACAGCTCCAAAATTCCCCCCACCCCCTCCCCTCAATGCCCAGAAGAGTTCGGGATGGACTGTAGAGTTAGCAAATACAACATCGCTCCCGTTGGCTGTGACCATTGTAACTGAGAGGAGATTGTCGATGGCCAGTCCGTGGTAGCGTGATAGGATGCTGTAACCACCACCCATCGTGTACCCACTAACACCAACGGTTGGGCACTCTCCTCCAACAACAAGATAACTGGAGCCAGTTCTGTCGTGGATGTCCCCCCATCTTGCACCAGCTTGTACATGGATGACTTTTGATGCATCATCGATCACCACTTGGTTCATTTCCGACAAGTAGATCACAAATCCCTCACTGCCAATCGTTGAATACCCTAGCTGACTGTGACCACCATTTCTAATGACAACATCAACATGGTTGTCATAGGCACACTTCAGGCATCTCTGAACGTCTATTTCTGACGTAGGGAATGCAAAGAAACCCGGGTGCAAGTAGCTGTATGCTGGGTTGAAAATCACCAAGCTTTGGTTGTATTTTTCTTCTCCAGGGAAGGCAGAAATATCCTCCAGGTCCTTTCCACAGGGAAGAAATGATCTGTGTGGAGATTTGTCTTCCCCATTCGCATCTCCAAATATAGTAATTACCAACAACAAACCTCCTAGATAGAAGAAAACTTCCATTGTCAGAGATCGGAAGGTCACAGGCAACGGTCACGATTACTGGGGCGAACCTTAGCCTTCCGTTTAGCTTGCTTGCTTTGCTCGTTGCCGAGTCACCATGCAGACTCGACACCACTCGCTCCCCCCACAAATTATATTTTGCCTCAAGAGTTATGCAAGAATTAACGTCAGGGGCGCGGTCAGCCCGGAAGTCAATTGACTTCGATATCCGGGCGCCGGGCTGACCGCGCCCCTGACGTTAAACCTGTACTGACCTTGAAGTGTACTGACCTTGAAGTGGACGCCTATTTTTGGATTATGATGCCGATTTTGAGCTGTGAACTTGAACGTACTAGCTATGCGCTACAAGTTTGCACACAAAAATTCATCTCTAGCTATATATTTAAGTGGTCTGCCAGGACCAAATACTTCAGCAACAAAATTGGTCCCTTGGGACCAAAATTTGTGGAAAGAGTCCCTCATAATTATGTATTCATATTATGAGGGACTCTCACAAATTTTGGTCCCAGGGGACGTACCAACTTTGTTGCTGAAGTATTTGGTCCTGGCGGACCACTTAAATATATAGCTAGAGGTGAATTTTTGTGTGCAAACTTGTAGCGCATAGCTAGTACGTTGCTCGAGACCAAATCTTGCAGCATCCCATAATAGCATGCATGTCATCATGATCACAGCAGAGCTAAAAGTGAGCTGTGCATATAGTCAGGGAGACACTTGTGCACATATGCGAGAAACTGACCACATCAGTCCTATGTATACTGCTGATGGCTGCTATGCTTAATATGTAGCTACAAATCTTAAGTACATGTATATAGCATGCAAAGCTGCAGGGGTTGTGCGTAATTTTTCACGAGAGCACAGAGCTTTTTGGTTGATACTTTGACCCTATTTCTTGAAGGAAGTGCAGCGTTCCTGATCCAATGGGGTTCCACTCTTGCTTGATCTCAACAAGACGTTCGTAGTTCTCACCATAATAAAAGTGCTGCCAGTCTTGCACTTTAGGATCAATATCGTTAATGTACCCACCTGCACAGTGCCCACCTTGCACAAGAGAATTGAATAGATCTGCTTGAAATTGGTCCACCTTTGCAAGTTCACTGGTGTTTGAATACAAGCACGATGCGTAATAATCAAACGATGCGTTTCTATGGTGATAGGCGGTTGCATTGGAAGTGTACGCATTCACTGCTCCCCCAAGTTGGACAAATGTGATTTGGCAGGAATCAGGTACCTCAATCTCAAAGAAAATTTCTGCAACGTCCTTGGACATTTCTTTAAGTACACAACCCCTCATGACTTCAGGTTGAGAAGTAACAGCAGGGACATCTTTTCCAGCGACTCTGAGCATGTTACAGTCATAAGACGAGCAGTTCTTTAGGTCCACACTCGACGCAAACTCAATGAATGGTTGTAGGATTTTCAGTGCATTACTATAATTTCCGATGAAAAAAGGTTTCAGTAAACTTTTCTGTGAAGGGAAGATAACAACCTCAAAATAAACTTCCTTGGGTAGTTGAGGTTCTGTGTTACTCAGTAATTCCAGAAAGTGACGTGTTTTATCTCCTTGGAATGTCAGTTCCCCATACACATAGTTAGGGTGGGTGGGATGTAACTGAAAAGAGAATTTTGTCGCAGCTCCAAAATTTCCCCCACCCCCTCCCCTCAACGCCCAGAAGAGGTCGGGATGGACTGTAAAGTTAGCAAATACAACATCACTCCCGTTGGCTGTGACCATTGTAACTGAGAGGAGATTGTCAATGGCCAGTCCGTGGTAGCGTGATAGGATGCTGTAACCACCACCCATCGTGTACCCACTAACACCAACGGTTGGGCACTCTCCTCCAACAACAAGATAACTGGAGCCAGTTCTGTTGTAGATGTCTCCCCATCTTGCACCAGCTTGTACATGGATGACTTTTGATGTATCATCGATCACCACTTGGTTAATTTCTGACAAGTAGATCACAAATCCCTCACTGCCAATTGTTGAATACCCTAGCTGACTGTGACCACCATTTCTAATAACAACATCAACATGGTTGTCATAGGCACACTTCAGGCATCTCTGAACGTCTATTTCTGACTTAGGGAAAGCAAAGAAACCCGGGTGCAAGTAGCTGTATGCTAGGTTGAAAATCGCCAAGCTTTGGTTGTATTTTTCTTCTCCAGGGAAGGCAGAAATATCCTCCAGTTCCTTTCCACAGGGAAGAAATGATCTGTGTGGAGATTTGTCTTCCCCATTTGCATCTCCAAATATAGCAATTACCAACAAGAAACCTCCTAGATAGAAGAAAACTCCCATCAGTGTCAGATATCGCGGAAGGTCACAGGCAGGTCTTGTGTTTGTTTGCGGAAATGACATAATTTACCATTGCGTCACCACATAGCTACGAGTACGCGTACGCGGTACGCGTATACGGTACCGGTACGACCTAACGGACGCGGACGGACGTGTACAGAGACTTAATTGAGCGAAAACGGCTAGCTCAGATCATGTTGCTGCTCAACTATTGATCAGGATCGGGAGCATTACCCTCACATGATTGGGTTACAGCCTCCAAACGCTGCAGCAGACCTTAACATTGCCAGTCTACCGAGGAGAGTGTGTTCAAGTCCTGAACAGTCGTCACAGTGACACACACTGGTGTGTGAGGCTAAATTATCATAGGCTGCGAGGATGGGGTGATTAAGGTGTATGACAGCATGTACGACTCGGTCTCCAATGTCACATGCCGCATCATTGCCAGCCTTGTGTTTTCGACTGTCCCAACACTAACGATCAGAATTAATGATGGATGTGGAGCCGGGAACAAAATGAATTCAGCAGACTGTGGTGTCCTGTCGATTGCTTATGCTTACGACATTTGCAGTGGGAAGGATCCATGTGCGTCTATGATCGCACATCCATCAGTAGCCAATTGGCAAACTGCTTGGAGAACTGCAAGTTCTCACGCTTTCTGGTATTGCATGGGAGGGAGGGTACCAGAGTGAAACATGTACAGCATCTTGAGCTGCGCGCTGTGTGTCGCCTGCCCAAAGAGGGCGAAATGGCTGAGTGCAAGTCTTGTGGAAAGTGGTTCCACAGACACTGTGTGGACAATCGGCCTGATGCTCTGTTTTTGGTACCTCAGATGCCCACTGGGTAGGCAAGGATTGTATTTTTGCCAGTGTGTCCCTGCAATGCTAGTCTAGTACTTAGCTGGCTTGGAAAAATTGCATCACTGTATACATGCATAGGAAATTTTGTCAGAAACATCAGTAAATTTTGACCTGTGTGTGTTCTTCCAACTGAAGGTATATCCATGGCAACAACCTTATAAGGAAGGTCTAGACTTAGTGACGGTGTCTATGCTCATGATCAGTTTAGAGCTTGAACCTGTTTGTCTATATTCCTGCATCTTTGTGTTCAGCTGTTCTTTGATTGCCTCAGGACCCGCGAACCCTACACATCCTCTTGTTCTGAATTGTCTTCTCGTTGCTTTGTGTTTGTCCAATGTTGCTGCATCTTTGTGACTCCTTTTTCGGGTTTGCCTCATCTTTGCGACTGCTTCTTCAATATTAGTTGTCATGGTCCTGCGCTACCAGTAAACATGTCAACACACTATCATACATGCGCTTTTCTTAATTGGTCTCACATGCATGCATATAAACACAGTAGCATGCATGGCATTAGGCCTTATATAATTGTAGCTCCTTCTACCCAGGCCACATGGCTATATAGATGTTGTGCAATCATTCACTGCATGGCTTATCATTATATCCTATCACAGCAAGAAAAGTGCACTATCGTAGTGTCCAAGTGGTTTACAAGCAGTAAATGCATGCCATGTCCAAGCTTGCGCACTGGTGTGCACACCAGTGCGCAAGCTTGGACATGGCATGCATTTTCTGCTTGTAAACCACTTGGACACTACCATAGTGCACAAGTTGGAAAAGTTGGAAACTCTTGTGCACTTGCACTTTCTTGCTGTGAGCTAGTTCTCTGGTTCCTCCCAAGCTTTTTGTCATATACAAGTAACATGCATAGCCAAAGCTTTAATATCCTATATATGCACTCTTGTTTGTAACACCTACAATCCTGCAGCTGCAGTATCTACTTAGCCACAAACAGCATACAAATTAATCCTGTGCGCCTTGTGTGCGTGTGCAATACCACCAAAAAAAACAACCCAAACATCAAAATGTGATTCTTGGAATTTACACCAGCGATGGACTGTCGTCAGCATTCAATCCAGTCTGAGTGTTGGAAGCATTTCCAGACAGACGGGTACTGCCCTGTAGAAAACCAATTTGCACAGAAGCTTCACCTGAAGCCTAGGACATGATGTGTTGCTGGTTCCATTCCAGTTTGGGAACTAATTGAGTAGTGGAACCAATAAAAGGACTCACGGTGAAAATGTTGCCAACAATGACAGCTTTCTTCAAAGAGCTTCCCATATCAATCTGTGTTCCATCATACTGGAAATCACATCCCCTCACAAGCAGGCTGCAGGTACAAAGCAGTATGCCGTGCAGTCACGTTTCAGTACACTATATACAAATGCACGACATTGTGGGGCAATCCTGAGCGAGTGCATGCATGGGCAGAATGAGAAGCAGTTGCATGCACATGACCGTCATTAGAATGTGACTGAGCATAGCACAACCTCAGGCACAAAAAGCACAAGCTAACAACACTGCATTTAAGGGTCTGGTTCCGAGACTAGCAGGACATGTGGAGATGGTTGAATGGATGAAAGCACTCTCCGCATCCTTATGACATGCTCTAGCCCCCATCACGTGCTATAGTCTCTGTCCTTGTTGAGGTAGATGGTTATAGTTTGTGTCTCAGTCTCAAAGTTGTTGCAATGGTGCCTGGTACTGTAGTCATTTGTGGTTTGATTCAATGCATGATGCAAGTACATGCAAAATACGAGCTGAAAGTGATTTATGGCACAAAGTACAAAAATTAATACTGGCCTCATTTCCAGTCTTTGGTTAGGGGTTAGGGTCAGGGCGGGAACGAGGCTATGAAAGCAAACTCGTATATGTAGGCTCGCCCAATTACATCATTGGTATTTTGGGGCCAACTGATGCTTGATAGTTTCGCTAGAGGTATACGTACATACTGATAGCAAGAAAGTACTACCTTCCTGTAGCTGATTCAACTTTGATAGCAGGGTTTCCCTGTACAGTGGTGCAGAAAAATCACATAACATTATACGAGTCGATAGGTATGTTACCAATAATTTAGTGTACCTTGTGTTGATGGTCCCAAGCATTAAATATGCAGTCAGAGAATGACGTCGTTCCACTGCCGTTAAGCTGAAAGCAGAACCAGGCACACATAGGATCACATTACACTGTACTGTTATAAACTTCTACTCCCCCTCATTCCTGATTGTTAATCTTGGGATCATATCCAGGGGATAATGCACAAGGTTATGTATTTCTCTTAATATCCATGACTTCTGAAAGTAGTCTACTCACTGGTACAAATAAAACTCCCATCCTCATGATATAATATCATTCCTTGAGATTAATTAACGTACTCTCCTGTTGACATTTATACAGTTTTGCTCTGAAGGTATAGTATAGAATGATAAAATTACTTTAGCAATTTGATTGGAAGGCCCCCAGAAAGCACTGTTGGTGAATGAGATGGATCCAGTGTTTGAAGATGTCACCACCACTTGAGTGGAGTCTGCATACTGTAGGAGAGAATGACAGTTGACCTAAAATGTGACATAATAGTGCTACAGTACTGTACTTGTATTAGCCACATCTCCACACAAACAAATGCAATCACTAATTACCTGCATGGATCATTCTAATTTGAAAAATTGATTAACTGCTTATACAACTTTGTTGGGCGTAAAGTTGTGTTCACGGCTATGTCATTGCGTTGTTTACATACAGTCATCAAATTGTTCCACTCCAATGTGTGTACGTACCTGGGTCCCAAAGTTGGGGTCCACAAATGAGGTAAACTCTCCGTTGGTGACCAGAATGCCAAACTTGTCTGCTGCATCCACTTGAATGGAAGCGTTGGCCTGAGATCATATGATGGGATAAGTTGTACTCTACACTATATATACAGTACAAGTGATGCATGCCTGGAAGCCTATGATGCAACTGCTAGGGCAGACACGTTCCTGTACTGCTTGTATGCAGCTAGATTTAGACTTGCTCCAATTAATCCACACACTATTTTTCTTGATGTCAATAATAGTGTTGAAACGAGCAATTGTAACCAAATGGATGACAAAAACGCCCTAGCTAACTTCACCACCAAGACAAGTTCACAAGTCTAAAAGATGTATGGAGATGCAGGGATAGCAGAATAACAAAATGTAAGGAAACAAGTAGGGATGGCATAAACAGTTCAGTACAAAACCCCACCTCACCATAATACATGACTGTGTAATGAGAAAGATATGGCAACCCATGGGAAGACAAATGCACGCGTAACTCGACCACCAAAGTGAATTTCAGCAAAATTTCAGTCAAGACAAGAGAGTGGTCATATTATGACACAATGTTAGTACTCCATAGATCATATACATTAGCAAACTTACAGCCATATCAACTCCTGTGCGTAATAGGATCCAGTAGCAACACACATGAAAGGGGAGCAGAATATTGCATAGCTTGAACTTACGTACAACACAACCATATGTAGATCTTCCATAATCTGCTATATGAATGCATTCTTGGTTACAGAATATAGTTTGTGAAGCAGTTCAAAGATACACATGGAGCAGGAACAATGGCATTTTACCGAGATCTTCTCCAGCACACATGCATGAAGGCCTATAGTTCTAGCAAAATGGAGAACAAATTTAGACTCGATTCTACTGCTGTTGTGCAGAATTCTGTTCAACGAGTGCATTTTACAGGATCTCAAATTTCCATACTTCGCTTAAGGACTGTGAATCAGCATTTTTGCAACTGAATGCTACCTAATTTGAATCCTAAAATGAATGTGTAGTAGCTCCCAAGAACTATCCCAATCTGTAGCCACGCCTCTTGTGTGGTTGCCCAGCACATACAACACACTGCTTACCTATTCCGAGGAAGTTACCATTGCAAGATCCTTGTTTGCTTGCAACGAAGTGGTAGCCAATTGCGTAGCCAAATGCAAAGGTGTTGAAAACATACTCCCAGTCAGTGCGGGCAAACACAAAGGCCCTGCCGTGTACCAGCTGCCAGCTGAGAAATGCTTTGTTGTTAGAGTACCTGTTAGGTCGCAAGATGCATCCATAGTACATTGCATGCTATGATTGAGACGTCTAAGTAACTTACGTAGACTAAACCAATGGTAATTACATTGGGCACTAGCACATGTTTACTTTATTTAATTTTTTTGGGGGGGGGGGGGGGGGGGGGGGGGGGGGGGGGGGGGGGGAAGCTATGTGACCGGACTGGGCATGTGAGCGTGCTTAGCTCTGTTTCGATTGTTGGCGTGTTGTCATTATGACTGATTGTGATTGTTGTCCATCCATGTCTCTCGTTAATATTACTTCGATCTGCATCTGTTTGGGTGGAAAGCCCCCTCCCCCCACTGAATGAAACCCTGACTAGTGACTAGCATAACAACAGAACAACGTTATGAAAGCTAGAGACATTATTCAGTAGTGGAAGTTTGTTGGCTGCAGTCAGCACAATTAAGACTACAGTTAGCTGTGCGAGTGAGATGTCAAACTCTGCCCTTTAGCGTGAGTATAGGGTATAGCCAGATACATTAAATTGATTAATGCACTGTGCCATGCCTGTGAGCTGTTCAATGTCAGTGTGCTAAAAGGGTTTGACTTCAAAACATTGTCACCCTAGATGCCCGTACTCTGTGAGACAGAAAGATGGGCTCCCCACCCCTTTACGTACTACATACGTATAATATACATCATCAGGGTTTAGGGTGGCAAACATTTATCCACTTAGTTCAAATTCTGGCAAGCTACATACCTGAAACTTAGCTAGCTGACTGTAACAGACAGAACAGTGTCATCAGTCGTGGTTATAATGTTTCTCCACATTATGTGGTAGTTCTACTAGGCATTCACATGGTTTTACATAATACTTAGGTGTGGCTGGTCTCTTGTACTACACTAAAATAATTTACAGGGCAAATAAAAAACATGGAATGTGTCTACATATTAATTTTGTCGACACTCACCAAGGATTCCAGTGAACATCCTCAACCCTTCCAATGTCATACGTTTGATCAACGTAGATCCCCTATAGGGAAGAATGCTCTGATAACAACAAAGACCTTAATATTGATATAATGCTGGCTGATATTTTACTGTAAGAGTCGGTAGGCTCAGCTCGTGAAATTAGAGAGAGAGAGAGAGAGAGAGAGAGAGAGAGAGAGAGAGAGAGAGAGAGAGAGGAATTGAATCCACAGAAAATATTCTGGGACCGGCTGGGATTTGAACCAAAGACATACGGTATTGAGTGGCTGTCCTTGGATCCTAGCAATGTAGTGTCTTGCAGCACCGACTGCATACACTGCATTCCAGCAGTTGAGGCACTCCACATCCGTCACAGCAGGGTTGTTGCCGGTCATACAGATAGACCTATAGGCTGAGTGAGACTTCAATTGTGGTTTGTTCACTGCAGTATTCATTTGCATGTTAAAGATCCCTCCCACCTGTTGTAGTGGTTGCCATGGAAACCTCAAACAACCGAAACTGTTTGATCTCCGTACCCAGATATTGATAATTTGTTATACTATACATAAGCAGATCCATTTCCATCATAGTTACCATGGAAACCACTGTAGCACCTCAGTTTTAACGGCATTGCAGTAGAAGAACGGGCTTAGCAAAACTTGCAGCATTTATGATTAGCGGTGTACCAACCAGAGCAGGCATGTTATAATCATAATGTAATTCAAAGGTCGAAATTATATGTGGACAACGATCATTTTGTGTACAAATAACTGACAAAAAACTCCACTTGTTTGGTGGAGAACACACTTCCATGATTTTGTAAATGACTGCACTCAAAATCTAAAGTGCTAGGACATAATTATGACCACTCAACATTTAATCCTTATTTCGACCTGTGTGTATCATGATATGAGGGATTTAATTCTTGTGCGGACATTTTCTATGTAGATGTCCCAGAGCTGTGCAGGCTTTGGTTTTGAGATATCCTATCTTTCAGTTTAGCATGTTTATAACACTTCAACTTGACAAAGCTGGCCTCCGCTTAGAATTTCCAAAGAGGCAGTCGCTCGAAATCACTGTCACTGTCACTCCATCCATCAGGGGCTATAGACCCAAAGGGCTTCGGAGAATCAGAACAACTAGCTACTCAAATATCAAAGGGAAATACATGCCCTTGGTTTGTTGTGGTGCATTAACAGTTACTACAGGTACATTTCACCCGCCCACACAAAGTGAGGTAAGAAGCGTCAGAACCCATGATCCATTCATGGAACACACTTGAAAGCCACCATTGTAAGGTGATGTCATCCTGCTGGTGAATGTAGGGTATTGTAGGAGAGCATGCAGGCTGTACACATTTTACAAGCCGAGGATGACTAAACCTAGAGGTATGATTATACTAAGCTATTGGTACTAGTGTGGAGACTTTCAATTATTGCTCTGCATGTGGTTTTGTTTCCTGTACCTTTGGTACCCCCTCAGCCTTGTAGACTACACATGTCGAAATACGTACTTTCCTTGCATGAGCCAGATTATGGTCTGTCCGACCGTGCCAAGACGTGCATGCGGGCAATACAGACAAGACTCAACCTTGAATGTGCCATGCAGTGAGGGGCTCGAGCGCTTGCACACGCTCGCCCAATTATCACTACTTGCCATGCATGGAGGGGCTTCATTTGAGTGCACTGGCCCTGGTTCTCTGCTGTATACGTAGTATTTTACACTGTTGATGACTTCTCCACTGATTGAGGAGCATGCATACCAGGGGTATGGCAGTGGGACTTGTTCTGGAACTTGCTCAGGGTAGTAGATCGTGAACCCAGACAGGGTACTGTCTTCACTGAGCTGAATGAAACAGCCAGCATCGCTCTTCCTGCCAGCATAGGCCAATAGTACAGACCCAACTGCAAGGGGGTGTGACAAGACAGCATGCACTGTCATACTATACACTGCAAGCACAATATACCTCATGAAACAAGGTTAGCCAAATATGAGGCCATGAAACTGAATGTGCAGATCACTTGCACTCTTTTTTCTATGAAATTTCTTGTGAAACTGTGCAAAGGACATCCAATCTATGTAGCATAAACAGCTAATATTGCATGTATGCCCACAAAACAATGATGCATGCACGCGTGTGAATAAGAGAGTTACAGAGTTACAATTCAGCAGTGCACGTGCCTTTACACTCTTAAGCACCACCCATAGGACTGGTACGTACCATCAGAAAACAAAACAGAGGTATAGAGCACACACTGTCTAGCTTTAATTTCTTCCATTCTGGAACAGTGTGGTTTTAGGCATAATTTTAGTCCACCAAAAGTTTGCAAAAGCAGAAAGTAAACTGTTAATGTTGCTACACTCAGACAACTAAACAAATGGTACATATTCAATTATAACAACACTGCTTATAATACAAGCAGTGGCATTCCCTAAGGCCACTATTAATTGCGGGTGCTAATTTTAGCAAGCGTAGGTGAATTTGCTAAAAGTTAGTTACGCTCAATATTGTTGACATCACAATATTGTGACAGGTTTTGTCAAAATTGCCCTGAAAAACAGTATCTGCATATATGCCAAATCTTAAATAAGTAATAGTCGCCTAAGTCCATAGTCCATAATCTCTGTCCTACATGGACACACTGAGGTATTCAGCCTCAAACATGCTCCATGAGACAGCACGGGACTTGTTCCCAGGTGCCTCCCCCACTTTAATGGACAGAATGGGACTAAAGGCTGGGGAGGAGCCAGGGAATGTGGCTATGGGGATCAACATCACATGCTGAAAACATTGCTTCAGCAGCAATACCGCAGGGCACTTTTCCTCTCTCTCAGTGGCAGCCTTTGCATGAGGCCATACTCAGAAAAACTACAACTGTCATTGCACAGTAAACACTTTGTGTATTGCAATTTGCAATGTACACAGTTCAAAGTTTACCATTTGGTTGGTCACCAGAAACCACACCATGAGAGGGAACTGTCCTATGTAGGAATTGAAGTTGGAGAATAGCGATGAATAGCGTTATGCTTCATCAGTAATGAGTACAGAACACCCAGTTTCCTTAGCCTCGTTCCCAGGCCTAACTCTTTCCGTTCTTCGGTTTGCATTGACAATAATACACGGATGAGCAAGAGCGGTGTTCTTCCGCATCCGTGAACGCAAACCGAACAACAGAGAAAACGTGGTAGGCCTGGGAATGAGGCTATAGTTTCCTCTCTAGATACTGGGAGAACTCATACATTTCATACCTGTAGGTTCCCTGCAGAGTGACACCCCTCGGAACAACTAGGGGTTTATTGGCTTTGAAAGCAAACGGTCCAGGAGGCACAAACACTGATTGCGTGTGTGTGTGTGTGTGTGTGTGTGTGTGTGTGTGTGTGTGTGTGTGTGTGTGTGTGTGTGTGTGTGTGTGTGTGTGTGTGTGTGTGTGTGTGTGAATGTTTGTGTGGGTGTGTGTGCACATGTTGTTTGGGAGATAAAAGAATGTTTCAGATGCGTCAATTATGCGTATGAAGCAACTCAATGCTGGGAGCGACTTCACTAATTGTCAAGTGAATGTAAATACTGAGCTATAATAATAGCATTAAGACCAGTTCTGGTGTGTGACTGTGTGTGTGTGTGTGTGTGTGTGTGTGTGTGTGTGTGTGTGTGTGTGTGTGCATGTGTGTGGCATGTGCATGTGTGTGCCCATGTGTATGCACATCTGGATTGGGAGATTACATGATGATGTGTTAAGGTTACGGGATACCCAATTACTAATTAGGTAATTAAGTGGGCGTGACTTCCTGTATTAGGCCAATTAAATGGGCGTGACTTCCTGTACGCATGCACCTAACCAAGACAGCTGCTGTCCTGCCATAGTGAAGACGTGCTTATGATGGCCACTGATTTTCGACGTCAAACGTCTTCGCTGCCGTTCAGTGTAGGGTGTGCGCTGTTACCGTGAGTGAAAGTGAGGTACCTGTTGCAGTGCCAGAGACAGCTGAACAGCGATGGTCGGCTCTTTCCGTGAAGTAGTACGTGCTGAAAGGGGGATGGTTTGACCTCTGTGACTTCCACTTTCGACTTCCGTCGATTCTATCTCTCATCGTAGACCTCCCCGGGCTTTCACTACGGTCTCTGTCACCACTATCGGCAAGGTAGGTCTCGATAAAGTACGATTTGTGCTCTGAATGTCCCTTTCTATCTGCAAAATTTGATGTCAAAAAATCCTTGTAACAGAGTCGTACGATAACTGCACGCAGTGCATGTGCCCTAGCGCTTGTACCGCTCATCTCTGCAGCATCCAATGGTACATCTCTTGTACTTCATAGTGCGTGGGCCTCGCTTACCAAGGTGAGCCAGAACGAGCTCCACATTAGTTGTAAAACTAGGAAGTCCTGCCCACTTAATTAATCACCCGTTATTTACATTTGGGTATCCCGGAACCTTACTTATGCATGGAGTCTCAAAGCTGGGAGCTGACTTGACTAATTGTAAATTGACAGTCTTCAACAAATTGCATTAATACTGAGATAACATTAAGACCAGACAAAACACTCAAAATCATGGTAATACGCCGGGGGCCCCTATATATACTCCCCCTGCAACATGTTCACAATGGTACACAACCAAAATATAGCAGCCTTGTTTCCAGGCTCCATCTTCAGATGGGGCCTGGGAATGAGGCTAGATATATAGCCACTAGCCTGTAGTTCTGTAAAGGCCTTACCTATCCCTCCTGCTTTGGCTGCATTCAATGCATTCTGAAAGGGCTGCACATTGTCTGTAATACCATCCCCAGCAGCACCAAAGTCAAGAACTGCAGAGGGAAAGAACTATCAGCTACAATTCCTATACTCACATTCAGACGGACGGGTATTCAGAATGGAAGCTGAGTCCACAAGAGCTCATCATTGAGAAATGACAACTACTTTCAAAATCATTTGCAATGTTTTCTATATACTACGTCTTCCACCTATAGGGTACCAGTCACATAGACCACATCTCAGACTTGTGTAAGTTGTGGCACCATGAAATTCATAACCATCCTGCTAAAGCCTTCACAAATCTGTCAATAGTTCCTGCCTCGTGTGCAAGTGAGTGGACGTTGAACACATTGGAGATACCAAGCTGTGATATCATGCACTTTCCAGGTAGGCATACAACCCGTTGCTAGGCATACAACCCGTTGCTAGGCATACAACCCGTTGCCTAGGCAACAACCATACAAGAATGAGGTATGAGCAACATTCCACTGTGTTGGGATATTAATCAGGTGGTGTATGGAGTGTGTAACCATCAAGTCTTAAATACAGACTGTAACATTAATATTGTCATAGAACAGAGAGAAGGTAGTTAAAGTTTGTATTTGACAGGAATGATAGGTTTATGTCACTTTGCATCCTCGTGCTTTAGAATCATGGATGCGGTTGATATTGATGACAGCACATGTGACTAGAATGTGTGTACTATAATTGCATATGAGTCTCAAATTTTGGTAGAGGAGGTCTTGGCCTCGTTCCCAGGCAACGTAGGAAAAGTTACTCAATTGCAAAGTGCGTGCATTTGCATGGAGAAGTGCATGAAACATGTACGAAAAGCAATATGGCTTATAGCAGCCGTACATGAGAAGAAACCAAAGGAATTCCTAAAGGTCAGGCATTGCACACCACGATTTTGCACTCAAGGATTGGCACAGTGTCATGCAGTGGCCTTGAGTTTGCCATCATGATGCCTAACTATTGTTCATAAACTGCCATCACCATAACACGATCATAGGGATCGTGAGTATTGAACAGTCGATAGCTACAGTTTTTCATATGTGTATGTTCTACATAGCTACATTGCTGATGAGAAACATTACGCAATTACATTCACACGTAGTTTCGGTCCCAGACCCAAACCAACCCCAGCATGGATCACATGTAGTATACTAGATGCGATCCGTGCTGGGGTGGGTTTGGGTCTGGGGCCGAGACTAACTCACACCTAGACATTTACTACCTGTGACTGTGAGTAAACACGTGAGACATGCACGCGCTGAAACTCAACTTCCACAAACCACTTTATTATAGCTAGCATCAGGTTGGGGGTTGGGAACTGCTTTCAGTGCACATAACATATTGAGTTCAAGAATATCTTTCCTTGCAAGAGTAAACCAGCACCATGGTGGAAGATACACAGCACGTATTATGTCTCTCCATATTACAGCAGAGTTTATAGTATTGCCATTCAAGTTCCGAGAGACATTCACTTGCCATTAGCCTGAAATTCGATCAAGCAACACTATCCAGATTGTGTGAACACTGTCCTGGCATGTTTGAAATTCATTCACTGCATCAGTGCGGGTGGTATATGCATGACAACTGTGTAACATTATCTGACCAGCATGCAGTGCATCAATGGTGTGAGCCAATCAGGGATTAAAATTCAAACTGTTCTGTAATTTGATTGGTTATATGTTTGGCACTGTTGTTACCGGGGCGTTTGCTGAAATCAAAACATGGCCAGGTAATGGCATTTCCCCTTGTACGGATGCTGTATGCATTCTTAACTTGTTTATCACCTAACACTATAATATCTTCATAACTGTTTCCACCCCAAGGATGCAAACACACACATTGCTGGAGTAATTAACAATTCCCAGGAAGCAAGCACATGCAGCCTTGGTACTAAGCAATCAACAACCAGTTATGCTCAATGAAGCAGTTCCTTTTGAAAATACCTTATTGGCCAACTGTCCTCTCTGCGCTTTGCGCTCTACACTCTACACTTGATAAATCAAGTGATTCAATAGGCCAAAATAAGATGCCGTAACACGGAAGAAGACTAGTTGCTTAACGATTGGCAACTACAACAGTATTAACATCGGGAGTTATACTCTACATATAATGATGTAATTCTTGTACAAGAACAGACAGACATTCCAGCACATGTACATTTATACGTGGCCAACTTACGTGATGTGCGTACATGATTCAAATTTTGAACTTTATTATGACTCCGCCCACTACCCACCACATTGAGTAGACAAAACCACTATCCTATTACACAACAGTGAGTATTCAACCTTTGGCACAAACAAAGCATCTCCGGGTACGTTGTAAATGGCAACAGAAGTGCCTCTTTTTACAACGGTAGAAACAGCTCAACCTGAAAGCATGTGACACACCATGGGACGAACAGTTAGCGCAAAATTTGATCACACTTTATACAATTTGGAGGAGAAAAGAAATGACTTTTAGTACTGTATAATGCTCCCCATGGCATCGCTGTCAACTGTTTGTTTGTTGGAGTAGCTTTATCAGTGGATGAATAACGAATCTCAATATACCTTACTACCCACTATGCAAGTAGGTACGCAGAGAGCATACAATTCAGTGGAAACACCTGTTCTACACCAGATACGGTCTCCATGGCAACTACTGTAACAGCCAGGGGTGTCACACATAAACATGTGAGCTGACACGTGCAAACGTAGTCATGTTCACAAGAGAAAAGGGTTTGAACTACAATCTAACCAGCTGACTAATGACCCTAAACCCTATGTTCTTGCACGGTGATCTTGGTAATGGTAGCCATTACTATAGCTGCATTATGTTACTGAGTTTGTTAATTCAGCAGTATGCTTATGGCGGCCACATACCTATGGTAGCTTATGGGCTCCTGGCCACACGCATTCATGATTGGTGCATGCAAGATGCCACCACTGATCAGTCGGAGGTGCCACCCTGGCTTTGATGTACAGGTTAGGCCATACAAGGCCCAATGTTGTCAAACAACAAACCAACAACTGGTAAGCTTCAAGCGCCTAATTGTAAACACACTCTAATGAAGTAGTCTTGTTCCCAGACCCCACTGTGGGGTGGGGTCTGGGAACGAGACTACTGATGAAGAGGGGCCAACTCCTAGTCAACGTTTCAGTTCCTAAACCTGTAGAACTGTTGCAGATGACTAGTATGTACTGCAGATGAATCCTGTATTGCATGCAAGTGATAATTCTAATTATCAACGACCGGGAATGGAGGGTTTCATCCATGGTGGTGAGGGGATCCCTGTATATCTGGCCACTCCAAGGGCTGAGCTTTCCTCACCATGAAACCCTGATAAATGATGATCTCTTCAGTTATTCAGTTCTAGCACAACAGATTTGATTTCTCAACTGGGAGTCATACTATTTTTTGTCTCCAATCTACTTGCTGCCTTGCAACCCCTTGCTATCCCCTCCTTCTATACCTATCTCTCCATCTGATGTGAAACGAGTAACCGAAGCAGGGTGGTTCGGCAGTTGGGTTTGCCGTTTTTTTTCTTCTTCCTTGTGTCACAGTGTGAGGTGGTTTATTGCATGGTATACTAAGTTAGGGCCAGGGTCAGGCTGAATCAGAATGTGCATACTTGTCCATTGCCTATATGTACTTCCTGCCGGACCAATATCCGCTTCCTTTACGTACCGGTTATGCCACGTTTCCGAGAATGACATATCAGAGTGGGCGTGGCTGCAGTGCAGTGCATGCAGTAGACACGCCTCCCTATTACTGTCATTAGCTACGATTTTGTGGCTTACCGTTGTACACGGAAAAATTTGCAGCCATCAACAAGGAAAAAGTGGACGACAGGAGGACGCTACCAGAAGAGGAGCGCGTATATCCTTGCGCACGCCCGTGCACACCTTGAGCTCCATACTTCCGTTCATTTGGGGCCTCTCTGTATCTCGCACTGGTTCCACTTTGGGTGCAACCGATGAGGACCGACAAGCACGCAAACAGAATCCTTACTCGAACTTGAAGCATGCTTTGACGTTGGTGCGCTGTATTTAGGAAAAAGCGCTCTTAAAAATGATATCGTGTTGGTCATGTTATTACGTAACAGCACATAACAACGTCGGCACTGAGCCCAGGAAGTTTACCTACACAGCATGATCAAAGCTCCGAAGCGTTTAATTACAAGTTGCGGTTTAAAAATTAAGCGCAGTATTAACTCGGGACTTCCTCTAATTGCCAGGCATGACGCTTGATTAGTTCCACGATTGCAATTAATTGGCATAGTTTTTAGCTGTCAGGCCTGGTGAGGGGTTATAGAGCACAGACAAAGGCCCGTGGCAGAACTTCTGTATTAGAGCGTTAAGGTCGGCTACCGAGATACAGCTCCGCGTCGCAGATATCATAACATCAACTGGACTCTTCCGATTTGTGCTGAAAGATTGTGTTCGTGAGATATTTCTGATGTGGAGTCGGTGACTGTGTTGGATGTGAGATAATTGCCGTGGGGCACTTTGTGATCGCTATGACATTGTGATAATAGGCTGAGTGAGGTAGTAATCAGAGAGGCGTAGCTAGCTGTATTAAACACAAAGCTTGTGGCATGACACAAGTTCCAGCTATATATTAAAAACCTTCGCGAGTGAACTAGCTCGCAACAGGGCCAGACGTAACTCGTTAATTGTCTACCGCTGTGGTGATTTCTAACCACTAAAATTCAATGAGTGTGGCTATGATGTGGACACTGCTGGTAATCATTATCTTCTTCATTGATTGGAGCATTCAAGCTCCACAGTGTGGACCCAACCAGTACCTGGACCAGCAATCGCAGTGTATGAACTGTACTAGTGCGGCCGATACAAGATGTCTACCTCCACAGAATGAATCCGACTGTACTGCAGGGTTGCAGTTCTTCAACGTCGCAACACGTCGTTGCCAAGTGTGTAGGCAGTGCACTCCAGTGACCCACGAGGTGTACGAACTGTGCAGTGGAACTCAAGATACAACATGTATCCCTACTTGTCCGAATGAATTCCTAACTTACGACATCAATGAAGAAATGTGTATACTCAATTGTCACAGGTGCCCTATTACTGGGAGATGCCAGGTTGGCGACAGCAGAAGGTGTCTGTGTGCATGTGAAAGATCTGAACCAGGTGACTTATACTGTATGAGGAGCTGCGATACTGCCATGCCGACAAGAGCCGAGACACTGCCACCTCCGCGGAATGCTGGTCCCAATACGTTGCCAAGCTGGGGCATTGGACTAATAGCCATTGGTGTCGTGATAGGGATTGTAGCATTCTCTGCATGTTTCTTGCTCATGGGCTTCTGCACATCACTGAGTAAAAGAGGGAATGCAGACGTTGGTAGTGAAGGAAGCAACAATTCTGACAGTGTGCTTGTCTCAGGCAAAAGTTCATTAATAACCACCTCACCCTACATCCAAAGTACCAGCCCCTTCCTGAGTAATCACAGTACTCTAGACTTGTTGAGATATTCACCCAATGGGCTGCACAGCAGTTTGAACAGCGTCAAGGGTAGTCCGAGAAGTGTGCGAGCTATGCCCGCACTGTCCAGAACAGAAAACACAGCAACACCTGTATGACAACACCTGTCTGATATTTCCTACCAATAGGTATGCTGCCATAATATTTTTCTGTCTTTGTTTGACTGTGTGTGCCGTATACCCCCCTCTGGTTTTTACCCTCCAAGTGAAGACTATTGATGTAGATGGCTTGGAGTTAACATGCAGGTCTATCTGTAACATTTTTATCATCTACTGTGAGCCTTTTTAAGTCTCTAAAACGGATGTGTCTTTTTGTTTCTGTTAATTAATCAGTCAGAGTCCCACTATTACCTGAGTACCACCATTTTTTGTACTATGTGCATATGTATGTTTTTATATTGTATCTGTGGTAATTACCTTCCTGATACTGGACAGTAAGTCAAAGGGTAGCCTCGTTCCCAGGCTCTACCAAGCGCAAAAAAAAAAGTTGGGTGATGGCCTGGGAAAGAGGCTAAGTCAAGGGGGAAGTTGAAAAGTGTCTGCATGATAATTTGTACAGTTTTGCATTAAGAACTCATTATAGTATGCTACATATCCTTGACTCAGCAATCCCTCCTAGGTTTAATTCTACATTTACATACTTTTATTAATGGTCAATATGTCAACTGTTGACAATTAAATAGTTGCTGTATGGCTTCTCAGAGCGTAAATGAGTCTGTTGGCTACTACAGGATGACCACATTAGGAATTATTAGGTTAATATCAGAATGTCAAACAGCCCCACACAGTGCCCATAGCAATAGGGCTTCCGTTTGTACACCAGAGCACTACAAGTGCCAGATGAAATTCTGGTTCCAGTGGGGTCAGCCAATAGGCAATCAAATGATGTTAGATTGACTTTGCAGCACCTGCATAATAATATCAGTTACCTTCTGGACACAGTCATTATCGACATTATTCCCATTGCATTGTTGTAACTGTCAGCTTAGTTCCACTCTTGCACTAGCCTTGTACCCAGCCCCGCCCCATTCGGGCGGGGTGGGGCCTGCAGGGGACAAAGCTTCTCTTGCACATGAACAAACGTGACCACGTACGTACACAGCCAAAGCTACAGAATACAGCGGGTTTGGTGCTGTGCCACTGAATCATCTCAGTCGACCGTCATTACTACACAATTGCAATTTTGTACTGACTGTTGTTAAAAGGGGATTACGATAATAAAGCTGGACTCCCATTGTACATAACATAAACGGTATGACATGTAGGCAAAATAATTATTTGTTGGGACTTCCATAACCACATGCAGGGTAACCGCCTACCAGGTGATTGCTAATGCATGTTTCACTGTACTGTACATGAACGGAATTATGCAGGATGCAATACAGGGATTTGTACGCTGGAGATCATTATTGGAGCATTATTGACACTAGAGCAAACCTGCATGGGTGAGCTGTAGCCTTGTATCCATGCAGGCCACCAGGAAATACAGGAGTGCATGCATGATCACACTTTCTCACATGTAACGCTTCCTTGCATGGTCAATAAGATATTTCTAGTGCTAGAGAGTGCTGTGTATGGGATGAAGGGAACTGTAGCTGATTGAGCTAGTAGTCAGCCTGCAGTCAGTGTAACAAGGCCATCTCCTGCATACTTGACCTCTGAACTGCTGGGTTCAAAGGTCATGATCCTGTATTTAGCTAAAGAATCAAGCTGGAGATCAAGGGCCTGCATGCATGGGAACAAGCTGGTCACCCACAAACAATTAAGTTGCATGCATCGACCACCTTAATTCATTGCTAGCTACTCCTGATGAACAGCACACCAGGCTTCCCCCTCATGCAGAGTAGAGAATTAACCTGGGTGAGCTGAATATGCAAGATCCAACTGGCTTGATTCCTAGCGTCTCTGGGAGGAGAGGACAGAGCGGGTGCTTTTTAGCCTCGTTTCAGACGGGGCCTGGGAACGAGGCCAAGCTATGCTGGGTCAGCATATATAGTATACATTTCTTACAGGCTGCATTTGGTATCTACACGTAGGTAGGTGGTGGTGATGGCAAGTCCTTGCCAAGGAGAGACCAGAGGCAAGTCCTGAGAGGCTAGCAGCTTATCAAGCCATACGTTTTCACAAATTTAAAGAACCGATCACTACATAGTAATGTGTTTGGTCTTTCCAAAAATCAAGACAGCTGACTCAGCAATGGACTCATGCTTGTTTCTGATACTTTGCACTGGACCTGGGTATGGAGTGAGGCCGTTGCCTTTGCACTGGACCTGGGTATGGAGTGAGGCCGTTGCCTTTGCATGATTTCCTAAGGTACTGTGTCTTCACTGGTGTATAGCGGCTGGTAGCCTCGTTCCCAGTCCCACGCCCAGTTTCTCGTCGCTTGCAGTACTGCAAGTGCCAAAAAGCTGGGCATGGGACAAGGAGCGAGGTTTGAACATCATGTGGGGAGGGTCATAATGAATACAATGGGCAGTATTGTATTTACCAGATAACGTCTGTTTCCATGGTAACACATGGAATTCCACTCACTAATGGTTGCCTGTTCCTTTCATGTCCTTCTGACTGCTTTTGAACTGACTGTTTTTGAACATCCGTATGGCAGGTGCCGTGAAAGAGAATACCATTGTATTAAAGTGGCAACAGGAGTATACAGAACAAAAGGGCTGGTTGTACACAAGAAATTATAGTACTTAGAACTGGAGAAGCAGGTGTAGGTACATGTACATGTGCATATAAAAGAAAAAATCAATTTTAGTGATCGGGTTACCAATATATTTGGCTGCATGCTGATAGTGTATCAGTCATTTCTTCTGTGTCCTTTGGCATTCCGCCAGCCCTGGGAAGGATGGATGGGGAAGGTTGGATGGGGAAGGATGGATGGGGAAGGATGGATGGGGAAGGATGGATGGGGAATGGTGGATGGGAAAGAGGGGGCGGGGAAAAATCAATTGGCAGCAGTTCTGATGCACTAAGGGTATGTGTCCATACATCCATTTCATAATATACATTCTAGGTCCCCCCCCCCCCCCCCCCCCCCCCCCCCCCCCCCATGCATGCATATGTGTATTTGTGTATGTGAGTGAGCGTGTGGGTGTGTGGGTGTGTGGGTGTGCGGGTGTCCATGCACTGGGGGGATAATCCGGGGATCCAGTGTGACGCAAGTATTGTATTGCAACCTACACACCACTGCACTGCAATGATAGGGAAACCCATGTGCACATACATGTACATACAACAATGTCTCTGTCAGAGTCTGTCTAGCGGCTCTTCCGGTCAACCAGGCCAACCAGACAACTACCTACTCTACTCTAGATCAACACTTGTGATACGAATGACAGATCAAATTACCATTCTTGGCTAATATAGTTTAATTGGGCACATATAAGGAATTCACACTGTCAGCAGCACACCAGATCAAAACTTAGCATCATTCATAAGTGCATACCAACAGCATATCACTACTGTCCACAGAAGACCTATGCCTTCTAGTGAACTAATTTTACCACCTGGGACTGAGCTTGATATTAAGAGATTGCACTTGGTATGGCTTCACAACAGACTTTGCTCTGGGTATCCTTAATGGTTCAGCCAACTGCTCCTCTTGACGGGTTCGGCGGTAGCCTCGGTCCCAGGCTCTCCTCAACGAGAGAGCCTGGTACCGAGAGCCTGCATGTGCTAGCAGGACAGAAAATGATATGCAGTTGAAGCAAAACAAAGATGACCGACCAGACAAGCGAATGTGGGGTTCACTCATTGGGTTCACTGTGCTCACATTTGAGTGTGATGAAACAGCATTACACGAAGGTTCAACAAACCAGTAACTAGCAATTGATGCACATCCACTTCCTGTCTATGGGCCAAATACAGCCCTCTGATTTGTTTAAAAAAAAACGGTGCAGCTTCGCTTATGGATCATCCAGAGCTTCGTTAGGCCTTCCGTAGCTGTGTTTGTAATGGAAACCCGGACCAGTGACGGAAAGGTTTCCGAACCTCAGCATCAATATTAAAGACGCATGCCGTATAGCTATGAGGGTCTTCCCGCGGAAATGATCTTGAGGCGTTGGGCACCCTGCTGTCTACTTGACATCTGCTCTACATTTGAAATGAAGTGATTCACTTGGACATGCAGAACATGACAGCATGGAAATAGATGTCAGATTATCTCAGCGACACTTTGTAGCATGACATCAGAATGAGCAAGTATGTACGAACGTGCGAGCCGACCTCCGGCCACAAAGGCAGAGTTGATGGTACCAATATTAACAAACAACTGTTAGTGCCGCTTGAACCGGTAGAGTATGCTCATGAACGACAAAGAATATGGTACCCTGTCAGGTCGAGATCCCTTGTCGAAATCCCTTAGATAGAATATGGTACCCTGTCAGGTCGAAATCCCTCGAGATCCCTTGTCGAAATCCCTTAATCAGGTCGAGATCCCTTGTCGAAATCCCTTAGTCAGGTCGAGATCCCTTAGTTAGGTTGAGATCCCTTAGATAGAATATGTTACCCTGTCAGGTCGAAATCCCTTAAAAATAATTTTAGATTCCAGAACGGATTACTAAACTTTGTTTGCACATGTGTGGGATACATACACACATGTAAATCATGTGATGAAGGTTGTACATAGGCCATCCGCTTGACTGGTAGTGACCATATATGGAGTGCATGTATGCCAATACATACACCCCCCTCCCCATTCTTAAAAATATATTTGACTATCTCAACTGATCCCGTCTAGGGACACCTAGGAAGGTGTCCCGTGTGGGGGCTCTACCACACAAACACAACATGTTTGTATGGATTTTGTTGACATGAACATGTGACTTGTGTACTATAATTCAACAGTCCCCAGTCAATACTAAAAAATCATTTAATGGTTACCAGTTACTGGCAGGATGAAAACACCCTGGTTTTCTGATCCAGCTGTGTGTGCAGTGCAAACAGTTTAGTCTTAAGAGCTTGTTTACAAGCAATGGAGCACTCCCTGTACACAATAGCATTAGGCTCCCTTCCCCCCAGGAAATCTGTTATTGAAAAGCAAGTTATGTAAACAAGGCCAGACATTCCAATACAGAATACATCCTAAGTAGCTGTCAGAAGAAACACATTTTCAAGCAACCAAGCAACACCTGGGAGCTCAGTACTGAGCCAAACTGCTCTGTACCGTACCACTTCAGTCTAGCCTCCTCCCCAGGTTTTGTCGCATACTGTGCATAAAAGTATGGGACTTAAAGCTGGGGAGGAGCCTGGGAACGTAGATTACCACGCCTCGATTATTAGTTTTGGGGGCGGGGTCGGGGCTTAGGGTATGTATTAGGGGGGATGTGCATTTGTTTCCGGAAACGTTTCCACGTTTCCACGCTCGTGTGACGCACACATTATTGAGTTGCTAGAACGAGACTACTTCAGTCAAGGAACCAGGGTTTCTTTGGGGGGGGGGGGGGGCTTCCCTTAGAGAGTTCAAAGTCAAACCCCCTAAATGGGTGCACTATCCCCCCCCTCCCAAAAAACCCTCTCTCTATATTCTGTTTTGCTCTTTGCTCTCCCTTGTGATGAAACAAACCCTGCTAGGACCAAGCCTCCAAACCAGATGCTCGGGTATGAAGTCAAGCAGGCAACACCGCAGTCCAACACTTGTACTGAGAAGTCCATAGTGCCCCCCTAAATTACTAAAGAGTGGCAAGCAACCATCGCACTAGTCTCGGTCCCAGACCCAAACCAACCCCAGTGCGGATCGCTTCCAGTATCACGCACGTGATACTGGAAGCGATCTGTGCTGGGGTTGGTTTGGGTCTGGGACTGAGACAACCATCGTACAGACCAAGTACTGAATAGTCTCGTTCCCAGGCCTTCTACACCTCCAGTTATTGAATACTGTCAGTGATCATAACCAGATCGGTAGCCCTGTTCACCCAGTGTACTGCAAGCGACAAACGGTGGGGTGAGAAGGCCTGGGAATGGGGCTAAATCAGAGGTACTCATCTCGCACAGATATTCCCTCAACCAAAAGAGAAACACACATACGTTGATGTCATATTGCAGAACAAACGGAAATCTCCATGCCAACATGCCACACCACTTTGGCCCTCAAACTCTACAGGATTGTGGTTGTGGTGCCAGTGAGGGCCATACACTTCAGATATAAGGATGTAACATTGCCCTGGCAACTGAAACTTAATCCCACACATTAAACGAGTCAGTTACATCCTGGTATCTGGACTCCCAAAGGAATTTTAAGGGCCTTGTGGGCGGTTGAAGGGCTGCATCAAAATCCACAGGGCTATGCGTCCATATGCTCCAGCAACAGACTCTGAATCGGGGATCTCAATGTGTTGGGTCATGCTTAGGAATGTTGATCACATTTAGGAATGTTGTAGTTCCGTTCAGCCACTCAAGTTAATTGGAGGAGACGAGCGGGGCCTTCAGGGCTTTGCAGAGCCAGATCGAGCAGCTATGTACATGTGAAGTCGAACAGTGAGTGTAGTCGACATCTTGATATCGCTGCTCCACACTGGAGGAGATGAAAAGCTGGTGCGGGCTTGGGTTAAGGTATGAGTGTGTGGGGCCTTCAGGGTTAGAGCAGGTACTTGTGGAGTTGAACTTGTGAAAGTTGGAGTTCCGCTCGCCCACGATGTTCAACATTTGACTATTATTTACAGGAAGGTGCATAATTATTAAGAGCAGGCACTGCCAGGCAGTGTACATAGTCCAATGGCACTGAGGGTTGTCGTGGTTGTAGTAGCCACTTTGGAGATTAACCACACCAACCACCATCAGATGCACCAAGGCCAGAATCTGGCAGGATTCAGATGCACCCTTGACCAACATCGCTACAAGGTCAGATTTGGTAAGATTCAGATGCACCCTTGACCAATACTGCTACAAGGTCAGACTTGGTAAGATTCAGATGCACCCTTGACCAATATTGCTACATATCATGTACAAAGGCCAGACTCAATTACGTTTCAGATTAGCCTCGTTCCCAGGCCCGAGATGGCGCCTGGGAACGAGGCTAGTTTCAGATGCACCCTTGACCAACATCACAAAAGGTCAGATTCCGTAAATGCATCCCTGACCAATTCTGCTACAGTGTTCTCGCCAGGATTTTTACAGAGGGCGGGGGGGGGGGGGGGGGGGGGGGGGGTGCACGGTTTATCCGTCCATGTCCCTGCACTGTTTCTCTGCTTTGTGTCGTGTTGCTTGCAAATGGAGTACAACAGACCGACAACGGTAGACGCAGAACTGTCGTACACAGGAATGTACCACTGATAATCCGTCTTCCAAGATGCGTTATAGCCAATCTTGTGCTTGCTTCGTGTTACAAAGCCATCAGAGCTCGACGACTCCAAGCGATGCCTTTGTTTATTAGCCATCTCAATCGTGAACACGTGGCGCCTCGAGTAAAATCCCTATTTGAATATTCATATGTGCGTGGCGTGCACATGAACAATGGACGGCCGCACAGGAGTACTGAGCGCGGCGGGGCGCCATGGTTCCGCGCTTTAATGCTGCTACATGTACAAAGGCCAGACTCTGCTACGATTCAAGATGTACTCCTGACCAACATCGCCACAAGGTCAGACTCCGCTGGATTCAGTCCCTGGGAGCACACAGTTAATGTAGTTTGGGTACCGTCATGCACAACCACAGTCTGCAGTAGGCACAAAGGCCCCAGAGAAAAAATTGCATGCCTTAATATTCATGGCACCAAAACCACTATGCAATTATGCATGAGGACCAGTCTGGGGCAACTTCTGAACCAGCTGGCTTGTGGTCACCGTAGCAACACACATGCATGTATTCCTTTTGCCCTAACAAGCTGACATTAAATTTTAATATCAAAAGACCAGCAGGAACAACCGGTTGCCTACTGAGAATCTCAACTTGCTTGTCCAAGATCCATTTCAAATTTTCGCCGCATCCGCACTGATGAGAGAGTAAGCGGTGTGCGCCTTTGCCGTTCATATGGTGTAGTTGTCTTGCTGTACCGTAAATGAACGCACAATCATTCGAACGAACACAGTAATTTCAATTCCCAGCTACCTTAGGCTTCAAGTGCAAAGGCCGTTTCCATGGCCATACTTATGCGCATGCGCTAATGGATCTGGGACAAGCAACCTGAAATCCTCAGTACTGGTAGCTGTCTCCTGGAGGGACGCATTCACTTGCCTCTCAGCTGCTTGTCCTAGTCAGCGTCCCTCTATTACGCAGCACAGATCTCTATGTCATGTGTGTACGTGTATTCCTTCTGCTACGCACAGTGTAACTGGGAGCCCATGTGTTTGAAGGTGTGTGTGCATCGTGACTGAGGAGTAAGGGGTCCCAGGTGTGTGTGCATCGTGACTGAGGAGTAAGGGGTCTCAGATGTGTGTGCATCGTGACTGAGGAGTAACGGGGTCTCATGTAGCCTCGCTCCCAGTTGCTCTCGTACCATCTGTCATTCTGCAAGTAATATGCCAGTACAGGGTATGCTAGGTCACTCTCATACCAACCTCCAGTGCCTTCAGCATGCAGTATGGGAAACCACAGAAGGCTCATACCCAATGTTTGTCACTTGCAGTACTAATGCGGGGGAAGGCCTGTTAAAACTCGTCACATTCCAGGAAAAACTTCAAGTGAGTGTGTGCGCAACTATCACAACCACAGGTCATGAAGTGACTGAGGCAGTCTTGGCAATATCTCTTGGATTCAGAAAGCTGCCCCACAGCTGTAGAGAAGGAATGTGTCCCTCGTCCACACATCCACCCAACATCCAGGTACATCACTGCCATGCACGTGACAGTCCTCCCCACGCGTTAGTACTGTAAGTGACAAACGTTGGGGGAGAAGCCTTGGGTACAAGGCAGGAAAAATACGCCTGGGGTCGTGGAGACAGTGATGTATTGTGCTAACGATCTGAGAACTGCAGTGCAACCCAGCAATGGGAGAGAGGTTGTTTCGGAGAGAGGTTGTTTCGGAGCACAAGTTTTCAGTTCAGTATTAAGGTGTGTGCATAATGTTACAACAGGAAGCTCCTCATGACAGCTTGCAAGGAAACAACTTTGAACCAGGTAGGCTGGTCATCCTAGGTGGCCTAAACTGTAACATTCTTGGAGGTCAGAGAAGTGTTGTGAGTGTAAACATTTGGGTTCACTTTTACTTCAAATAAGAAACCTCACTCCACTGACTGGCCTATGATAAACATCAGCCACCTACCCGCCCACCTTACTTGTTCACTACATCAGATGGACTAGCCTCGTTCCTTGGCCTCCACGGCCAGCTTTCGTCGCTCACTTTTCGTACTGCAAGCGACAAAAGCTGGGCGTGGAAGCCAGGGAACGAGTCTAAGGTGTACATGGCTGAGTCTTGTTAACCGAGTAGTTAACGAGCAGGGTTGACACTTTCACTAAAATTTTGCATCAATGGACTTAGACTGGAGACCTCAAACGTTTAAACCCAGCTCCTTTACCAGGTTTTGCATTCCACTAAGTTACTTGATCTGGAAAGCCCTTAACAAGTGAGTTTGGTTGTAGATGTCTGTGTAGCTTAAAGCGGATATATCGTGTTTCTGGCCTTTGAAGACGATATTTAATTTTGTATGTGCATAACGTGTCGCAAATTTTTTCACAGTTTGCAATTATTTCAAAACCAGTCTTACGGTAGGGTATGGAACCCTAACATTTTAGGACAGTAGCACATCCAACACACGTTGCTCGACACACATGTGAGGTCACAGCAGTTCCATACAAGAGAGACTAGAACGATAGTTCAATGTGTTGCCATGGTAATGGGATACACTAGTGTCACGTGTGAGATCCAGGGTAGGAAGAAAACTATTACGTATGGTTACACAGGCAGTTCCATACAAGCAAGACTTGAACAACCCTCCAATGTGTTGCCATGGTTACAGGACACAATGGTACATTCATTCTCACATGGAAGAAAACTATTTCACAGGCAGTTCCATACAAGCGGGTGTTGAACAGTTAACCTTCCAATGTGTTGCCATGGTTACAGGACACAATGGTACATTCATACAAGCAGGAGTTGAACAGCCCTCCAATGTGTTTCCAAGGTTACGGGACACAATAGTGCATTCATCACCACAACTCCTTTGAGTGCATTAGTTCAGGCTCACTCCCAACAGTGTCTATCTACTTTGCCAACAAGGAATGTAACTCTGTAGTCATACCATTACACAATGTTACACAACTGTGGGCCAGTGAAAACCCAACTTCACTGTTTCTAGATCTGCAATATGGCCCAAGTGACTCACTTGGGCACTAACTTGATTTCAGTACAAAGAGTACCAGCAATACCTACCTAAAGCACTGGATTGACGAGTGAACAGGGCAGATGAAGTGTGCCTTATGTGGCTCTGCATGTGCACATCTCCATAATCATTCCCCAACTCTGAGACGTTAGTTTTGTCGGAAGCAGCTACCCCAGTTCCTCGTCTAAGTCAATAAAACTGCACATGCTGTGTCTGCCTAGACCACAAATAAAATAATTGATCCGCAATCGATGTTGTATCAATCCACAGTCGCTGTTATCAAACCACACTTGTAGTTTCGCTGACTCCATTAGCTTGATTCCCCACCTACAGTTTGATTGCGGCTGGCAGTAGCCTGGGAACAAGACCAGTGGGAGCAAACAAGACCAGTGGGAGCTGCCTGGGAACAAGACCAGTGGGAGCAGCCTGGGAACGAGACCAGTGGGAGCAGCCTGGGAACGAGACCAGTGGGAGCAGCGTGGGAACAAGACCAGTGGGAGCAGCCTGGGAACGAGACCAGTGGGAGCAGCCTGGGAACAAGACCAGTGGGAGCAGCCTGGGAACGAGACCAGTGGGAGCAGCCTGGGAACAAGACCAGTGGGAGCAGCCTGGGAACAAGACCAGTGGGAGCAGCCTGGAAACAAGACCAGTGGGAGCAGCCTGGGAACGAGACCAGTGGGAGCAGCCTGGGAACGAGACCAGTGGGAGCAGCCTGGGAACGAGACCAGTGGGAGCAGCCTGGGAACAAGACCAGTGGGAGCAGCCTGGGAACAAGACCAGTGGGAGCAGCCTGGGAACAAGACCAGTGGGAGCAGCCTGGGAACGAGACCAGTGGGAGCAGCCTGGGAATGAGACCAGTGGGAGCAGCCTGGGAACGAGACCAGTGGGAGCAGCCTGGGAACAAGACCAGTGGGAGCAGTCTGGGAACGAGACCAGTGGGAGCAGCGTGGGAACGAGACCAGTGGGAGCAGCCTGGGAACGAGACCAGTGGGAGCAGCCTGGGAACGAGACCAGTGGGAGCAGCCTGGGAATGATCTGGGGGAACTAGAAGCCAGGAAGCACAGCAGGCATATGCAGGATATGGCTGCAGTAAATTGCTGGCTGCCAACATCACTTGTGTATCCCCACAACCATCCTTCCTGGGTATCCAATTCACCTATTAATCCTCTCACCAGTATTGGCTTCCTGTGGTTGCCACTCCCCTGCCTGCGGCTTGAGTATGAATATTATGCCTTATTCACAGTGAACCTAACTTAGAAATCATTTAGCTAGCAAGAGCGCATACAAACGACACGCTCCTGCCGCTAGCAATGCAATTACAGACACAAGTTGAATTCTCATGGTGCCTAATTATTACCTCAGCCCTTGGCAACTACTGAAAGCGTATAAACAAAGCATAGTTTCTCTTTGGGTCATTTATAATTATTCTAGTCAGCAATCATAATTGTGACTGGATTTGTGAAAAAGGAACGTGCATTTATCCTGCTTCTAGCATGGGATGGAATTATTGTTGCCACGGTATTATTGCTGCCATGGGCATGCAGCAGAAGCTTTTACGAATACACTGAATTCAGTATATTCGTAAAAGCTTCTGCCATGCCCTGCAGCTTGTAACAGCGCACCTCCAGTGACAGAATGAAGTTGCTGACACTCTAAGTACTTGAGATTCTTGGTTAATAGTCAGCTATTAGTCATTTGCGACATTAACCAGCTCGCTGCAGTTCCAGTGAGAACTGCAATTGAGGTGTTTGCTGTGCATGTTGACTGAGGTCCATACTCTATGTCGAGTAAGGTTAGTTGTACTGGATCAATTTCTATGACTTGTGCGAAAAATATGATGTTAATTATAACCCATCTGACACGCCTACGGCGACTATCCCATCCAGTCACAGTTCATAGGCAGCTGCACACAGATAGCCGGATCAGTCCAACAATATATAGGTTAATTAAATATTTGTCGCTAAGTTATCCTCCTCTCTGGTAATGATACGTATTCAAACACGCCCACTCACCTCAACTTTGACCCTGTCACAGGCTAGCCAGCTATTGCATGAATGAACACGCAGCTGCCTTAAACAATCAGGGAATCCACACCAGACATTGCTTACTTTACATGCTAGGAACAACACACATCTTACATGTAGCCTCGTTCCGATTTTCGGATGGGGCCTGGGAATGAGGCTATCTACATTAAGGTTAGACACCGAGACCAAGGGATCTAGAAACTGCGGGCTTTGGGTCAGCCATCTTGTTTGGTACACTCTGGCTTCCTGCGGACTCTTAGTGAGTCTTGTCATGGCATGCACAAGATCTCAGTGTACATGATGGAATACTATAGCCTCGTTCCCAGGCCTCCGCCCAGATTTTATCCCGCAGCCGTGGAGAAACGGCTGTGAGATAAAATCTGGGTGGAGGCCTGCCCTGGGAACGAGGCTAGGAATACCACAGTGACTAATGTCAGAATTGAAGCAACTTTGAACTCAAATTTAAAGGAAACACTCCTAAAACTAGAGGTGTTCATAGAACACATACCCCGCGCTGATACAGGCCAGGATGCAGCTACATCTCTGCCGGTGCGCATCGAACAGGGCGGCTATCGCGTATACTGTGTTTGTGTATGGCCATATCCAAGGTGTGGGAGTGACCGCTTACGGTATATACTATTGTGAAGCTGGAGAGGTGGGGCCAAACGTTACGAATAATAGGAAATAGCTGGACTAAAACAGCCGAAACAATAGCCATGATGTCTGTGAAGTACATAGATCGTGAGAAAACACTGTTTCATAGCGGTTACCTCGAAGCATGAAATTTCCAAGTGCACTGCGCGTCCTGTACTTGATGGGACTCTGAGGTCACGAAGAGGTGGAGCCAATGTTATGAATAGTTATGAAAGTAGGAAATAGCCGAAATGCAGCGAAACGAAGCGCCTTGACTTCAGTCAGGTACACATAGAGCAATTTGTTTTGCTATTTGCTCTTGTTTGACTCCCTTTCGATGGTTTATGACTGTCTATGTGGCGAGACTTCAATTTTTTTCGCCTGACAGACAACTGACAGACAAAACCGATTGCTTAACCCCGCTTCGCGCATGCGCGCGCGGGGTAATTATGCAATACACCACCCACTCACCCACCAAGACCCGCTCATCCACCAAGAACCACTCACCCACCAAGATATCCATACAAATCTCTAACACTACGTGTGCATAGCCACACTTCTCTTGCAATGATAATTATCACTATGAGAAGAGGGGACTGGTTCTATAATGTAAATCTTAGGAATCACTACCTGTAAATACGGGACTGGACGGGCACTGTCATCGTCAAACTCACTCCGTGACCGCACAACCGTCTGCTCACCTGTTGGAGTCCGTAGCGGGAACATGCAATTCACTTTTAAATATTTCTTGTGCAGACCACACCTATGAGCACTCCTCTAATCAGTGGAATCGCTGACAAAGCCAAATACAAACCTTCAAGAGTTCCCACCACGGACACGAACGGGCGAGCGGACGGTGTTGATACGGAGCAGCTCTCTGAGCTCTGACAGTTACAGTGGCTTCCCAGTCCCGTATGTATGTGTAGGTATGTATGTGTAGGTTTTCCTGCGCATGTCACCACAGATTCTGATCAAGGGAGTGCTACCGCAGGACACTGTGTGCAAGCAAAACCACTACGGAAGGATGCCTGTGAAAATATGATACAGCACACACCAGGATGCACATTCCTTTGCAGTCCTTGACGCTTGGCAGAACCACTTCAAAGCCATGGCTTCCCCCCTGGGTATCTTTAATATGTCTATGTGGCTCTCCGACTGCATCTTCAAAGCTTGCACCAATGCACCACAGGATAATGTCAAAGCTAGCTCACCAATGGTAATGTCAAAGCTAGCTCACCACCAATGGTAATGTCAAAGCTAGCTCACCACCAATGGTAATGTCAAAGCTAGCTCACCACCAATGGTAATGTCAAAGCTTGCCGCCAATGGTAATGTCACCCCATGTCAATGGTTTGAGGCAAGGCCAACCACCACACAATCAAGTGTCTACTGGAGGAACAGCACTCACCTACTGGGTTGTACTGCAGCAACAACACGACCTCAGTACTTGTAGGGACCTCCTGGGGGTCGGGGAAGAAGAAGAGAAAACGAGTCAACAGAGAGGGGCGGAAGTTTGGATCAACCTCACAATGGGGGGGGGGGGGGGGGGGGGGGGGGGGGGGGGGGGGGGGGAGGTTGGGTGTTAATGGGGGTGTGGAATGTATATTGAATGAATCACTACAACAGTATGTGCAAACAAGCAAACACTTTCTGTTTCATTGTTTGTCATAGTTCCATTCCTGCAGGCATTCACTCTTGCTAGCTTGACAACAGTAAGAGGGTCTGGTTCTGAGACAAGTGGACGCATCACTGTTGGGTCTGGTACCGAGACTAGTAGTACAGGTCTGGTACCGAGACTAGTGGTCATTGCATGAATCGTTGCCGGGTCTGATCTGGTACTGAGACTATTGTACGGATCGTTGTCGGGTGTGGTGTGAGACCACTCAACGGGTAGGTGTAGCCATGTTGCCGGCTCATAATATTTTGTCACTAGTAAGGTAGACATACACAGACAAGGATATGCATAACAGACAATAAACTGTGAGTGGCTCGGGAACTCAGCTAACCAGACAGAACAAAGCACAAGGCTAACTAAGCCTGGGAACAAGGCTGTCTGTCTTGTGCTGCTAGCCTTGTTCCCAGGCCTACCCTGTTTTTTCTGTTCTTCGGTTTCCGTTGACAATAATACATGGATGCGGAAGGGCGCGTTTTTCGCCGCCCTTCCGCACCTGTGTATTATTGTCAACGGAAACCAAAGAACAGAAAAAACGGGGTAGGCCTGGGAACGAGGCTATTGTGCTGCCATACGTACCTTCAGTATTTGGTCAACTTCAAAGCTCGCCATGCCCTCTGTGTTGGTGTGATGCAATACAGTGTAGGGAAAATGGATGGTGCAGCTGAAGGTGATACAGAATACAATATCGCTGTACACTGAAGTACCGTATATCAGGAAAATATTTTCGCGAATGCCACTAAACGTGAAAATTTATCACGCGAAATAACTTACGAACACTGAGGAAAGCGGATAAATTACGATAACAAACACATGTACATTACTGTGCAATTCACGGCTCTGTAGTTGTGCTTACAATTTTGTCAAGGCCATGGTGGGTCCGCAGCAGCTCGAGTTTTCCCAAAGAAGCTGGGTCGGCGTGTTAGTGAAAGAACGGCAAGTACAGCAAGGTCAGAGTTGTTAAAATTTGTTTGCTTCGATCACCGCAGTTCGCGAAAATTTTTCAACATGAATAATTGTCACACGAAAGATTTTCAACACAAACAAAATTTCCCGTAGATGTACACATGTAGGCATTCACCCCATCATCATGGATTAGTGGGCAATGTGACGGCCAAGTACAATGTGATGTATATACACCAACTAGTGGAGCTCTCAGGGGAGGTGCACAAAGGTGTCAGACAACATCACAATGGCTGTCACATGCAGTGACACAAAATAATGGTAGACCTTAATTCGGCGGCATGAACAGCAAGAGGCAAACTTCTATTTCCAATGTTTCAGCTGGTCATTGACTAGCCTCGTTCCCAGGCTGCTTTCTCTCCTCCCACGCAGCCTGGGAATGAGGCTGGTCATTGACAGTATGGTCATGGGGTACAATGTCTTCGTATTTTAAGGCAATAGTTAGTGATGAGAGAGAGAGAGAAAGAGAGAAATTGAATCCATAGAAAAACTTTTGGCACCGGCTGGGATTCGAACTCAGATGCTCCTACCACTAAGGCACTGGGCCCACAGCAGAGGAGCAGCACCCAAGCTGCATATACATGTACATCATTGTGTGGAGGCCACAGCTGAATTCCAACTGATTTAGATTCTTTGTATTTCTTTATTCAAAGCTTACTGTCTCAAATTGTTGGATCTCACATCTGTTCTTTCCCAAACCAACTTCAATGACACATTTTGAGAGAATTAATATGCACATCGAATAGATCAAACGTATAACTCTTGAACAGAAAGTCAAGTTCACACATCAATACATGTAGCTACAACATACTATCTCAAATAATAAAATTTGATTTCGCCAACTCGTACTCAGCATGCTCACGCACACTCACATACCCACACACTCATGTTTCCGCCCACCCACCCACACACTCCACACACACACACACACACACACACACACACACACACTCTTCCCTCAGAGCCTCTCACCTGTGCTTTGTCCATTGACAGCCAGGATCTGGTCCCCCACCTGCACCCCTTCAGCCCCTCCTCCTGCCGCCACCGCCGACACGAACACCCCAGTACTGCTCAGCCCTGAAGTCTCCACCCCTAGACCCCGCCCACCACCAAGGGGTTTCAACCTCAGCTCCCTGGACTCACGGCCGTGGCGACCACTCAAAGCCTGGAGAGAGTAGCGTGACCTATCTCAAGCATATACCATGTACGTACATGTAGCAGTACACGCACACTAAACTACTGGAGTGTGTAAATATTCCAGCTGCACAGGTTACCCTACTACCGGGCAGCACTTAAATTTTGCGGGGTCTTAAATTCACGAATGCAGCTGCAGCGAACTTAGTCTGCACATGTACATGTACACTGGCAAGCAAGATGGCTCTGTTTCGATACGGCAGGAGTGATGCCTGGATGGACAGTCCCGCTACCAGACCTGTATCTACATGTGTATAAAGAGCACGGTAGCCTCATGTGTGGTGTGCTACCCTCTACAACACAGAAGTTCCTTGCTGATCAATGCATCCAAGGTGTCTTGGTATATCTATGGACCTTTGTTTCCAACTCAAAAGTACTTTCTGACAGCTAGCTAATGAACGTGCAAATCTCAGTGCCTGTGATTATGCCACGCATAAAAACTCATAATGGAGATGACCTTCCTTTGTTCAGGCCAAGCGCACATGATGACATCATCACAATGTCATCACTCTTGTTCAGGGAATACACCAGAGGAGGCTGGCCAAGGTTGATCTTTTCTAATCACGACTCATTAAAGTCACGTGAAATCTGATGCCATGGATTATGTAATGCATGTTAAGTACAGTACTGTCCATAGACATTGTTTCGACAGTTTTCACCATCGCGCCCCGGCTCAATCAACAGGAATACTGGCTCGCAGGGAAGCGTAGGCATCTGTTGTCGTTATAAAAGGCCGAGCCCTTCAAGATTCAGCTGCAGCATGGCAGAAACGAGTGGAAGTAGTCTCCCGGGCCAGATGGTCCCCACGCGTGCCGCAAACATCTGGCCCACGAGACTCGAGTGGAGGTTCGGTGCCGTCTCGTCAGTCTTGCAAAGCGCGTTCAACGATTGCCAACTGGGAACACTCCATAGCAGCCACAGAAACGGTCTTCTATTCGTATGGCTATCTGCAATAACTTTAATAACCGTCCACTTGTCACATGACAGAAAGTCAATAATTACTTGTGACGTATGCGGTGGCCAACCTCCTCTGGGAATGCACTATACAGGAAGTCTTGCTTGTTCAAACATCTGCTGAACATCAATGAACATCCTGTGGCATTTCGCCTGTAATTGGGTGATTGAAGATGGCATTCTTGGTGATCTTGCTCATAGAAACACGTAATTTGTTTTCCATCCTGTAAATATATCATACATGGAAACAGAGATCTACATGTACGTTTGACTACTTAGGAATGGCCTACAAAGATTCTGACTGCACCGCCGTGATCGCCATCCTGCAGTGACACAATCACATAATAATTGCGCTGAAACTCACCTTGGTGGTGGAGATACAAGCGCTTTTGTCGTGCCGTCGGCCACCATTGCTTGATTGCTCTCTTCGACGTTGGGTGCCAGTACACTCCCCATAAAGATTCTGACCACATAGCCGTGATCGCTATCCAATTTCCTTCTGCTACAGCTGTGTACGTAACATTCCAGAGCAGATTCTGTCATTGCAATTGCCGGAAACCATAGCTCGGAATGGAATGCTTAGTTTTAGAAGATCGCGCTGTACTCCAAAGCATACAGTGTAATTTTTGGCAGGTGGTATCTTTATGTAGGTACGCAGCCATGCAGGCAAAGAGTTCAGAGCCCTTGGGGTACACTGGAGACCTTTACAGGGGACATGTACGATCTTTCACTTTGGTAAATTTAAGAGGTGGCCCAAGTTTGATTGCAGTTGAGATCACTTTGAAGTACAACATGATGCAACAGGGCATCTTGGCCGGGCATACACGTACACGTATGTACACCTTTCAGAAACATTGTAATGTGGAGCTGATATGTATGTCACAACTACTATATAGTAAGTACGGCCACTAAAGCACCTTCCTTCCAGCCCAGGGAGATTGGAAGCTAGTTACTCGCAAGGTACCAATTAGTTCTACATCAATGATGTCATCATACAGACTGTCATAGCATGAATGATGTCATCATACAGACTGCCATAGCATGAATGATGTCATCATACAGACTGCCATAGCGTGAATGATGTCATCATACAGACTGCCATAGCATGAATGATGTCATCATACAGACTGCCATACATAGTGTGAATGATGTCATCATACAGACTGCCATAGCCGTGAATGATGTCATCGTACAGACTGCCATAGCAACCCATAGTGACAGGTGAAAACAAAAGCAGTCCTTGCCTCAGCGGGCAGGTGAGTTCGAGATTGGGATCACTATAGTTCTGCTTTATTTGTGGATCATAGGGAATGCCTTGGGTAATACTGTGCATCATAAATACCATACAGTTTGCAGCTGTCCACCTAGAATTTATATTCCCAGGCCTACCCCATTTTTCCTGTTCTTTGGTTTGCATTGACAATAATACATGGATGCGGAAGGGCGGCGAAAAACGGGAAAGGCCAGGTATCATTCATCACACAAGTGACGTCAGGTGGAAGCGAAGCGGATGTACGGGGGGGGGGGGGGGGGGGGGGCAGGTCCCGTAGTCATTTCAGCAGGTCCTGAAGGCTGTTCATCATCCAGTCGGCTCGGTTCGAAGCTAGCTCCGCAGCTAGTCGACTCTCAGACGATCTACACAGCTTTGTCGGTGGGTTTAAACCTATTTGCGGTTGCCCCCCCCCCCTCCCCCTTGACATAAAGCATGTGATGAATAATAACAGGCTTTCCTTGTTTTTCGCTGCCCTTCCGCATCCGTGTATTATTGTCAACGCAAACCGAAGAACAGAAAAACGGGGTAGGCCTGGGAACGAGGCTAGAATTATATACTTGGCAGTATATCCACTGAGCAAGTTTCACAACGAACGAAAATGTAATTGTGACTTTGTGCCTAGCTTCCAACCTCCTCTGCTTCCAACAGCCCCTCCACAAACCTCTCTGATCTCAGTCCTACTTCTCTTATCCCTCATGAAGAAGAGGATGTCCCGGGGAGTCTTCCCTTCACTGCCATCACCCTCCACACCTGAGGCACCCTGTGAGAAAATGATGGAATTAGAATGCATATCACTTCTGAACTGTGTCTCACTCTAATACACGTTCCCAGGTCCCCCCCCCCCCCCGCACCAAACGAGGCTAGTACAACCTTGGCCACGTTCCCAGACCCCCCCCCCCCAAATGAGGCTAGTACAAGCTTAGCCACATTCCCAGGCTCCCCCTGCGCTAGTACGACCTTTGAACCCGGCTACACAACCTGTGAAGCAGGCCACACAATTTGCATGCTGGTGGCCATCAGAATGCACGGTTCTTATTGATCAGTACGTGGCGTGCCTTGTCCTTGCTGGAGTGGGGTTTAGACTGAGAGTGAAGAGGGGGCTGCTGACTGGACTCAGAAGAAACTGTGTGTGGTTGTGTGTGTGTGTGTGTGTGTGTGTGTGTGTGTGTTTGTGTGTGTGTGTGTGTGTGTTTGTGTGTGTGTGTGTGTGTGTGTGTGTGTTTGTGTGTGTGTGTGTGTGTGTTTGTGTGTGTGTGTGTGTGTGTGTGTGTGTGTGTGTGTGTGTGTGTGTGTGTGTGTGTGTGTGTGTGTGTGTGTGTGTGTGTGTGTGTGTGTGTGTGTGTGTGTGTGTGTGCATGCGTGCATGTGCATGTAAATGGAAGGATGTTGCTAATGCATAATTGCATTTACCATCAAACTGCACATTTGGCAAACCTTCTGATCTGACTATAATACGTAGCCTAGGCAACATGTACAATGTGATAAAATGATGCAGCAAAGCAGCTGCTTCCACAAGCAGGAAAACCCTGCTGGAAAATAGCTTGAAACAGAAGTTGACAGACTCTTTCTCCTCAGAATGAGGGTGACCAGGTCATGGAGACTGCAATCACATGGTGTCAGATGGTTGGCCTAATCTTTCTGTTTGGGCTTCAGGCTGGGCTTCCACTACAGAACTAGTAGTGTACCGCTTGCTATACAACTTGCCACGGGTGACAAGGTATAAATGAACTTACACGAGGACAAAGAGCTCTCACTCGACCCATGGATTCCCTCCAAATTTGTCTCTTGTGAGAAGTTCGACATCAAAAACCCTTCGTCACTCGAGCTTGGAACAGGGTGAGCAAGGTCTGCCAGAGTGACGCCACCGCGCTCCCCACTCACGTTCCTCCCCGTCTTCCCACCGCCTGCAGCCCGACCCCTTCCACTGCCAACACTCCACCGCCCTCTCTTCTTCGTATGCTTCTTCTTAATCTCCTCAACAAATGGCAGAGTGGAGCTACCTGTTCTGTCCTCTGAGGGGGCAGTATGGTTGGGCCCATGTTGGCGGTCTGCTAACGTGGATCCAAAGTCTCCAAGCTCTAAGTCCACTTCTTCTTGAAACACTCTATGTGGTGGTGAAACTGCATCCTCCATGACCTCATCAACACTAGTTGGAGGGGAATCCCCTTCCCTCTCCCCAACCCCATTCTTGTGAGAACTACACACGGAAAGAAAACAAGCAAAGAGCAAAGTATTCGTGAATAACAGGGAAACTCCCAAAGGAAACTGATGCTATGAGAGTAAATCCACAGGGGTCTGAACCGAAACAGTAGCTACCTATAGACTACCTTGCCACAAACGGTGTCCCAATTGTACAAGGTACAGCAGCACGAGGCTTTATTTCTGCTGTGCTTAGTTCAATCTCCTTCACTGGTTTCAGTTCAAATGGAGGTTTCAATTTCCAGACAACCAGAAATGATCCATATTCCTCGCCCCAAACTGAACTGCCCCCGCCTTAGCCACGAACCGTGCCTGGGTTTGAGGCTACTCCCGCCTCTGAGTCTTAATTGATCGCCTGGGAGACTGGCTGCACAGGTGCATGGTGGGCATTTGGTCTCTGTCTGCCATGCACATGCTTGCATAAGCCGCACCCAGTTTGAGGCAATAGTCCCTCAACTAGTTCCCACTCTGACCTTGGGATGCCGTATCGCTGGCGAAACTGGGCCACCAACTCTGGCTCCTCAGAGAGCTTCACTTCAGCAGCTGGGCTCCTCACCGGACACTCCTCCACCGTCTGGGCATTGGGTGGGGGCGAGTGTGGAGGTGAGCGGGTGGGGGTGAGTGTGAGGGTGTGTAATCACATTTTACAATTACATGCAGCAACAGTGAAATCGGAATCCTTGTGCGCCTTTCCTAAGTGCTGTAAAGTTAGAATTAATTGGAACACTTTTTCCCATACCACGAGTGATCATCCTCATTAAAAGAGAGAGAAGGCTACGATTATAGTCTTGCAGTATGAAATCCGTGGCATAGTAGCGGACATATCCTCGATAAGTCCTCAATGGGGCGAGGAAATCGTCATTGACTCGTGACATGAAGAGACACTTCCTTAGCTTGGCTGGGAGGGTGGAGCTTTGCCAATGACCCAATGCACCCCGAAGAAACAAAATTATCATTATCCCGGAGAATACCCATAAGCCCATAAGAATAGACAAATAGGAATCCATCCATTTTTACCACTTCCAGTTTCTCAAATTACTCATGAAATGCCTTTGGGAAATAGGTCTATGTTTGGAAGCATTTGGCTTTCCCAAGAGCGCATGATGTCATACATTATCATGACGATGATGTCATCATGCACTCTTGGTGGTTTTCCCCTAAAGCTACTTGAGTGAAAGGTGGGTGAGATCAGGATAGTCTTATTATCCTAATCTCACCCACCTTTCACTCAAGTTAATGTGCATGTTAAAAGCAACTGGCTTCAGTTTTTCAGTGGACATTTGTCTTCAGCAAAGAACAAGTATGAAATCCATCCCAAATGGAAGCCACACTCACACACACACACTATGCATGGAGGTTTGCCACCCTTCATGATCAAGAGTGCTTCTCCAACCTTCTGGTACACGTTCTTGATGTCCACCAGTGCAGAGAACAGAGGACTCTGCAGGAGGTCAAGCATGGGCTGGATTGCTGCATAGTGCTCCGCCCACTCCTCATCGATCTCCTCCTCACCCGAGTCCAGCCCTGACAATACATCAGTTAGAATGGAGACCGCACGATCAGTGTCTGTACAGAACAGGTAGTTTAGAAGGCTTATACGAAGCACAGCTGTCAGCTTCCAACGGGGATAGACTATGTGGATAAATTCAATCATGTGACAAACACGTACTGACCAAAGAACGCACCTTCCTTAGTAAGGGGCATAGTAGTGAAGCACACAGGATCCAGTATTTTAATACGTGTACTTGGTGCGCTGTGCGTCTGCCACGATAGCCCCAGTTGTTTGCATGAGGAACGTCGGAACGACGCAGATCGTATATCTCTAGTCTCGTGCCCAGACCCTCCTCGCACTAGTATATCTCCAGCTAGCTTAGTAGCTAGCTCTAGCTACATGAGCTAGCTCTAGCTCTCGGCTCGAATATATCACGTGCTCATCCGCGCCGCGCCGCGCCGACACGCCCACAGGCGCTAGGCTCCGCCCATCAACCAGGCTCATGCCAATGCGCCACTACAAACTCTACTAGTGGAATGTGCGACATTGTGGGGCGAGCATGAGCGAGTGCACATGCATGTGGAACAGTTGTATATACAAGACTGTCATCAGAATGTGACTGCATGAGCACAGCACAACTTCACACAGGCCTCAGAAATATAATAATATCACACCAAAAGTACACACATATGCACAACACACAAACTATATACGAGTCAGGCTAGCTGAAGCAGTCTAGCGGCGACATGGCAGGTAACACACAATCTATATGCATGCAGCACACCATGTGTTCTGTAGGACATGTCATGTACAGCTCAGAGTTCGATGCATAGGTAGGTCCAGTAGCGGTGTTCGTCTTTGCTGACGCCACTGAGGAGGTACAGAGGTAGACTGTTCGCTCGGCCTCTAGGTAATGAATAGGTAAGTCACGAGTGGTGGTCTGCGTCTTTGTTGTTGCCATCATCCATCAAACAGCAACCTGAATTTCAGACATGGCGGAGATTTACAATACGATGTCCGGAAATGAGTGCAATAGTTTTGTACGTTATATTGCATGCACCAGATTTACGGTATGGGAGACATATCGACAACAGCGTGAGCCACTCTCGACTACAACTAGTGTGGGGCTCGCTCACGCTCACCCAATTAGGAGGAAGATTTGATGTTTTCTGGGCTTCCACATGCAGGTGTTTATGCCCTCATTCAATATTCATCATTCAAGTATAGTTGCTATGGAGCATGGTCTAAGTAAGATATGTCAGTGTTAGCTCTAATTCGGCCCACTTAAACACCCTTGGGAACCATTGGACAGTGTTAACTATATACCATGGCATGAACAAACTCAATGGGCTACTACACATCCACTTCCTCAGTTATAAAGAGCTATGTAGTATCATCCATGCACTCTTCACTATAGCTACCTACACCACTAGTCTTAACTCTCACTCTCCATTTACTTCTTTATCCAAGGAGGCCATCTACCAACTCCCTCATCTCTTCCTCAGTCTTCTCCTAAAGAGTGAGAAGCACAGTAGATGCCTATTTCACTGGCAGGTTACAAATTAATACAATGCTAACTAGATTTATAACTAGCTACTTAACTAGCATGACCATGGTGGCTATCTCCGCAGGTTTTTTTTAACTACATATGCATACAGGACAGCTGACATCTTCCTCCATGTCTTCCATTCTTTACTTTCCCTCCCTCCCATTCTCTCTCTTCACTTACATTTGGCCAGATGGACTGCTAACAGAAATGGAGTCTCAGCCTAACTGACTGTCACAGCAACAACCACGGCACCGTTCCTATCTGTAGACGGGTCTGGGCACCATCCTAGCTAGCTACTTGCCTACGGAACAGCATTCGGATCCGAGTCAACTACAAGGGCCTACCAGAGGAGGCCAACGGCAACGGTGAGCGAAGAAAAACGACAGAGACAGAATCACGCTCATCTTTGTCAACAGTTTACGCGTGCTTCCCGCCATAACTGAATAATCGCAGGTGCGAACCAATCAGATCGCAGCATTACGTTTGCGTGAGTTGGCTGATGCACTGTAATGCTGCGATCTGATTGGTTCGCATCTTCGATTATTCAGTTGTGGCGGGAAATTTCCTTGTGCACGCGTCAACTATGGACAGAGATGAGCGTGATTCTTGCCAGCAGCTAGGCGTCAGCGGGTATAAAAGGAGAGTCCATTCGTGTCTAAGCCATTCGGGCTAGGTTTAGCGCGGGTGAGGTTAAGGTGAGGTGAGCCCTCACCCTAACCTTACCCTAGCTGAATACCTTTCACCGCCAGGGTAAGTGGGGGTGGGGTGGGAGCATGGGGGGTGGGAGCATGAGGGGTGGGGTGGGAGCATGGGGGGTGGGAGCATGGGGGGTGGGAGCATGGGGGTTGGGAGCATGAGGGGTGGGAGCATGGGGGGTGGGAGCATGGGGGGTTGGGAGCATGAGGGGTGGGAGCATTGGGGGTTGGGAGCATGAGGGGTGGGAGCATGGGGGGTGGGAGCATGGGGGTTGGGAGCGTGGGATGGGGGGTGGGAGCATGGGGGGTGGGGCTGGGGTGGGGGTTGCATTGGTATTGGGGGGCATGGCTGGTTGGGTGCTACGGTGATTTGGTTAGTATTCTCGGTCAAAAAAAATGTTTTGCTGATACACGTTGAGTGTAACCCGCGAGACTAACCCCGGCCATGGTAGGTACACGAGCTGTCTCCGTCTTTGTCAATGTTGCCACCAAGGAGGAAGAATGTTCATGGTGCTCTAGCCAATGTCCACGAGTGGTCTCCATCTTTGTTGTCGCCATCGTTCGTCGAACAGGTAGCTAGACAGTTCGTCGAGTTCGTTGATTATTGTGCACATGCAAGTGAAATTCGCTGATTTAAAATTTATGGTTAAGTGCAAGATCCAAACATCAAACATACACACGCACTGCGCAATGAAGTCACGCTAGTGTGGGGCTCGCTCAGGCTCACCCCAATCACTATAGTTCTCATTGTGAGTATATAGGCCTATACATACTCTCTCCAAACAGTAGCGACACGTACCCTTTCCCCTGTGCTGTGAATGCCTCTGCAAAATTGAAGGGCTCAGAACTTCCCATATTAGTGGTCAAACCCAAAATCAAGTAACGCGGTAGCGTTCTCTATTTAGGGATGGCTAAGGAAATTTCAAAATACCATACTGATGCACCAGCAGCTACTACTCCCCAAACCAAGCATGCAGACAGAATGATACTGCCTAGCAGTTCACAGAAACACTCGCAAACGTACCTGAGAGTAGCTACGTTTGCGAAAGGCCATCACTGTAAGTGAGACTAGAGTTTTGGAATACTCATATTATTAGTGGAACTAGAATAAAGCATCAATGCCTGCTCAGTGCCCAGCACAGCAGAAGGTTCACGTCCGTCAAGGCAGTTAATAAAATCTGACATCAGGCCCGTACTCTTACGGTGACGTTGTATGTACCATGACTAAGAAGTTCCGCATTTCATGCGCTTGAAAAAGTACACAAACTAGAAGCAAAAAATTTTCTCTCGAAAAAGCTAACAAACAAGGAGAATGCCATTAACCAGCCTCAGCCCCATCCCATCCCTAAATTCTACATTTTTCAATGGGAGCCTGGTTAATGGCATTCTCAGCTTTTTCGAGAGAATGTGAAAGGCCATCACTTAATTTTTGGGAGAATTTTTTTTGCTTCTAGTTGTTACTAGGAGAATGCAGAGCATTGTGGGGCGAGCGTGAGCGATCTTGTGCTGTTAGATATAATATAGGAAAGACAACATAATAAAACTGCGTACATGCAAGCATGCATATAGGTCCCTGTGTTGTGCATATGTTTGTCGACTGTGCATAATTTTCACTGCATTGCACTCGCTCACGCTCGCCCCACATTGTGATGCATTATCCTAGTTTACTTATTTTGACAGTCCGGATCCAGTTCAGTAGCTAATTATTGACACCCGAGCGGCAAAAATCACAGAGACAAGGTAGGGATGACCACGCTTCGCCCACTGCACATCGCCCACCGCGCGTCGCCCACCGCGCGTCGCCCACAGCACGTCGCCCACACGTTGCCCAACAGCACACTGTGCGTCCCATAGCACGTCACATAACTTTGCAACACTGACCAGGATCGATGCTGACATGACCTAGTACCTAGCTTGCGCGCGCTTCCATGCCCATGACGTCATAAACTTCAAGCCAGTGTACTTTCACCCCACATACTATCAAAACAGCATGCATCAAAGTAGCTACTTTGCAGAAGGAATGGAACAGTGTCCATGCAGTGCAAAGAGTCAGGTATGGCATCACTGCACTGTACAGTAGACCTGCCAACCTCTGGGGGCGGGGAGGTGCATGTCTCTCTAGGTTCTCGAATCAAAATTAAAAGCACGATAGGGAATTCTTTGAGCATAAGACAATACCACAATATAGGCCAAAAAAGAGTATAGTGTACACAAGTCTACTAAATGCCTGTCCAGCCTGATTGCACACTAAAAAATTTGCACCTCCTTGATTCGATCATGAGAACCTAAAATAGACATGCACCTCATCGCTGATGGTGGTAAAGTCTCTTCTATGGATAATAAATTCTGTGATTTTATTATAGTAGATTCATGTTTTCTGGATAGACATCAACCAGTCCACTCCGGATAGATTTGTTGTGTTACTAATTATGTTCCAATCTTCTCTCAGAGATGATGCCTTTCCGCGAGCTGCTGTAGCCATGTGCTCCCTCTTTCTAATGTCACGTTTGGTTCGCTGATGCCACACATAGATGCCTGTAGGATCACTATTACTGCAATCTCTACAGATCAAATCATTGGATAATATGGTGACCTTTGGCCCATTTCTGCACTGTCCATGTGTGGCCATGCCGCCTTCTTCTTTATGCCATGTGATGTCACACTCATCCAAGGCTAAGTTCATCTTGGTCTGATCATCTGGATTTCTTATTCGAGCCATTAGACGCCATAGTAAATCTGTGAAGAATAATAGAACAGCTGCATGACATTGTGTATCATTGTATTTTCCAACATGAATAGAAGGAACATGTTTGGTAAGTACATGTGGCATGCGCATATGACATAGGGGTATCACAGAAGTGCAAAGTGTGCACATTGCATTGTGCCCTACCCAACTGAAGTACTGCAACTAGGGTGTGTGGTAGTGCACTCAATGTAGGGTGATAGCGCTCAACTCGGGCTCTGTCCTTGGTTCGAATCCCATTGAAGCCCATAGGTTTATCTGTTGAAGGGCGGTGTGCCTTAGAGAAAGGAAATGCCATTTGTCCTCCCAGAAAAGCAAGTTTGAGCAATGCCATTTAGCTATGATAACTCAAGCGAGCTCTGAGTGATGATGTGATCACCATCCACCATTAATGGGGCCCATGCAGGACCTGCATATATGAAAATCTATTGCACTGAAGATGCAGTGTAACTATGTCCTTAATTGCAATCTTGGCACTATTCAATTGTATGGTCTAAGTGAGATAGAGGTCTCCCAATTAAAGACCCTTTAGAAGCCTTGGGGCAGTGTTAATTGGTTTTGGGCTGCACCCTCATAACACTGCCCTTGGTTCTCAGGGTGTTAGGCTCTATCCTATACATAGCTACTTAGAAACATCATTAAACAGCTAATATTATGTACTAGTATGCCCTCCAACAAAGTAAGTGTGCAATTAATACACAATCTCACCTGTTTTCTTGGAGCTCCTAAATAAAAAAAATCCCATACAGAACATCGGTCTCAGCTTCCTCCAGCGCCTCCAATGAAATATCCCTTGAGACCCAATCACATCACTATACCAGTATTTATCAAGAACTGGCTGTATATTCTTGAAAATAATTGCATCAGTATCATAATTTGCAATGTCATAACCCCAGTAGTGGAGTAGCCTGACAATGGTGAGCCTAATTATCCAGACATCGGAATACATTATAAGTCTAGCATTCGGGATGATCACATTCGATCGATTGATGTAGACTGAGGGCATTCCCTTCCCTTGCAAGAACAAGTGAAGTTGTTCATCCAAAGCAATTATTAGCACATTTTCAAGTGGGGCCTTGGCTTTAATCAAGGCAGCAATAAGCCAGTTTAGGAGAGAGGGCATATATTTGGATTCTGCAACAACCATGTTGATCTGCCTATTGGTCATATTTTTCAAGATTGTCTTCATCTCTGCCACCCAGGATGATTTCAAGATTTCCCTTAATGGTCTCAGTACATGAGAGTTGGGCATTACAAGATCTTGATGTGCAGGAGAGTGTTGAAGAGCAGAGGCTGCAACAGTGCTCATACCATCATGCTTCTCTGCAGTAACAGGCATCAATCCATTGTACGTTTTTATTGCTGCTTGGTGTCTCCCTTGATGATGTGGAAATTGACCATCGTATGTTGTTCCAATGACTGTGAGTGACACAACCAAGATTGCCAGTACTGCAACGCCAAAGACCAACCTGTAAGTATCCACTCTCTGTCCATGGCCAACTGCTTTGATCATGTTGAGCATGAAGCATCTGTAACACAGCTGTAACAATTTTTGCATATAACTTCACTGTGGCAACCAAAAAATGCGCAATTAAGTGCAGCCTAATTAGATCTTTACCATCAAAGGAAAACAGCAATTAAGGTCAACAAGGTTCTTCGAAGGAATGTTAGAAATACATGCTGCATTTTTACTGTAACTACAGCAAACAGTGCCAGGCACACGATGAACAGTACTGGTCTTGTGAACCAAGCAACAAGCTCATTCATTATGAAACGAAATGGAAATGGAAATGGAAATGGATATACGGCACTGCAAGGTCGCATGGCTTACATGCATACACATTCATGTATCCAATGGACCATGTAGTGTGGCAAAGCCATGCAGACCCTCACACATGCGGACCTGTGAGGTAGCCTCGGTCCTTAGAGGAGAGAGCTTGTACCAAGGCTACTTGTGAGGAGGGGCATTTGACATCACAATGTATCCTGCTGTCTGTACTGCTCTCCGCATTGAAGTAGTGGGTGGCAGTGCATGGCAGAGGTGTAGCTATGTCTCGTGGGATTCAAGTGTTCACTCATACTTTTACCCAAGGTTGCATATGGCACACTGTCCCTGAAATGTTTGCTGCAAACCTTGGTTGCACCGGTAATTTCATTCTCTTGTAGTTGCAAGTGAATCAAGTCACATTCAAGCATGACCCAGGTAGTAACGGCAATTTTAATGAATTTTTACTTGTGGGATTTGTAAGAGTTTCCCCATGTTCCATTTAACTAACTATGAATTGTTTCCCCTACAATATCGTCAAGAGCACATTATGACAACAATGATGTCGTCATGCGCTCTTGTATCATGCATTTAGTACATGCCACTTTTGAAAGTGCTCCTCTCCTAAAGCATGTTACCTATACATAGCTATTGGAGCCAATAGCATACCTGCTACGTTCAGGCTGATCCCTGCGCAGATTACTATAGAAGCAGACAAATCTCCATTTTTTTTTTCCGTATTAACAATATATTCAAAATGCCTGCCAGCATCACATGCACTTAAATTCATGGCTGCCTGCATCACGTGCACTTGATTTTGTGGCGTAATTGCATAAGGTCCCACCTTACATATCTTTCCACATAATACATGACATGTATATGAGAAAAATATTTAGGGTGTTGTATACTGAACTGTTATGTTTTATGCCATCATCCCTGCTTGTTTTTGCTGTTCTACTATAATATTAATATTCCTACATCTCCATACATTCTTTACACTTGTTTACCTCATTTTTGTAGCCGCATATATACTTGATAGCATTCACTCCACACACAGTACACAAATTTGAGTTCAAACTTCAAGAAGAAAACCGATTTTGGCGGTTTGGCAAGTTTCTGGTGTGGTATTTTCGCGGCAGTTTTCATGACACTGGGAGCCTTCTTGGCCAGGAAAACATGCACTCAAAGATGAATCATGAACGCTTATATGCTGCCCGTTTTTGAAACATTTTTTTGTATAAGCATAATATTGCTTGTCCGCTCCTTCCAGACCGAGTCTAGCTATGATGATAATACTCATACAGCAGCTACCAAACAGTTGGATCATTTGAGTTTTACTTTGACTGATGTTGGTAAAGCTAAACTAGTATGCACTCCCTTGTATATATTAAAATATGCAGTCATGTGTTGAAACTGAATTCAGTTTTTTGTAGCTAAGATTTCTGAATAGACATTAACCGGTCCACTCCAGATAGTTTTGTTGTGTTTAATATGTTCCAATCTGCCCTCAGAAGCGATGGCTTTCTGTGAATTGCTGTAGCGAAGTGTTCCCTCTTGGATAAGTCACTGGATAATATAGTGACTTTTGGCCCATTTCTGCACTGTTCATGTGCGCCATGCCCACTTCTTCTTTATATGCCACATGATGTCACACTGGTCCAGGCTAAGTTCATCTTGGTGTGATCATCTGGATTGCCTATTCAAGCCATTACTAATAGATGCCATAGTAAGAAATAAACATGATAGTCACAGCTGCATGCATTTTCCAAATATGAAAAAAGGAAGAGGTTCTTTTAGAGAAGGGTTCTTTTAACCAGGCTCTGGTCACCATATATAGTTGCATCTCAGTACCTCCTCCACTGCAGCTAGTGATCAAGGAATGTGCCTACAACACAAACGCTGAGTAGCTTCACTTAAACTGGTTTCTTAATTGTAGGTACATACGGTTTCTTAATTGTAGGTACATGACTTAGCTTAATGTCTGAAATCGGAGGACCTACAGTGCATGGTGAAGCAGTGTAAATGATCTGATTGAATGCACATTGTTTGGTGGTATTGAAGCAGCAACTAAGGCACTTGCCCTTCTGTTTACTTGGCTTTGGTTATGTAAACAGGCCTAATAGGTTGGTCCTTTCAGTGATATATGATCGCTACTTCGTGTAATAGGATCAAAGCAGGCTGCACTTGTGTCTTGCATGTGTGCTCATTCCTTGATTGCCACAGTGAACTGAGGTGACCAGAGCCTGGTCAAAACAACGTGATATCGACATATGGGCATGACAGAAATGCAAAGGGTGACACATGCATGGTGCCCTGCCGGACTGACAGACTGACAACAAAATCAACCTTTGATCTTTACAATGCAATGTGTTACCTGAACCGGTCCATATAGCTAATTCAATTATGTTTTCACAGCTGCCTAGCAACACTCATATACTCTACATTAAATAGACAAAGTGGAAACTTTGATGTTTGGTGGCTACCACAGGTAACACCGTGAAATTTCACCATTCACACTGAGAGAGTGCCCTCCCATTGCACTTGGGAATTGAAGCCGGGCCTGCACCCTCAACCAGTTAACACAGCCTCAGTTCAATTCCGAAATGCAACATGCAGAACATGTACCAATACTGACCATGCAGAACTGTGAGTGAGGCTACAGTTTTGGCGTTTGAACTTCAAAGTGTTTGCTGAATCTGTCTAATCCGTCGTCTGGTGGCACACTCCTAGGAGCTATCATCTATGAACGTATCCTAGTGGTACCTACCAGTTTGGTATCAGTAAGCATTTTTGTGATCGCTAGTGAAAACTTGGTTTGAGGTGAAGGGAGGTATACTGAGTTCAGTATTCATCTATCTATCTTGTCATTCTTTATCTATCTATAATGTATAAACCGGTACTCTACCCAAGAGCAATATATAAAAGCAATAATGGATCATTACTTCCTGGTGAATCACAACATAAGGAAGGAGCAATTGTGCTGCCCTGAGCAGTAGGATCCTTAACCACATCCATCAAGGCAGCTCTCCTTTGCACGGTGATGACCTAGCTAGAGATTGTTCAATCAAACATTTTGGTTATACATCCATCTCTGATACATTACCCCTATCGTTAGAAACTTATGCATTCCATGCGCTCAAACAACCTCACAAACTAGAAACAAAAAATTTTCTTACAAAACTTACAAACGATTTAGTGATGGCCACCCCGATCGACTCCCGAAAAAGCAGACAAACAAGAATGCCATTAACCAGCCTCTAGTCCCATCCCATCCCTAGCTAAATCGTACTTTTTTAAATGGGATGGGACTGAGCCTGGTTAATGGCATTCTTGTTTGTCTGCTTTTTCAGGAGTCGACCGGGGTGGCCATCACTAAATTGTTTGTAATTTTTGTAAGAAATTTTTTTGTTTCTAGTATATACTGGAAATTGCATGAATTGCACAAAAATGGAGGGGGCCTATATTACGTGCATGTGCATGCGTGCACTTTCATCATGTCACACAGTCATTATTATTCACCCACAGAAAGGAGTACAAGAAACATGAAGTACGTATACAACAAACTTATAAGAAGTAGTAGCTAACTGAATAATCGGCAACATCAAAACCGGTACACAAAGGGACATGTCTCTCAATTCTCTAACAAGAATTAGGACGTACGCACAAATTCAATAACCAATGAATTACGACAAGAAAGACTAACAGACAGTAACATTCCTATCAGTACAGGCTGCAGACTGAAACAACTTAGCTACAAAACTGCTGAAAAAAACACTGAAACAACCTGATACACAATAACAAGGGAGACACGTGACGTAAACACCTACATCCAATTGTTTAATTACACAACACTTCCCTAAGGTCAGTAATAGCAAACTTAATTTTGTTGCAGTTAGCTATTATAGATGCCGCGGATAATCTCCATCTTCACTGGAACACTGGGCCGGACAATCCTATGTTCAATGGTAGGGATCTTTGACTCTGGAGGATCATGTGACTCCAACCGGAACTTACAGCATACCTGTATGGAACAATATGAGTCAGGACTCTATCCTCCTCCTTCATCCATCAGAATTATTGCACTTAGGACATGTTTCGATGCTATTTTCCCTCGTGCTGTTTTAGCATCTAGCTCGACTGTGGTCCCTTAACTATAATAACTATATAGGACATGTATGTATATACTTACATGTGTAAGAATAATCTTTAATTCCACTTCAGAAAAGCACCGACCTGCAATAATTGAATTAGTGTTGTAATTGTCATGATTTGTGTAGCAATCATGCAGAAGCTACCGCTTACTAGGTCTTTGGCCATAACAGTGCATGAGATTACATCGTCATTAATGAGTGGTATTTATGCTGCATAATAGACCTTATTCGGCTAACGCGCGCGCCGACACTGGCGGCAAATTCCAATTACTTGCGTGGGCATTCCGCACAGCTGCAACTGTTATAAACTAGCTTCTTGCTCACTGTACGTACGTTTTCAGGTAACGATCATTAGTGAATACAGTACATCACTCTTTGTAGCAAGGTGACAGAAGACGTGTTGCTAGAGAGAGAGCTCATTCACGAGAGGTGCTAACAGGATGCAATACTGTGAAAATGATGTGATTTGAAACACAACCGTACAAAAAATTTTCAATTTGTTGTGAAAACAGCGGGAATTGGGAATTGCAAGCATTGTGATTTGCAGATTTTATCCTGTGTTCGACGTTTGTGAAGGTGCTCAGGGACAGCCGTAGGGCTGAAAGCACACTAAAGAGCGTAATTAAACTATTGCAAAGTCGGCGCTAGCTGTGCCACACTTTCGAGCGCATTTATCTACTGAAAGGAACTAGCCTCACCGTAGCTGCCTTGCAAGCCGCCACATCCCTCAAAGCACACCCACCACGAGCCACGCCCATGGAGAACAGTACTACTACAGCAACTCTGATCAGCTAGTGCTTACAGAGGAGGATGTCCATGGTGCTGCACTCCCAGAACCACCGGAGAAACACCACAAGAGTGCCTTGGGATGGTGTTGCTGAGTGCTTGCGTGTTGGAATCCTTCATCAGTCCTTAAGCGCTTTCACAAACGTCGAAACCTGCATCCGTAAACGTGCAGGTCTCTCTTGCAATGTAGTCTTCAATCACCTACACAAACCGAAGTACTGTATTCACTGATGATTGTTACCTAGAAAAGTGCAGGGGGCTAGCAAAGATAGTTTATAACAGTTGCAGCTGTGCTGAACGCCCACGCAAGTAATTGGAATCTGCCGCCAATTGACGGCGCGCGCGTTAGCTGAATAAGGTCTATGGTACCATGACTGTATGGTAAATGTTACAAATTAGTGATGTGCTAACACCATGTGACCCTAAAAGGGGTGTAGCCAACACAGGAAAATTGCCTGTAGATACGGGACTGGGCTGGCGCCGTAACTGTCAGAACTGCTCCAGGTCTACACCGTCTGCTCACCTGTTAGAGTCCGCTGAGAGATAACTTGAACATTCGTATTCAGCCTTCTCAGCAATTTTCTCCAGTGTACCTTAGGTGTGGTCTATGCAGGAATTAATGTAATATTCAAAAGTGAAGTAGTCTCACTACGGACTGCAAGCGATTAAAGATTGGAGGTGAGAACGGAATTATAATTATGCCAAGCATACTGATCCTTTAGTGTCATGTTACCGTGCTCCGCAATATTCGATAGAGTTGATTCTTGGACTTTGACGGTAGTTCGCAAACATTTATTTTGCAACGTTTCCATCACCGTCTTGTGATCTTCTTCAGAAGATCACAAGACGGTGATTGAAACGTTGCACAATAAAATTTATTTGCAAACTACCGTCAAAGTCCAAGAATCAACTCTATAGAATACCAAGCATACTGAATTATGAAAGGTCATGGGGTCACCTGATCTGAGAAGCAGTGGTTGTAGATGTCATTCTCTTCGAGGACCCCGCCCCCGATGTCATAGAAATAGATGCCCACTTGCTTCCCACTGTGGATCCGATTGTGCCACAAAACTGGTTGGCTACCTGTGGAGGTCAGGAAGGAGGGAGATATGGAGGGGATGAAAAATATGCTTGAACGCCATTCATATACAAATTTGAGCCCTACCCACAAAACTTTGTTCTCAAATAAGCCCCACCCACAATAAGCACAAGCTACTGTTGCACGTTATAGCTGAAGCAAACAACAGCTACCTGTGATGATCCAGACCCCAGAGAGTGCATTGCTGTGAATCTCATTGCCTTCGATTAGTCCTTCCCACTGTCATGCTGGGTAGGGGTGTGGGGGTGTAAGGGAGGGACAGTGTGCATTTGTGTGTGGGCAGGAGAAGGGTGTGGGAAACAGGAGGGTGAGTGTGAGGGAAGAGGTAGGGGGTGGGAGTATGTAGAGAGAGAGAGGAAAGCAGGTCAAGGGAGAGAGAGGGAAGGTGGGAGGGTATGGATGCAAGAAATCAAACTGACCAGGCCTCAGAATACAACACAGCCACTCACCACATAGATCCCTCCATGGTGACCATGGTGTATCTGATTGATAGGGTCACTCCCTAATTACCACAGCCACTCACCACATAGATCCCTCCATGGTGACCGTGTGTGTATCTGATTGTTCCTAATGATAGGGTCACTCCCTGTACAAATCTGCACCCCAGCAAGTGTGTTGCTATGGATATTGTTGTTCTCCAGAACACCACACCCACTGCCAAAGAAGTACACTCATCCCTGGAGGCCCGAGAAGATCGCATTGTCTCGTAATGTCAGATGGCTTTCACTTGTGATCCAAACACCAGCCTAAGAGTTGGCATAGATCTTGTTTTCAATGAATTGACCATGCCCCTTCAGTGAGATGTGGTTAGGTGTGTGTGTGTGTGTGGGGGGGGGGGGGGGGGGGGGAGCTAAACACCGTAGCTAAGCAGACCGAGACAGATGAACAGACAGACACACAGACAGACGGATGGACTACATACATACCTTGTCATGTAAATATGTAGACTCCCCCCTGTTGACCCATGGTGGATGGAGCAGCGGTAGATGATGGGATTAGCGTCGTTCTTGATCTCTCTAGCAAACTCTACAGGATGGGGGGGGGGGGGGGGGGGGGAAGAGAGTGGAGTGGGAGGAGAGGAGAGAGAAGGAAGGAAAGATGAGAGGAGAGGAGAGGGAGGATGGAAGCGGAGGGAGGAGGGGAGACAGATGGAATGAGAGAGGAGGGTTGAGGGGGAGGGTTGAGTGAAGGGAGAATTCAAATCTCCACATTAAAACTCTAGTTACCTATGGACAAACAGATGGAAATGTTACAGATGGACAAACAACATATATACCTGCCCATCTTGAAAGATGAAGAAACCCACGTCCTTCCCGTGGTGCACCTCGTTCTTACGGAAGATGGGAGAGGCAAAGGTCTTGATCCACACGCCGGCCAGCTTAATTGTTAGTGTTGATGTTGTTGTGCTCAAAATGCCCCTACACGGTGACTGTGAGGTCAGAGATCAAACTGGTTCTGTGACAGCCACACTGATGTTTATTCTAATTCATGAAGGCCAGCTACTGCATGCAACCCTCAACTAAGCTTCAATATATTTACACCTTGTGGGCTTACAACAGAGAAAGGAAGAGGCGAGAGACAGATCATATTTCTTTCCCAACACTTCTTCTTTCCTCCCTTCTCACTTAGATTCCCTCCCCCATCGATGCCCTTGGTGATTACATCATGATTGCATCATAATTACATCATGACAAAATTCTGAAGTGCATACACCTGTACCTGTGCATGGTCATTAACAAACACGCTAGTCTCATTCCCAGACCGTTTATCCAGCGCGTGTATCGCTTCCAGTATAACGCGCGGAAAGCGATACTAAAAGCGATCCGTGCTGGAGTTGGTTGGGTCTGGGACCGAGACTACAAACACGCCCACATTGTTGGCATTGGTGATGGTACAATGAGAGACCCGTGGGCGCGCCTCCTTGCCATGGACGTACAAGCACGATCCACAAAATGAGGTGTTTGTGAAATGACATTGTGAATCAAGGGTTCACACTCGCTGGGTACTCTGAGGGAATACATGTACTCTCACATGTTGGGGGTTGGGGGAATCTTCAGGGAAGTCGAACTGGATGGGAGGGAGGGAGCGAGGAAGAGGGAGGGAGGGAGAGGGAGGGAAGGAGGGAGGGAGGGAGCGAGGAAGGGGGAGGGAGGGAGAGGGAGGGAAGGAGGGAGGGAGGGAGCGAGGAAGGGGGAGGGAGGGAGAGGGAGGGAAGGAGGGAGGGAGGGAGCGAGGAAGAGGGAGGGAGAGGGAGGGAGGGAGGGAGGGAGGGAGGGAGGGAGGGAGGGAGGGAGGGAAGGAAGGAGGGAGGGAGGGAGGGAGGGAGGAGAGAGGGAGCGAGGAAGAGGGAGGGAGGGAGAGGGAGGGAAGGAGGGAGGGAGGGAGGAAGAGGGAGGGAGGTGCAGAGAAGTCAACTTTGGGGTTCCTAAAAACAACCGCAAAGAGGAAACCCGAAAACCGTGAGTGGGTTAAAAGTGGGTGGCAGAGGAAGGCCTGGCTATATAGGTATATATACAATATGCTCACCAGCTGCCGGGCTTCTGGTCTCACATCCACCACTGTCTGTGATGAGCTCACCAGTAGCACCGTCTCTGGGCCTACAGGAGGTTGCCATGGACATAATATAAGCTTCACCACAAGACTTACTTTATTTTAAAGTCCCATGACAATTGCATGACAGTCACATGACAGGTCAGAACTCAAAGCTTGTGGGTTGGATAGATACTGGGAGCACATAGCATGCTAGAGTGGGTATGCCATTAACCACAACACTTCACAGTGCATGTAGGTCTACTTAATCATTATCTTAATCATAACAGCACCTAGGCAAGATATGGGTACGGGTATGTTGTCCATGTGTGTTTAGGTAAACCAACATGGTTGAACTCAAAGTACACACTAGACCCATCATAAACAGGACTATGCAAGATTGCGTGGAGTATGTAACGGACCCGAGCGGTATTAACTTGCAGTAACTTGCAGCAGACGAATACTTTAATAGACAGATAGAACACAGATATATAGAACACTGATAGAACACTGATAGAACACTGATAGAACACTGATAGAACACTGATAGAACAACGATATATATATCGAACAAGAACACTGGTTTTATACTCTACCAAAGGAAACCATAATCCACAGGTACAGTAAATTAAATACAACACATTAGCATGGTAACGTACTAATCACTGACACATAAACAACCCTAAGCACTAAACCGCAAATCCTTAGTTGCACACATAGGTGTAGTTGACACATTTACACATATAAGTGCCAGTCTGTCACAGAGTAGCCTAACTCATGTGACTGGACCACGTGCTGATAAGGGATCCAGCTATAGTTTGTGTAGTAGCCTAACTCATGTGACTGCAGCTGGACCACGTGCTGATAAGGCATCCAGCTATAGTTTGTGCTCTGTCTAGATTAAGCAGGTTCTGAGAGAAACACACAGCTGCTCAAAATGGCAAAAGGTGAGCTCTTGCAATGTTAAGTAGTGTTACTGCCATTACAGTGAGGTCTGAAGACAATTAAGGCAGAGGGAGGGGTCAACTGGGCTACCTGCCATGGTGATCAATGTAGTGTCAATTGTGTCAAAATGGCAGACTCCTTAGAATAATATTATGTGGAACCTCCATGGTAACAGCACCACATTACTTATTGTCATGCTCAACAGTTCCTCAGATTCTTCTCAGCATTAACAATTTGGACCTGATTTATGATCTCGTGAAGGAGGACTCGGCAAACTGGTACAGGATTGGGCTGAAGCTCGGGTTCCAAGCAGGGGAATTAACAGCAATCCAGAACAAGCCTCTCCTCATTGTGGAGGGGACAGAGGGATATCTTAGAGAACTTCTCACAAGGTGGCTGAAGCGTGACAATCCACCACCTTACCTCCATGTTCTTGCAGAAGCAATCTACAAGGCTGGGAATGAAAGCCTAGGTATTGGGCTGTTGACAAGGTATCAACTGGCAGCCAAGCAGACATAAGGTATATCCATGAATGTTCTCAACACCTGCTTCTGACTGGAAAAATGGAGGGAGAAGGCCTGCCTGCCTGGAGGCCGGATTGGCTCCAACAGAATTAAAATATTAGCAGTTCTGGTTACAGAGGTAAGCAGTGCCTAAAACATTATTGGAGTGCTAGCTACACTGAAAGGTGCCAAGAAGTGCTGCCGGGCTTGACTACGTAACCTAGCATAAGGAATACGTGAGGCATGTTCAGTCATCCTTTCAGTCTACGTATTTTGAAGGTAGGTCCTCCCTCACGTCTCTTCTCTGAAGCTTGTCCGGTCTCTGTAGCTTATCATTAGCATCCAACAGAAAGCTCAGCAGGTTTCTCGGTATACCAGTGATGTCACCTTTGCCACGGAGATACGTAATGCAATCTTCCAGGTTTTCCCCCTCTATTTTCCATCCAGTGAGCAACAACACGCTGGGCCTAGAGATGAGACTAAGCATGACAGATTTTGTCCATGACCTGATTGCAGTTACTGATCATGCTCCTCTTCACTGCAGGCAAATAGAAGATTCAAGGCAGCGGTTGATACGGACTCTCACAATACATGAACTGAACATGGGAACGTATTTTCTGATTAGTAATGTCATAATGATGTCATCAATGAAATTAAGCACACTATAGCAAAATAGTTGAGTACGTGGGAAAGGAGGCAAGCAATCATGAGACGTATGTATTATGGGTTTATTCGCATTTGGTCATGGAATTCCCATTGGGTCAATTCCCACTTCGTCAATTCCATTTTGTCAATTCGATTGATGATTGAATTAAACTTGGAAGGTGGCAGGGAGGGAAGGGGGCTTACCTCAAGGGAACCAACCCTCTTGTCTGACATTAGGCAGGACACAGCTGTAGCTTTCTCTGTCAGCAGTCACCAGGACAACAGGCCCACCCGAGATCATCCGTCTCCGCTTCACCCAAAAGATAGCTTCTTGACTAGATTGAACCGCCTCTTCCCCCTCCTCTCCATCCTCCCTCACGTCGGAGACATGGGTGCCACTTGGGAGTGGCACTTCATCTAGTACATAGACTGTCGGAAGAATGAAAGTATCACATAGCTGAACAAAACTATTATAATGTGTAGTCTCTGAATGTAGTGACCTTTTGTTTTCCTGGCCACTCTATTTCAAACAAGATGCTCTCGTCCCAATGGTCCACTGATGACGCCTCTCTCTCCAATGAACACAGACAGGGACTGAGGGAGAGAAGCACCACAGCATAGAACCACGTACCACAAGGAGGTGGTTCAATCTTCGTTGACAAAGGGTTAACTCATGTGGGTGGGGTCGATTTCAGTCACATGACCTAAGCGTGGACTGCGACTGTGTACTGGTGTACGTGTGGACAAGGAGTCAAATCGTGGTCTGTGTAGAGTCAAGCTCAACTGTGTGGAGTCAAACTGGACTGTGGAGTCAAACTGTGAACTGTGGAGTCAAACTGTGAACTGTGGAGTCAAACTGTGACTGTGTGGAGTCAAACTGTGGACTCTGTGAACTGGACAGAATGCAAGGACCACATCACATGCATAGAAGCTCTGCTGTTGTGATAAGTCGCCAAGCACCCAGGTGTTGCTGAACAGTGTGAGATACACGTGGTGCACCTTCCAGTGTGTGCTGCCGCCATCTTGTCCCGTGTCACAGTACAGTGACTGTTGATTTCAAAGACAGGCTCAGTACCACGTACAGTTCTATTGGAGCCCCTGACCCAATAGTTGCCTGATGGGACCTTATTCCGTATTGCAATGCTCTACAGTGCACACTGTGCCATATCCGTATACCATACTCCTATTGGATCCCAGCATCCGGTAGTAGTAATTGCCTACTGAGACCTTATACATTATCCTGCACTATGTCCCGTGTCAAGATAGGCGTGGCGTACTGCAGTTCCATTGAAGCTCCTCACCAAAACAGGCTCAGTACCACCAAGAGTTCATAACAATAAGAGTACGTGTGCAACTGCCGTATGGGTTCCACTACCACCATCTTGGCAGTACCACCAAGAGTTCATGAACTCTTGGTACTACGTACAGTGCTGTGTCAAAGTCAAAATACCATACTCCTATTCCATGGAGCCCACGATCCAGTAGTAGTAATTGCCTGCTGGGACCTTATCCACTGGCTATGTCCCGTGTCAAAATAGGCATGACGTACTACTGAAGCTCCCGACGCAGTAATAATCGGAGGATGGTATAGTTGGAAGACAGTCCTGGATTCTGCTCAAGGTTTTCACTGTGGGAATTTATCGTGCCCAAACTAAGGGAAACAGACTTGGAATGAACCAATCCTTAGCCACACCCCTGGCATCCATGTCATGTGTCACGCTAATTTAACTACAAGTCTCCTAGTACATTAAGTTGTCGGTGTTTGTGTGTTTCCTAAGGACGTGACATCATTTGTTATGATATATGGTAGACTGTGCACGTAATTATTTCATCACCGATTGATCCAGGAGAAAAAAACAGTATGACACATGCATGCACTTTAACGAGGAGGGGTGGGTTCAATCAGAGTATGATGATACAGAGTGACAATGTTCAACAGATCGACCACTTTATGGGTATACGATGGCTTCAGTTCGCCAACTTCTCTGTACCATAATCTCTGCTTCTGGAGGAATATCAAGGGCTTCATGGAAGATGGCTCCCCCAGTTTGGTTCTGGCTGAGGGGTCCTGAAATATAAATTCGTTTCTGGGGGTTAAATTGTACAGGCAATGTGCTCCAAAACTGACCAAGGCATAGATAGTTATTATATTGATTTGTTTTCGTATTTAGCAATATTTCGTGTCCTACATAAGTTTCTATTATTGATGAATTAGGAAAGGGAAAAAAAAGAAAAGGCATAATTAGCAAAGAAAAAAAAAAGATAAAAAAAAAGACAAACCTAGCAACACACCTACCCCTCCGTGACAGGTCAGACACCGAAGTGTAAGCCTCAGAAGCGCTGGATAGGCGTACCTGGAATCACAGGAGGCTAACCTGCTTTCTACCAGACACCTTTAGCTTCGGTGGTCAGATGGGAACCGGCGTACTACGGCTGCTAGGCGGGGAAGTCGAGAACCGGTGTGTACGGAGTGGCCCAGACTCGTACTCGGTTATTGGGGAGGCGAACACTCAACCCCCAGCAGTGGCGGATCCAGGGGGGGGGCCAGGGGGGCCGGTGCCCCCCCCCTGGCTAGGGAAAAAATTTTTTTTATATAGCTAGCTGCCGCTACGTTGCAACTCCTGGCCTGGCGCCATGGCCTCCTCAGCTCGCAATATCGTGCGTTGCCTGAAACCGAACGGCTTGGGAACGAGACCACGATCTAGTATACCCCTCCGTGTACGTACGTATTACGTTCGTGAGCGAAATAAGCAAGGAAGAAGCTGATGGCGGCCCTGGGACCTGCAATCCTCGTACATCTGGAACTTGCAGTGCAAAGCGCGAAGGTGCCACGAGAGCCCATCCTGAGAAGTGAAAAATGAAGGCGAAAAAATTTTTCCGCGCTTCGCGCGGACTGATCGGCGCTACGCGACTCTATGCACTGCCTCCGGCAGCGTTTCATATATGGTGCCCCCCCCTTTCATAAATCCTGTATCCGCCCCTGCCCAGGCTGCAAAGCAAGTGCTTAGCGAGTGTGCCATCCCGACATCCCGCCAAAACTTGTTACAAATACAGTATTTAAACCCCAGCCGGCTGTTTCCGGTCGCGCATGCGCACCCCACCTTAACTTCCCGCCAAAATTTGAAACGGTTGCGCGCGCCATACAGCCGATTGTAGCTAGCTATGAGACGTACTGCGTTGGGGAGGAAGAGGAGGACGGGAAGGGATGGCGAGGTGCATGAGGAGGACAGGGAGTGGATGGTGACATTGGTGAGGTAGTAACTAACTATTAACTAGCTACATTTTTATGGCTCTGACCATTATTCAGAAGAATTAGCAATGCGAGGGCCATGGAATTACAAGTAATTTAGTCACCCCAATATGGTCAATTGAACCATCCCTACCTGTTGTCTTTGTTTTGTACCTTTGTCTGAGATATTGTTTACAATGTCATGTGGTTATTGGTCCTCAGGAAGTAGGGCAATGCCACAATGATTAGGACCAGGTCTAGTCTCGCGGGCCAGACGTTCTCGGCGTGCGAACGTCTGGCCCGCGAGACTTGGCCAGGTCCAGCTAGTGCTGAATGCACATACATGTATGCGTGTCAGTAAAGTATGTATCTACTTCCTGCCACATGTCGTGGTTTGTCTGTCCGTGGAGCACACAATAATCAGCAGTTTGAGCATGCGCAGTGAAGGCCTTGTTGAAGGCTTAGTTCAGAATAGAAGTGTCAGAATTGCTAGCGTGTACGTAGCTCACAGACTAGAGATCCACTTGAGAGGCTGTGAAAGTCGAAAATTAGTCCTGTTCTGATTATTCTGCAATCAGTAGGTCCTATAGCTATCTCATCGCACATGCTGTATTAAAAATCGGCAGTAGGCCATAATATAGGCAGTGTGTATTATATTCGTTTAGCACACGAGGTACATGTACACGTGTGCTCTACTGAGCACCTCTAGCTTATAACCTACTATCGTTCGATCCTTATCAGCTTGCCATGCCCACAACCATGTGTTTGCAAGCATGTGTCTGAGACTGCCTGGTCACAGCTGTAGGGCGTGAAATATTAGTCAACTAGTTGACTGAACTAAGGTTGTCGACTACATTTCTCGCATGTATGTCGACAATTAAGAGTTCATAACAATAGTTGAGAGGGCCAGCCTTACTCCATAGCATGTAGTGTGTTGGATTTGTGCTGTGTATAGTGATTACATTCTGTCGTTTCTCAATCAGTGTTCAATTAGTCATGCAAACTGTAGTCGACTATAGAATTTCCCTAGTCGCTCGTGCCCTACACAGCTGTAAATACTCTTATATTCATATAACATTGCCAATTTTATTAATGACAGGCACACTTAACTTTACTGACCCTTTATTCCAAGATTCACATTATCATTCTTATAGCACCAATTGATATTTTAAAGTTGCAATCAAATTATTTCCACCATGTATTATACTGCTCATTTTCTGTTCATCAAAAGTCTAATCACCTTTTCTTCACTGTACGGTACATACGATATGTTTCACCATTCAGTTTTCCTATAACATGTACTGGGGGGAAATACCAAAAGCAGCTGCATTTTCAGCTGGGTAAAATACGCATAAACCATCTCAGTGTGGACGCATACACCTGGAAATATGATACTGTGTGCTGTGCTCTAGTTGGTTGGAGGTTACGGAACAGCTATGTCGTGGCTGTATTCTGCTGCTGGATGGCAACGTTAGGTTAGGAGGAGTTCCCCTGGTTGTGTTGGAGCCTGCCCAGCTTGGGGGAGGAGTACACCTTGTAGCCGGAGAGCAGACAGTCACAGCCGAGGGCCCCTGCACAGAAAAACCTAGGGAGACAAACATTACACATGACCTTTGAACCTAGTTTCATTGATATACAAATTGCCCAGTTCTAACCTTCACGTACATTGTAGTACCAAACACGCCGGCTTCATTCCCAGGCCTAAGACTACAAGCGTACCAAAACCGCCTCCATAATGCACCTCCAAAGACATCATTCTGTGCTGAAAACTAGGTTAGGCTGTACGTGGGTGGAGCTATATAGTGAGCAGAATTGGAAACTCTGGTATTGGAGTATGAAGTAGCAGCGATTTGATTGCCAGGTGTGGACAAAATTCAGATGTACCAGATCATGTGAGAAAGTTTCAATACATCATGCTTCATTATTACCCCGCGTGCGCATGCGCGAAGCAGGGTTAAGCAATCGGTTTTGTCCGTCAGTTGTCTGTCCAGTCAAAAAATTGAAGCTCGCCACACAGAACCTCATAAACCATAGAAAACAATAGCAAATAGCAAAAACTGCTCTATGTGTACCTGACTGAAGTCAAAGGTGCTTCGTTTCGCTGTATTTCGGCTGTTTCCTACCTTTCATAACTATTCATAACATTGGCTCCACCTTTGTGACCTCAGAGTCCCATCAAGAACAGGACACCTAGTGCATTTGGAAACTGCATGCTTCGAGATGACCACTAGGGAACAGTATTATCTCACGATTTATGTACGTCGTGACCCACCTCTTCAGCTTCACAATATGCACGTTGTTGTATATACAGTAAGCGGTCACTCCCACACTTTGGATATGGCCATACACGAACACAGTATACACGACACAGTATACACGATATAGCACCTGTTCAATGCGCATCGGCAGAGATGTCATGTCGAGTCGTCGATTGTAGTATCCTGTACACCTATGAACACCTCTAGTCACGTACAGTGAAGCATTCACAGCCCTTCCCACTGTGACCAGCTACACATACCTGTCGTGTCTGACAAACTGGACGTGGTGACTTCGGTGACATGTTTTGATGCAGTTGTCTCGAATGGCATTGCCCTCTGAGGTCTCACACAATAAAATTAGTGTATCATGGTTGTAGTAGTATTTAAGGTGAACATACCACTCACACCGCCTACCAGTTGTACATGCATAACTAGCTCATGTTTGCATGTGACACTGATGTGGACGCTATACACCCTAGCCTAGGTGCAGTAGTCGTGGATACAGATTGATGCAATGGTTTGCATCATGCAATCATCGATCAGGTGAATAAGCCTCTGAACTACCACACCTGATTGTGTAGCACACGTGCATACTTCTGCTGTCTACAGTCTGTACCGGTAGAAGTCGTGCATTGGATATGAGTTGTCTCCGTAGAGGCATTTTCCATGTTGAATTGCATCTTGTAGTGTCCGAGATTGCTGTACACTTTGTTCTCTGTGTGTGGAGGAGGGAGCAAGATGGAGGAAAGGAGAGAGGAGGAGGATGGAGGAGAGAACGAAGAGGGAGGAGAGAACGAAGAGGGAGGAGAGAGGATGGAGGGAAGGAGAGGGGAGGATGATGGAGAGAACGAAGAGGGAGGAGAGAGGATGGAGGGAAGGAGGGAGGAGGAGGAGGAAGAGGAACTCCGAAGGGTACGATTTCAGTAATTGCAACAAGACAATTGCAATGTACCCTCTTCTCTTACCTGACAGTGCGGGGGCAACTCCAGGGCGGCGCCGCGCCGCGAACGGTTGACTCATCGACTATATATAGGGGATATCCCGTATTGCGGCATTATTGGCTGTTTGATGACTCAGCATTTTGTTTAACAAGATGGCGGGAAGGGGGGAGAAAGCTGCCTGCTTGATCGTGTGCAGTTCCCACTCCAAAGGTTGGCCTTGCATATGCTCTTCGGGACACTACTTATCATGTGGGGCAGTAGGTTTAATTGATCTGCCAAATTGATCGCACTTTGCTGAACTACAAATTACAAATTATCTAGCTAGCTGCCTGGAAAACTATGCTTTGTACTTTGCCGACACGCGGCAAATGCAAGCACAATTAGTTACTGTGCATCTGCTAAGCTAAATACTGTAGTCTCGGTATAGATATTATAGTGGCCTTGGCAGCGGGTCAACATCTTTTACTGCTTGACCGCATCACAAAAAGGCTTTTGACAGTTTGACTGACCTGCATTTCAATCGTTGACTATTTGACCACATGCACAGTTTGCCCTTGACCCAATAATATACGGAAGAATGTGTAGCAACTCCACCCCTTCTGGATCTCCGGACACTAAGCACTACGGTCGACCAGAAGTGGGCGTGGCCACTTCCAACCCTAACCCTAATCTACACCCCCTTATGGTCGACCGTGTGTCTGTTCTTTATAGGAGACCCCCCTTCCTTGGTATTACGGGGTCAAGACCCGGTCGCAGCTGTGTCTGTGGCGTCTAAGGACGGTGATCATGGAATGCAAACCGAGCTTCCTGAGTCACGACGCCAGCTGGCCAAGTAATCTTGAGCAGTCAGTTTCAACAGACCCTCTTCTGTTCCTGGGATTTGGGCTGTGGGTCTAGAGCCAATATGGCTAAACAAATTGGAATTGTGCTGCGTCGTTTCTCTTTCCTTTTTCTTCTGAAAAGAACATTTTTATTTGCCTCTGAGGGGTATGCCACAATGGTGGCTAGCAAGGACCAAAACCTGGTCCCCCGGGATTGACAGCCCGTCATGTACAGTGTTTGGACCACTGTAGTAGTTGGACCCTCAGTCCAAATTTGCTGAAGTAGTTTGGACACCCTTTAGTGTTTTGGACCCTCTTATCTTGGGTAACGTTTGTCAGTTAGCTGTCTTTCTGTAATGACGTTTTGACCCTGTGAATCTAAGATGAAAATAAAAGTGAGCGTCACATCATTTGTATATCACTAAATGTGAAACGGAAGCACACAAGTGATGCAACGAGACAGCAGACAAACATGCCACTGTTCATTTAAAAGTACACGTATTTGGACCCCCTGGCGGTCCACCTATTTTAGAGGAGGTCCAAATCTTCATTTACCCGTGACGTAAGGGAGGATTACATTCTGAATCTGCCTCAACTAATGCGCATCGGTATAAATAAGCTTTCTGTGTACGTGGTGTGAAATTATTCCAAATTCCGTCAAACAAAACAGAATGGGCAGGTTTGCAGGCCTTTCTTTCTTCCCTTATTGGCGTGAAATCTAAGTCTGACCACATGAAAAATACATGGTCCAAACACTTGGGCTTGGGGGGGGGGGGGGGGGGGGGGGGGGGGGAGGGGAGGGGACCATTTTGGAGAAATCCATTGTTTGGCTAACATCCCCTCGAATCCCACTGCTAGAATCCACACAACGAGAAGTAGCACTGTACTTTAAGGTACTCCGGTGACATTTATCCATCCTGCAGGTGTGTCGGCGCCATCTTTCATCCACGCCTACACCCTGACATCCTCAACATTCAACGTCTTCCTGGCCACTCCCGAGGTAAGAGCTTGCAAATACAGTAGTATAGTAGCAATAGCCAGCAGACTGTGATTTCCAAGCAGGTGGTCCCTTCAGTCGAGGCTGATCTACCAGGAGTCCTGTTATTTTGTACACATGCAGTCAGATATGAAGTGGAAGAGCTTATGACGGTGTGTGATTATGCATGTATGTACATGTATACGCATTGCACCTGTGTGATATGCATATGAGGCTAATAGGTCTTGAGGGTTGCCATGGCAACACATTTCTCTTGTTGTTGAGATGTGGAGGTAATTTAAGGGCTGTTAGGAGTTCATTAGTCAGTTAATGAGAATCGTGATGATAGGTACTAGATCTTTTTTCGCCAATAGTGCTTGTGGCTTTGCAGCCTAGCTTGTACCTTTGGAACATATGACATCAGCCTTGTTCCCTGGCGCTGCATGGGTCGATGAGGCCAATATGACATGTATAACAATGACAATGTATTGGAATGTGAGATTACAGTTGCCAGTTGGTTATTCCGTGTGTGTTAATTTGAGCAAGCTTGTCATTATTCTGGTTTGTATCGATCCCATGATTCACCGGCTACCAGGAGTGTGGTTTCCACTCAGATTGTGAACTGTGATTCCACTCACTCTGGCCCTGATTTTCATAGGGGAAGCCATTTGAGTTTGTAGATGTGGACGACAGCAACCGGCAGTGGGTGACAGACTTCCAGTCGAAACCCTTCTCCGTACCACAGCGCCTGGAGAACATGGACGGTGAGTGAAGCACGACTGTAGGGTTGAACTTTGCATGTGTGTTGCACGTATATTGGTGGCATTCTTCCCACACGACTACTACAAGAATGTTGGTGGGAGTTAGGACTTTTAATAGTGTTAGTAGCTTGAAGGACAGATGGTAGTAAACAATGTGTGCACATATTCCTGAAGAATTTGCTTGTAGAGTCTGTTATTTTACCACATTTACACATTTTATATACATGTTCGCATACACTGCTCACATGGTACACACATACCAAACACACACACACACACACACACACACACATGCACACACACACACACACACGCACACACACACACACACACACACACACACACACACACACACACATGCACACACACACACACACGCACACCGCACACACACATGCACACACACACATGCACACACACACACACGCACACACGCACACACACACACACACACACACACACACACACACACACACACACACACACACACACACACACACACACACCCACAGGCTCCAGGTTTATAGCACTGCTGATCCCCAGCTGTCCGGGAGCGCTGTTTGATTTGGCAACCAACCATTACCTGGCTGCTCTGCTTAACCCTTTCGTCAGAGAGAAAAGTATGTGCATGTTGTGCATGGACATTAGCTTCGTTCCCAAGCCATTCTCACCACCAGTTTTGATTTCAGTGTGAAACTACGGAAGGAGAAGGCCTGGTCATGTGCAGTGCCATCAGGTAGGCAGATGGATGACAAACATGGGGTGGTGTCCGATGAAGAATTTTGATGGTCTTTCTTATAATGCCCATCCAAAGGCTGGATGTCAGAGCATTTGCAAGACAACCGATCAATACCATTCGTTGTTTCGACACCCGGGATGGATCGACGCAAAACAGCACACTGCAAGTGATTAAATATGGAAGTGGGAATGGCCTGTGAACAAGCATGCATAGGCATATTACTAACGGTGTTAGTAGCACACATGTTAGCCTCTTCCCCCCACACACACATACACACATACTTTAGAATGTTTCTGTACGCTTCCACACCTGGATAGCATAGTGTCTGTACCTGTCAATTCAGTATGATCTCCCATGTAAATAAATCCTTGTTGTATGCTTCCAGAGCCCATATGTGTTGTTGGGTTTGGCGTAGCTGGTCTCTTCTCTACCCTGGACAAGCAGCTGAAGCAGTGGAACTTTGCGGAGTACAGTTTAACTGCAGTACGTATGTATACCCGAAGTGGTTGTAGAAGTAATGTGTTAGGCCTTTTTTCTTGCCCTTTGCATGTTCTCTGTACTGGTTCTCTTTCTGGAGGTCGGTATCCTTCTTAGCTCACTCCCCAGTTGATGTTGCCTCACCACACAGTACCTTTGTGGCACTTGAGGGATATGTCATATCGTTATAATACAAGATATGGCCCAGATAAGGTCCCAGCGTGTGCGCGTACTGAGAGTCATGTTTGCTAGGATCATTTCAAGTACATGATAGTGCATGTCCTTGTTCCGCATGGCTCTGTACCAGACTGCACGTCTGTTTAATTAACCCTTTAGGATCCATAGCACATGTATGCGTCGTGAGACTTTCAGCTTCATGATGTCACATCTGGCAATGTCCTTGGGACTGGGGGGGGGGGGGCATTTTCATTGTTATTGGCATAAATGGACTTAGAATGACATCTTGCCTTATAGCCCCATTTCCAGCATTCATGGCTCGTTTTTTAGCTGATCAAGTAACATGTCTCAATGATGGGTGGTCGGTCGTGGTCACTCACTTGTATCGATGTTGGCTCCAAAGTGACAAAGCCATGGATTTGACTGCGTTGGCACGAACAGTCACAGTGCATGAGTAACCGACCACCTCATGTGCTGCCGGACTGGAAATTTACTAAGTGCATAAACATGTTTGTGGAATGTTGTAGTAGAGTGTGTATGCTCCATTAGCATTGAGTGATATCACACACCTTACATGCCTGGTTGCTCTGCACCATGTGTGCAAGCAAGACTTGTGAATGTCGTGTAGTATACCCTGATCCGTGTAGTATACATAATCCTCAAACCCATGTCTTCTACACTCAAATCTTGATCACTTACAGCATGCAAATTTTACAGGTGTAGAAGGTATGGAATTGTGACTACACTGAGAATGGGAATGTGACTCCACTGAGAATGCAATTTAATATCGATATCACTAGGGTGCTGGTATCATTGCATGTACGGTATGCATCTTTGCAATTGATGCCAAGATTTTGGAACGCTTTTCCCACATGTGGTTGTGGCACAGCTTCGCTGCAAATCGGAAGACTTCTTTCAAAAACCGAAGTTTTCTTCTGAAGATGCGGAATGGTTCTTCTGAAGAGCGCTGGCTTTGTACTTACCTCAGTTTCCGAAAAACGGTACAGCTTTGCCTACGGATCTTCCAGAGTTGCATTTAAGTCTCCCGGAGATGCATTTGAAATGGAAACCTGACTGGCAATGGAAAGGTTTCCGAATCTCATCATCAATTTTAAAGACGTCCTATAGCAATGAAAAGGCTACATACGTAAGACAGCTTTTTGATTATGTGTTTACATACTGTGAGATTAAGTCACTGGTTATCTTTGACATGCAGCCATCTACCTTTGAGCTTGCAAAGCGGGAGGACTTTGGTAGTCTACCAACCGTACCGTCAGACTTCATCAGGAAGCACGGAGCAACGTACAGCGGTGAGCACACACAGTACTTAGAAACACTTTCTATACGTAGCTAGCCTCGTTCCTGGTAGCTTCCCAATTACCGAGCGCCTGGGAACGAGGCTACTTTCCTAGGTTATCCCCAGCGCAACGATGAAAAGTAACCATTGCTGCTCCGGAGGGAGCCTGGGAACAAGGCTAATGGGTGGCTGCTGGTACGGTTACGTATATTGCTACATGCATGGGATGGTTACCTGGTTTCTTCTATTCAGCTGCCTCTTTGCTGTTTCAGCTCAAAATGTCCTACTCTAAAGCCATTGTGCTATCCAAAGACGAGGAATGTGACAGCTCTCCTACATTACTACTGTGCTGCTGTCACTATGCTAGTATATTAATTGCTCCAGTTGTTGTGATAATGATTGAAGAGATTTGAGGGCAGTGACTCCGATACTGGCCTTCCATCATACTCTGTGAACAGTGAAGCTTGACTTTGCGGCTGGGCTTGTAGGACATATTTACATAAACCACTACACAGCTTATGTACACGAGTGTGTCAATCTGTATAGTTTATGTCCTGCAACATGTACCTATTGAAAGAAACCATGGTGGAGTTGATCAGACCCATAGCAGGGGCGGAGACAGCTACCAAAAAGTGGGGGGCTAATAGCAGAATTGTACGCTGCCGAAGAGAGGCGCGTGGAAAATTTTTCGCCTTCATTTTTCAGTTATCAGAATGGGCTCTCGTGGCACCTTCGTGCTTTGCACTGCAAGTTAGAGACGCCAGCCCCCAAGAAACGAGGTGACATAGCTGTAAGTTAGTGCTAGATCTCGTGGGATAGTAGCATCCAGTCTGTTGTTTTGGGGGGGCTCAGCCCCCCTGCTTTTGAAAGTGGGGGGGCTCAAGCCCCCCTGCCCCCCCCCCCCCCCCCCCCCCCATATCTCCGCCCCTGCATAGTCCTAGTTCTGAACACCTGTAGACTTACTCTGTGCTATTATATACAACTACATTACATCTGTGCTAGCCTCGTTCCCAGGCCTCCACTCCCACCTTTTGTCACTTACAGTACTGCAAGGGAGGCCTGGGAACGAGGCTACATCTGCGCTGTATACAACTACTGAGCTACATACATGTGTACAGAGTGTCCTAATCTATGGTTATCTGTTCTGCTGTACCTTGCTTCACGGGTGTTCTTGTGAGGCGATCATGCCCTCTAAATGGTACCCCGTTGCTCTCTGGAGCCTCCACGGTTGGTCTTGACCACAGGATCGCCTTTGTATGCGAATGCGTGCGCACAGTCCATTGAAACTGCCAACAAAGTGGCCAGCCCACTGTGCCGCGTAAGGACTGGGCCTGCGGCCCTGCGCATGCACTTGCCTGACAAAGGCGGCCCACAGGGAGCTGCGCAGAAACCAAGTGCACCTCGAGGGTCTGGACGGCCCCTGCGGCCCTGCCCCCTACCCTGTTAACCTCCGGTTAAACTTCATTCAAACAGTTGTGATGGATGCTACTATTCATAGGTACTTAAGTCTACTTGGAATTGATGATGAATAAACTGTACACCTACATTGCTAGCATACATGCATGTAACTCTGTAATGGAACTTTAATCAGCTCACTTCGCTTGCATGCTTCAGCTCTCTTTTGCCTACGTACATAAGCAGTCCAGTGCCAACGACATTGACATTTACGACTATTTACATTAATTTGGCTTAACTTGCCCCTTACTCTGATCTTGTGTGATAGCTAGTGTCTCTGGTCCAGTCTAATCCCACCCACTGAACACTCACCCTTTCTGCTGGCACGGAACTATAGCCTCGTACCCAGGCCCTGGCCTGCCCGAGACTAGCACTCAGGTGGGGCAGGGCTTAGGTACGACGCTAGCACAGAACCTACATAAGTCCCAAGAACATTGCCAGAAGTAAGGGTAGAAACAGTACATATTTTGCGCACTGCACAGTGATTGAACATTTGTTGGCTCTGTTCTGTCTTCTCCATTGCAGCTGGCAAGCCGGGTAATGTCCACGTGGTGGTGGATCGTCACTTGGTCAGTGGTCAGAACGAGCAGTCTACCCTCACTGCAGTTCAGAACCTCATCCTCAGTTGCAATGCAAGGTGAATGAATGTGCAGGTTTGAAGATACCGTAGTGTCCCGCTAATACGCCCCCTTCGAAAATACACCCTCCCCCTCTTTTCGCCCAAGTTCCTGCACAGGGTAGTTTGACTCGTTATAACCCCCCCCCCCCCCCCCGGTGAGCCTCTTCTGGAATATCTAACCTACTCGTGCGCAACTTTGCAGATTGTCTCTCAGAGTCACCGTTGACGCCGAAGGTACAAGTCATCTCGCTGCCACTCTTCTGCAGGAAATATCAGGAATGTCCCAAGGTACATGACTGACAGTATTGCTGTTCTTGAGGATCGCTACAGCGAAGTCGTCGTGAATGTTATGGCCATCGAGTTGAAGTGCAGCTCTTCTTGCTGATGCAGGGAGATACGTGGTCTGGCGATAGTTTGTACTTTTGTAACTGTGAACATGAACCTTGGCAGTGTCATAAACGTAGCAAAACTTTTTGAGGGGGGACTAATTGCATACTCGAAAATACGCCCCCACCCCTCTCTGGGCTGGATGTAGTGTAACTACGGTAACATGATATCTGTGCATACAAAGTGAGTACAGCTCGTTTACTCAGACACCCCATAACTTGTAGTCAGGCTCCATTAATTTTATAAAACACATTAAAATTCTCTCTACCTTGAAACTGGTATTTATACAACTTGGCTATTAGCTCAAATCTCAACCTCCACTTCACTTTTCGGGTGTCCACACGGAAAGTGCATTTGGCTCCTGCTGTGTATATACGTGTATAGAGCTGCAAACAGGATGCACTGCCCTTTCTGACCACAGCTACTGTAATGGTAAACTGTGTCAGACTGGCACCACTCAGCGGACCCTCTGTAGTAACCGGTGCCATTACGTGTGTGTACCTGTGTAAACATTTGATGTTGGTGGTTGGTATTAATTGTTATTGCCATGCTACTGGAAGGTCAAAATTTGGCACACTGCGACCTGCACACTACAGATTGTCATGGGAACCACATGGTATAGTGTGTGTTATTGCTTGTACTGAACTGCAATCAGACGGGTCTACTGGACTGACCTTTGACACCAAATAGCACTCAAAATCCGTGAGGTCAGAATAGCAGAAGCTTAAGGTACAAGGTTTTTTCACAGAGGGCCAGTTGCAATTTCCAGGAGTGCTGCAGTGTCTTACCATCTCCTATTTTAAACTCCTGAATGGGTAATCTTGCCACAGATTGCACTTTACAAGGTATGTGTAGCCTTGTTTCCCGGTGCTCGTTGCATGAGGCTAAAGGTATGTGTAGCTGTGCACTGAATCCTAGGCTTCTGGTTGAGCAATCCTGCCCAGCCTCTTCACGAGTTGGCTGCTTTTTGCTGTGGAGTACCAACCCTTACATTCTCTTGATGACAAGGCAAGATAGCTGGGTCAGTTCAGTTCAAAACTCTACTCTGACCTCACCATTTTATATCTGGGCTCAAAGGCAATGTAGTAGTACAATCAGTAACTATGGGAACCAGACTACTGGATGACCTGTTTGTGAGGCCAATATTCATAGACGTCTCAGGAATTCCATGTCAAAATTCATGACCATTGTGGATCACACAAGAACTGTCTTTGTGCAGCAAACAAGTTAGGAATGCATTGTATCCGTATGCAGGGCTCAGTTGTAATAATAGCATAATCGTACTTCTGTTTATCCAGGTTGACTAAACCAAGATGAATGAATGGGTGCACACCAACGGTGGATTATAATACAGACACTCTGACACTCGGCTATTCAGTGTATTGCTGGTATAGTATGCACATTTCAAGCTGGTATTGAATTTAGATCTGACGTGTACAGACACACACCGTTGGGGTAATATTTGAAGTGCATTGTGCATGGCAGTGTCATTGTTTGTAAACCAATTCGTATAATATTGGGTCAGTTTCAGGTTTTTTCATGCGTCCTATATCGTCAAGCACTATATCCATTTTTGTTGGCTTTAATCAAGGTTAGCTGTGTGCAGGCAATACAATTACCATCATCACCACAGTTAGGGAAGGTGGGGGGGGGGAGTGACATGACCATACTCAACTTTGATTATTTATTGTAGCCATGCACAATGTTGTGATATTAGGCCATGAACCCAATATTGTAGGTACGTGGTTGAACCGTCAGTATCCATTGGGTTTCCTTTACATGATGACAAATATCTACATAAGTTCATTGCATGCTTAAGTAAAACCAAAGTGACAATTTGCCATTCAAGTTACGATACACTTGAAAGCAAATATAAAATTTAATGATCAGACTTGGCTACATGCACCATTGAAGAATATCTATGCTATACCTACTTATATAAATAAAGATAGTACTAAAATACTTGAATACGGTTATTTAGTAGCTCGCAAACGTACACCATGCCAAATCTGTTCGTGACTATACCCATTGGAAATTTCAATTCGCTGTCACCTCTTCCTATCCTTCCAAATGTCATCACAAATTCTGCAGTCGTTCGAAACACTGACACACGATGATTTGTTGATTCTGTAACGTACAGCAGGCCTTTGTCTATGTGGACGCTTTCTGGTCCTGCGAGGCAACCTTGGCTGCCACCCTCACTTGAGAACGACATTACAAACTGTTCTGTCATATTGAAGAAGAGAATACAGCTGTTGGAGTAATCTGTCACAAACATATTTCCTGATTGATCGAACGCTATGCCGTTTGGCTGGCTTGGCTTCGCTTTAGCTTCGCTAACTGTTGGTCTATATTCTTGAGGTTGATGTAGCGAAGATATTTGAGTTCCGAGTTGAACACCTGAATACGGTGGTTGTCTCTGTCGCAAACAAACAGCTCGTTTCTGTTACTCACTGCCAGACCTCGAGGGTTCTTAAATTCACTTAACTCTGTGCCCTCCCTTCCCACTGAGGTCAAAAGGTCACCGCTGCTGTTGTATTTGTTCACACAGCTTCTCTCTCCGGCCGCATCAACTACATAGATAGCTCCTTGCTTGTCCACAGCCACACTGGCTGGATGGCTAAGCTGGTTGGAGCCAAAGCTTCTGATAATCCGACCAAGGTCATCCAGCTCAATAACTTTCCCTCCATTCCATTCACACACTAGAAGATTGCCGTTCTTCTTCAGGGCTAATCCCCTGGGACTAGTAACCCCATCGATTACCCCGTGGCACCTACCGAGTTGGGATGGTGGCTGCCATACGACAAGGTTAAGCGGACTTCCAGGGATCACTTTTTCGTTAACGTGGACAATGATTTCATGGTCACCCCGGAATTTGGGGCAGTAGGAGACCCGATACATTCCCTGGCCAATGTCACTAACCTCAGCTTGAAACTTGTCTTCATTGCTTAGGCACTTCACTTGAACGGAAACATTCTGAGTAGATCGGCATGGCTTGCCTTCCTTGTCAAACACCATGACCGTAAACTCCGAGAACTTCATCGTTTCAGCTGCCTTCAATCCTGGTCCTTCAGCGATGCACTTAGATGCGTCAGCCGTGTCACTATACACAACAGCATGCTTCCGGCAAGCATCCTGAAGATGGGGGCTACATGACACTTTAATCGCAAGGTTTGGCATTTCCACCGGCTTGACATTCTTTCGTGAGTATTGCTGCAGTGCCTGGGTTACTCTTTCCTGCAAGAACTTGTACAGGAGCAGCAACTCCCGTTCTGTAGATGTTTCCAGGCAATTTTCAGTGAAATCTTCTAGTCGCTGCATCTCAGCTGATATTCCCTCTAGCTCCAACTGTTGGTTGCCAAGTTTACTCAACTTGGTCTTTGTCATTTGGGAGATCCTCGTTTTCATGTCTGCCTTGTGTCGATCAAGCAATTGATGAAGTCGTGCGAATGAACTATCGACAGAATCTGACAGGGCCTGACCCTGATATGCTACCTCACTTCTTATGTTTGGAACTTGTGCGGCAGCACCCGCTATACGCTTGTGCACGACCCTTATATTAGGAAGTTGGTCTCTGATTTCCTTCTGGCAATCCTGAACTGCTTCACTGATGTATTTGTGCTTGTGCTCTTTGTGCTCCTCGCCAGCACAAGCCTCACAGATCAGCTCTCCGCAGTTGCAATAGTAGCATACCCGACGTCCAAAATGCTTCTTGCACAGGAGAAATGTTTTGTTGGCGCCCATAGTTCGCGATCTTGTCAACACGGCATGGCGCGGAGAGTCGTTGGGACTCGATGAGAGCTCCACAAAGGACACAACGTGATGGTCAGAGTATTGCAACTCGGCTTCATGCCTCCCCGAACATCCGTTACAAATATACTGACCACAGTCGTGGCAAAACGCTCCAGCTTCGGCATTTAAACACGAATCGCACTGTATCCCGTGTTGAGTACTATTGAGTCTCTGCCTCAGTCTCAACAGATCTTGTGTATGGTACACAGGGAAAGCGTCTGGCAGTTTACTGACATCGTCGTCAGGAATAGTGGCGTCCCTGCGACATTCTGGACAGTGGAACTTGAAGTTGAAGCCTCTTTTCTGTACGCGGAGCAGCTCGATGCAATCTCGACAGAAACAGTGAAAACAGGAAAGTACTTTCGGCTCCCGGTAGGGCTCGCTGCAAATCGAACATTTGACAGGGACACTAGGGAGTTCGTCCATCTCTGCTGGTGATCATAGTGCGAGTGCAATCAGTGCATGCCAGGATCTGGGCGACGCCCAACTGCGATGAGTTGCGCGCGCCGTGTGATGATGCGCCGCATGCATGCGTGATGAATATGCCGTCACTGAAAAACTGGGTACGCTGCTTTATTATGAAGCTAGATAACCCATAGTATGAACACAATTGTAAGAAATTTGTTTGAGACAATATGAATGAATGAATGAATGAAATATTTTATTTGAGTGACACGCATTACAATAGTCAAGTTTACAAACACAAACAACTTGAAGTTTCTATAATTATAAGGACTTGATTTTTGCTGGCCCTGTGCACAGAGTTTCGTAAAGAGCCACCCCCATACATACTAAGAAATGACTGCCATGGTTGGGTATATATATATATGAGCCTTTCATCTTACATGTCGGACCGCTAATGCCATATACATGTATACGTGTACCAAAATAGAACATGTGAGGGTTCGTCTTGTACTTAGTAAGTGGCTAGTTGGAATTTCAAGGCGCTCAAAGCTCACAAGGTAAAGTCTATGTGCACGGAACGGTTCCTCCAAAAAGATGAAAGCTTCGATGGTATTAATATTGACTGGCACATTCATGTACGTTAACTTAATTAAGATAGCTATTCGATTTGCAAATCAGCAGCTGGGATGGAGGGGTTAATTGTTTGCATCAAATCAGCAGCTGGGATGGAGGGGTTAATTGTTTGCATCAAATCAGCAGCTGGGATGGAGGGGTTAATTGTTTGCTTCAAGGCGACACCTTCCATTGTGCAAGTCTCAGTTGGAGATCGAGAAGTTATTAAGGTGATGGCTACATGTAACGCAATGCTTTGTGTGCCAGATAATTATTAACACCTCTTACTTGTGTCAAAGAATAATATAGCTATTGCAAACAGCAATGAGCAACACTATAAGCATCACTATAGCCAGTCACTTGCACTGGGACTATAATATTATACATGTACTGTAGCTAACAAAAAATGGAGAGATACATGTAGCTACAACTGAAACACTATAAATGGTACAGTTCTAATGCATAATAGTTTCTGGTTCAGTATATGTATTGCCGGCTAAGGCACAAAGGGTCCCCAGAAGCCTCCATATTTGTTTATGGCAGTTTGACACGCTCCAGGCCACTCATGGCCACGATCAGGATTGAAATAAGTGGCCTTTACCTTGTCCAGTTTGCTTTGCATCTCCTTCAGCATATCAGGCATTTCAGAAGCCAAGTTTTTACGTTCTTCAGGATCTTGTTTGATGTTGTACAGACACCCACTATCACCACAATGTTCAGTTACGCGGATTCCACCGTTGGGATTTGTCAGGTTTGGATACTGAGGTCCAGTCCAGCCAGCCTGGGCAACATCCCCTGTAAGGATCTTGTAATCTCCACTGATCAAGGTGTATATGCTTATTGGAACGTCAGTGCGTGGTGAAGTGGTAGACTCTCCAGAAATGAGTGGCCACATGTTGAAGCTGTCAACAGGAGGTAGTTTAGCTTTTGCAGCTCGATCATCAGTTGGATCAACTCCAGCTATTTCACAGAACGTGCCATACCAGTCTGCAAGGTGGATGTAACCGTCAGTTTTCTGTCCTTGCATCTTCTCTGGTAGATAACCTCCGGAAACAAAGGCATTCACTCGAACACCTCCTTGCCAATCAGTGACTTTCCCTCCCTTCAGTGGGAAGTTATTTGCCCCTCCACCAGGATAGATTGGTCCGCCATTATCACTGCTAGAAACGAACAACAGATTGTTCCACATGTCGCGTTTCTTTAGAGCTGCTACGAGTTCCCCCACAACGTCATCAAGATAGGTGACCATAGCATGGTAATACTGGCGATCGTGGTCGTCAATGAAGCTAAACATGTTTACGTACTTCTCAGGCACTTCAAGTGGTTCGTGAACAATATGGGGGGCATAGTACAAGAATAGCGGTTTAGAGATGTCATGACTTTCAACAATCTTGAGAAGGCGTTCTTTGAAAAGTCCTTCTTCATAATTATCTGGGCCAGTTCCATTCATACCGTGGGCCGGCTTGTCTGTCTCCCACAAGTCCACAATTCTGCCTTTATGAGCCGTGGAGTTACAGTTACCAGCAGTCTCTGTGTAGTAATCATTAGCATGATGGAAGTAGCCAAGCGAAGAGTCAAACCCTCGTCCTTGAGGGGTGTGATCAGGAGTAGCCATGCCCGCATCCCATTTGCCTACCTGATGTGTAGCGTATCCAGCCTCCTTTAGTTTCGTTGCCAGTCCAGTCATATTCCGAGGAATGGCTGCAAATCCTGATATTGGGTCACTGGGATTGTAGTAGGTGGGGTCATCGTTGTTGTCATTAACGTGGATGGGCAGTCGTCCACTCATCAGACACGAGCGGGATGGCGAGCAGAACTGGAAAGCGTAGTGTTGGTCAAGTTCCAGTCCTTCTTTCACAAGGTTATCAATGTTTGGAGTGACGACTTCTTTGGTTGGAGGATTGCGATGGTAGCCGACGTTAGCCCACCCCCAGTCATCCACAAGCATGAAGACAAGGTGCGGCTTCCCCATAGGTTGAGTGGCAGCTAGATAGCTTCCAGCAAGCAGGAGCAATATGATGCAGGTGATCGCCATGCTATAGTTCCAAGGCTAACGTACTAGCTAGCTATAGTTTGTGGTAGCTAGCTAAATTATTTTGTAACCCCATAAACACCAAAGGCACATGACTCTTGGAATGTAAGAATGAATAAAGTCATACTTAATAAGTGATGAATAACAAACCAGGTAGCTATAGCTAGACTTCTCAGCTCAAAACAACATCTCATGAATTACGAATAGCCGTCTAGTGTTGCAGGGCACTGCTATATATATACCACAGTTGTCTAAGCCACATACATAAGACTGACAATCCCACACCATGCAACACCACATCTTGCACGTTATATCCAGCAATGCATGATGCAGGTACCCAGTCATGTGACAACAGTACACACACTCGAGGAAACTATTATTATGTTAACCATAATTATTTATACTATACTCTAAGTCTGCAAACACTGTAGCTATGTGACTCTAAGCACGGCTAGCTAGCAAACATTCAAGAATGCATGAGGCTCCTCCCACTCAGCAGTAAACGTACTACTGATATACAGTAAACATCTGACTCTCTACCACTTTGTCTATGGAGGCCGGGGCGGGCGAATCTCCGGGCAGATCCATCAATTAGATACGCATGCGCAGTCAAGTACGTCACGCCCACAATCGGGGTCAAAGTACAGGGTAATTAACCTCGTTCCCAGGCGCGCGCATCCGGCTGTAGCTGAGATTGTAGCTAGACGCTTTTTTGCTGGCTGCTCAGTTTTCAAAAATATTTTAGATAGCTACTACATTGGTACAATCATTACTACAATGGCATAAGATACAAGTACAGATGTTTACAAGCTATAGCTATATGTAAAGCTGGACGTCGTCACACAATAAGTTGTCAGGGCATTAGTCAGGGTTCACAGGAAGGTCTGATCTGCTTAATGGAGTTGTTGGTACCAGTGATTGAAGCAGGAGGAGAAAAACGTCTTTGAGAAGGTCGGCTTTACCAACATCTGTACTTGCATTTTGACCACTGTGTCTGGGAGTGGGAATACCGGTAATACATTCGCTTTTGGTCATTGATCTGTAAAGTTTCCAAGGAGATCAGCAGAGCTTTTGTTTTTGCAGACGATTGACAACAGTGTTCCTCAAGTATTTGTATTTCGCCATAGTGGAATGGGACTTTCTTCTCAGTTATTTTTGTACTTGTTGGAGATGTTAATATTTGTACGTCTCATTTTTGTAGCTACCCCAAACTCTCTCAGCCTGCATGTACTAACTATGAGAGACAAATTCTATGAGAACGCTGATTTTGTCAAGGCTTGTGAGCTTATTCCCCATATTTCACTGATGTCGTCAACTCCTCTGTTCTTATGGCAACAGATATGTTATTATTGTCCATTATGGAGCAATGTATACCGCACACCACTGTTATCTCGCAGGACTATTGTAGTGGCATAGCTATTTATGCCAAAGTATCTGTGCAATCTTCCCTTGATTGTAAAACATCCCAACAATAATGATGGGTTTAGCTGATTCACCCTTCCTATGAGTGTCTCATTGGACTGATGGGACACCCATGCATGGGAGCAATTGCAGTCATTACAGTTCTGCCACAAAGATATACAATGCTATTGCTCAACGACGTGGATATTGTTCAGGCAGGAAGTACATACTTTAGGTATAGGTATGTACCGGAAACGCGCATATCTATATTATAGAACCGGTGTCACGGTAGAATGGGGCCCCCCTAAATTGGGGCCCCCCGGGCCCCATTCTACCGGTAATATGGGGCCCGGGGGGACCTAGTTCACCAGTGAGATGGGGCCCCTTTCGTGAGAATGGGGCCCCCTCTCCATAATGGTGAAAGGAGCCCATACTAGGATACTACTGGCCTTCTCTCCACCAGAAGGACTGCATTCAGTCACAATCATTATCTTGACCACAATCAGTAACACAATCGTGGTCTTGTATAATCTTGTACGAGTATCATGTAATCATGCAGTAGGGCCCAATATTACTGTTGTATAGATGGGCCGTGCAAGAAGGTAGTGTTTAACTGCTGCACAGTAATGCATTGGGTGCCCATTAGCCTCAATCCCAGGCTCCCCTCTGTGCGCGCGGTGAAGAGCCTAGGAATGAGGATATTTAAAGATAGGGTCCCCAAGAAGCAACATCTTGTGCTAAACTACTGAAGATAGGACCCTCAATACATACAAGTTGTATTGTTGTATACAATGCCACAACTATATATAGGCATAAATTACTATAGCGGTAAAATAATAATTTGGCTGTCCAGTAAACAATACAAGCACAGTTTCCGAAAATCTTCGTTCGCTTTTGCATGCAGCATCCATCCGCTGCATGAGTCAATGCTTGTCATTGCTCATAGAAAAGTGCCTAAGCATCATGGTATCATGCATGGAGAAGATCAAGAAGGAAGGCCAAATCACTTAATATGCTTAATTCGACGTCGTTTATGTCAAAGATGGGAACGTCTGAGGGGGCCCCATGTTCACGGTGGGGGCCCTAACCTACCGGTAGTATGGGGCCCTGGGGGGCCCAATCGCATGGGGGCCCCAAAATTTTATGACACCGGCCCTGGCCCTAATATACCCTAACCCATTGCCCTACTTCCTGCCAGACCAATATCCACTTTGATTACCCAAAGTCAAGTCATTAAAGGGTGTGCACGTCATCAGAGTATTAAAGTACCTGCCAATTTAATACCCAGTCACGGGGTCACATAATGATTGTGAGATCAGCCTTCTCATTTCTGCGTTCCTCGGAGACTTTGGTCTTGCTCCCTCTATTCTATAGTACCGATCGAAGGAAGGCGTTGTCTGCAGTTTCAACTTTAATACAAGGACGCAGATCGAGACATCATCGGCATGCAGTAAGAGTTGTGCAAGCCTAAAGCTAAAATGTCATACATGCGGGGCGGGCGTTTGTATTTCTGGCATTGATCATCCCCTCCCTCTCCAATTTCTTCGCGCTGACTGAATTATTTCAGTATTTAACTACATGGCAGTAGCTATATAACTAGCTATAGCCTACCACGGCAGCAAGATGTCGATGTTCGATGTACGTGGAGCGAAAGTACTGAAGTCTTGATACGAATCATTGATATTCGGTGACGTGAATTTGCTTATGTCGCTAGCTGTGTTGTGGCATCATTTTAAAATGAAAAGTCTCCTCCTTCCCTAAACGTTTTGTGAAAAGTAGGATGATAAACGTTTCTTTTACTTGGCCTAACCTACTGAGTAGCTATTAGAAAGCATTCAGTTTCAAAATTCAACTAGCCTCGTCTCCTATCACGATCTGCCTGGAGCAACTACTGTAGCCTTAGTTACTTTGATCCTTTTATCTACAAAATGTATTAGCTGCACTAATAATTCTGACCCGTTCCTGTGAAACAGGTGCACGATTTCTATCAGTCTTGCAATTCAATTGCGTCAAAACTTAAGATACTTGACATTGGCACTGCATGGACCTGTTATTGCCCTATCAGTGCCAGCGCTGCCAGCACTGCACCAAATAGCTATACATCTGAGATCGTTCTCTCTGAGTGTATATACTGAGGCAAACCGCAATGCAATGTTGCAGTGGCTGATCGAAAATGATCCTGGACATTCGTCTTAAGATATGTTGAGGTAGATCTCAAGGGCAAGAGTGGTGAAGTGCCAGTTCAAGCAGAACTGGTATGCAAAGTCGTCAAACCTGTTGTGCCGTGTGATGTTAACAGTGATCCACCAATTCCCACACAATATATGTGGATCAGTATGCAACAACAAAGGGGTTACCTTTAACCATGGATAATAGAGCACGGGAACTCCCGCGCTCTATAATCCATGTTTTAACCCAGCTAGGGTTATATACAGCTTCAATACCAGGAAACAATGATTGTGCATACAAGCAGATCAATTACATTACTATATAAGTCCTCCTATTAGAAGTCACATAGCTATACAGGTGTTTGAAATGAAGCTGAACTTTGCTGCCAGTAAGAGAACGAGAGAGAGGAGAGAGAGAGAGAGAGAGAGAGAGAGAGATTTCACCATCATAATGCAGATTTGTGACTCCCTCAAAGATGCTCTGATGATTGTCAGTGCATGGTTGCATATGTGCATGTGTGTGTCAGTTTTAGCCCATATAGTATGGTTGTAATATGATCTGTACCCGGGTGTTTACATTGTGAAAGCTACTTGTTTGTTTTAACACAGTGGTTACCTTGGTTGCAGACGAGCTGGAGCCGGTGGTTATGAGAGGTTCACTTAGGCCTTGTAGAGTAATTGCATAAGACAACCAACTGGCCTAGATCATGATCATCTTGGGAACACCTGCAAGGTCACTATCATACTGGTTGTCATGGAAATTTTCATGTCCTTGATGGCAGCACAGATGAGGGGGTGCAAGCTTATGGAGTTTTGTATTCGCCTGTTACTTCTTCCATTATGGAATTGGAATTATGCGATTTCCGTGTAACGAAATAGCCATGTCAGACGACTTTGAGAAGCAGATTTTGGCACCAACTGTTCCAAGATATGTTCATGCGAATGACTTATCCTTCGATATTTCTGGTGGTCAAGAGTCTATACAGCTATCAAGAGTGTTGAGACTGCTCCCGCTTTTGCGTGAGAACGCTGCAAATTCGGGTCTAGCTTGAAGCTTCTCAATATGGTCAGATTCAGGCGCATGTAGTGCAAGAATGCAGGGAGCTATGAAGACCGGACCTGTGCCAGATGAAAGCCCCATTTCTGTACTTTCAGAAAATAGTCACATCATGGGGTGACAACCGCATCAGATTTGGAGCTATGAGCTCCTGAAGTTAACCATAATTATTGCATGAGTTTGGCCATGCGTGGCTAAATTCGTGTGGCCATATCTCCTGAACCATACACCCTATGGACATGAGACTTACACCATTTTAGTTGACTACACATGCACGCACCCATTTCATCTGTTTGCTATTATGAAATGATTGTAGTTGACTATTATTACTTATTTAATAGTAAACTTAATTGTTTACTGGCTTGGTGCCTGCTGTGGTATAGTTTGGATCTTTTGCTGACATAACAGAGAGTAGCCTCGTTCCCAGGCCGTCTGCCAGTCGCGCGCGCATCGCATTCGTGACCTTTGAACCCTTGTCAGATAGCTGGCAGAAGGCCGCGGCCTGGTACCACTCCTACGTCATTTACATTAAGGTTACGGGTACCCGCGTATCATGCAATAACTGGAGCAATATTCATGCAAGCCATGCCGAATTCTTACAGCGCCTAGCACAAAGTGCGGTGCTGGACTCGAACCTATTCAGACCCGCCTACTTCTCAACAGACGAACTTCCTGCAGAGGCGTGGCTACATGGACGCCTTGACCCCTCCCATACACATTTATAAATTCTGAGCGCATTCTACAAACTGTACTCGTTACACGCAGAATTGCACCTTCAGCTTCAGGAAGCAGCTAGAAGACATGAACTTCGAGTGCGAGAGCTATAAATGAACAAGTCATTCGCCGAACATCTCCCGCTAGCAGCCAAAGCACACAGTAAAAATGGCGTCCAACGAAGGGTGTGGCGACAATTCACTTCGCTAGCAGTGGACAACAGCCTACACAGACTCCCAAACATAGCTCTCGCACTAGATATATGATAGTAGCAGTTATATAAATGCCTATTTCCATCTCAATTACCTTTTCTGTGACAAAAGTTGTAGAATGCGTAGATAAGTAAATTCGCACGGGAATCGCTGAAATAACATGCAGCTGCCCGTAAACAGGCAAATTAAATTTTACTTCCGGTCAACGGGTACCCGTAACCACGAAGACAGCAACTTGATGCCAACTCAGCGCTATCGGGAATACAGCATCATCGGCACTAATGTTCAACTACTCAGGCGTTCCAAGCGCTTGGTAGTACTACGGAGGTAAGCTATTGTAGTTACCTAGGCTACTAGAACCGTACAACAAGGAGTTCCATACCTGACGCCTCCAGCGGTCCACCACGGTAGCGTAAAAGCCAACAATAACTCGCTAGGAAACCTGCCGTTAGCCCGTGAACTTCTGGCACGCCGCCATTTTACATGAAACCGTGTCCACTTAATGTAAATGACGTAGGAGTGGTACCAGCCTTCTGCCAGCTATCCGACAAGGGTTCAAAGGTCATGAATGCGATGCGCACGCGACTGGCAGACGGCCTGGGAACGAGGCTAAACAGAGAGCACTGCAAGGGCACAATATCACCAAACCCTCAATTTTGCACAGACAAGGACCGTTACAGTACTAAATACGATGGGAATAGCAAATGATTGTCTGTTGGTTGACTTGGAGCTGTATAATTTACTCTCATTCAAATAGATGCACTGCAAAACCGTTATTTGGAGAAGACTACCATGACAAGTTTGACCCTCAGGCTTTTCTGCAGATGAATTGGCCAGGCGATCCTCCAGGTCTAGATCGGCTCTTCGCACTAAACAGTTGCACACATTGTACCAGTGTTAAAAGTCAACTGATGAACAGGAACAGCTCAAGATACTTGACATTGGAACTGGGCCTGTCATTGCATATACCATCAGTGCCGCACCCTACGCATCTGAGATTGTTCTCTCTGAGTATACTAAGGCAAACCGCAAAGCACTGTTGCAGTGGTTGAAATATGATCCAGAGGCTTACAATTGGATTCCCTATTTCAAACATGTTGTGGTTGATCTCGAGGGCAAGAGTGAGGAAGAAGTGCCAGTACGAATGGAGCTAGTCCGCAAAGTCATCAAAGCTGTTGTGCCATGTGACGTTAACAGTGATCCACCAATCCCTACAGAGTATGTGGATGAATATGATATTGTCACATCCTTTCTGTGCCTGCTATGTGCTTGCGCCACAGAGGAAGATTATGCAGCTGCCCTTGTCAGGCTGCACACTCTCTTAAAGCCTGGAGGTACGATTGTGTTGTTCTCAGTTGAAAGAAAACCATCTACACCAACCCCATCTATACCCTGTAGGGTCCCAGAAATTCTTTGACTTGAACCTCTCAAGAGAATTCATATCCAAGTCACTGGAACGTGCAGGTTTCTCTGATGTAAATGTGATGTCATTTACAGACCATGCATGGCTGGCAGGACCAACTTCCAGAGATTTTTGCCTTTAATTTTTATACAGCTCATAAGATGTTCTAGTTTCTTGATGACACTATAATCATAATGACACTCAGTTATCAACTCTTTTACTGGCTGAATTAATTAAGCTCCTGAACAGAATGATCCAGCTACTATAATTATAATTATAGCTATATATTTTTGCTATTACGAGGGGCAACCGCACTCCTGGTAGCCGCGGTTAAACGGTAGCACAAGCTAAGTGTGACAGTTCGTTCCAATTATCACACATAACGGGAGTACCATGATAGCTATATACAGGGAAGATCAGAAATTATTTAGAGTGCTCTCAAGTACCATTTTCCGCGTTGCAACCTGCCGTAGCGCAAGCTAAGTAGTGCAATACGTTCGAATTAACGCACATGCCGCGTAGCAACCACGCTCAGTCGATCGCGAGCAATGGCGACCAAAAGGAAGACAAGACATTATTACAGCACTCACAACTTAGCCAGCACGGTGAGTTTCGGCATGTAAGCGACAGCGATCACGGCCCTGTGGTCAGAATCTTCGTGTGCCTTTCACTGCCACCGGAAGTCGAAGAGAGCGCTCGAGCAATGGCGGCCGACGGCGAGACAAAAGCGGTCATATCTCCACCACCAAGGTGAGTTTCAGCACCAACTTTTACGTTCAGGTCAGTACATGATAGCGATCACGGCGGTGTAGTCAGAATCTCTGTAGGCCAATCCTAAGTACTCAAACATTATATTATTTATGTTAATCGAGAGGCAACCGCACTCCTGGTAGCCGCGGTTAAACGGTAGCACAAGCTATGCAAGCTAAGTGTGACAGTTCGTTCCAATTATCACACTGAGTATCATGATAGCTATAATACATAGGGAAGATCAGAAATTATTTAGAGTGCTCTCAAGTACCGAATAAAACCATTGAGTCATGCATAGCCGCGTTGCAACCCCAGTTGCTTTCCAATTAACGCACATGCCACGTGGCAACCACGCTCAGTCGATCGTGAGCAATGGCGACCAAAAGGAAGACAAGACATTATTACAGCACTCACAACTTAGCCAGCACGGTGAGTGTCGGTATATAAGCGTCAGTGAACGACAGCGATCACGGCCGTGTGGTCAGAACTTCGTGTGCCTTTCCTAAGAACGGTACTGCCGCCGGAAGTCGAAGAGAGCGCTCGAGCAATGGCGGCCAACGGCGAGACAAAAGCGTTCATATCTCTACCACCAAGGTGAGTTTCAGCACAATTATTTTGATTTTGTGTCACTGCATCATAGCGATCACGACGGTATAGTCAGAATCTTTGTAGGCCATTCGGAAATAGTCAAACGTTTATTATTTAGAATACATTACGCGGCACAATTTTCTCTATACCAGGAGTGTAACGAGGGGCAACCGCACTCCTGGTAGCCGTTGCAACGCCGGCTGCGACTCGCCGTAGCGAAAGCTAAGTATCGCAGTTAGTTCCAATTAACGCACCACGCTCTGTCGATCGCTAGCAATGGCGGCCAAAGGGAAGACACGAAGTTACTACAGCACTTACAACTTTGCCAGCACGGTGAGTTTTGGCATGTAAGCGTCAGTGAACGACAACGATCACGGCCATGTGGTCAGAATCTTCGTATGCCTTTGCTAAGAACGGTCTGCCACAGGAAGTCGGAGAGAGCGCTCGAGCAATAGCGGCCACGGCGCGACATAAGCTTAAGCGCTTGTATCTCCACCACCAAGGTGAGTTTCAGCACAATTATTATAAGTTTGTCTAACTGCATGATAGCCATCACGACGGTGTTGTCAGAATCTCTGTTGACTTTTCCTGCGAGCTATGAGGTTTGATTAATTAATTAATTAATTAATTACGCGGCACAATTTTTCCCTACCAGGATGTATGTAATCACAGAGTCGGTAGACTCTAGCCTCGTTCCCAGTCCCACGCCCAGCTTTCCGTCGTTGCTTAGTACGGTACTAAGCAGCGACGGAAAGCTGGGCGTGTGACTGGGAACGAGGCTAGGTAGACTCTGTATAATGTAGGGATACGACGTACACGCAATATATGCTAATACAAACGAATCTCTCCAAATCTCAGAAACGGTACACTTATAAGCCTTTATAACCACATACCGTTCATCTTCGAGTGTTTCATGACCAACAAGACTCCTCGCGTCGCGAAAAACCGTCACGAAAGTACATGTACCACACCAGGTACTCGCAAAGCGGGCAAATTGTTTTTCTTTCTTCTTCTTTCAGACGGGCTAGCTCAACGTCGACTCAATCTCTCATGATGGTTTTCGCACGAAACAGCAGCATTTCACACCGACTATAGTAGTATAGTGCACCTGGCCATCGCTTTTTCGCAACCTCCATGTTTTCACCAGGCGGCAGCAGACCGTGTGGGTCTGGCAAGGGTCAAAAAATCGTGCGGTCTTCTCTGGGTGGGGCGGGCGGAGGACATGCAGGAAACGAAAGTTTAGTTTGGAACGCCCTTTTCTCATTTCTCATTTCCGCGTTCCTCGCCGATGATATCATGGATAATTAAGACTACGTAAACGTTTACGTAGTCTTAATTATCCATGATGATATCTATGCTACCCCTAGACTAGTTGGCTACATTGTCGAGTCTAACTCACGCGCTGCCAGGACGGCTACAGAAGGTGTTGTCCGGACAAGGACGCAAAACCATCACCATGCAGTAAGATTTGTGTAAGGCTAAACCGTCCATCCATACATGCGGGCGGGTGTTTTTTCATTGCTATAGATAATGCTATTTCGTTTTAGTTTCTTGCCCCGCTGACATAGTTTTGAGAACCATGGATAATATAGACTACGTCTAGTCTATATTATCCATGTGAGAACGTACCGGGTATTAGCGCAAGTAGTACATGGCACTGTTTGTTGGTACCATGGGCCGGGACTATTTCACGGAACGGAACGGAACACTTGAAAACACGGAACAGCTATGCAAGTCCTCACTGCACAGTTTAAACTCCACAAACTGCATACCACTGGATAGAGCGCGACGAGCTCTACACGCTGGTACCCTTTTTGCTGGAATCCTTGCTGCTGGAAAGAATTGGCTTAGAGTTCTACGAAATCGCGTGGGCGGAAGCTCGCGTATGGCTAACTCTGGTCGTAACTCTAACACTAACCATCGTGTTCCAACAATATGGCTACCAGCATGTAGGACTCGTCGAGCTCTGTCCATTGGTGTACAGTTTGTAGAGATCAGACACTGCAGCGAGGACGTGCATAGCCGTTCCGTGTTTTCCAGTGTTCCGTTCCGTTCCGTGAAATAGCCACGGCCGTACCATGCAACTAGCCTGTTATCAAACAAGGTACCGTCTATAAGTGATAAGTCAATCATGCGTATTTATATAATAGTCTCGCTCGCATGGCCGGCCAGACCCTGTCCCGCGCTCGGCGAAGGCGAAGTCCACCGTTCTTCATGCAAGTACCGCCACCATTTGATCGCGTAGTACAAGGTGTGAGCTAATCGCTAGAAAATCACGTGGTTAGTTATCATTCCTAGCATTCTTGAATGCATATAAAAATGTGTACTCGGTCATAGCAGTGGACTACACCAGGCGCTCGATCTGTAAATGCTCTACTGAGTATCACGACTGCAAAAATTGGCAGAGGGCGCCCCAACTAAATCGACTTCGCAGCTCAGTGTCAGTGAGTTCGAGTGTACAGCCTATAGTTTAACGAGCTCACCTAAAGTGCATCATGTGATCGTGTCCTCCCTCTGATTGCATGCCAACACCCTATTGTGGGTTAAGGTAGGAAGCAAGGCATCGGCGAAATCGCGCAATTTTGCTCATGAATAATTAATGAGATGACGTCACTCGCATACGGTTATTTAGAGTTATTCATCTGTTTACGTTTTCCCATGGCGGCAACCGGAATAAACAAGGGGGGCTTCTCTCTTTGATGCGGCTAGCGGCCCTTTCAAGTTTCAAATCGGTACTCTGATGTGGCCGTGCGGTACTTTGAAGATTTGTTTTTTTTTTTGTTTTTTTTTTACGTAAGAAGCTATTCTGGCTTATTGAATGTAGCGATGGGCTATCTGAGTGTGAATAGCTAGGTGGAGTGAGCAGGAATGTTTGTGGGTCTGCTGAAGTGGCCGAAGAACAGGCTGGAAAGTGAACAGCATCCGACAGCTCCCTGACCAAGGTACTCTAGAGAGTTGACCTTTCGGCATTACAGGCCCCGCCCATTTTCGTGTTAGGGCGAATTTGGCTGGTTTGGTAGCTGGACTGGGCTGGTGAGAGGGAGTAGATGTGTGGCCAAAACTCTGTAACCGAGAGGTGAATGTGGAAAAGCATCCCTAGTTTTGCAGGGGGTAGGTTGACCTTTTGGAAAATGGCCTTGGCTTGAGTCGGTTTTAGTTGGTGTGCGTCGAATTTTTTTTGAAAGCCTAGGGTAGCCAAACCTCTGTTTTTGAGGGTGACAGTGAGTTTTGGGCTGTAGCCTGCAAGTGAGGAGAGCAGGTGGTAAATCCATCCGTAGTTTTTGGGCCTGTTTTGTGTGTGTATTGATGATGGGGTCAGAGTGTGGGTGGGGCCTTGGAGAGGGTCCAAATTTTCAGTTTCGTAGAGGGCCTTAAAATTGAGTTTTAGGGCATTTTCAAGCAGAGGGAGCAGTTTGATGCAAAGTATTGCTGAAACTTGTGTACGCTTTGATGCTGCCCATTTATCCATCAACTTGGTTTCGGAGATCGCGGTACCCATGTTTACTACCTTAAATACAGAGCAACAACAAAAGACCATACAGAACAGCAACAAAGGTAAGGACAATACACAAAAGGAGTCGCCCTGCGCACAAAGGGGCTCCCTCCAATGTTGAGCAAACACTAATTAACACTATTTCACAGTTCTGGTCCTCCACACTCCACCCCCCTTCTCCTGCAGCAAAACTGGTTTTGCTGTGATGGGTGCAGTCTTCACGATACTTCTCACTTGTGCAGCTTCAGCTTCGAGCTCCTCCCGAGCTCCCAAACACGGCCCCGGCCTGCAACACATGCAGACATGGCACACACGGCACACCTGGCACACGTACGGCGACACACGCCCCTTTCCGACCGACAAACACACAACAATACAAACGCATGGCGACACACGCCCTCTGCGCTTTCTTGAACCACTTGCCCCGGCGACTTTTGCTCCTCAGCGTCCCTTGCCCTCTCTGGCAGCAACCAGCGTCCCGCTCAGCGACCTCGCGCACTCTTGCGGCAACCCTCCGCTCCTGACGACCTTCGCTCTCTCGGCAGCTCACGCCTGCACAGTCGGTTTCGGTCTCGCTGCCTTCGCTCTCCTCGGCAGCCATGTCGCTCTTTCCCTGACTCGCGCTCTCTCTGTAGTTCTTGCGTTCCCTCTCTCTTGTGCTCAGCAGCTGTCGCACTATCAGCAACTCTGGTCTGCTGTTGCACTGACGCTGCTCTCGCGGGCCTCTCTCCTCGCTCTCTCGATGTTCCTGCTGCACACTGCGTGTGGGCCCTGCCTCCGACTGGCGGGCAGTGGATCCCTGTGGGCCCTGCCGCCGACTGGCGGGCAGTGGATCCCACCGCTGCCACCAAATGTAACAGACCCGAGCGGTATTAACTTGCAGCAGAAGAGTAATAACTGAATCGACTTCACAATCTTCACAATCCCAGAATCTCAGAATCTAACTACATACAAACCAAAGCAGTACTTAAATACAGAGCAACAACAAAAGACCATACAGAACAGCAACAAAGGTAAGGACAATACACAAAAGGAGTCGCCCTGCGCACAAAGGGGCTCCCTCCAATGTTGAGCAAACACTAATTAACACTATTTCACAGTTTTGGTCCTCCATACTGCTAGCTAAGTCGATCTCTACACTAGGGTAGACCTTCCGCATTCGGTCTGGCCACATGAGACTACGTAGCTTCCTGGTTTGCTTCGTTTCTTCGTTTTGTTTTATTTCTTACCTGTTTTGAGACGGCAGGAGGCAATAAAATTTGCATACCTTAAAATTGCCATGCTCATAAGATTATGACTGTTTATTCTCACAACTATAATTATAGCTAGCTATTACCATAGTACATCTATACATTTTCATTCTGAAATGTAATTTCTCTTCACTGAAAAACTAACACTTCTTAGTCAGAAGGCTATTGTGCAGTAGCTGTAGTATGGTAATTGGCCACTGGACAGGAGATCATGAGTGGCGGTTGTCAGTTGGTAGAATGTAGCTATAGTGCCAGTGTAAGCTGTGTGTGTGTCATCGATGCAGAAAGATATGTAGCTATTGGTTTTCAGTAACTGTGGATTGCAGCCTTACATGCAGACTATAGCTATATATAGGCATCTATCACGATTTGCCTGGAGCAGATAGGAGATATAGCTACAGAGGGAGGACACGATCACGTGATGCACTTTTAATTGCGCTCGTAAGTATAGGCTGTACACTTGCACTGCGAAGTCGATTTAGTTGGGGCGCTATCTTCCAATTTTGAAGATTTTTGCAGTCGCAATACACTGATACTCAGTAGAGCTTTTACAGATCGAGCGCCCTGGTGTAGTCCACTGCTATGACCGAGTATTATTATTATACATTTTATATGCGTTCAAGAATGCTAGGAATGGTTACTAACCACGTGATTTTGTCAAGACATGATGTTGTGTCCTCCCTCCTCAAACCAACTCTGATGTAACTGGGTAGTATAATTACTGCCAGCAGCATACGTGTGTAATATTCTCTTATTCAGATCTACTACAAAGCCTTTATTTGGAGAAGAATACTCTGACAAGTTTGACCCTCAGGTGTATCTGCGAATGTATTACACTGATAACTCTGACCCATTTCGGCTATTTCTTATGAAACAGTTGCACGATTTCTACCAGTCTTACGATTCAACTGCGTCAAAACTCAAGATACTTGACATCGGCGCTGGGCCTGTCATTGCCTACACCATCAGTGCTGCACCCTATGCATCTGAGATTGTTCTCTCTGAGTATACCGAGGCAAACCGCAATACTCTGTTAAAGTGGCTGAACAATGACCCTGAGGCTCACAACTGGACCCCCTTCTTCAGGTACATTGTGGTTGATCTCGAGAGCAAGAGCGAGGAAAAAGTGCCAGTTCGAGCAGAACTCGTACGTAAAGTTGTCAAAGCTGTTGTGCCGTGCGATGTTAACAGTGATCCACCAATTCCAGCACAGTATGTGGATCAGTACGATATCATTACAGCTTTTCTTGTCCTTGCAGCAGCTTGTGCCACACAGGAAGATTACGTAGCTGCATTGGTTAGACTGCATGCCCTCCTTAAACCTGGAGGTGCTATTGTGCTGTACGCATCTGAAATGAATGAACCACCTACACAACCTCCATTCTCATATCCCGTTGGGTCTCACAACTTCTTTGACTTACAGCTTCCAAGAGGATCCATATCCACGTTGCTGGAACAGGCTGGCTTCTGTGATGTGAAGATAAGACCACTAGCAAGGCAGGGCTTACAGGTTGCAGAAGACGAATACCCACCTTACGTCAGCTTCAACTTTGTAACTGCTTACAAGATGAATTAACTAAGCTCCTAACAATAATTATCACCAATATTGATGTCATGATCAGTTTGTATAGCTGCATGCTTGGAAAAATAAATATTGTGGAATGCTATAGTATAAATTTCACTAGGTCTATTAACACAGAGTGGTTATCGCGATTAGCAACACAATACATACTTCAAGTACTTCACTTCCAAGGAAGAGGTTACTAATTTTTACTACATGTAGTGCTGTAGTCTTCAGTTAACAGGGCACATGCCACACCATGCTACTTATAAACAGCGTCTGTGCATGACAATGTCATTGCACAATGTAAGCTACTAAATTGTCTAGCTAGTAAAACATGCATGATCGATGGTCCTATACTCAGGGGTCTCGGTCCACTGCTGCTGCCTAACTACTGTCTCCAGCCAGTGGCAGGCTACATCCTGCAGTGTCTTGTTGGGAAATGACAATGGACGCTGGTGTCCATGGGAAGCTAAATTCAGGTAGACCCCGCCGTTGCAACCTTGAACATAGCTCTGCACGTACTACATCTTCCTTTGAGAGGAATTTGTAAGAGTCTAGCATGTATAGGATGCCTACCTGGTGGCGCAGGAGTAATAACTAATGGGCATATAATATAATCACTTGTAGGAATTCGAAGGTTGTCAAGGGTGTAGTCTGAGACTAATATATTTATCCACAGGTGATTATTTGAGGGCTGGATAGATCTCCATAGCATGCGTACCTGCTTAGGCTTCATAGACCATACTCCATTGCTATGGTAAATGGTCTAAGTAAGATAGAGCCTGGAAGATAACCCATGCACATGAACATCATTGGGACGCTCGGCCAGTGTGTCATAATTGTTCTCGGGCTGTGCCCTCATCCAATTAACACTGCCCTCGGTTCCCAGAGTGTTTTTATGGCTCACATCAGGGCTCTATCCTTATACCATGGAATATGGAAACTATTTGATGTACCACAGGTGATATATTATACCCATTACTCCCATTCCCAGGGGTTGACATGCACAGCTGTTGTATGTATACAGTGCATGAGTAATTTAGTATACATTGATAGATGAATTACTGAGAGAGTACTGCATGGGAAATATCACCAAAACCTAACGCAGGTAAACAGACAAAGACTGCATGCACTGTCTGGTATCAGCTATAGCTAGGTATTGTAGCGGAGTGTCTGTTGATTGACTTGCAGCTGTATAATTCACTCTCATTTAATAGATGCACTGGAAAACCCTTATTTGGAAAGGACTACCATGACAAGTTTGACCCTCAGGCTTATCTGCAGATGTATTGGCCAGGCAACCCTCCACTATTTCGGCTCTTTGTACTGAAACAGTTGCACACATTGTACCAGTCTTACAAGTCAACAAGTGATGAACAGCTCAAGATACTTGACATTGGCGCTGGGCCTGTCATTGCCTACACCATCAGTGCTGCACCCTATGCATCTGAGGTCATTCTCTCTGAGTACACTGAATCAAACCGCAAGGCACTGTTGCAGTGGCTGAAAAATGATTCAAAGTCTCACGATTGGATTCCCTATTTCAAACATGTTGTGGTTGATCTCGAGGGCAAGAGTGAGGAAGAAGTGCCAGTACGAATGGAGCTAGTCCGCAAAGTCATCAAAGCTGTTGTGCCTTGTGACGTTAACAGTGATCCACCAATCCCTGCAGAGTATGTGGGGGAGTACGATATTGTCACATCCTTTCTGTGCCTGGTGTGTGCTTGCGCCACAGAGGAAGATTATGCAGCTGCCCTTGTCAGGCTGCACACTCTCTTAAAGCCTGGAGGTACAATTGTGCTGTTCTCAGTTGAAAGGAAACCATCCACACCAACTGCAGCTTCATACCCTGTAGGGTCTCATGAATTCTTTGACTTGCACCTCTCAAGAGAATTCATATCCAAGTCACTGGAATGTGCTGGTTTCTCTGATGTAACTGTGATGTCACTTACCGACCATGGCTTGCAGGACCAACTTCCAGAGATTTTTGCCTTCAATTTTTATACAGCTCGTAAGAGATTGTAATCTTCAGTAGTGACATTAATTCACTTTACAAAATAATGTCATGTCTTTGACTGGCTGAACTAAGCTCCTGAACATAATGATCTGACTAATGTACATGTAGAAATCAAGGACACCTTTCAAAAAGTGCAGTGCGAGGGGGAAATTTCTCCCATCATTTTTAGGGCCTGAAACAAACTGAACTGTGAACAATGCCAATAAATTGCTAGAATAGCAGCATGCTGAATACACTAACTGTCCAAAGTTTATAAGTGGACTATGAACGAGCAGCTACGACCATGAATAATAGCCGCTATAGACTACGTAGTCGGCTATATTATCCATGCTACTGTACGACCAAGTATGCGTGACTATCTATATTGTGTGTGATTAATTCGGCGACGGAAAGGCAGCTGGTTGTTGCTGGTTGCTGGTTGTTGCTTTGCAGTAACTTTCTCCACGGAAAGAACGGAGCGGACTCGAGTAGCAAAGCAAACGTCCGTAAACTAGCTAGCTAACTGCTTCACGCAAATTGAATCGGAAGCGTGTCACCGCAGTTGAACCGCACCCGTACCGTATCACGTTAGGAAACGGGAGTTTTATTTTGTCCGCGCTCGACGTTGTATAAAAGGAACATCATTTCACTACTTCCCGGATCGGAACCAACCTTCGTTTAGCTCCTTTTCTTATCGCTTTTCAACTCTTTCGACTCAGCAGGCTGCTACTTTATTTAATATACGTTACTTGTATGAAGAAACTAGCTACAAAATATGTAAAACATACATGTAGATTGTGGCCGAAGCCAACATGTACAAAATGATAGCATCTGCAGTGAGTCTGCACATCGCCGTTTTTGCGGTCATACTATCAACTACTTGCAGCTGCAAAGGTGGGAGTGCCTAATGGTGCCATAAATTGAACTGTCCCAAAATTCTCCACGAAGAAATACAAGTAGTAATATTATAGCTTGCAGGCATGAAATAAAATTTAATGACACTGCAAGGAATGCAAAAATGTACTGCTCTATACAGACACCGGTCACTACACTGAAGTCTTGGATCTTGAAGCACTGAGGTGGAATGTAAGCTCTCTACTAGCATGCCAACTGTGAGGTGTAGACGTCTCATTCATTCACTGTCAGCATGCTGCACATCAATTCCACCCTGATATTCTCTCTTGTGTGTGTGGTGTGGGGTGTGTGTGGTGTGGGGTGTGTGGGGAGGGGAGGAGTTGTTACATTTAGTGTCTCTTCCCGGAAATTAGATGATCTAAGATTGTTCAGGAATTGCCGAACTCTCCACCAATTCCAGAGTACTAGTATGGAACAGCAGAGTTATGCTAGCTGGCACTTCTATTATCAAGGGGCCACCTCATCTGCCCCCCCCCCCCCCCCCCCCCCCCCGAGAGTAGTATCCACTGGCAGTCCTGTGTATCACACCATAATAGCTACATTGTAAATCTATATAGCTACACTACAATGAAAGCAGGAAATACGTCCGGTACAATAATCACAAGGTGTAATGATATCCCAGTCCAGCATATTCCTACTATAAATGCTCTGGCTGTGTCTCCAACCAATATCAATACATTTTATGTGAAGTTCATCTCAGGGAACATTATTTTGTGTGTGCCAGGGATGTAAAGGGAGCCTGCGCATGAAGGATTACTCAGTACCAATGCCACCATTTGATTAATTTTGGTGGTCACCTGTGCGGAACGGTAACACCTCGCTCTGAACAAGCTGTGCATTACCATCTAAACATTCAGTGTGTCGGGCTGTGGAGCCCACATTTGTGCCTCAGAGCTTCAAAAATTCCTGCAAATATCCTTCCTAAACTTACGGCCATATACACCGAGAGTATTTGCGACTAGTTTACCAAGTACTTGTACCCGGGTAACCAACCAAACTGGAACAGTGTTTTGCCAGTGTTTCGTCTTGTTGCCATCATTACTCTATATTGGTTTTCTTTTGATACCCTTCATTAACTTACCATCATTATTGTACTGTCATTGCTGCCTCTCTATGTTTCATGATCAGCTGCAGGCTTTGTAGTATTAGAGTGCTAGGTTAGGGAGTGCCAGCCTAATAAATTACAGCTGACATTGCACTAGCCTCATTCCCAGGCGAGGAACGAGGCTAACATTGCACAAGCGCATGAGTAGGGATATTAGTCTAGCTCGTTACAGTGGTGTTTGGTAGCAGATGTACAGCTGTATCCAACCTAGTGTGCCATAGTTGATGTGACCTAGCTACGTGAACTAATCTCATGTGGGTCAGACCCTTCCCGTGGCAATATAATTATACTGCTAGTCCAAATTGCGGTCCAAATTGCGGTCCAGAGTCCAGTCCACAGTCCAGAGTCCAGGTTTTACGATTACCCATTGGTATGTGGCCCTCCGTATTTCCTGGAACGGATCGGACCAGAACGTTCCGGATCGGAAACACCACCTTATTCCACGGAACGGACACCACCTTATTCCACGGAACGGACAAAGGTCAAAGTACAGTAGGACTGTCGCCCTGAAGAAAGGTGAACTGAAGCTGTCATGAGGAACGGGGGGTTTTGGACACACTTTTGACTTACACGCAGGATAGAGTGGACGAGTGTTTATGGAAGTTGTAACAGAGACTGAAGGAGCTGGTATTTGCCACGGAAAGACCCCATGAACTCAGCCTGACTTGAAACTGGCACCCCTGATTATTACTTTGTCATGGTAGTCATTCATTCAACTGTCAATGGCAGGTTTGTATTTGGTTGGAATTAGTTGAACTTGAGCCCATCATGTGCACGAGCTAGTCTGGCGCATCGCACGGGGAGGGTCTGGAATCAAAACTGTATGCGTTTTGTCGCTGGGGAATCTAATTAGCGTTCGTGAATACATTTTAAGGATCATGAATACATTTATACATGCAGCAAACACTTAGGCTTCAGTTCAAACCACAGGAAGTAATGCCGTAGTGATAGCTGGTTCTGCAATCTGATTGGGGCTTCACTCATGGTTGCAGCGCGACAAAAATGTATAGGTTTGATTCCAGACCCTCCTTCCCGTGCGAGGGTCTGGCTGCGCCAGACTACACATGAGCATGGTAATACTGTACAAAATAGTTTTGCAACCAGTCCTGTACGCATCTTCTTTCTTCAGCCACCCACACTGGCCATAACTTTGCTTGCTGCTTTACATTCGGCTCCAGGTAGTAGGTTTCTGCTGGTGGCAGTCAACAAGTCATCTGTGTAAAGAATGAAATTCATAAGAAAATGAATCGGTAACTCAAATTAAGCCTGTCCTCAAGGGGGTTACCCCGTTTTAAGTTACGGTACTACACTTGTGCAGTAATCATCCTGAAGTATGCGTACTTGTGCATGTAGACTCGTGCATGCCAGTGACTGGTGTATGCATACATGTGGATGCATCATGTCATCTTGTACTGTCCATGTGAGTTGAGTTATTGTGTAACTGTTCTCTATGGACATCAGTTAGCTACTGGAGTACTCTGAACCCCTAACTCTATACTCACCATCATCACCCCTCCCACAGTAGACGCAATGCTTTGGCACCGACAAGATCTCCAAAGGTGCTGGGTGCATGGCAGAGTGGGATCACGTATGCACGCTGTCATTCTGTGAACATTTTCCCCATGGGAGAAGGCTGCTCTGCACTTTCAAAGCGGTCTTATACTGACTGTGAGTAAATTACTTACAGACAACTATGTGCCTGTGCTCAAAACATTATGCAGCATCACCAAGAATATCAGGTTCAAGTCACTGATATGATAGTTGAGTCCAGTAGAGGTCTGCGTTTGCCGTCATTGTCAGTAGACACAGTACTACAGCAAAATTCTTTCAGTGTGCTGCTACCTTTGTCAAGGTATTCCATGTCTACTATTGTACTACATGTCCAAGATCATTGGTACGTACAAGTAACAAGGTCAAGATTCTCCTCAGGACAAACTTTGGTAAGGTAGGGCGGGGTAATTCGGGCCACTTCAACGTCGCAACAGGAAAGAAGCATCCATTGGATTCTTGCTTCTAGTGAGTTGTAGGCAGGTTGAGTCCCTGGATATACATGGCCAGAAGTTTGCCTAAAGTCTGTCCGTTTTTAGTTACCGTTGACCTGAAGTTGAAGTGGCCCGAATTACCCAGTGGCCCGAATTACCCCGCCCTACTTTAGTCTCACGGGGCCAGACCTAACTGGTGGGAAGTTGTGAAGTCACATTCAATCCATCTTCATTGTTTCTGTCTGTCGCCCTGAACAAAGTAGTGGGCCTGGGGAGTGAAGTTGTAGTCCGAGCTGTACTTTGACCCTTGGTCCGTTCCGTGGAATAAGGTGGTGTTTCCGTTCCGTTCCGTTCCGTTCCGTTCGGGAAATACGGAGGGCTTTGGTATGTTATCTATCGTTAGTCTATGGTCTAACTGACGCGCTGCCAGGACGGCTACTGGTGGTGTTCCCGGAATTTAACCGACAAGGACGCAAAACCATCACCATGCAGTAAGTAAGATTTGTGTAAGGCTAAACCGTTCATCCATACATGCGGGCGGGTGTTTCAGTTTCCATTGCTGATTTCGTTTTAGTTTCTTGCCCCGCTGACAGTTTTGAGGGTTTTAGCGCAAGTAGTACATGGCACTGTTTGTTGGTAACATGCAACTAGCCTGTTATCAAACAAGGAACCGTCTATAAGTCAATCATGCGTATTTATTAAGATTTTAACCGTGTGTGTGTCTGTGTGTAACGGAAGTGGGATGTTCGTGGGGCGGGACTAGACTAGTGACGCGCGACCTTTGTACTTCAATTTACTGAACCTCGAACTCTGTGAAGATTGAGCATGGGCTGGAATCTTCCAGAACAGCCGGCGGGGAGCAGCAGTCAGCAATCGGGGAGCTGCAGTTGAATCGGACGCAATCGGGGCTACAGTAACTGCTGCTCCCCACCGGCTGTTCTGGAAGATTCCAGCCCATGCTCAATGTTCTTGAACATTCTTCACAGAGTTTGAGGTTCAGTAAATTGAAGTACGAAGGTCGCGCGTCACTAGTCTAGTCCCGCCCCACGAACATCCCACTTCTGTTACACACAGACACACACACACACACACACACACAAACACACGGTTAAAATCTTAATATATTGATATGGAAGCGCTGTAGTTCATAGCTACACCCGGGTGGGTGTCAGAACAAGTTTTATATGGGCAGAGATGCAGAAAGATATGTAGCTATTGGTTTTCAGTAACTGTGGATTGCAGCCTTACATGCAGACTACAGCTATATATGGGCATCTATCACGATTTGCCTGGAGCAGATAGGAGATATACAGAGGGAGGACACGATCACGTGATGCACTTTTAATTGCGAATCAGTGAGCTCGTAAGTATTGGCTGTACACTTGCACTGCGAAGTCGATTTAGTTGGGGCGCTATCTTCCAATTTTGAAGATTTTTGCAGTCGCAGTACACTGATACTCAGTAGAGCTTTTACAGATCGAGCGCCCTGGTGTAGTCCACTGCTATGACTGAGTATACATTTTATATGCGTTCAAGAATGCTAGGAATGGTAACTAACCACGTGATTTTGTCAAGACATGACGTTGTGTCCTCCCTCCTCAAACCAACTCTGATGTAACTGGGTAGTATAATTACTGCCAGCAGCATACGTGTGTAATATTCTCTTATTCAGATCTACTACAAAGCCTTTATTTGGAGATGAATACTCGGACAAGTTTGACCCTCAGGTGTATCTGCAAATGTATTACACCGATAACTCTGACCCATTTCGGCTATTTCTTATGAAACAGTTACACGATTTCTACCAGTCTTACGATTCAACTGCATCAAAACTCAAGATACTTGACATCGGCACTGGGCCTGTCATTGCCTACACCATCAGTGCTGCACCCTATGCATCTGAGATCGTTCTCTCTGAGTATACCGAGGCAAACCGCGATACACTGTTAAAGTGGCTGAAAAATGACCCTAAGGTTCACAACTGGACTCCCTACTTCAGGCACATTGTGGTTGATCTTGAGGGCGAGAGTGAGGAAAAAGTGCCAGTTCGAGCAGAACTCGTGCGTAAAGTCATCAAAGCTGTTGTGCCATGCGACGTTAACAGTGATCCACCAATTCCAGCACAGTATGTGGATCAGTATGATATCATTACATCTTTTCTTGTCCTTGGATCCGCTTGTGCCACACAGGAAGATTACGTGGCTGCATTGGTTAGGCTGCATGCCCTCCTTAAACCTGGAGGTACTATTGTGCTGTATGCATCTGAAATGAATGAAACACCTGCACAACCTAGATTCTCGTATGATTCGTATCGCGTTGGGTCTCACAACTTCTTTTACTTACAGCTTCCAAGAGGATCCATATCCACGTTGCTGGAACAGGCTGGCTTCTGTGATGTGAAGATAAGACCAATAGCAAGGCAGGGCTTACAGGCAGCAGATGACGAATACCCACCTTACGCCAGCTTCAACTTTGTAACTGCTTACAAGTCTGAGATGAATTAACCAAGCACCTAACAATAATTATTATGTCATGATCAGTTTGTATAGCTGCTTGTGCTTGAAAATAATATTAACTCATTATTATTGTGTATGCTAGACACTGCCCTGAACTTAATTTCTGAATTGGAAGGCTCTAACTTACTTAGACCATACACCATAGCAATGGTGTAGCGTGTAGTAAGAAGACATGCTGTGGAATTAGGGGCAGTGGTTATACTGCATGAGTATACTTTAGGTATTGAGGACTAATTGCATAACACAACCTCAGAAGAAGCAGGCACTTACAACCATATGCATGCATATCTAAACCACTGAACATCTGTGAGAGTCAGCATGCATGCTGCCATTAGTAGAATGGGTAAGTTCTCCACCATACTGCAACATTATAAGAATGCAGATGTAAAGTGACTGTACTCCCGCACAGATGCTCAGATGATTGTCGGTGCATGGATGCATGTGTGTGTCCGTGTGTTTTAGATGATTATGGTTGTAACATGATCTGCATGGGTCACATTTGTGTTGGTTTGTCTCATAATCTATGCTTCCTCATGCAACAGCACTAATTATGTGATCGCAGCAAGTAAAAATGAAACATTAGGCACAAATCCCAGTTGGCACCCCCCGAAATAGGAGTCCTGGCAAAAATATTAATGTGTTTTAGAATGTTCTGAATTTAAATTTGAGGAATTTTTTTCAAAGGGTGTACGATTTTTATGCCTTTTTGCACAATTTGGATAATTCCCCACAATAAGATATGCCTAATCAATGTTCCATTTCTACTTGATGCGTTCACATATGGTTCCTCATGCAACAGCATAATTATGCTTCCTCATGCAAGAGAAGGGTTAAGTACATGTAGTTGGGGTAAATAAAGCGCATATTGATTGCCCTATATAGCTTTCCTCAGTAGCTTGCTGTTAATCAAAAATCGTATACAAACGATTATAGCTAGTTGATTATATATAACACATCATTTCATCAGTATAATTTGAGTACAATGTGCTTATAAAATAAGTTATCCCTTATAAGTTAAACATTAGCATGCACTGATGATCGCTAACGTAGGGTAGAGGAGCTAGTAGCTAACTCTCCTTCCAGTGTTAACATTGTGACTTCCCAACATACTCTCATGTCTCCAAGCTGCAAGTTTATTCTCAATCAGGAACTCGGGGTCTTTCAAAGTTTTCATCTACCTTGATTCTGAAGACCTGCAACTCTGGTATATACAGCCAGACACTTATTGAAATATCATATTAGCTGTTATAGAAAAAAGAACAGCCGCCGCCGCCGCCGCCAAAGTTGGAGGAAAATTGCTATTCACACCCATAGTGGGGAAATTAGCAGTTCGATGACAGGCACATACACTGTTTCCCTGAAAAGAGTGGACTAAAATGCCTAAAAATGGTATTCAAGGTTGATATTTGAATGCTGACAAGTTTGCCCTGGTACCACAGTCATGTATAGCTCCTGCTGAGTGTACCCATACTAGTTATGCAACACTCAGCCATTGTTCTGTTCCGTCAAAACAGCAGTATATATGAAGGCTTACAACCACTCCAATAGACCTAAGTACTTGAAGCACTTCACTTCTTGTACCTATCCAAAGAAACTGGCTATGAATGTCTACTAGACTACTGCATCACATTTTCCCGCCCCTCCCAAGGAAGCACAGCTTATGGATTCGAGTAGCACTGGTTTCACAAGGTTTCAAGCTTATTTAGGTCCGTCATTTTTGGGTAGTTTGTCATAATGAAGTTTTACTATACATACATAGTATACTAGATGCAGCTACCTCAAACTGTTGTTAGCACCTCTCTTTAGTGTGAAAAACAGTTACCCTTTGATCTGATATAGTTCCTTTTCTGGCACAAACTTCCTCATATAGCATGCACAGTGATTGAGAATGTAGCTAGCTATATATTATTGTGACAAAGATCCAAGATTAGTACAGCCATTGACATGGATTGCAGAAGATGTGCAAGAAAGTTGCAGCCTAAGTTATGACAGCTTCCAATATAGCTACTACTTATATTGATAGTACATGTATAGTGTCAGTGATTCCAACTTCATAATTTAATCTAGCTGCATGGGTGATTGTTTTGAAGTAAATTCACTTCTAAAAGTATAGCTATGCATGTTGTAAATGTGTGCCTGCATGACATTTCTAAACAATCATTATGTGCGCACTCTGTAGCACTTGCTTTGTGCGCAAGTAAAAGACAAGCATCTGATCATGTATGTGGGTGAGCAGGGTAAGTCTGAACATAGATAATAGGTCGGCTCTAGTCTGAACCAACCACCGTGCACCCTCCACCGGGGACTCAAGCAGCAAAAGCTGAGTGTGGATGCCTTATAGAATAAGCCACAGCATTATCCTTTCGGTAACTGCAATATCCAGTACAACCAGGCCAAACTGTTAGTGTCTGGCGATGCGAGACGAAGTGGTTCTGGTGACCGAACAAGCGACGAAAGCTGGGCGGGGCCTGGAAACGAGGCTAGCGTGGGCGGGCCGGCGGGTGGGAGGTCATGTTTGTAAAGGCATTCATGCGCAGCAGGTATTCGTTTCAGAGTTGTGAGTCTGTGCCAGTAAACAACTTACGAATCCCGAGGTAAGCACACTGGTACTGCGCGCCATGTAGTTTCAACTAGGATTCGGGCTCTGTGCTCGAACCATATCACTGAACGCCCGCGCTACGCGCGCTGTGTTCCATAGTGGGCGTGTCAAAAGCTCTACATGTACTAGAACATGATTGACCCACGGCGAGGTTCCTTGTACTAATACGCCTGTTTTGTCCTCCAAGCAACTGTGTAGCTAGTTTTACTATGTGTTTATTGTTGAAGCATAACAATACCACTTCCTTGTTTCCAGCCTTGACAGAGAGTTCCAGGATGGTGACTATCAAGGAAAAGTTGCTACTTCTGTTGTTTCTCCTGGTGATCGGTGTACAGTACTCTCTGCAGCAGGTAAACAGCCATTGCTAGGGAGATAATAGTATGAATGGCAATGCTCTATGAAGGTTTGAACTAACACTGAGTGACCAAATCTACAGCTATTTTAGCTAAAGCCAGTTCCCTCCATCATTTCATTCTGTGAACTGTTGCCCATATCCATCTTCTCGTAGTGCACAGTTACAGAAACATACCATACTCATGCATTATATATTAATTAATTAACCCTTTAAGACCTAACGTTGCATATCTGCAATGTGAGCCGGACTTTCAGCTTCATGATGTCACATCCGACAATGTCCTTGGGAGATAGGTTCTGCGACAGCAGAAAGGGCGGGACAGGGGAGGTGGGTGGGTGCACCCGAAGGGTGCAAACAGCATGGCCGTGTCTGGGCTCCACGGTAGAAAGGTCTTGGTCGGCACTGGGAAGGCCATTTCTGCCGTTTTTGGCATAAATGGACTTAGAAAGTAGCTGTCTTGCCTTGTAGGGCCTCCATTTCCAGCGTTCATGATCCGTTTTTTAGCTACGGCAAGTTGGCATTTCTCGGGAGGCTTGATTGCAAGTTCGTTAATTGGTGGGTGTGGTTAAGTCACGTATATGCTTAGTGTAGCTGAAATTACCTGTGTGAGCCGTTTCGAGCCCAGCAATGCCAGGGAACAGAAATTATGGTATGTTTAAGTGTTCTATAGACTGAAGATGACCTAGAGAAAGAAACCTGGGCCCTAAAGAGTTAATTAAGTGCAGCTCACTTAATCGATAAGTTATAACGCATAAATTATAGTGCATGTCCAAATCGCATAACTAGCTATGATGCCAAGTGGTGAAACAGTAATGCATGGTTCATGCCACCTACGGGCTATTCAGTCATAATATTACCAGTGAAAATCGTTCTTTGCCAGGTAGAGGCGATAATTATCATTTCTTAACCCTGCATTACACATGCTGAATGTGATCTCCTTTCCAGGAGGTCAACTGCACCCTGCTCAGCACCTACCAGGTTGATTACTTCCTCGACTTTCCAGAGGTCAATTGCTCTGGAGGTAATGAGAGCATTGTCTCGAGGCCAGCTCCCCTCACTATGGATATATCTTGTGGCAGCAGTGCGCAGCAAGTGATGGAGATGGCCGCGAATGCTGACCAGAGTTATGGTTTCACTGTCACCTATCCTGGAACGGCAGTTGGTTACACAATCGATGCCATAAATGGAACTGTAAATAGTGACCCTTGCTTCTGGTTCTTCTACCACCAAGTACCTGGTGGGGACGCAGTCTTAAGCGACAGCATTACAAACTTTATAATACCTAGCAATGGAAGTCAGGTGATCATGCGGTACCAGACAACACCTGTCCCTCCTCCATCTCCATCTCCATCTCCTTCTCCCGTACCTTCACCTACAGCAAACCCTAGTGGGGGGGACAATGCTGCCTCGCTCTTGCAGGTCAATGTGTACCTTGTCCTCCTGCTATGCCTCGGGATGTTCATACAGTAATAAATGATGCATGTTCCTTGCAGTGCTGGATGTGGAGACTCCTGCAGTTATGGCTTTGCTACATGTATGATTGATTTAAAGATGTGCATGCTTTATATACTAGGTCCTATAAATGTGATTTGTCAAATGTAGAGAAGCAAAACTTTCATTAATCAATTGACGAGTAGTGGTGTGTGATATACCCAGGAGTATTTACGGTACCAATAGTTTCTATATAGCCAGGGATGAATGATCATTTCATGTCGCCAAAGATCAATACTGCGGCCGGTGACTCAAAAGTCGAATCCTATAGCATGCATTTACGGTAGCAATTAAACACCGGTCACTAGTATGGCAGAGTAACACCTGCAGGATCATCCAGGGACATACTGTCTCACCTTGATCTTGATTACACCAGAATGAGTTCACTGTTAGTCCTAAGATTGTCCAGGAATTGCCGAACTTCCCACCAATTCCATGCTATTCTGGAACAGCGGAGTTACGCTAGCTGGCAGTTCTATGGGGCCACCTCATTCCGGCCCCACCCCCTTTGTCACATCTAGAGTAGTATCCACTGCATGGCATCCCTGGGAACCGTATTCGGACCCTGTCCCACAATAATTATGTGTATCATACCATGATAGCTACATTGTAAATCTATATAGCTACACTACAATGAAAGCAGGAAATTCCGGCCGGTCCAATTAATCATAAGGTGTAATGATATATCCCAGTTCGGCATATTCCTACTATGAAATATATAGAAAGTGCAAGTACGGAGCATGCATGCATATAATGATTTCACCAAGAATGTGCTGAAAGGACTAGCTAGCCGCTGAAAGTAAACCTTCAATTGCAGATCATTGGGTTTCACATCTATTGTTGTATGCCTACTGTACATGATAGTTTCAGTTTTCAAGCAGATGTTTACCTCATAAATCCTAATACAGTTACTGTTACATATAATTATGTATGTAGAACGGGTGTGTGGTCCCCGTAGCTAGAATGGAAATTGAAGGCCTCAGTCTGCCTGCTAGGAATGCAATACTTATAATAGAAGTACTACCTATACTCTGTAATTCGAACAACATCAAAACAAGTGAGAACAGTAACAGAAACAGGATATTTTGGTTGTTGGTTGAGGAAAAAACTGGAGCAGTCACTTGCACATGCTGCTTGGACAACTACAGTAACGGTCAGGATGCAAACTGCAAATGGCTATAGATCGATGCATCATTAGCCTGTAGCAGCCAAATCAGCCCGGACTACCCATAAGCACACTATAGGAGTTTAATAGGTGTACATGTTCTTCTGCTTCTCCACTGCTTTCATTCTAATGGCTGCTGTCATGCTTTCCACATGCACCCTGTAGAAGGCACCTGGTGACACTCTGAAGCCAGCTGATCACGGATCAGGTTGCTCAAACATGCCGGCAACATTCGGGTGGAATGTAAACATATATCAGTTGCAGCCTACCATATATGGTAATTTGGGAGAGTGTAGCTATTTTATGCTGTTTGCAATATGATTGTTACAGAGCAATTCAACTTCAGGTGCCCAACACGTACTACCTGATCAATTGGCCATCCACCAATGAAGATTGTGGCATCACCTTAATAAACCACATACCATGCCATAATTGCGTGTAGTAGATGGTCTTTACCAACCATAAGAAACAGCTTAAGGAAGCAAAATCCTGTATTAAAGTATAACGCCTAGTAATAAATTCCCCATATAAATTCTTATGGCTTATGAGAGCTCATGACGGCTTTTGCAGTCATTGGTTGGTAAAGAGTTAAACTATGGTGGACATGTGCCAGAATGACTGGCTATTCTAAACACATATTTCTGCAAGGCACTGTCACGGCAGACCTCAACTACCAGTTGTATGAATAAACAGTGAGGCACTCCACATCATGTAAATCTGATTGATTCCAGAAGTGCAGTGTTTGTTGCTGTTTAACTGTTCAACTTTGACAACTGTCACAAACATTTCAAAACTCGACACACAATTGGTACAAGACAACAACTATAGTATGTATTATACAAGGTTAATTTGCTTCCAGTGATATTTTCTCTGTGTACAGCACTAAAACACCTGAATACGGTTATTTAGTAGCTCACAAACATAAACCATGCCACTCCTGTTTGTAACAATACCCATTGGAAAGTTCAGTTCATTCACACTCTTCCCTATCCTACCAAAACTTGCAATGAACTCGTGAGGAGCACTGCTTCGGAAAATGGATACACGATGGTTGTGTGATTCTGTGACGTAAATCATGTCCTTGTCTATATGGATATTCTCTGGTCCTGCCAAGCATCCTTGACGAGTTCCTTCACTTGAAAAAGAAAAGAGATACTTCTCCATCGTATTAAACGCGAGAATACAGTTGTTGGCATAATCGGTAATGTACATATTGCCTGACGGATCGAATGCTATATCATTTGGCATGCTTGGCTTTAGTAAACCTTCATCTATATTTCTGAGGTTGATGATTCGAACGTATACGAGTCCTGAGCTGAACACCTGAATACGGTGGTTGTCTCGGTCACAAACAAAAACTTCAGTTCTGCTGTTCACTGCTATACCTCGAGGTTTCTTAAATTCACCTCTATTGGTACCTTCCCTTCCCACAGAGCTCATGAGGTCGCCACGATTACTGAATTTATTCACGCAACTTCTCCCACCAGCTGCATCGACTACGTAGAATGTTCCTTGCCAGTTTATAGCCACACTAGCTGGGTATATTAGTTGGCCAGAACCGAAGGATCCAACTTGCCGACCAAGATCATCCAGCTCAACAACCCTTCCTCTGTTCCACTCGCACACTAGAAGATTGCCATTCGGTTTTAGAGCTAGTCCCCGGGGATTTGTAAGCCCTTCAATTATCGTATGGCACTGTCCAAGTTGGGTCACTGGTTGCAATACAACAATATTGAATGGACTTCTGGGGATCATTTTATCATTTACGCGGATTGTAATTTCATGCTCACCTCGGTATTTTGGGCAGAAAGAGACTTGGTACTCTGCCATCCCTGTAGCAGTAACATCAGCATGAAATTTATCATCATTGCTGAGACACTTCACCTCAACCGAAACGTTCTGAGGAAACTTGCACGGTTCGCCACCCTTGTCAAGCGCTGTGACAGTCAACTTTTCGAATTTCATTGTCTCTGCTGATACGAGTCCTGGTCCTTCAGCGGTGCACTTAGACGAGTCAGCTTGTGTAGTGATAATACCAGCGTGTTTCTGGAATATTTCTTGAAGATGGGAACCACACGGCATCTTAATAGCAAGGTTTGGCATCTCAACTGGTTTGATATTCACCCTGGAGTACTGTTGTAGTATCTGTGATATTCTTTTTTGCAAGAATACGTAAAGTTGCAGCAATTCCCTATTGATAGGCGCTTCGATTTGTAGGCAGCTTGTAACAAGTTCTTCCAGTCGCTGCATTTCTGCAGAGATACGTTCAAACTCCAGTCGTTGCTCATCGAGCTTTCTCACTTTGCTCTTTGTTGTTTGAGAGATTTTTCTCCTCATGTTCGTCTCATATCTATCAAGGGTTTGACGGAACCGTTTAAGTGAACTTTCAAGAGAATGTGTCAAGGACTTTTCCTGCTCTTCAATCCTATCCTTGATGTCCGAGATTTGTACGGCAGCACCTTTCACTCGCTTGTGTACTAATCTAACACTGGGGAGTTTGCCATCAATTTCTTTTTTGGTTTCCTTGACCACCTCACTGAGGCACTTGCAATCGTGTTCTTTGTGTTTCACCTGAATCGTACAACTTTGGCAAATCAGCTCGCTGCAGTCACAGCAATAGCGTGCATGTTGATCTTGGGCACAAACCCTACGAGAACATACGTCACATTGTAGATCATCTTCTGTACCACCGCTCCCCAGCTTCAAGCACATACTGTGATGAACTGGTGGTGCATCAGGCAGCATTTTGACATCGTCGTCCGGAATATTGACATCCTTGCAGCACTCCGGGCAGTGGAAGTCCCTGTCGGGTATACGCAGCGATACAATACAGTCTTGGCAAAAGCGGTGAATGCATGGCAGCAATTTTGGATGGTGATATTGCTCATTACAGATTGAACATTTTTCAGGGACATACACTTCTGACATCTCTGTAGCTAGTAAGCTAGACTAAATTAAGACAAACACTCAGCTCTTTATATAACAAGTAGCTAATTGCACTTAACTTTTGGTTTCCAAGTAAAGAGATACCTTTCCATAGCCTTGTGTATTTCACTTTTAAGTGTTACTGTAGTTACAGTTAATGGAGGGAGTTTTGTGAAAGGTTGCAGGAGTCAGTTTCACTGGAGACATGGCTCAAGCTTCCTTGTTAATTAAAGACCACTGCTCAAACTCCAGTATCTTTCAACCGTTATCCAACCACCCTCTAGTTCCACTATAGCGTGCATAGTAGAATGGGGAGCAGTGTATCCATTACTGTGAATAGGAAGCGGCCGGAGTGCACTTGCAATCACCCTCTTCTTTTACCTCACAACCATCCCAGTTTACATTAGCTATGAGGCAACCAGTTATTACAGCTACTGCATGCATGGAGAGTTTGGAGACACAACCAAGACAATGCACTTTCTTACCACTGAGCCAGCACTCCCATCACAGCTCAGATTTGCTACATCAATATGTAGCTACAAGGCTGATAACCTTGGTGCCTTCTGTGCTACACACCAGCCTGACTACAACGGAATTTCAGTTAAATGGAAACGTATTAGTATAATGAGGCCAGATACTAAGACCCAGCACTGCCGCAAGTCATAGCAAATATTTTTATGGTGTTTGGAATGTGGAAATCCTCATGTGGAAATCCTCATTCTCATTCCCACAAACCAGTTTCTGAGGTGTTCAAATCTGGTAATAAGCAGCGAACTCCTTAGGCTAGCTAGTCTTGTCCCAGACCCTCCTCCCTCCATACATGCACAGTGCTGCTGCATGCGTGGAGGACAGGGTGTGGGGATCTGAGGACGAGACGAATGAACTCCTGAGATTTTAGTTCTACAATGGTATGAGTTAGCTATGTCAATATTAGGACAGGGGACATAGATTTCAATATTTAGGGGTACCTAGATCGAGTGCACATTAGCAGCTGGAATCTTGCCAGTTTGGCATGATAGCTACTATGAAATGGAAAGTGTAATTATATATAGCTTCAACAAGAATGTGGTAGTCATTGAAAGCAATTTCTGTAATTGCAGATGATGGGGTTCCATATTGTTGTTAGTTTCACTGAACTAATTTCACTTTTCAAGATGCTAATCCCTTCTTCTTCTTCTTTGTATCCTCCTTTCTAGGAGAGTATCCCAAGTTGGGCTAAATAGGGCCAGACTGGAGCAGGAGAGAGTTGCGGTACGCACGTAGTTGGTCAAGGAAATCGATGATGAAAACTGGTGTTGAGTGGTCCTTGATCCATACACAGCCCAGCATGACGTCAGCAAAACGGTCCGGTTCCTGCACCATATCCGGGAGCAACGGCTTGACGTGGGCGGGAGCATCTGAAAGTAATTCGAGGCGACGAGCAGAGAGGGATGGGCAACGCAAGATGAAATGGGCGGAGTCCTCGGGTTCAGTGCGGCATAACTTGCAGGTGGGATCACCAGGTAGAGCCTCCGACGAAACCTCGAGGCGTCAGCCTCCAGACCATCACCCCTCGATGAGCTCGATGTAATGGTTGATGTTGAGGAGCCGTTTGGTGGAGTTTTTCCAGGATGTTTTACCTCTTGGGTTGGTCAGGAGATGCTCAAGGGATGGGAGGTGGAGGCTGTCCAGTAGTCGGCTCCACAGTGGGATAATCCCTGAGAGTAGAGGGGCTGACAACCACGTGTACAGTAATTGAAATGTTACACGATATTTATAGCTATTTGCCAATGATTTTAGCAGTAGCTAGCTATATCTGGGACAGTCCATGCATGCATGAATTCGATACCGGGTAGGAACTGATGTCCTGACTGGACTTTTCTTGCCAAAGATTACGAGGTCTACTGTACACTAAATCTCTTCAACAAGTGGAGGTTGGGCATGCACTTCGATTGATTACTCTGTAGCTAATAGTTGTTGCATGCACCTATAGCTATACAGCTGTCCATCATTCCCATCAGGCTCCAGACTGCCAATAATTATAATGCTTCATGCAATAGTTAGTAAATTACTAATAATTATTATGCAAATCAGGAGAAGCTGGAGTGTGACCATTCTACCCTTCGTACGATTATTAGGGATACTGATTTCATTTTTGATTTGTGATTGCTATGGTAACTTTCAATGGAGTGTAGCTACTCCCTGTTATCTCTGTTACCTCTGCTTGCAGGACCCATGCCCACCATCAGTACTAGCAGCTCAAAAAGCTGAAGCAAGATTAACTCAAAGTAGCTAACTTATAGGTAGCTATAAGCAGATGTGAAACTGATGTGAAACGAAACGAACCTATATTAATGAGCCATTCAGCAACTGCTCTTCTATAACTGGGTTGGTTTACCTCGGCTGATCTTCAAAGTTCCCGGCGTCAATCCACATGGCTATAGTGTAGTGCCGCCGGTCCACATTGGCTCGACTTGGCCACCTAGTACTCTCGTGCCCAGACCACACCTAGCCTCGAATCGTTCCTCTGGCACGGCTGCAAGATAAAATCTAGCTGGGCAGAGGCCTGGGGACGACAGTATAGTCACACCCGCGCGATCGCGCGAGGGATCGAGTGTACGTGCATGGTAACATGAACAGGGAGTACACTCCATTGAATTGCCAGAAGTTTTCATACTTTATGGTCGTTTAGTTTTAATTATCCTTGGTCGATCTGCATGGGCATATCCCATAGTATGGTATGAGGCGCTGGTCACGTGTCTCCGAAGTAATTATGCGCGCTATTATATAGAGGATCAGTTGTCATAGAAGGTGATCTCTGGAGTTTAATAGCCTCGGTACTAAGCAGCAACGGAAAGCTGGGCGTGGGACTGGGAACGAGGCTAGGAGTTTAATACAAGGACGCAGGCGGACATCATCATGCAGCAGTAAGATTTGTTTGGCAGTGTCTATTCACTAGACTGGACTACTGCAGCTGGACTCACTCCAATATGCATGAAATGCCTTTTCCATCCATTTCAGTGTAGGACAGAAGTTAAGCATTCTAAAGTTGTTTAAGCGTCTTTCAAGCCTTTCTCAAAGGTCATGCGGATATTTATTAAATACGCCGTGGATATTGGTCCGGCAGGAAGTACATACTTTAGGTATAGGTACCGGAAATGCGTGCGCATCTAGAACTGGCCTGGCCCTAATTTACCCTAACCCATTGCCCTACTTCCTGCCGGACCAATATCCACTTAATAATTAGTCGTAGACTGTGAATCTTGTTTTAGTGTGATGGAATAGTATTTCTGCTTCAGCAAAAGGCTGGAGTTTGGTTTCTGCACTAAACATTGTAATCTTTTTGTTGAAGCTCATTGAATATGCATGTGACCTTTGTCAAGTGAGGGAACTTATATACATACTCAGTGTTGTTGTTGTTGTTGTTGTTGTTTGTTTCTTTGTTTGTGTGTGTTTACCTTAATACGTAAAAAAAATTCTTCAATATGTCTAACTAGGCATGTAATGTTTGATAGCAATTAGATCTTGGACGATGACGGTAGTTTGCAACAAATTTTATTTGCAACAAGATCTAATCGCTATTGAATACTGCTGAGCATGGTAACATGACACTGGAAGTTTAGGGAACTAATAAGCTGAAAATGGCAATTTTGGGTGAGTAAAGTAGTCCAGTCCAGTGATTAGACACTGCCTTGCTTCTTTGCTAGCTACTGCAGCTGTCAGCACAATAATAAGCCAGTTGGATGCAAGCGAAAGTATTCATGGAATGTATGACGTCACATCCGGTTGCTCTATTGCAGTGAATGGTGAAATCGGTAGGTGGGCATTTGAAATGTGCGCGTGATTAAAACTATACCGATCACACAATTTAAGTGACCGCGGTGATAAACAAAAGTCTTGGACGTTCAAGACGGTGAGCGAAGTGTGAGAATCGGTTGAAGTACGAACGAGAACAAAGCGGTCTAGCTATGTCTACGGCCCCCCTGGCTCCAGTGTTCAGGCTCTGTTCCTGCATAGCTAGATTATTATACTTCGAAAGTATTAGCTACGGTTTCTGTGACGCTTACTGCCGCGGACATACCGGGAGCAGACCTGAACGACTCGGCTGTTGGTTCTCTTTTGGCATTGCTATAGGGAAAGTGCCAGGAACAAGCTCGCGACTGCTCAGCATTACTAAGGCATGGGAAATCAATTTCACGTCACGCGGAGAATAAATTATAGTCTACGAAAATATTCATTTAGTGTACGGAGAAAGATAATGGCGGCGCGATGAAACGAGCAGAGTATAGTCTACTAGTGTGTCTCTCTGGATGATAGTTGTAGCTTCGCTTTGTGCTAGTTGTAGCCTATACCTTTGGTAGTTGCTTGTGTGACTACGTGGTGCTGCTCCTGTGTGGATTTCGAACGGTAGTATATGCCTGAACTTTACACTGTGTGCTGCCGACTGTGTACATGGAAAGTGTTGGACGAAAGGCGGAGGTGAAGAACGCTACACAAAGTTGTCGGATATGGCTTGGGGGGTTGAGTATGAATCGGCAATAGCAAAACTTGCTACATGGAAGTGAGTTCACCGTTGATACTCGTTTAAGGGCGTGCTTTGTGTCGTAACGCTACTCGATGTTGATGACTTTCGGCATCCAGCAGGAGTGTTGTTGGTGACTGCTGATTCATGTAGATGGTTCCGTGTGTAGTACCATGAGCTGAACGTGTACAGAAAGTTTGGTCGCGGACAAAAGTTGTCTTCACCTCCGCCTTTTGTGATTTATTCTTAAATATTGGACGATTGATGTGGGCCGCAATTACTAGCCACGCCCACATATGGGGTTTCCATGGTAACGTGCATATAGCTTGGGGTGTCTATTATATAGGTATCATCATACTCCATCTGATTCCTTGTACTTTACAAAATATTGATGAAAGTGTACCTGTATGTCTAGAACTCAAATTATGCCAGTCCCATGCCTTAGTTCGCCTGAGTGCGACCTCAGCTGCCTCGCATCCATCCAAAACACGCTGAACCATCTCGGTCTCCTACCTGGATCGCTTGGAAATTAGTGGAAGAAGGCGCTCGGATCCTGGCTTGAGTTGTTGCCACAACATGTTACATGTATGTCCAGCATACTGCGTTGTTCTCGTTTGTACTTCAACCAGTCTCACTCTTTGCACACTGTCTTTACTGCGAGGTCCCTTGTCAAACACCACAGTCACATGAACTGCATGTGTAATCGGTATGGTTTTAGTCACGCGCAGGTTTCAAACCGCCCCCTGCCAATTTTGCCATTCATTGCAATACTTAACGTGGCTATAAAAGAGCAACCGGATGTGACGTCATGTCAATCAAATTCCTTCGCTCTTGTGTGCAAATGGCTTATTAGCTAGCTAAAAGATAATGTGGCCGCGACGTGCAGTGTCGACCTGGCTGTTTATAGCAGAAAGCCTATAGCGGCTACTAATGGGCTGGGCACTTCCTGAGGTAGCCCAGAACCCAATGAGCAAAGTGCCTGGAGCCTCCATGAGGACCATTTATTTGCAAGTACAGGTAATAAGTGTATCATGGGTTACTCCATACGGCTAACTTAGTACCCTAAGTGTAGATTTATGTATTACACCCCTAAACCTTTGGTACCATTTTGAAAAGGACACCAGAGTTGCCGTGGAGCTGTCGGGTACACTAGCCTTGTTCTTGTTCCCAGCCCCCGTCCAAAAACACTTCCGTGTTATGAATCTGTCACTGCATGCATGCACATGTCATCAAACACGTGCTACAGTAGGACACCTTGTGCTGTAGTGGGTGGGTACATGCAGTTCAACAAAGGACAGAACCTAAGCAGTGCCAGGTAGCAGCATGCCCTGGTTATGAAAATTGAATAAGGCTGGGGCCTGTTAGCACACTTAATGTATCATTTTTGTGAGCTCAAATTTGTAGTCTTACTTAACTTGTTCAAATAGATCCACTGCAAAGCTCTACTTTGGAGAAGACTACCATGATAAGTTTGAGACTCAGGCTTATCTTCAGACATATAGCCCCAGTGATCCTCCCCTATTTCGGCTCTTTGTACTGAAACAATTGCACACATTGTACCAGTCTTACAAGTCAAGCAATGAACAGCTCAAGATACTTGACATTGGCGCTGGGCCTGTCATTGTCCACACCATCAGTGCTGCACCCTATGCATCTGCGATCGTTCTCTCTGAGTACACCGAATCAAACCGCAAGGCCCTGCTGCAGTGGCTGAAAAATGATCCAAAGTCTCACAATTGGATTCCCTATTTCAAACATGTTGTGGTTGATCTCGAGGGCAAGAGTGAGGAAGAAGTGCCAGTACGAATGGAGCTAGTCCGCAAAGTCATCAAAGCTGTTGTGCCATGTGACGTTAACAGCGATCCACCAATCCCTGCAGAGTATGTGGATGAGTACGATATTGTCACATCGTTTCTGTGCCTGCTAGATGCTTGCGCCACAGAGGAAGATTATGATGCTGCATTGGTCAGGCTGTGTGCTCTCGTAAAGCCTGGAGGTACAATTGTGCTGTACACACTCGAAGATGAACCGTCTGTACCAATGCCAGTTTCATACCCCGTAGGTTCTCACAGGTTCGCTTACCTGCATCTCTCCAGGGAATTCATATCCAAGTCACTGGAACGTGCTGGTTTCTCTGATGTGAAGTTGATGTCACTTACCGACCATGGCTTGCAGGACCAACTTCCAGAGATTTTTGCCTTCAATTTTTATACAGCTCGTAAGAGGATGTAATCGATCGGTTGATGATACCACTCACTTTAAATGTCTTTCACTGGCTAAACTAAGCTCCTGAACAGAATGGTCGGGCTAATTGTATAGTAGTTAGCACAATACACCACGCGTGTTACGCATTATTTGTTTATACTTTTACTGTCATGATAGCGTGATACAATAATTATTGTAATGTTTATGTAGTTTGTATATCGTAGTGAGGTATAGCCCTAGAACTGATATTAAATTTTTATCAAGCATGCATGTGGATTTGCATGCATGCCTGCACCCCTTGGAGTTCGATAGTGCTTTGTGAGCTTGTATATAGGCAGGTGGGGAACATGTTTGACGCTCTCATAGACAATAATAATAATTAGCTAATGTCACTTGCTACAGTTATTCCATTTTGGCTGATTTGTAGGTTTGTACGTACTGTTGAATCTCGCATGCAGAGAGATCGCTCCTGTATAACCTATGCATGCAGGTATAAACACACTACACACTTTCCCTGCTTCATGTTGTGAGTGTAGATGGTGGCTCCCGGCCGCTAGCGCTATCACTGTAGCAAGATCCCGAATGGAGATGAGCAAGTGGAGAATGGAAACCTGGAACCAGACACAGCCAGTAGCTCCAGTCCAGACTGATGTGCATGCATCTCAGATGAGCAAACAGACCAAAGGAACAAATGGCCTGATAAAGTTTTACCTTACCTAACACAAGCTCAATCGGATAAACACCACAATGGAAGCAATCTTAACAACTCATTGTCTTAGAAGTTTATGCATATATATAACGCCTAGTATAAATTCTTATGACCGCATTTGCCTTCATTAATGATCATTGGTTGGAATAAGAGTTAATTGGTTCCTTTAATTGTGATAACCGCAGGCAATTGTATCTTGAATCCACGTCACTTTGCCTGTTTCTTGCTGCTCCCATGCACTCATTCCTCTTGTGCTGCGCTAGTGAGCTGATTGCTAGGGGACCCCCTGCAATAGCAGAGACAGCAGACATGTACAATGTCTTATATCATTGCTGTTATGCAGCTGCAGAAGTGCATTTTAGTGCATCATGTAGAAACCATAAAGTGCCACCATAGTGGGCCTTGTGGTGTTGTGGTGTTGCTATGCAGACAGGTGGCCACAGACTGAGAGGAGAGGGTGCTGCATGCAGGAACCTCGTCCATGGGACCTCCAAGAGACCAGTTCCATTCCAAGAAATGGGACAAGAAGCGGGACATGGGTAGAACGGAGGACGATCAGGTGTTTCGGAGGAGACACTTAATTGGAAGAAAAATTGTATAGTTTTAGCTTATTGAATGTCTTAGGGACAGTTTATATTAGCTTTGGGGGTGTACATTATAACCCGACTGTGTATGCACGTGACCTTTGACCTCTACCGACTTGTGGAAAGACAGGCTATGCAAACAACTTTAGCTTCTCTCCTACACTGAATAAGGCATGGGTCCAGTGAATAAGGACACACTACATGTACTACCATATTTTTCTCCCCATTTTCCATTTTCCGTTTCCGTTTTCCATTTCGGTCGTTTCCGCGAAGTCCACATGCCCCATGCATATGGTGTGGATCTAATGTAACGCATAGAGTGTGACTTATAATTCATTGATCTAGTGTAGAGTTTATTCATGGTGCAAACCATATATGGTCAATACGGCTGACTGGACACAGCTATTGTACATATTATATTATATCAATCAATCAGACTACTAGCCTCATTCCCAGGCCTACTCCGTTCTTGGTTTGCGTTGACAACACACAAGATTGATTGAGTGTATGCAAACTGAAGAGCGAAAGATGAGTAAGCCTGGGAATGAGGCTATGGGTCCACCACAGCCAGAGGTGAGTTTACTAAGGCATCTGAGGGCCATCAAACACAGCCTTAACGTCCTCAGCATTAGATGCCGAAATGAAATGATTGGCCATCCATCTTCCTGGATCTCGAGCATTATTATATAATTATTATAGCATAATATAAACATAGCCATTAACAACGTAGCATACTAACTTTATAGTAACTAATCTGCAGCAGCTGTCTGTTGGATAATACTATCTAAATGATTTTCAAGCACAGCCTTAACATCGTCAGTGTTAGTTGTGGCAATGAAATGGTAGCCCAGTACCCTGGAGGAACTATCGCCAAGACACCGTGACTCGAACATTGCACGTAGGAACTGTTTTACATCGTCCAGATTGTGTGGGTCACCAGTAAAGTCCGGGAAATGATCCTTGATGCTGCTGTGCCTTATCTTCTCCATTAGGTGGTCGGCCTTGGTGAAAAGTACCACGAAGGAAGTACGTGCGAAGTGTCTGTTGTTCACAATGGCCTGAAATAAGTTGGCACCCTCGTCCAGTCGATTTGTCTTAGTATCCTCAGAAAGCGTTTGATCAAATCCATTGGAGGGTACGAAAAAAAATATTGCTGAGACATCATCAAAACAGTGGATCCATTTTCTCCTCTCTGATCGGGCACCACCCACATCAACAACTCTGAAAGTCGTGTTCTTGATGCGGAAATGATTCTCAATGATTCCAGTAGTTTGACGCCGGCAATAAAGGATATCCTCCACAGACGTGGTGTAATCCTGCAAAATTTTAAAAAAATCTACTATGATTATTTGTACTATAGTGCGTAGGAGGTTCAAAGGCACCGGCTGTGGTTTACATTCCGAAGCCATGCAGCCGAGCAACAGCTGTGGGTTTATAGAAATTAGAGCAGGATGATTCAGCGTTTATGGAAATTAGACCACAGCTCAGCGCATTCTGAAGTGTTGGAGCGTGCAAGGATCTCTAATTCAGGTAGCTATAGTACAAGCCAGTTAGACTATGCCCTTTTGTGGTTTATGGGAAATCCCACTGGAGGCTGTTCACTTGGCTGGGCCTCGGTGTCTAAATAAACAGCCTAAATAAACAGCCTCTCGTGGTTATTTCCCATAAACCACTCAAGGCCATAGTCTAACTATACTAGCCTGAGAATGCAGGACATTGTGGGGCAGCGAGTACATGCAGGTGCTGAATGTGCATGGAGCAGTTGCATGTGAATGTCATCAGAATGTGAGTCTTACAGAGAGCATAGCACAACTTTAATAAGGACACAGATCACACCAGAAGTTATGACACTAAAAATATACTCGTGCATGCACTTCACAGCGTTGAAGCAGTCTGGCAGGTAGGTCCAGGAGCGGTCTCTGTCTCCGTTGTTGCCACCGAGGATGACTTCCTCGTTCTCTGCTAATGCCAGATCTGTCATGACTGGTCACAGTGAGTTTAGTGCTACCGTGTGCAGGGCAGTCAATTTCCGAGTCTGGCGATACTGAAGCAGTCTAACAGGCACATCACTGCATGCAGGACATGCGATGGCTTGAAGCGCTCTCCCCGTCTTCATGAAATGCTTTAGCCACTCACCGCCCCACTATAGTCTCCATCCTTGCAAGGCCTTGCTGTTCATAGTTCGCGTCTCAGTTGGACAGTCTCCGCAACATCATGAGCAGGAAGTGAACTCAGTTTGGAAATAACGCAGATGCAAGAACACGCAAAATACGAAGTGATTTACGGCACGACGTACGATATATATATATATATATATATTACACTCCTGGTAGGGGAAAAATTGTGCCGCGTAAATAAATAATTAATATAATATAATGTTTGAGTACTTAGGATTGGCCTACATAGATTCTGACTACACCGCCGTGATCGCTATCAAGCACTGACCTGAATGATAAAAGTTGGTGCTGAAACTCACCTTGGTGGCTGAGATATGAGCGCTTTTGTCTCGCCGTTGGCCGCCATTGCTCGAGCGCTGTCTTCGACTTCCTGTGGCAGTACCGTTCTCAGGAAGGCACACGAAGACCACACGGCCGTGATCGCTGTCGTTCACTGACACTTACATGCCAAAACTCACCGTGCTGGCTAAGTTGTAAGTGCTGTAATAATGTCTTGTCTTCCTTTTGGCTGCCATTGCTCGCGATCGACTGAGCGTGGTAGACTCTACGTGGTTGCCACGTGGCATGTGCGTTAATTGGAACGAATTGCAATAATTAGCTTGCGCTACGGCGAGTCGCGGGGTTGCAATGGCTACCAGGAGTGCGGTTGCCCCTCGTATATAAATATATATATATATATATATATATATATACATAGAAAATTTGCAGCAAACTCGTCTAAGTGGGGCTCGCTCAGGCTCGCCCCAATGACCCACTCACTCAGGAATGTTACGGCTGGGACCTTCTCCACAGCTGCTCATGTAGTAACCACAATATCATAGATGATAAGAGAATTGCTTAGAACCAAGATATAACCACCAATGCCTATGGTTCTGAAAGTTGACTACTATGCTGTAGTTCACGTGCACGTTTCAATTACGTAACTGATGATTGTGATCGCATCCATTGTAAATCGCACAGAGGTAACTCCCTTTGTACATTCGTTAGCTGACTAAACTACTAGTCCCACTGTGCTCATGCCTGTTACAGTAGCTTCCTAATTGTCACTTACTGTACTTTCCTGTCAAATTATTGTGTGGTTGGTATTATAATAAATTTACCCGATACCTGTATGGGAGGGCAATGTGGCGAGGTATTGCACCCTTGTGTAGTATTTTCCCTCACCTTCAGCTCAGGAAAACACATACACACTCTTGCAATATACCTCACCATATTGCTCTCCCACCTGGTGACAATAAATTATAGTGGATGCTGGCAAGCCTTTGAACCACCATACACACAGTATATAGATTATAGTGTTCCCAGTACTCTCAGGTACCTTTGCTCCAATTCTATTGAGATGATTCAGAGAGTAGACAAGAGATTCCTGTAGTGGATAAAGTAGGAGACAGATGACAACCCATCACATAGCATATAAATTATACATGCATTACAAGCTGCACATGGCTGTCTCTGATCCACTTTCGTTGTAAGGCCGGACTATTATGCAGAGAATGGTGAAAGCCACATACGTATCTTAGAATTGTACTCAGCAATTGTACTAACCATATCACTACCACTGAATTTGCTGGTGTGTCGGAGCGTTTCCTGGATGCTCTCATCTTCCCACAGTGACTTCAGAGCCGGAGCTAAGCGGACAAAGGACTCCAAGTCTAGATTGTACTCATCTACGTCCAAAATCGTTTCCTTGTGCTCCTTGTTCTTGGGGTTTGACAGTGGGGTTTCCAGAGCTTTGATCAAGATCTTCATTGTTTCTACTGTGCGTCGGTAGACAACTTCCCGATGGGAGAGCCGCGATTCATCAGAGAACCAGCCTGCAGTCTCATAAAGGAAATACATCTGCTTAAGGAATGTGGATTTGCCTGATTCGCCCTGGCCTAGCAAGAGGACTTTTCTTGACCTTTCGTATTCCTTTGCTTCAGACCTCAGCAGTTTGTCAATCTCTTTGCGCCTTTGAATGGCTTCCCTTTCCATTTTTTTGTTTGATCTCCATTCCTTCCACCATGTCGACAATCGTCCCTATTAGTAAATGTGCCATAAATTGGAATGCTCAGTTGTAATGCAGACAGCCATCTACATGGCATATTAACCACCAGTTGCAAGCAGTGAAAACGACTACATTTTTGTAGTGATACGTAATTGCTGCTGACTTACGTACATGTCTGTAATATAAGTAGGGATGGGCGACATATTGTATATCGAGGAGCCCACAATAATCATATTGTGAATTATCGCCATATCGTTTTCACATTATTAGTGGTGTTTTATTTACAGAAGTCCGTATGCATGCACAGTAGCGAATTAGTGTATGCACACAAACTATGACAACAACAATAAACGCTTGGTTTTGTAGAAATACTAATTTGGCATGAGAAGTGCGCAAAAGCATTATCTTGATTTTGTCGAATAATGTGATATTAACACATGATATACCTATCGTCCACTCCTATATTATAAGCTGATGTATGTTTACTGATCTTGACTGAAAGGACTACCTTCACAAACCATATATCTGGGCTGTAGGAGCCACTACGGCCAGTCCTGCCATGGCCGTACCAATTTTTACCATACATAAGAAAAAAATCTATTGCGTGGGTATGCACGAAAGTGCGAGCGCTCGAGCGCGAGACAGTCCGTAGTCTCGTTCCCACCGGGACCTGCAATCCTCGTACATCTGAAACTTGCAGTGCAAATCACGAAGGTGCCACGAGAGCCTATCCTGATAACTGAAAAATGAAGACGAAATTTTTTTCGTGCTTTGCGCATTCTGATCGGCACTACACACTTCTATGCACTGCCTTTGGCAGCGTGTAATTGTGCCATTATAATATTGGCCGGACAAGTTATTTTGCTTTCTACTGCCCTGTATATTATACTAACCTCAGAATCTTTAGCTGCAGGTTTAGGTTCGGGCACCACTGGAGCCCTTGTCTTCTCTGATCCACTGACTGGTGACTTCTGATCTTGGATATCATCCCGCCCCTCATTCGCCTGCTCTAGCTCACTCTTCTTTGTGACACTCTCAAGTTGACTGAGCTGGTGCTTCCTGAGGTCAATCTGGATTTCAAGGTCTGATAGTGCTTGCTTAGCTGCTTCAACCTGTAAACATTAGTATAGGACACTATTTCACACAAGGTATAGGACACTATTTCACACAAGGTACATACTCTTTCACGATAGTGAACTGCATACAAGGTGAACATTGGTATATAATGTGACCAACCTTAGCCAGCAACTCTTTAGCCCGGGAACCATGCTGGTGCTCTCCATTCAGTTTCTCAATGGTTCCCTTTAGCTTTTCCCTCAGAGCGTCCAGCTTTTGCTGCATACCGCAGAGTTGTGAGCTCTTGGTCTCAAGTTGGCTCTTTACATCAGACAGCTCTTCCTATATGATTTTAGAGTAAGTACTAACCATTATACATTCTTGAGGGTTTACAATCTCTACCCATAATTATACCACAGTTTGTTGATGCAAAGCATTCCACACACAATTGTTATTTTAACAAAAGTCTTACTACTTAGCTGTATACATAGAGCGAATGTTATGGGGCAGGATTTGTCGGAGGTTACCCATGAGCCAGACCAACATTGAGCGCAGTGGCGGATCTAAGGTAGGGCCTGGTAGGGCCTAGGCCCTACCAACTGGTGCAAGTGCCCTACCAACTGGAGCCCTACCATCAGTGGAGTAGCCAAGCCGGCCTGGTAGGGCAACGCCCTACCAATATTAGGCTATAGGCCCGGGCAATGAGAATGGCAACTAAAGTGCAGAGCACCCAGCCAGTGTGAATGCCACCGAGCCAGGCAAACAGCAAACGTACGGAAACAGTACCTCCGGCGTGAGGCGATGGCCGGCCTAGGTGCGGCACCTAATATTTCTATCTACGTTCTGTATAACCACGCGACTAGCTATGAATGTCTGGCAAGTGAGGCAACTGACGGTATTCAAATGCAGCAAGAGTAACAGTGAGTCTGGTTCTGATGATAATCAGTCAGATGATGATGAGCAGCCAGTAAAAAAAAACTCGTGTCAGTTGTGAAGAGACATCCGGAGCGACTCTTCTCAGCGGTCCACCAGCGACTACAGGTGCTCCACCGGTTCAGGCGAACAAAACGTCTCTCTGCAGCATCGATCCTCGTACATATGGAACTTGAAGTGAAAAGCATGAAGGTGCCACGAGAGCCCATCCTGATAACTGAAAAGTTAAGGTGAAATTTTTTTTCCACGCTTCGCGCGGACTGATCAGCACTCCACGCCTCTATGCATTGCCTTTGGCAGTGTGCATAAACAGTGCCCTACAAATTCAATATTCCTGGCTATGCCACTGAGACCTTACAAGTTAGTTTTTGCACTGCCATGAGCCTTTTAATATTGTTTTGTAGATGAGGATCCCACACTGCACAGTAATAAATTATTCCAGAAACGGGCGGACTAGGGTAGTTTGCATTTGGTGAACATTCCAGCCACTATATACATCCTCGATGCAAGAAAGCGTGAACTGTCTACCGGTTCGATGGATGATGGCAACAACAATAACAGAGACCACTCGTGGACCTACCTATCCATTTGCTAGAACAATAGGCGAACCATGAACAGTCTACCTGGTGACAACAAAGACGGGGACCGCTTGTGGAGTAGTGGACCTACTGCCATGCATGGGTGGCGTACCTGCTAGACTGCTCCAGCTAACCGACTCACAGTTCTGGTGATGTGAACAAGTGTCATAATTTGTTTGGCCTACTATGCTCATTGCATTCTGATGGTAGTCATGTGCATGCACTCGCTCAGGCTCGCCCTCCAATGCCCTCTATATAGTAGCTAAGCAGTGTGTGAATAAGTTATAGTTATACTACCAGCTGCTGTGGTTTATCAGGAATACACGAGGCTGTTATTCAATTAGAGGCTGTTATTCAATTAGAGGCCGAGGCGCAGCCGAGGCTTCTAGCTAATTGAATAACAGCCGAGTGTGTTCCTGATAAACCACAGCAGCTGGTAGTACAACTGGCTTGTACTACAGTGGCTTCTAAGTGCACTTCCTAAAGTGGCTTCTGTACACTAATTTGTGCTGACAAGGGTGTATGTAGTTAGACGACGGGTGTATGGGTGTATGGTAGTTAGACGACGGGTAGCAGATTATGCTATATAAACTGTGGTCGGCACCTTTCAAGTGCGTCATCACTGTAGTACAAATTAGCTATAGTTAACCCTTATCTTTAGACAGGTGGATGTTGTGGGAGGATAATTATATGTCTATCACAGTAACTGTTATTCTAACTACTAGCATAGTAGTGGCATGTCCAAACAACTGTGAATTCTATTTGAAATGACTGCAAAGTGCATGTGTTGTGAATAACAGGAGAAGCAACAGGAAGGCATTTGTACTATACCTGGTCACAGTATCTTACCTGCAGCTGCTTAAGTTGAGCCTGTGCACCAATTTCTGCCTCTTCCAGGGTTTGAATCATCTCCAGTTTGTTCACATGCTCATACGGATCTTCAATTTGGGACTTCATCTCATCTAGCTGCTGCAGAGCTTCTCTGGCAGAGGGGCGCTTTCTGGGGTCGTTCTGTAGGCACCGTGTGATCAGATGGACTAGAGAATGTTCATCACCCAACATCTCCTTTAGCTGACCAATGAATCGAGCACGGCGTTGGACTTCTGAACGACCCATGATCATTCCCGGGTTGTCTGGGTCCATACAAGTGGGAGCAACAGGTAGGGGCAACTCTTGGATACCAGTGAAGAGAGAGAGCTCTCCAAATGCAAACATGTCAATTGCAGCATTGTACTTGGGGTTTTCCTCGAGCGCTTCAGGAGGCATGTAGGCCAGCGTGCCTGGGGTCTAAAAGCATGACTAACTGTAAAATGACTGTTTATAATTTCGAAGTGGATGTTGGTCCAGCAGGAAGTAGGGCAATGGGTTAGGGTATATTAGGGCCAGGGCCAGTTCTAAATGCATGTGCGTTTCCGGTACCTATACCTAAAGTATGTACTTCCTTCCGGACCAATATACACGTCGTTATAATTTACAACAATCTTTTCCCTCACCTGAGTCATAGTAGCTGCTTGCTGGCCTGGGCGAAGGTTTAGGATACGAGCTACTCCAAGGTCAGCTACTTTGGCAACCATTGAAGAATTGAGCAGTATATTCCTCGATGTCAAATCTCTGTGGATTATCGGAGGAGAGTGATTGTGAAGGTAGACCAGACCACATGCAACATCACGGAGGATAGAGCGTTTCAGGTAGAGGGGTATGTTCGGTTTGCTCTCGAGCAGCTCATCGAGGCTGGTCAAGAGGTACTCCATGATAAGAACTGGCAAATTCGAGTCCCGGAGGAAGCAGATTCCTAAGAACTGTACGATGTGAGGATGACGCAGCCCTGACATCAGCTGGCATTCGTCCACAAACTTCTGGGTGATATCCTGCACCCCTGCATTGCCCGCTTCAACGAGAGCGTCATGGAGCTTCTTTCCAGCACACATAAGTCCGTCCACCTCCAGTTCCTCCACGCCGCCATAGGAGCCGACTCCAAGCTGCCTGCCAGTTGGACGAACATTTTCGATGACGAACCGCTGAAGCTGTGGAGATTCATGAAAACTTTGCCGCACTGCACGGCGCCGAACGGCCATCGCAAGTTGGATGCGCAGAGCGGGGGTAAACTTTTAGCCTCGTTCACAGGCCATCGCCTAGCTTTTCGTAATTGACTCTATTCAGACTTCTGACCGGAGTAACTAGTCCAGTCGTCGGACCAGCGGCCCAGATATGAGTAGCTAATTAACGCCCAGATAATGACTGAAGACCCTTCCGTGGTGGCGCTTCGAAGCTTCCGGCAGGGCATGCGCGACTGCGTGATTTTTGTGACCGAATAATAGCCGCGCCCTGTCAAATTACCATCGGTCAATAGTGTTTGACCTGATCCTGCCAGAGATGACTGAACGCAGAGGCGGGATTAAAAAAGAGACCTCAGTGGCAGTCATTGGCGGTGGCTTGGTGGGTCCCCTCCACGCCATTCTGCTGGCCCAGAAGGGGCTTCTTGTGGATCTGTACGAGGCAAGGCATGATATTCGACAACTTCAGCATGTGGGCGGTCGCAACATCAACATAAGTCTAAGTGGGCGTGGGAGAGAAGCTCTGAGAGCTGCAGGATTAGAAGACGCTATGATCGAGAGTGGCGTTCCAATGATTGGCTTAATGATCCACGTCCCATCTGGGGAAACGCATGTAACTTACAGCCCTTTGGAAAGAAGGGCCAATTTATATACTCCGTTAATCGGTGGAAGTTGAATGAACTGCTACTCACAAAAGCAGAAGCCAAGTATGGAGTCTCAGTTCATTTTGAGCATAAATTGGCTCGTGCAAACCTTGAAGAGAAGACTTTAGTCTTTCAAGTGGGACAGGGAAAGGTTCAAGAGAAAATGGTGAAAACTGATTTTGTTTTTGGTTGTGATGGTGCGCACTCGACTGTACGACGGCAGATGATGCGATGGGGGAGGCTCAACTATAGCCAAGAGTACATTGATCATGGCTACAGAGAACTGACTATGCCACCTACTGCAAGTGGAGATTTTGCCCTTGCTACCAACTACCTTCATACCTGGCCTCGAGGGGAATTCATGATGGTTGCCCTCCCCAACTATGATCGCACGTTCACCCTGACTCTCTTCATGCCGTTTAAGGTCTTTGAGTCAATTGAAACAGAGGAGGATCTCCTCGTGTTCTTCAATAAACACTTCCCAGACGTGTTTGATAAGATAGGAGCGGAACGTCTGGTTCAGGATTATTTCCGCAACCCGACCGGAAAAATTATTTCCATCAAGTGCTATCCATACTTCATGGCTGGAAGTACAGTAATCCTTGGTGATGCAGCCCATGCTATGGCTCCCTTCTACGGTCAGGGGATGAATGCCGGATTTGAGGACTGCCTCATCTTCTACAACCTCCTGGAGCAGTTTGATAATGACCTTCAGAAAGCAGCTACCAAGTATTCTGAAACACGCTGGAAGGATGCAAATGCCATTGCCGATCTCTCCATGAATCGCTATCTATTCATGCGTGCACATGTCAACCGTCCGATCTTCCTTCTGCGCACGTTTGTAAAGCATCTTGAAAATATCTTGCATGCCCTCTTCCCAAGAGCTTTCATCCCCCTGGAGTCCATGCTGGCATTCACAAGACTCCCGTACCAGACTGTCCATGAGCGAAATGAAAGGCAGATAAGCATCGTCAACAAGACACTATTGTTCTTGACCATCTCATCACTAAGTGTATTGGGTTACGCTATTTTTCGTTTTGTTTTGTAGCTACAAGAGTACTGTGCGATACAGTAACTGTGGAGTGAATGTGCTGCTGTAATAATTATTTTCTCCCTATAATTACTCTCTGCCAGTCTGATTCGAGACACTGGTGGAAGGGGAATCGACAGATGACAGTGCAAAGGTGCATTCCCGTTTACATGCAGACCCTTGCAGGTTGCAAAATAGATAGGTGGGGTCTCTTATAAGGAGGGTGATTCAATTAGTTTATAGATCCCATCCTCAAGACCCGCATACCTTTGCCTCTGGGAAACCAACCTGCAAAGGTCTGTAAACTTGCCGGTGTATCATTGTGATTTGAGAAGCCATGGCAACTAAACTATAGCTACAACTGCTTCTGATGAATGTCTCAGTTCTCTAATCTCATAACCACAGTAATTAACCTTGAACTTTGGTTCCGCAAAGGAATGCTGGCATCACGGGGCCACCGTTCACTTTTTTGCCGACGCAATCCCCCTTTTTGCCTTGACCTAGTACTGCGAACCATGTAACCAACCATGACGTCATAATGACGTTGCGTAGTATACGGAGGTATACGGTCCAAGAAATAAGATATACGGAGGTGCATCGCCCCTTGACTACAAAAATTAATACCAACAGCCATTCTACATTTCAATTTAAGATCCTGAGACGATCTGCAGACTCCCTCCTTGAAGAGGTCCTGGATAGATTGACACCCTCCGAACCAACATTCAACCATCAAATCCACTGGTCACCCGAGCTGATAACTGAATTGGAAGAATCCTTCTATACTGATACTTTCAAGCACAAACTCGCGAGCCTCATGTCCCAACTGGACACAGACAAAGTTAATGAGAATATCTCTGGTTTCACTGACCTACTTCAGTCCACAATTCGCCTATGCTCAAATGCAAAACCAAAACCCAACAAATATACAGCACGACCCTTCCCAAGAAACTCATGGTTTGATGCCGAATGCAAAGAAAAGAAGAGAGAGGTCAAACGTTTAGCCAAACATGTGCAAAAACGCCCAGGCTGTACGCTTATACTGAACAACTTCTGGAGGGCTAAGAGAGAGTACAAGGCCTTGACTAGACAAAAGAAACGCAGAACTACGGCAGAGCTACATGCTAAACTGGAGGCCATGAAAACTAACAACCCCCGGGTTTTCTGGAGCAAAATAAGAGCCACTGAAAAAACTTCAGAAGAACCCATTCCAATAAACATAAAACATTTGCACATGCACTTCAGTGATTTAGCTGATGGACCTCTCCCAACTACAACAATCAAAGCTACCCTTGGGAACGAATTTAACATCCTGACCGACACCCCATTCTCAGAGGAGGAAGTGCTAATCGCTGTTAAGAGATTGAAACGACATAAAGCTCCAGGCCCGGATGGACTTCCCCCAGTGGTATTCAAACTCTTTAATAACTGTTTGATCTCACACCTCACAACATTATTCAATTCAATTCTGTCCACGGAAACTTTCCCGGAGGCTTGGAGCCTGGGTGCAATCAAACCCATATACAAGAAAGGGGACAAGAGCATCCCATCAAACTATAGAGGCATCACCCTTCTTAATGTGATGGGAAAGATCTTCACTTCAATTATACGAGACAGGATATCCAATTGGGCTGAATCCAACGGTAAACTGAATGAGTCCCAATTCGGATTCAGAGCAAACCGGAGAACAACGGATGCTATTTTCATTATAAACACAATCACACAAATATTCAGAAAGAAGAAGAAACCACTCTACACATGCTTCATTGATTTTTCCAAAGCTTTCGACAAGGTACACCATGCTCTCTTATGGGAGAAATTGGCTTCCATTGGCATAAGCTCGAAGATGCTTTCCATCTTGCAAAGCATGTATGCACAGGCAACATCCAGACTATGTGCGAACCATGAGGAATCAGAAATTTTTGCATGCAGAAGAGGAGTCCGACAAGGATGCAACCTAAGCCCTCTCCTCTTCAGTCTCTTCATCAATGACTTAGACCAGTTTCTGACTGATAACAACTCGGGTTCAGTACAGCTTGTGCAAACACATCTACGGCTCCTCCTCTTTGCAGATGATCTTGTCCTGCTAGCCTCCTCTCCAGCAGAACTGCAGACCTCCATCAATCTATTAGGCAATTTCTGTGAAGCCTCAAATCTATCAATCAACTTTGAAAAAACAAAAATTGTCATCTACAACAACAAAAGGAACTCACAGGATACACAATTCAGTCTGAATGAACACCCTATTGAAGTAGTAAAAAGCTACAAGTATCTTGGAATTCTCTTATCTGATAGTGCCTCCCTCAAACCAGCTATCTCCACCCTCACCAATCAAGCACAGAAAGCAATGTTTTCTCTTTTCAAGAAAATTAGACTTCTGCAATTTCCCAAACCATCTCTCCTTTGCCATCTCTTCGACTCTCTGATATCCCCAATAGCCAACTATGGGTGTGAGGTATGGGGCCATGTGAAAGCAGATGACTTAGAAATAGTCCACCGTAGATTCTGCAAATTTGCGCTAGGAGTACCCAACACAGCAACGAACCTAGCAGTGTATGGGGAATTGGGCAGAGTCCCCCTGGAAATCAAGAGAAGAAGTGCAATCATAAAATATTGGCTACGAATTGTTTCTGACTGGAATACTCCAGTTCTGCTCAAAGAAGCATATCTCATGCAAACAGAAAGTGGTTCAGACTGGCTATCCTATATAAAACAAACCTTAGACAACTTGGGCTTCTCCAATATATGGTCAAATCCCTCATCGGCGCCCAAAGGTCCCTTTCTTGCCGAACTGGAACAAAGATGTAGGGATCAGTACGTCCAAACGTGGCATAGCCAACTAGCATCAACAACAGGAAAATTGAGATTTTACAAGCTATTCAAAACAACATTCGAAAGAGAATCCTACCTCAACCTGCCACCTCACCTACGGGTCCCAATCACAAAGGTGAGGATCAGCTGCCACCCCCTCCATATCGAGACTGGCCGTTACAGGCTGCCCACTCCAATCCCCTGCGATGAGAGGTTCTGCTGGTACTGTGATGGAAGAGTGGAAGATGAGTTGCATTTTGTATTCCAATGCCGCCTGTACGAAGCTCTAACGGAACGAACCAGACTACTGCAGTATTGCCAAACGATAAACTATTCCTTCAACTATCTAGAGGATATTGAAAAATTTAGGCTTATATGGAAGGCCAGGAATGGTCGTGCAATATACCTATTGGGTGTTTTTTTACTTAAGGCATTCCAATTAAGACAACTGTTTATAAGGAATCGTCCAACTACAACTTAGAGTTTATTGAGTTTTCTCACTTTGACTGTTGGGCCTTCTGGCCATTATCTGTCATTAAAATTTATATATATATAGTAATGGACACGTGCAATGAAGGTTGACGAGCGCGTTGACGATCCGAGCGGCCGTGGAAGAAGCGCGTCCTCCTACCAAGAAGCTCTGCAGTTGTGGGGCAGATCTCTCATCACTGAGCGTATATCACGTCGGAAAACACTTGGCTGGGTCGAATCACTTGAAGGTACCGGCAGCGAGTGGGCTGCGGGCGCCCACGTCCACCCGAAGAGGACGCCTGTGGTGCAGCGCCCGTGCGCAGAGCTGAATTTGAGGTAGCGAGAGGGCCTAGGGGGGGATAGGGAGGCGGTTTTGACGGCATAAAAGGCTAGAATCACTGCAAGTACCAAATTGCCACTCCGAGTACTTTTTTGCCTGAGGGGAGAAACAACCAACCAACTAATTTAAAAGTGGCATTGCGTCTGGCAATTTGGTAACTGTGGCCCCGTGGCTGGCATGCAGTTTTGTCTTGCAACACAATTATTTGGACTTGGGGGTGTAGCTAGTACATAAACATCATAATGCAACTTGAGAGGCGAAGCTGGCCCAGGTTATCTTACTCAAAATTACAACCATAGAGGATGTCAATGTCAATGCAGTCAATGTAACTGAATGTCAACGCACCCAATGCACCCAATGTCAATGCACCCAATGTCAATGCACCATTAATGTCAATGGACCATTAATGTCAATGCACCCAATGTCAATGCACCCAATGTTAATGCAGCCAATGTCAATGCAGCCAATGTCAATGCACCCAATGTCAATGTAGCCAATGTCAATGCACCCAATGTCAATGCACCCAATGTCAATGCAGCCAATGTCAATGCACCCAATGTCAATGCAGCCAATGTCATTGCAGCCAATGTCAATGCAGCCAATGTCAATGCAGCCAATGTCAATGCAGCCAATGTCAATGCAGCCAATGTCAATGCAGCCAATGTCAATGCAGCCAATATCTATGCAGTCAGGAGCGCATCAGCTGCCTTCGGTGGCTCATGCACTCTTGATGCCGTCAATGTCAATGCACCTATAATGCCGATGTAGCCAATGTCAATGTCGCCACACCTAATGTTAATGTATACTCAGCTAATTTCAAGCTAGCAATAATCAGGTATAATCTCTCAGCCTGCCCAACTGTGGGTCCACTGTCTTACGTACTGTCTCTTGACTATGGTTTATAGAACCGTTCCAGGACCTCTCCTTCTGGACCATCCACAGTTGCTTCTCAACTCTTGGACCTAATTTTCGGTAGGTTTCATGACTCAAAGATCCCCACAGTTTTATTAGCTAGGGCCCCTAAGAGTTCTACTAGGTAGTGTATATATAGCCATGCCATCCATTCCATATCCCCTGTATCCTGATGTTACTGTTGAGTACACCATCTTTAAACAGATGAAAAAATTGAACATCAACTAATGGGCCTTGATTTGGGGTCACACGTTATACTTTCTACAGGCCATAATATATTAAGTACTGGCTCTCAAAGTCTATGCAGATTATGTTGGGGAAAGTATTCCCAAAATCGTTTACCCCGGATTTACAAATTCTTCCTAGAATAAAATCTATTCATAAAACAGCAACTACTCTGAAGCAAATCAATGCATAGATGGTGGGCTTGTACAGAAAATCAATGCAAAACTAATACAAGTTGCGTATGCAAGGAAGTACATGCAATACAGTTTACGTAAGTAGCTAATTCACAGGTGTGCATGATGACATTAAGCCTCAGTAAAACACTCCGCATGCAAAAACTGAAGAAAAAAACACGCACAAAAAACAGCAAAAAAACAGACAAACGTTTTAGGGTTGCAAAGTAAATGGATAAAGGGTTAATACAGTTAAAGTAGAAAATGAATCAAAATATAAAAACAAAATAAAATATATGAAACCAACAAAGTTAGGGTTAAGTAATAATAATTATAAAACAAAAGTGTTATTTGATCGGTGAAAGAAATTGCTACACCTTGAGTTGTAGTAGCTAATGGCGTAATGTGCATTAATTGAATTACGATTTTAGCTGCAGTAGTCCAGTAATGGCTCTCGTAGCTCATTCGGTGGTACAATGAGGGGAGGTTGAGGGGGGTTAACATGACTTTCATTGTTTTCTCTCCTGTGCAAAATTTCTATAAGCATTTTCCACTGAGCAATGGCCCATTCTGTAAACCTCTCTCGTTGCTGTTCAGTGGTAACCCTCCATAGTGTATGGTAGAGGAAGATGAGCATAAAGGTGATAAAAGCAATGGACACTGATGTGTATACCACAGCAGCTTGGTCTCCATCAGTTAATGCTGCAAAAAGGGTCAGAGTGGAGAGAACGCTAAGGTTGAGAAAGAAGAAGTATTCGATTGCGTTCAGCAGTCTGCTTTTGTAGATACCTCCTCGACTAACTGTAGTGTAGAACATGATACAGGAGGTTGTAATAGCAACAGTACAGAGGTTAATAGCTGGGTCACCTGACACGTTCATTGCAAACACCATAAAGAGTGCAGCACGTACAACCAGAAGAAGTCCTGACCAGTAGCGATGTTTGTCTTTGTAAGGCCCTGTGTACGCATCAAAGAGAGGCTTTAGCCTCCGTACCCAGAGCAGTATTCTATACTTGGACCTACGTAGTAAGCATTGTATGAACACCAGTGCTGCTGTGTAGGGGACAGAGACGGTCAGAAGCAGAGTAATAGCAGCTAGAAAGAGTGCAATATGCTTGCCTTTCAGGTATTCAACATTGCCATCATAAAGCCAAACCCTCTTGATGTGATTTTCAGGGTACTCAAGGTGAGTGGAGGAGAAAGCAGTGATCGTAATTCGAAGCAGTTTTGCGTATGATAACAGGAACAGTGTAGCCAAAACTTGTACTGCATTTCTACCACTGAGCTTAGCAGCAGTGGTGGAGTAGTGGCTCGATACGATGATTAGTATTACCATAGTCCAGACGTACATTGGAAATAAGAATTGAAGCCATGTCTTCGCATAAGCATCCAGGCCATCATAGAAGCAGGTCTCAATTCCAAGATCCAAGTTGAGCCAGGCTATGAAGATGCTGAGGAAGGAACTGTTGGTTGCAGGTGGAAAGAAAATGGCTTGGTTAGCTCTGACAATGTTAGCATAGAAAATAAGCCCATTGATTGTTCCTACCGATACTGTTAAGTTAAGCACCATTAGGAAGATCACGAGAACAATTCCTGCAATGACAAAGACAGGAACCAGCCAGAGAAGCTGCAAACTTGAGCATTCTCTGCAGTTGGAGGTCCCTAAGACTTGGCTGAGGTTCTGCTGGCATGATCCACAGAGAACACCAGAGCGAGAGAAGGCACATTGCTCGTCAGGATGCTCCATGTTGAGTTGAATGCTTTGATCTTTGCAGTAGTCAAAGGGACAGTGGTTATGAACTAGCACTAGAGTGTATGTATCGTTCAGGAATGTTGCATTTATCCAGATGGAATTATCCCTGGAAACTGTTTGGGTGTCTATGCTGCAGTTGATCCCATTCTCTAACAGTTTAGGGTGGCAGATGCAAGTTTGAGAAACGAAGTTGAAAACAAATCCAAGCGGGCAAAATTGAACCTCAATATGTACAGAAAGATTTTGAAATTGCAACCAGAAACGTGTTAGGTACATTGGAATCAATTCCGCGGTGGTGCTACTGAGTTGCCTACGATAAGTGTAGTCATCCCAGTTAATGCCGCCATGCACCTCATTCAGTTTGACGATTGCCTCTAAATCACTTAGTATCTTGTGACTTGGAGTGTTGATCCTGTCAAGAGTTAATAACATAATCTCAGTTCTGTTGGGTGATGACTGCACAGTGTAGGTAAGATCTGTACAAGTGGTGCTCACTAGCTGTGTACGTTGTAATGCCGGTATGTTGCCATACTTATTAGATGCAAAGTTACTCTGCACTATGGCTGGTACAGTTCCAAATCTCTGCCCTACAGCAACTGCGGAAATTGTAAATGTCTCTCCCGGGTAGGCTGTGACAGTGTACTTAGTGGTATTGCAGTCTGGAAAGGAGGTGTTGGTGCAAATGCACACTCGAGTTGGGTTGGAAGATACGATCGATAGATCTTGTGAGTACATGTGAAAATGGAACAGTGCGTCAAAAACTGAAGTACCTTCAATTATGTAACGAACTGGAGTGATCCCTGTATACGTTATGTACCACCCACACATATTTACCCAACCACCATAGATGGCAGTTCCAGCAAATCCAGCTGTGTTGTTGTGGAAATCTACGTTTGTGTTGTTTAATGTGTAATTAAAAAGAGCGTTGTAGCTTACACCAGGAACATCTGTTATCTTCAATTTGTAAAAACACACACGAAAATGCGCTTCATAAAATCTTGCATAATCGTCATCGCCTTTGTAATCATCCACAGAGTATATTGCACCACCAGAGTGGTGGGCATGGTTTCTTTCAAACGTGACTTGACTGTTTGTTTCCAATGTTATTGCAGGGTCAAAATCAACAACTGGAATTTCCAATTTTATTGGAGAGTCAAAATTAACAACAGGAACTAAGGCCATAGCTCCACCATTGTAGGCTTCATTCTCCTCGAATGAGATGTTTCCTCCAATTAAAATTTGGGAACCCCTGGCATAAATTGCACCACCAGATTCCCGGGCATAGTTTCCAACGAATCTGACCTCAGCAAGCGTTTCAAAAACAACTGAAACATTCTGATACAGTGACAAAGCACCACCATACTCTCCTTCATTCTCTAGAAGCAATGCATTTCCTTTGAAGATTATCTCAGAATTTTCTGCATAAATCGCAGCACCTGGGCTATAGCTACCTCTGTTTCTCTGAAATGTAGTGTTGCCATAGAAGGTCACCGTGATATACGTCATTCCCAGTGCTGGCACACAGAGTGTGATTGAATTGCGATCACATTCATTACCAATGAAACTATTAGAGCCATAAAATTCAGCCTTTGATGTGCCATCAGAGCCGAGCGTTATTGCATGTGTGTTGTAATGAAAGTTTACTTCTTTCAGCACAAAGAGTGACATGTTATAGATGTCTGCTGACAGTGTTAGACCATGACGATTATTTTCCATTGTGACATGTTCCATTTTCACACTACAATATGCTGTCAAAGAAATAGCATTCCTGCCAAAGTAACAATCCGAAATTTGCAAAATATATTCAGGAGGCTGCTGTCTGAGAAATGAGAAATGAATAATTGTCTGGCAAGGAGGACATTTGCTTCAGAGCCAAACCTTGCGTTCCTCCTTCCGTGCAGTGGATTCTTTTCATTTGAATTGATACCAGTAAGCAAAACTTTATGTTGAAAAACATGCTTCCATATGTACTTCCAATATTGTTGTGTGTTGTAACATTAGTGATGTAGATGCTAATTTGATATGTACTCTGTTCCGCTATTATGTTCAGACCTGAAGCAAATTCATCATTTGGTGCGGATCCTGATCCAAAACTGAATTGTGAGTCAGTGATGTTCTGAACTGAAGGTAGTATTGGTGATAATGGTAAGAAATAATTGCTCTCCCAATATGTAGTTATGCAATTTATTGTGTTATTAACAAGCACTGCTTTATGGATGGAAGTGATTCCCAATAGGTTAACCCCAAGAACCCCCACTCCTTTGGAGTTTCGTACGTCCACATTATGAATGTTGAGATTAGTGATGTGCGCCAGATACAGGGCTATTGGGGTAAGATCATAAAAACGTTCTGCAACATAGGAGGTTTCATTCAGTGTAAAATTCGTTATTGGAAACATTGGAACACCACACATTGAAAAGTGGAGATTTGATATAGTTAAGTTTGTGATGTTAATAAGGGCAAGACCGAATTGTCCTTTGCACTGGAGTACGGTGTTATCTCCAAACAAGGAGAGGTCATGAACATTCTGAATGATTAACTGACCTGAACTAATTGCATATTTCCCAGGAGGAAACACTGCTGATGTTTTTGGAGTGAAATACTGCGAGGGATTGTCCATAACCTGAGAGAGTGTGTAGCATGGCCATATTTGGCAAGTGGCATTGGGATGGGCAAAATGGTGAAGTCACTAATGCCTGAAGATATTGTGAGAACTAGTAGCTCCAGCACCAGCGTCGTTGCAGAGGGCATGGCGAGTCTGCAGCAGTGGAGCACAGGTGATAGAATGTCTTCTAAATGGCAAATCTGAGCTATAGCTATAACAGTAAGGATAAATTTTACATACATTGCAGATTGACCCATAAAAATTATAATGACATTTTGTGCAACTGGCAAATAGCTAGCTTCCTTACCTCTAACTCTGTGTGCAGCAATTGGACCGAAACACTAGCTTGACTGCTTGATGTTAGTTGGGCACCTTCCTATAGCTATATATGACAAATGTAATTTTTGGGACTTTGTGGGTTATTATAAGTTATCTATAAAACACATTCTTGGAAGTTTGGGTCTTCTAACAATGTGTTTTCAAAGCAGAGTGTGCTTAGCAACCACTCAACGAAGACAATCATAGTCTTAGCTATTGTACCACCCAAGTTTGTATAAACAGTTGCGTGTTCCTTTGTGTCCACTTTAACAGGTCATCATAAATAGTAGCCAATTGGAACCGGGTTGCTTAAACAGACTCTAGTCTCAAACCACTTCTGTCAACAGCCAAGTAGCTAGCTAGCTAGCTAGATATCTCACTGTCTGCTGATATGTATAATAGAGTACAATGATATTATTAGTACACTTTGGTGCTGTTATGTACATTGAACTGGTCATTGGTTCGCTCAAAGCGAAAGCTTCTCTGAACTCTGTGGACAAAACGTGAAACCTTACTGTAGTACTAGAGGCAAAAAATTTTCTCTGAAAGATTAAAAATGATTTAGGGATGGTCTGTCACATTCGGAATTATTCCACCCCTCGAAAAAGCTAAGAAACAAGGAGAAATGCCTTTAACCAGGCTCAGTCCCATCCCATTTTAAAATGTAGAATTTAGGGAGGGGATGGGACTGAGCCTGGTTAAAGGCATTTCTCCTTGTTTCTTAGCTTTTTCGAGGGGTGGAATAATTCCGAATGTGACAGACCATCCCTAAATCATTTTTAATCTTTCAGAGAAAATTTTTTGCCTCTAGTTTGTGTACTTTTTCGAGCGCATGAAATGCCTTTTGCCTCTAGTTTGTGTACTTTTTCGAGCGCATGAAATGCGTAACTTCTTAGTCATGGTACGTGCAACGTCACACCACCATAGGGTACGGGGTACTGGATGTATGCCCTGATGTCAGATATTAATGTGTTGTTACTTAATTGCCACGTTAGCCTCGTTCCTAGGCCCGAGACAACAAGGCGATCACCACATCAACAAAGCTGAGATGGTCTCTCTTGACGGACGTGGACCTTCTGCTGGGCACTGAGCAGGCTTTAATGCTTCATTTAGTTCCCATTAATGATTTGATGTTGTTGTGTTGTGATCAATATTTATTGTTGCCTTTGGGGATGAGGGGGTGGGGCATTCACCCTTCATCAGATCAGAGAGCTCGATGGCAGCCATGTAGGTCATGTACTTGCAATGGCTCCAAGTAATCCAAAGCTCTAGCCTCACAGTTCTGCACTGTAGTTACGTCATGAAAAGAACGCCTCCATGATGGCATAGTCACAATACATCTTGACAAGAGCAGGTTGGTAGAAATTCCTCGTAGCTGTAGGAGCCACCAGATGACGGATTCACAGGGATTCTGTTAGTATACCAAACGCAGCCATCACAAGCGAGAGAACACAAAAATAATGTGCTTGCTTTTGGATTGCGCATGCGCAATTGGCGAACGCGTGACCTCATTGCCTCAAAATGGCGTCGTGCTAGAATTTCATAGGATTGTAGCTAGCTAAAACTGCTGGTCTTGCCAGTTTGCAGATAAAAGTGGTCATGGCGAGTACTACGGCGATAGCGGTGTTGACCTGTGCGTAAATTAGCTCAACAAGTGGTTTAGTTGGTAAGCTATCCTTGGGCAAAGCTTTGTATGAGAAAGAAGAAGAAGAAGAAAGAAGATGACGAAATCGGAGTTTTCTCCGCGACTTGTTCATCGACTCCCGCGTGCTCTAAGGTACGTTTGTGAGTGTTTTTGTGAACTGCTAGGCAGTAACATTCTGTCTGCATGCTTGGTTTGGGGATTTGTAGCTTCTTTGGCCGTTATCCTGCTGGTGCATCAGTATGGTAAAATCGAAATTTCCATGGCCATCCCTAAATAGAGAACGCTACCGCGTTCTCTGATTATCAGCATATATAGAACACTGCCTTGGTAGGTACTCTGCAGCACTGTCCATGGGGTGGATCAGTCTCGGAACCCTCCTTCCCATGTGAAGGGTCTGGTTCCGAGACTATAGGGTGATCATAGATGAACAGTGTGAGCAGGTGGGGAGAGAGGTTGGACGAGAATCGAACCCAAGGGAACCCCAACTCACTGGTTCCACCTGAACCAGTGAAATCGGATTAAAATTCCACCTGGACCAGTGAACTGCATGAACCAGTGAACTGTAACTGAACCAGTGAACTACAAGAAGTAGCTAGCTAGTACTAGTGGACCTACCAGAACTGACAATGTAGCTAAGCGATGAGCATTCCCGGGAACAGTAGCTATGACATCAAGAATCACCCTTCAAGTTGTCCTATAGCAATAGCTACCAGCAGTGCGTTTTTCACTCATGCAATAGAATACAGCATAAATTGGTCAGAGTTAACTTGTCTGCTATTATCCCAACTTCATGAGAAGTTTTACATTTAGCTGAGTACAATCCTCTCATTAATTCCCCATCAATTTCTAATCAGCGGTGTTTGACCTGAAAAAAAAAATCGGCCCGAATCGCGAGCTGGTGGGGATGGCTGAATGCGGAGGAGCAAATAGGAAAAAGGCCTCTGTGGCAGTGATTGGCGGTGGCTTAGTAGGTCCCATCCAGGCCATTCTGCTGGCCCAGAAGGGGCTTACTGTGGATCTGTACGAGGCAAGGCGAGACATTCGACGATTTCAGCCTGTTGGCGGACGTAGCATCAACCTAGAAATAAACGGGCGTGGGAGAGATACTCTGAGAGCTGTAGGATTGGAAGACATTGTGTTTGAGAGTGCCATTCCTATGAAGGGCTTAATGATTCATTCCCTGTCAGGGAAAATGTTTGCACAGCCCTTTGGGAGGAAGGACCAATGTGTATACTCCATTAACCGCCTGAAGTTGAATGAACTGCTACTCACCAAAGCAGAAGCCAAGTATGGAGTCTCAGTTCATTTTGAACATAAACTGACTCGTGCAAACCTTGAAGAGAAGACGTTAGTCTTTCAGGTGGGAAAGGAGAATGCTGAAGAGAAGATCATCAAAACCGATTTCATTTTTGGTTGTGATGGTGCGCACTCGACTGTATGGCGGCAGATGATGCGATGGGGGAGGCTCAACTATAGCCAAGAGTACGTTGATCATGGCTACAAGGAGCTGACTGTGCCACTTACTGCAAGTGGAGATTTTGCCCTTGCTACCAACTACCTTCATACCTGGCCTCGAGGGGAATTCATGATGGTTGCCCTCCCCAACTATATATGATCACACGTTCACCCTGACTCTCTTCATGCCGTTTAAGGTCTTTGAGTCAATTGAAACAGAGGAAGATCTCCTTGTGTTCTTCACGAAGCACTTCTCAGATGTGATTGATAAGATTGGAGCAGATCATTTGTTTCAGGATTATTTCCACAACCCGACTGGAACACTTATTTCTGTCAAGAGCAATCCGCACTTCATGGCTGGAAGTACAGTAATCTTGGGTGATGCAGCCCATGCTATGGTTCCCTTCTGTGGCCAGGGGATGAATGCCGGATTTGAGGACTGCCTCACATTCTACAACCTCCTGGAGCAGTTTGATAATGACCTTCAGAAAGCAGCTACCAAGTATTCTGAAATGCGCTGGAAGGATTCATATGCCATTGCCGATCTTTCCCTGAACAACTAGCTACGTAGAAATGCGTGCACATGCCAACGGTTGGATCTCCCTTCTGCGTATGCAACTGGATAATATCTTGTATGCCCTCTTCCCAAGAGCCTTCATGCCCATGGAGACCATGCTGGCATTCACAAGACTCCCGTACCACACCATTCTTAAACGAAATCAAAGGCAGAGAAGGGTGATTAACAAGGCACTATTGTTTTTAACCATCTTATCTCTGAGTGTGTTAGGATGTGCTACTTTTTGTTTAATTCTGCGCATTTGCCGGTGGTTGTAGACACTTACTTATTGCCTATTGTTTACCTGTGTACAAAAGTACAGCTACTTTGGTGCTGTTGTGTATATTGAACTCTGGTTCATGACGATTTACTCATAGGGAAAGTGTCTCCAACTCTGTGTCATATATTCCATACCTGGCAGCCTATAGCACTGCCTTGTAGTCTGCAGCACTATAGCTGTGCATGGGTGGGATGTGTCTTGAAACTAATGTCGGTCCCAACAACCCCGTTTCAATGTTATAAAATAGTACTGGTAGTGATATACGTGCTGGATGAAACATCTGGGAGCGAGACCCTCCTTGCTTCCCATGCAAAGGGTCTGGTTGCAAGACTAGTGTGATCCAGCGTAGATGAACAGTGTGAGTGGGCAGAGAGCTAGAGGGAAGTGGACTGAGAATTAAACCCCATTATTCTTATCAGCTCGCGCTCGGTCTTGCTGCATGGCCAGACATCTTCGTCTGGCCCGCAAGACTACAACCTAGCTCACTGAGATAGATAGTCTTGGATCTGCTGTGCACAAATTGCAAGTGTCTGGTATTGAGATTAGTCCCTATCTCCCTGTACAAAGTGGCTACTGATCCTGTACCTCGTTCCAACACACAAACAACTTGGGAACGAGACTGCAATGCTCGGAACGAGGCTGGCTGCAATGCTGATTTGGCAACGCATGCGCACTCCACACGTGTTCTGATATTTCGAGGCATATGGACATACAAGCGCTAATCCAGGCTCTTACCAACACCCTCGACCACAATCTGAGGGAGCAAGCCGAGGCTCTTCTGGATGAAGTGAGCTCACGACCATATTGTTAATGGTGGTGTTGAACGGGTGCATTTTCTAATTAAAGCGCAGTTCTAAACTAGGATGGGTAGCGTATCCCTGTGGTATGTGCAGGTTGTGTCTGTACTTAGCCCTCCTAATAGCCACAAGAGACTGTGTAAGCAGTAACCCCTTGTACGTTAGCATCCTGTGTATGTGGTATATCCGCTCCTACATAGTCATGCATATGTAGTATATGCCACTGTATGTCTAACTGCTATGAGAGAAACCTTACTCTACTGCCTACGATGGAAATGAAAGAGAAATGATAAGTGGGCAGACTTAATGAACAGACAATTCTGGATAGTTAAGAGTGCTAAGAACATCTCACTCGACTATGCAACACTGTGAGGTACATATTCGTGCAGCTAGGTATGTTACGATAATTTTGTTCCCGATTGGAGCTACTGTCCAGTGAGTTGCATCTTATGCACGGGCAGAATAGTCTTCCTTGACATTATCTAGTGAAAGCTTGTGATGAGTCTGGGGCTTGTTAGGGAGAATGTGATTCAGGAACGAGATGCACGAGATACACGAATGACATTCCTCGAATAGGTATTTAGTGTGCTTCAAGTTAAATTATAGCTTTTTCCACTCCGGAGGATTGAAATGATAGAGTTTGTGATAATGAGCTGAACCTGTGCCTAACAGCGAATATATGCACTTACATGTACAAGTACATGTGTAAGCTGTGCTTGGTAATGCGTGACTACAGTATCATATCACAGCTGCAGGTACATGTATGTTGCAGGTTTAATTGTGCATAAGTATGTAATCACTCTCTTGTTTCAGGTCCATCGTCTTCCTGACTTCTCACCATGCCTCCTGCAAATTGTGATGAATGATGGTGTGCCCCTCCCATCCCGACAGGCTGGTGAGGCTTATAGTGTGTGACTGTTCACCATTAGTGGAAGGGACTTGTCATGTGACGTGTGCAGTAAAATGTCTACACGTCAATGTATCACCCTGAAAGTGAATGGCTGATATAGAAGCTCTCTACCTCCAGTTGTATACACGTGATGCGAACGTTTTCTATCCCCAGTTGTATACTGTAACAGCTGGAGACTCAGGACACATTGTAGAGTCTCTTCAAACAAGATCATCTCTTTAACAAAGCAACCATCAAGATGTGAAACTCACTTGATCGGGCAAAAGTCACTTCGGGATGATATTTTTGGCCTTACTCTTGCCTCTAGGATGCTGCGTACAGTGTATCACCACCTGCATTTCTGTACACTGCAGGTGCTGTGTATCTGAAGAACTGTGTGTTCAAGTACTGGAAGCCACTTGATCCCAGCGATGTCGGAGATGAGCTGCCACCGTACTGCATCCCTGAGCAGGCCAAGAGCCTCATTAGGGACAATATTGTGGGGGCAATTATACACACCCCCTTGCTGATCAGGTACGTCCTGTGGTACACATTATATGTAAACATTCACACCTGATGGCGAGTTTCACCCAAGCTATGATGGCTGTCTCTGTCTCGGGCTCTACGCTCCAGGTTGCAGCTCCAGGTTGCAGGCTTCAGGCTCTACATGTAGGCTCTAGGCTCCTGGGTCTGGGTTGCAGGCTCCGGGCTCTGGGCAGTAGGTTCCAGGCTTTAGGTTCCAGGCTGCAGGCTCTAGGCTGCAGGCTCCAGGCTCTAGGCTGCAGGCTCTAGGCTGCAGGCTCCAGGCTCTGGGCTGCAGGCTCAAGGCTCTAGGCTGTAGGCTCTAGGCTCTAGGCTCTAGGCTGTAGGCTCCAGGCTCTGGGCTGCAGGCTCCAGGCTCCAGGCGCTAGACTGCAGGCTCCAGGCGCTAGACTGCAGGCTCCAGGCTCCAGGCTCCAGGCTCTGGGCAGTAGGCTCCAGGCTCTGGGCTGAAGGCTCCAGGCTCTAGGCTGCAGGCTGTAGGCTCTAGGCTGTAGGCTCTAGGCTCCAGGCTCCAGGCTCTAGGCTCCACGCTCCAGGCTCTAGGCTCAAGGCTCCAGGCTCCAGGCTCCAGGCTCCAGGCTCTGGGCAGTAGGTTCCAGGCTTTAGGTTCCAGGCTTTAGGCTCCAGGCTCCAGGCTGTAGGCTCCAGGCTATAGGCTGCAGGCTCCAGGCTCTAGGCTCCTGGCATGTGACCCTTGTGGGCTTCCGTACCAGTGAAATGGACACAATCCCCTAATACTCCTCTAGCAGATTTTATTTGCTCTTTGTGTGCAGTCTCATGCCTCAAACACTTAAAAGTGCTCATCACCTCTGCTTACTTTAAAGGGATTATGAGCTCTGTGCAGAGTGCCCTGGTCATCTCAAAGGTATACCCAAAGTCCATTTGAGGGAGATTGATAGATGACGGGTGTCAAACTAGCCTCGTTTCCACACCCGAGACGGGGAGGAGAAAAGAGCCTGGGAACGAGGCTAGTGTCAAACATATGCCAAACATGCGTCCACTTTCTTGGGAGGTGTAGCCGTACTCATGTACCGTGAGTCCATGACTAGCTCTCACTCACAATGGCTACTTGTATGTACATTGTACAGTACATACATATATCTTGTGATCCCACAGTCTGTAACTACCTATTCTACATGTATATAGATTGCATGCTAAGTACATGTATATATGACCCCTCTCACAGCGTTGTGATTGTGTAAGACTACCATGGTTGCTGTTGCATCCTCTTGCAGCCGGCAGCTGTGTGTCTGTCTAGAACAGATACTGAAGAACGACTTCCCTGAGAGGTGGACGGCGGTGGTAGGGCAGGTGCATGCGTTCCTCTCCTCGGACAACCAGGCCACCTGGCTCGGGAGCCTCATGGCCCTCTACCAACTCTCCAAGAAGTACAAGTAAGTGGTGATTGGAACGCTGAGAGAGGGAGGAGTAAATTCTTGTGGGAAAAATCAGTAATCCCACTCGGATGCAGGCCCAAGACCTGATATCGATGAACAGTAGTGAGAGAAATTCCATTGCTCTTTGTGAACGCCTACTGTTGTGTACCATATCATCAGACCTTGATGTTTTCAACGACAGACATTTCTCACTCTCTCAGCATTTCTGTTATTGTGCATGATGCCTGCTGTCGTATACAATTGATCTGAAAAATTGAAAGGGATTTCCACCTCTTGAAAAAATTGAGAAACACGGGATATGCATGTACCCAAGGCCTTATCCTTGCATATTAGCCAAATTTTGAGTGTGGAAACTGTATCTGCATATCCATGTTATCTGGCACTGGTTCGGCTTCCCCCCCACACACTCAACCCACAATGGGAAGGTTCAAGAAGGCAGAGGATCGAGTGGAATACATCCAGGCTATGAAGACGCTGCTGCCCCTGATCTACCAGAGGATGATGGCGATCCTCCCTGACCACTCCCTTACCTCCGTCACCCTCCAGCACCACATCCTCAAAATATTCTATGCTACAATGCAGGTAGGTACCTCATAGTTAAGAGTTGGACAGTGTTGTCTCCCTCCCTCTTCCCTCCCTCCCTCTTCCCTCCCTCCCTCCCTCCCTCCCTCCCTCCCTCCCTCCCTCCCTCCCTCCCTCTCTCCCTCCCTCCCTCCCTCCCTCCCTCCCTCCCTCCCTCCCTCCCTCCCCCCTCCCCCCTCCCCCCTCCCCTCCCTCCCTCCCTCCCTCCCTCCCTCCCTCCCTCCCTCCCTCCCTCCCTCCCTCCCTCCCTCCCTCCCTCCCCTAACTCCCTCCCTCCCCCTCCCTCTCCCCCCCTCCCCTCCCCCCCTCCCCTCCCTCCCTCCCTCCCTCCCTCCCTCCCTCCCTCCCTCCCTCCCTCCCTCCCTCCCTCCCTCCCTCCCTCCCTCCCTTCCTCCCTCCCTCCCTCCCTCCCTCCCTCCCTCCCTCCCTCCCTGCTCTTGTCTTGTGAATCTCTGGCCCCTTCACACTCATGCACATGCACATGTAGCCTTGTTCCCAGGCCCACACACGGAACGCGGAAGAGGGCCTGGTGACACTTGGCAAAATTCCCATATGTGCTGAGCTCAGCAGTCTTGATTTCGGGTAGGCGAATCACGTTCGTCCATTTCCAATTACTGCGTAGTAATTACATTCTTTACCCCGTGAAAAGTGTAGCCGTTTGATAAAACCGCTGTTCTAGCCTTCGAAACTCACCTCTGGTCGCTCCTTGGCAAGGACGTTCTACTTAGCCATCACCAACAGCTACCTTCCGCGTGATTTCGAATGCATCCAAGTAAGGAATGTAATCGATTATGCAGTTATGCTGACTGTGCACATACAGGAATTTTGCCAAGTGTCACCAGGCCCTCTTCCACGTTCCGCGTGAGGGCCTGGGTACGAGGCTAATGCACATGCACACCCACACACACACACAACATGCACACATACATTGCACACCTGCATGTACCTACACATATGGCACACATACACATGCACATACACATGCACGTACACATACACATGCACACACTCACCTGCACACACACACCTGCACACACACACATGGCACACACACACACATGGCACACACACACCTCCACACACACACCTGCACACACACACCTGCACACACTCACCTGCACACACATGGTACACACACACACATGGCACACACACACCTCCACACACACACCTGCACACACATGGTACACACACATGCACGCACACATACATACAGCATACTCTTCCACTGGATCTCATCGATGACAGCTGCCTGCCTGGTTGGATTATTGTTCTCCAGACCATTGTACAGAGACCAGTTCCCAAGGTGAGGCTCTCCTCAGTCCAGAGGCAATGGGAATCATATTTACAGTGATGTATTATCCAAGCATCCATAATGAAGGTGTAGAGATAGCTTAGTGTATTATGGACATTTCAAGGGCCTACTTAAGTGCTTCAAGTGGTTGCTATGATAGCCAAAGTGGTTCCTGCGCAAAGGCTTCTCTACCTCACACATGTCTATACTTTGCACATGGCAACTGTTCCTTTCCATATATTTACCCTGTGCGCATGCGCGCAGCAGGGGTAGCGTAGAGTGATCGGTTTGTCCGTCTGTCTGTCTGTCTGTCTGATCAAGCAGTTTGAGTAGCGAAGGCCTTGTTGATGGCTTAGTTCAGAATAGAAGTGTCAGAATTCAGAAAGTACCGCTCGAGAGGCTGAGAAAGGTTGTGTGAAAGCCGACAATCAAAAAGTAGCCCACCGGGTACGTGCTCTGCTGAGCACCTCTAGTTTTATATTGAGTTGTTTTGAAGCTTGTCGGACTTCCACTCCCTCCTAGCTAGCTGCAGATGCTCTCACTGTGTGGGAGTGGCATCCCGCTGTCTGTGTGGGAGTGGCATCCCACTGTCTGTGTGGGAGTGGCATCCCGCTGTCTGTGTGGGAGTGGCATCCCGCTGTCTGTGTGGGAGTGGCATCCCGCTGTCTGTGTGGGAGTGGCATCCCACTGTCTGTGTGGGAGTGGCATCCCGCTGTCTGTGTGGGAGTGGCATCCCGCTGTCTGTGTGGGAGTGGCATCCCGCTGTCTATGTGGGAGTGGCATCGTCTGTGTGGGAGTGGCATCCCGCTGTCTGTGTGGGAGTGGCATCCCACTGTCTATGTGGGAGTGGCGTCCCACTGTCTGTGTGGGAGTGGCGTCCCACTGTCTGTGTGGGAGTGTCTGTGTGGGAGTGGCATCCCACTGTCTGTGTGGGAGTGGCATCCCACTGTCTGTGTTGGAGTGGCATCCCACTGTCTGTGTGGGAGTGGCATCCCGCTGTCTATGTGGGAGTGGCGTCCCACTGTCTGTGTGGGAGTGGCGTCCCACTGTCTGTGTGGGAGTGTCTGTGTGAGAGAGGCATCCCACTGTCTGTGTGGGAGTGGCATCCCACTGTCTGTGTGGGAGTGGCATCCCGCTGTCTGTGTGGGAGTGGCATCCCACTGTCTATGTGGGAGTGGCGTCCACTGTCTGTGTGGGAGTGGCGTCCCACTGTCTGTGTGGGAGTGTCTGTGTGGGAGTGGCATCCCACTGTCTGTGTGGGAGTGGCATCCCACTGTCTGTGTTGGAGTGGCATCCCACTGTCTGTGTGGGAGTGGCATCCCGCTGTCTATGTGGGAGTGGCGTCCCACTGTCTGTGTGGGAGTGGCGTCCCACTGTCTGTGTGGGAGTGTCTGTGTGAGAGTGGCATCCCACTGTCTGTGTGGGAGTGGCATCCCGCTGTCTGTGTGGGAGTGGCATCCCGCTGTCTGTGTGGGAGTGGCATCCCGCTGTCTATGTGGGAGTGGCATCGTCTGTGTGGGAGTGGCATCCCGCTGTCTGTGTGGGAGTGGCATCCCACTGTCTATGTGGGAGTGGCGTCCCACTGTCTGTGTGGGAGTGGCGTCCCACTGTCTGTGTGGGAGTGTCTGTGTGGGAGTGGCATCCCGCTGTCTATGTGGGAGTGGCATCGTCTGTGTGGGAGTGGCATCCCGCTGTCTGTGTGGGAGTGGCATCGTCTGTGTGGGAGTGTCATCCCGCTGTCTGTGTGGGAGTGGCATCCCACTGTCTATGTGGGAGTGGCGTCCCACTGTCTGTGTGGGAGTGGCATCCCACTGTCTGTGTTGGAGTGGCATCCCGCTGTCTGTGTGGGAGTGGCATCCCACTGTCTATGTGGGAGTGGCGTCCACTGTCTGTGTGGGAGTGGCGTCCCACTGTCTGTGTGGGAGTGTCTGTGTGGGAGTGGCATCCCACTGTCTGTGTGGGAGTGGCATCCCACTGTCTGTGTTGGAGTGGTATCCCGCTGTCTGTGTGGGAGTGGCATCCCGCTGTCTGTGTGGGAGTGGCATCCCACTGTCTGTCTTGTCCCTCATTCTCTCGTCCCCTTCTCAGGAGGCTATGGACGCAGAGGTGGATGACCGGCCGCAGCTGGAGTGGTGGAAGTGCAAGAAGTGGGCACTGCACATCCTCTGCAGACTGTTCGAGAGGTGGGACATGCAATCTTTGTACAACGGTGTGATAGTGTATAATTGTGAAACAGTTGGACAGTGTGCAGGGTTTCATTTAGTGTGTGTGTGTGTGTATGTGTGTATGTGTGTGTGTGTGTGCAAGGGGGAGAGGATGCCTTTGCTGCCTACCCTTGAAGGATACCCAAGCAATACATGCGTCCCCCTTACTTTGCCACACTGCAAGTTTGCCCCTCCTTGAGCAATGAAACACTGTTGTGACTCCTAAGCATTGCTATGCTGTAGAACTGTTTTGATTGAACCTTTGTTCATACCAAACTGCTTTCTGCTGTGTGTGTATATGTTCTGCTCTATCGATAGTTATATCTTTTCTGCTGTAGATTTGGAAACCCTAGCAACGTGGAGAAGTGCTACTCTGTGTTTGCTGCCTACTATGTCAAGACATTCAATGGTGAGCTTCCACTACTCCTTGTTCACTGTTCAGGGTATGGAGGATCACCCTAGCCTCGTACCCAGTCCTTCTCATGTGTCACTTGCAAAACTAACACGGGGGAAGGCCCTCATCACGTGCAGTGACGTCCATGGACGTTGAGTGGACATGTGGGGGAGTGGCACATTCCTGGTTAACCCGCCTGGGTACGAGGATAGTCTCACCCCATTCTTCTCTCTACACATGCTGCAGTGTAGAGTAAACTGTTGATAGTGCCGTTGCGAACGTGTGGAAATCGCCTACGCGTCACTCGTGTGGTCTTGCACATCAAATAGTAACAAGAGTGTGTGAGGCATGTGCTAGCGAGGAGTACATAAGGATATAACACGTGCAGTAAGTATATATGCACTGTACATGTGTGCGCATTATGATTGTGAACGATCGTATTCGAGTGAGCGAGCAAGCGAGTGTGCACCATCATGGGACTTTTTGTGGTAAACACTTGTGATCACCGTTATCGCATTTTGTTCGCAATCGAACTTTGATGACATGAGGAGTTTGACTTCTGCTATGTCCTCATCGATGTCGTTGTCAAGCTCTGCTATCATCTTGGCCAGCTGCTTTCCACCAACTGAAACTTCACGACAGAAGATCTGTGACTTAGGGTTAGGTCCGCGGAAGGCTGGCGCTCACACTGGGACAGCAGGGCTATGGTGGAACACTTGGAGCACTTCCCCAGACAAGGGCTATCCTCCACGGCAATCACTGCTGTCACAGCTAACACAAGCCACTTTGCTTTGCAGTCTTCGAACGCCAATCACCTTCGCATCGCTCAGTGGTCTGTCTGATGTGCTTCTCGCTACTGCTGTTACGCCAGGCAGATCTTCCGCGTCTTTGACGATTAAGCCACTCTTTGGGGTTGTCAGTCGAAACTGATCGTTGTAGCACTTAACCATTGCATTGCGAATGCAGTACAATTTGCCGGTGCTTACTGCGCTGATGTACCATGAGACTAGTGACAGTCAGACAAGCTATTGTACTGTATGTTAACTTTGAAGAATTTGAAATGTCATCGACATGTACAGTAGCAACAAAAAAAGCAATCACACAGTAATAACCCAACAGCAATCAAATACTAACGAGTGTGTCCGCTGGTCCTCTGCCAAAAGAGTGGCGAGACTGGGGACGGCTGTATCGTTTGTCAGCTCTGAAATGGTCCGGGTGATGGTCATTGTGCCGACTGTAGTGGACGATCTCTGTAAAAATATTTTCGTGTATAAAATTTTCATTGCATCAGCAACAGCTAACCCCTTTACAGTCATCCCGACTCTTTGGAATGGATATTGTTCCTCTAGGTCACCCAGGTTAATCTCCCTCATGTCCTCGGTCTCAATGGATGTCACTGACTCCGGGAAATCTATAGCGAAATGTTTGTTTGATTTACTAATCTCTGTGCCGTCTTAAATTATTACTATCTCCCCACAATATACTTGGTAAGCTTCACCGTTCCTTTTTCGACGAAAGTCTTTCAAGCTTCGTCCTTTTAATATCACTGAATCTAATGACACACACGCTCCCACTAGCGTCCGACAGAACCATCAAATATTTCCCTCTCTTTGTTGGCGACAATGACATAATCACGCCGTGCACTGTCGCTTTCTCCCCAACGTCTGAGGGCTTGTCAGTGGCGGCGATGTCATCAAACAGATGGAACGACCTCTTCCTCAGACTTGACTTTGTTGCTGTCTTGCCAATAAACTGGTCGATACGGTGCGACATCCTGCTCACAGCTATCTAGCTACGTTCCTTACAGTCTAGATGAACGGACAGGTGGTAACTGCTAGCTACGTTCCTTACAGTCTAGATGAACGGACAAGTGGTAACAAAGAAATAGCTGTTCCATGTGCCAGACTTGTACTCCGTGCACAGTGCATTCTGTCTGCTCAAGTGAGCACCTCTAGTTGCCTGCAAGTATTTGTAACAAATAGCTGTTCCATGTGCCGGACTTGTACTCCGTGCATAGTGGCATTCTGTCTAGTTTTATTTGCGCACGGGATAGGTGCTCAAGTGAGCACCTCCAGTTGCCTGCAAGTATTCGTTTCATTGGTACATGCTACATGTATTTAGGTAGGTGCGTGTAACGTACTCGCTTTTGTTAACACCTGAATATAACTGGGATTTGTGAGTTTTGTGTATTGACTTTCGAAATGCAATGCAGAAAGCTTGAAGTACATGTGTATTCACTTGTGTGACCTATGTATGTGTAAGTGTATGGTTTCTGTGTAGTTTTAGCTACATTGTATCTCTCACAGCTGGTGTGATTAATGTGTTGTTACGGCAACTGGCTGTGAAGCAACAGGGAGAGTACGTCTCTCCGAGAGTCATTCAGGGCATCTTCAACTACTTCATTGAAGCGTGAGTTAGTTTACCAGTAGATACCCGTACATGGCTTTGATCAGATGTGGATACATCTAAGATCATAAATTGAAGTGTTGTGACTGTATTCACCCTCTTATATAGCTGAAACCAGTGAGTGAAATATGGCTCCTTTTTCTCACAATTTTCCCTGACGACGATGAGGACCGAAGTCCTTATTAGATCTCAATTGTCAATTGTCAATCCTCAAACCTCATTCAGCCTATTAAGGATTTAGTAGTGATCCTATCTCCCAGTGAGTGGCCTGTGTACATTAGATTGCCTGCTAAGAGCCTTACCATATCCCTCCATCCAGCGTGGACCATGCGGCATCCTGGAAGCTCATCCGCCCCCACTTCCAGGCCATCTTCCAGGACCTGGTGTTCCCCATGATGTGCTACAGCAACGAGGATGACCAGCTGTGGCACAGCGACCCCTATGAGTACATCCGACTGAAGTTTGGCAAGTGATCAATGATGATGCAGTGTGCTATTTTTCAGGCTTGTCGGTATGGACTGTATGTGATATCAACTGGCAGTAATGAATAGCATCACACATGTTGCAGGCAGCCTATAGGCAGCAATGTCCCTACCAGTTAAAGAAGGCATGGGTTGGTTGACAGACATTCACTTAATACCTCTTTCTTCTCCTCCTTATCCCCCCCCCCCCCCCCCCCCCCCCCCGCCACCATTTCTTATCCCCTAATTCTACTCTCCTCATGATTATTCCTCTTCCTCCCATTTTCGTTCCCCTCCTCATTTCTCCTCCCCCTCCTCATTCCCCCTCCCCTCCCTGTTCCCCCTCTCATTCCCCCTCCCCTCCCTGTTCCCCCTCTCATTCGCCTCCCCTCCCTGTTCCCCCTCTCATTCCCCCTCCCCTCCCTGTTCCCCCTCTCATTCCCCCTCCCCTCCCTGTTCCCCCTCTCATTCCCCTCCCCTCCCTGTTCCCCCTCTCATTCCCCCTCCCCTCCCTGTTCCCCCTCTCATTCCCCCTCCCCTCCCTGTTCCCCCTCCCCTCCCTGTTCCCCCTCCCCTCCCTGTTCCCCCTCCCCTCCCTGTTCCCCCTCTCATTCCCCTCCCCTCCCTGTTCCCCCTCTCATTCCCCCTCCTCTCCCTGTTCCCCCTCTCATTCCCCCTCCCCTCCCTAATCCTCCTCCCATTCCCCCTCCCATTTTCATCCCTCCTTGGATTCCCGCTCCCCTCCTCCCCTCCCCCTCCCCTTCCCCATTCCCCCCACTCCTCATTCCTCCTCCCCCTGCCATCACTCCAGACATCTTTGAGGACCTGGTGTCCCCGCTGGTGGCAGCCCAGCACTTTCTCACGAGAGCGTGTGCAAAGCGGAAGAATGTCTTGGACCCAGTGATGGCATTCTGTGTGCAGACCCTGTCGCTACCTCCTGGTCAGAGAGACCCCAGAAGGAAGGATGGGGCCCTACATGTCATTGGCTCCATGGCTGAAGTACTCATGAAGGTAGAGATACACGTGACCCTCTCACTGAGCCAACCGTTTAACATAAGATTTCATGGTGGAAGTTTATAACTTCCATCATCCGCGTAATTGATCACATGCACAACTTCTGATTCCTGTAGCAGCTGAAAGCATACATTGTAACAGCGCTGTTGTTATTTCTCATACATGTACAATGTAGCAGACTAGCAGTAAAGAGGCCAACGGAGTAACGCTTGATTTGAAGAAATTCTCAATGTTGATAATTTCTAATCTCTAGCTCTACCAACAGAAGCTTGTACAAGCCTATAATTATAGCATGCAGGAACAGTCGCTCGCCTGCCAACAACCGAATATGCATGTGTATCACAAAATACGAAACAATTTACGCAAACCATTATGTATCTTGTATCTTCATTTATATAGAAAAAGCTGTACAAGTCTCAGCTGGAGTCGATGCTGGTGACCCATGTCTTCCCAGAGTTCCAGAGTGAGCTGGGATACATGAGAGCGAGGGTGAGGGCACTTTTGTGCTGTATTACTAAATATGGTCATTTAGATCTGTGTGACGTGTAGATTTCTTCATGCCCAGGCTGTACGAGAAATGGCCTGGCAACTTGTGCGAGTTCAAACTGTTACTTCTGCTGCCAGAAAGTTGGCAGCTCCAATCAAAAGTCAGAATGTTGTCACATGGCAAATGCATATGATATTGAAATGTCATGAACAGGCCCCTATTCTGTGTTGTACATTGTATTTACACAATCGCTCACTAATTTAGCGAAGGTTTTTGTTTGAACATCTTCTGCTTGTAGAACCTACGTACAGTAGTTGCTTCCACGATCAGGATAGCACTGTTTTCAGCAGGTGGAATAGTCATGACTACCACGTATGAAAGGAGAGGATTTGTACTGTTGAGGGCTGATTACAGAGGCCGAGGCCATGGTCGAGGGTTGGAACAGAGGCCAAGGGTTGGTATGAAGGAGAAGGAGGAGTGTTGGTACGGTCGAGGGTTGGAACAGAGGCCGAGGGTTGGTATGAAGGAGAAGGTGGAGTGTTGGTACGGTCGAGGGTTGGAACAGAGGCCGAGGGTTGGTATGAAGGAGAAGGAGGAGTGTTGGTACGGTCGAGGGTTGGAACAGAGGCCGAGGGTTGGTATGAAGGAGAAGGCGGAGTGTTGGTACGGTCGAGGGTTGGAACAGAGGCCGAGGGTTGGTATGAAGGAGAAGGCGGAGTGTTGGTATGGTCGAGGGTTGGAACAGAGGCCAAGGGTTGGTATGAAGGAGAAGGCGGAGTGTTGGTACGGTCGAGGGCTGGAACAGAGGCCGAGGGTTGGTATGAAGGAGAAGGAGGAGTGTTGGTACGGTCGAGGGTTGGAACAGAGGCCGAGGGTTGGTATGAAGGAGAAGGAGGAGTGTTGGTACGGTCGAGGGTTGGAACAGAGGCCAAGGGTTGGTATGAAGGAGAAGGAGGAGTGTTGGTACGGTCGAGGGTTGGAACAGAGGCCGAGGGTTGGTATGAGGGAGAAGGAGGAGTGTTGGTACGGTCGAGGGTTGGAACAGAGGCCAAGGGTTGGTATGAAGGAGAAGGAGGAGTGTTGGTACGGTCGAGGGTTGGAACAGAGGCCGAGGGTTGGTATGAAGGAGAAGGAGGAGTGTTGGTACGGTCGAGGGTTGGAACAGAGGCCAAGGGTTGGTATGAAGGAGAAGGAGGAGTGTTGGTACGGTCCAGGGCTGAAACAGAGGCCGAGGGTTGGTATGAAGGAGAAGGAGGAGTGTTGGTACGGTCGAGGGCTGGAACAGAGGCCAAGGGTTGGTATGAAGGAGAAGGAGGAGTGTTGGTACGGTCGAGGGCTGGAACAGAGGCCGAGGGTTGGTATGAAGGAGAAGGAGGAGGGCTGGAACAGATCTATGCTAAGGGTTGGTATGAAGGGGGAGGGCTGGTGCAGAGGCCGAGGGTTAACCCCATCCGTGCAAAGGGTATATATTATTCCACGCTGATCCCCAGCAAAGGTCTGTATGCAGAGGACTGTTGCTTGGAGTCATGGATGTCGTACATGCTTCCATCGTGCACTTCTGGAGCAATGTGACTGGACAATGTTAGAGAGCCTTTGCATTCCCAACATATACTCCAGTCTAGGGCATATTGATATGCCAGGTGAAACGTTTTGCTGGGACTTTGCCAGTTATGAAACGATTCGAGTGATAAGGTGGACACTTGTCTACGTACATGTGTGTGTTTGCACCTGAAAACGATGCAGTCATTAGGGCACACATGAAAAGTCGATAGATAAGAAATGGTTTAACCACTTTCTTAATAGAGGTTGATCTCTTCCTCGGTGCTTCCCTCACTAGGTTCAATCACCGATCTGGTCAGATATCTCAGGGAACTTGTCGAAGACGTCTCACCTCTTGTCAGTACAGACAGTGTACTGCCAGCTGGAATTGTGCATTGCGTCCTACCGTGATTATGTTCAAGTGTTTTCTTGAGAGGATGTGAGGTTGGATGCAAGGGGTGATCATGCTGGTTGTCACTGCCACCTCTGTGGTTGTACACAAATCCAAGTATCCAACATTTCATGCGTCAACCGGGTAGACGTATCCAAACTGGACACGGACTCTTCTGTGTTTGTTTTTGCTAGAAGCATCAGGATGGTCTCGGCACAATTGATGGTCTTTCCCTGGTACAGTGTAGTTGCATCCTACAACAGGACATACCTTTACTCCATTGCATGAAGCAGAGCGGTAGACGACTTTCAGATCTGCTCCATCACATTAAAGAACTTCACAGTCCTAATATGGTACGTAGAATACACTCTGTCCCCCTGAGGTTCCAAGAAAATGGCAGTCTTTGACATCCTTGGGGGTTGTTCATTTCTCTTTGTCAGCTAAAAAGATAGCTAAGACTAAGAATTGAATGTCTGGGTCACATGTCTTTCTCTTTCTACTCCCGTGTGCATTTGTATTTGAGGTATTGGCACCATGGCTTAATTGGCTCAGAGTATTGCTGATTTTGGTAAAAGTACTCTTTTCTTATTTATTTGCTGCTACTTCTAGTATTTCTCATACAACAATAATACCTTGAATTAACTGTAGACAGTAGACGATTGCTGCTGATCTTTTGCTCTTCTGGTTGGCTGCGCTCTGACCCTTATTCTTAAACAACAATATTGCGAATTGTCTCTGAGTCTCTTCTTAATCACAGACCGTAGTTGTGTTTGTTTGTACCATGACACTGTCGTATGAATGAGTGTCACTATTTCTCACTGGAATGATTAGTCCATGCTGTGGACGATCCTTGAATCCACTGAACAATTTTCAATTCCTCTTTGTCCCCAACCGTGTATATCAGTGTACGCAATCTCAGTGTCATGCTAAATTCCCTTTGTGTGCAGTTATTTCTACAGTGACATTTATCCCTTTACCTTTTGTGGTATATAGACCATATAGCTATGCCCTGCAGTATGTGTGACAATAGAATACTACTGAATGGACCGTATTATAGCTATATAGCTATAGGACAATCATGGGATTGTTAGAACTGAGCTTGGTTTTAGGAGGTTCGAAGGGGCGTTTGAGGAGACCGCTCAACCGATCCAAGAGAGGCCGACTAACTATACCATCTTGCTCTGTGGGGGATTTCTCCAGACAGATCTTTTGAACGGTGGGATTATCATAGAAGTAGGGCAACAGCTTCATATGGGAGCCATCCTGTTTTTTACAGGTGCCGTGGTCGATTATCACCATGAGATCTGGTGTTGCACAATGGAAACAGTCAGACGATAGACTGGAGCAAGCCTCATGGGTCGCATACTCGAAGACCCAAATGTTGGTTCCGGACACATTCTTGAAACAGCACTGTGCTACATTTATATTGGAGAGCTTGGGAAAGTCTCCGCTCTTGAAGTCTTCCCTCATTGCTTTCCGCACCTGGTCTGGAATGTCACTCAACATAATACGACGGAGCGGTTCATGGAAATGTGCGCAGTATATGTACATTCCATTCTGGTTTACTAGCCAGACAAACGTGGCAACCTGTTTATAAACTAGTCATGTTTCAATCGGGTAGCAAAATTATGTGTATACTTCTCGTTCCCCTGCAGGCATGCTGGATGTTACACTATTTCAGTGAAGTGACGTATTCTGACCAAGCAAACCTGCAGTTTGGTTTGCAGCAGGTGAATGCTTCAAAGTCCTCATGCAGTGAATTTTTATTACTATGTACTCTAATTGCTTAGTAGTAGAGGACCTTATTGGTCTACTTCCCAATATCACCCCGCCAGTTTTTGACCAACCCTAGACCTCCTATGCACATGGCACACGGCGCAGTTGGCACTAGCGAATGTCGCATATGGAACGTTGTGCATTCTGGCAATAGGCTCTACGACCGCGTTACAGGTGCATCACCTGAGGCCATAACAAAGCTCTGGAAGATCCGTAAGCTACTCTGCACCGATTTTCAGAACCTTAGGTACGTACAAAGCCAGCACTGTTCGGAAGCAGCCTTCTGCATCTTCTGAAGAAACGTCTGATGCATGCGAGTAGCCTTCCAGTTTGTGGCAAAGCTGCGTCACAAACACATGTCAGAAAAATGTCTGCATCAATTTTAAGGACGCGTACCATAAGCCAGAGTCCTGTTTCTCCCCAGGTATTCACTTGCCTGATCCAGGACAAGGAGCTACCGGTGAAGGTGGAGGCGGCCGTGGCTCTGCAGTTCCTCATCAAGCACCAGAGCATAGCGGAGAGCTTCATACAACCGTACGTCAAGCCCATCATTCAAGGTAAGACATAGCTACCAGCCGTGTGTGACCAAGCCACTGACAGTGACTTGGAGTGTGTGTATAAGCATGTGCAACTATGTGGTTGCTGGGTACTCAACAACATGTTGAGACATACATGTATAGAGCATATATAGCAGAGAGCCTCGTACAACCGTACGTCAAGCCCATCATTCAAGGTGAGACTTAGCTACCATGTGTGTGTGACCAAGCCACTGACAGTGACTTGGAGTATGTGTAACTACATGTACCTGGTTGCTGCCAAGCAACAGGTTGACACATGGAGATTGGAGTATCACTATGTCTCAAAGTAATCGTTTTGCCGAAGAATGTGATATAGATTCAGATGCTAAAGGCATTTGAACTATATTATGTGTATGTACATAATGTATGGCTATTGTCTGTGAGTATAGTACATAATTGTGTTGCAGCAACGGTGGATATTGATATTTGCCGTTTCTGTTGCAATTGAGTGGAGCCATTCGGCACTTCTTGTCACGCTCAAGTTCCAGTCACTCTGGAACTTGTATCATGCGTTCATGTGCTGGTATATATGTAGCACACAGTCTTGCAGTTTGTTTGTGAAGGTATTGTTGTACGTAGGTCTCACTGGATGTTACTGTACTAGCAGCAGCGGAGTGCTGTTCATGTTGTGTGCAGATCTCTCCAGTAGTGCAGTAGGTCTCACTGGATGTTACTGTACTAGCAGCGGAGTGTGTTCATGTTGTGTGTAGATCTCTCCAGTAGTGCAGTAGGTCTCACTGGATGTTACTGTACTAGCAGTGGAGTGCTGTTCATGTTGTGTGTAGATTCAGTGTTTCCCCCAAAACTGACAGGAAAGGGGGTGAAAAAAATAGTACAAAATTGCCCACAAAGAACTTAATGACCACATACACATATTACCGTAGATCGGGAAATTTTTGCCGTAATTAATTTTCGTCGATATTGCATTACGACGAAAATTAAAAACACGAAATATTTTCAACGTCGAATAATTTATGATTCTATTTAACGTGTGAGTTTTCGTGAATCGAAGTACAAGCATGGTTCTGCTGCGCTACCAGAAACCTGTCGATGGTGTTCCTGATCCTGGAAGATCGCTGAGCTCTTCTATACCAGCCCAAGCGCGCGATCGCGGAAGCGAACTTCTGAAGGCAGTTGGAACCGCGGACCGAGACAGACGGGTGAAATCTTTCGAGGTAAGTAGCCGATGGCAGTTCCCTCTCTACCAGTGATACGGCATGGGTGTCTGCTGCATTCCCTCGCTGGCGCTGATCCGAGGCTCCAGCTTCTCTCCAATGGCGCGACATGGTATCCGGTCCTGGGATCGGGAACGTGCACGTGTACGCGTGAACAAAATTTTCGCGTGGTTTAATTTTCGTCGGTGTGCTCGAGCGACGAAAATAAAACAACGCGAAAAATTAAAAGGCGAAGTATATTTAACGCGAAAATTTCCGGATCTACGGTAGATTCCAACCCCACACGTCACACTTGCAATGCAAAGCAGTGAAATTCTTATTTGGCCCAGTTCTTTGTGCATAAGCTGTCTCACAGTTGCACCACATGAAACACCATAACAAAGTTTGTGAGACATGCTCAATAAAACTGAAATGAGACTGGAATGTGCGTAGGTAGTGTGAGAGGCAATGGTGAGTGTGAGGGTCACACCTCAGCACCAGAGTTAGCTGAGAGTACTACAGTGAATGACCATGCAGGAGTACAGTAGCTGTCAATAAAACGTTTACGTTCCATTTACAAACAACAATCACTCTACGGTCCGTTCCGTTCTTACGCAATCTGCTCGTACTACGGTTGCTGAGTCAGCAATTATCGCCGTCGCGAGTAAGCGGCCAAGTTCGTCGACCTTTATCTCCGGTTACAAGTAAGCTACAGACAAGGGACAAACGCCAGCGTATAGTTAAGGCCTTCCAATAAGGCATATTTAAAAATCAGTCAGACCTTTCATAGGATGTGCAAGTTCCAAGAGCTTTCGCTTGGTGGGCGGGGTTTTCGGAAGCGATCGATTGCATTGCCACTGTATCTCCGGTTCTGCGAAAGCTGTGGACATCGAACAAAGACCAGCAGGGAGAGAGATCCAGGGCCTAAAACATAACCCAGGTAGAACAGTGTCGGACATAGGCTGCATCCGCTATAAGCATTAAAAGTTTTTACTACGCTTGTATATCGTAAAAACGGTGCGTATAAACGCTGACGTAGCAATAATTTCACACCGTTTTCTGAGCCGTTTCTCGCCGTAGAACGATCGTTGTTTGTAAACGGAATGTAAACTTTTTATTGACAGCTACTGTAGTACATTGAAGACAGAATTATGGTAACCCTGCAAGCAGAGTTGATGCCATGCTCATAAACATAGCATGAAGGCAGCAGACAACTCACGCAGGCTTACCCCGTGATACTTAACCCTTTCCCAACCAATGACGCCATATGGCGTCATGAGACTTTCAGCTTCATGATATCACATCCGGCAATGTCCTTGGGAGATAGGCTCTGCGCCAGCAGAAAGGGCGGGGCAAGGGGAGGTGGGTGGGTGCACCCGAAGGGTGCAAACATCATGGCCGTGTCTAGGCTCAGCTTTGAACAGCCCTTGGTTGGAGCCGGGTAGGCCAAATCTCTGGTTTTAAGCATAAATGGGCCTAGAAAACAGTGGTCTCACCTTGCAGAGCCTCGAATTCCAGTGTTCAAGGCTGATGTTTCTGCTAGAGCGAGTTACCATCGCCCCAGCATCTTGATCGCATACACGTTAATGAGTGGGTGTGGTCAGAATCACGAATGTGGAAAGCATGGCTGTGTGCAGTTCTGTGTGAAGTTTTGAGCCTGACAACCGATGGGAACCTTATCTAGGGTATGTTTAAGTAAATTACAAGCTAATAAACTGACCTCCATAATCTGTGGGTGGTAAAGGGCATCTGTGTATAAAGTACTCGTCTTTAAAACTAATGCCACACTCCTTTCCGTAGAATTCTGTTACAACTGTGAAAACGGAAGTGCTAAATGCGAATGTGGAAGGCCTAAGAAGCCTTCCACGTCTTCCTTATGATTCTCGCAAGAAGCCGTCCGTTTTTTTAGTAGAAGCCTTCTGGTGCCAAACTGCCAAAACCTGCCAAATTCAGGTGATCAAGATCTGTAGAACTGTGCAAACAAACTCCCCCTGAGAAGTAGCTAAGAACTACCTGTACCTTGCAGGCCAGGAGGTTCCTGTAGCTGTGTTTCTGGATCTCCCTTTTCCCCCTTCATACCCGAAAAGGATAGCTGTTCCCCAGAGACCGGCAGGTCCCTGTTGTCCATTACGTCCATCCCTACCAGCAATCTAATATCACCACAGAGAGAGGAGTTGATGGTAGTCTGCAGTGTAGATGCCGGTGTAGACTCAACACTCCTCTCTGACCTACCGTATACCGGGCGGCCATTAAATTTGGCGAAATTGCCTGAAATGACTCGGTGTAAAATTTGGTGAATTTAAAGTTTGTCGATTGACAGAAAAAGTATGATGTAACTGTGCGTGCCGCGAGCGTGACGTGACTTGTACTTCTGACACGAGACCCCGGCCCCAGAACGAAGACGTACAAAATTATGGAGAGCAGTGTCGTCACCATCACGTTTCAGTGCCATCTGGAGGGGCCCACAATCGGCAAACAGCTATTTGGGAAGTCATCGGGTCAGCACTGCCCAGTTTGCGTACACTGTGGCACGCTAGCACTGTGGCAGTAATGCACAACACAGGTACACAGTAGGCCATGACCTTGATTATAATTTTCAGCAGCCTGTATGCTTTAATTTGGTGCACCTCTGTGAAGTAGTAGGCACTTTTCCGTAGACCTTGCTCAGCAGGTAGTATGTCTTGCCTCGCCGCGCACGCTGACAGTCGATCTGGCCAGTCATTTAATTTGGCGATTTTTAATTTGACGACTGACTTCCGAATCACCAAATCGCCAAATTAAAACGGTCGCCAAAATTTCCTGGTATACGGTATATAGGGAGTGCTGTGACTGTCAGGGAACAGGGGTGGTTTTTATGTGACGACATTATGAGTATGCTTTTAAGATGCACTATTTCCTCTCTTGAAATATACCATTTGCTAATTGCGTACATCTAGGGCACCAGTATAGTAGAATGAGTGCTTTGGTAAGTGTTTGAGATTCTGCTCACCAGTAAACTGTCCAGCAACCAGCAGCAGAGAAAGTGCACCAAGTAACTTTGCCTCCATTATTGCAGTAGTAGATGTTGTGCTATTCACTTGATGTACTTGAAGTATCAATTGCTGACAGGTCAGTGAATGATGATACAGTGCAACTGTGTGTCCTATTTTGGCACTCCATTTACTGTACCTCACATTTACCACTGATTGGTTGTTTTAGCCAAGCTGCGGTTACCTTGGTTGCGGGCCAGCTGCATGAGGACACAGTGGTTTTGTACTTTGGTATTAAAGACTAATTGCATAAGATGACCACTAGACAACTTGCCCAGTACTAGTGCAATATCTGCAAGATCACAGCAAGCGTATTTCAAACTTGTCAGAAAGTTTTCATGCCTTTGATGGCAGCAGGTGATCCTTCACAGATGTTTAGTGGTTAGGATCTGCAGGATTATGATAACCATAAGATAATCTGGACAAGCTTCCTCTCAAGTTGCCCTAGTCTCTAATCCTGAAATTAGTGTTATCTTAACCACTGTCCCATCAGGTTGTCTGCAGCCAGGGTAACATCTGCAAGATCACTGCAAATGATGTTTAACCATTTCCCGGATGAATTATTTTGCATTCCCTCTCCCCTCAATCTCCGGGTCTCACTCCCTCTGCTGTACCCCTCCCTCTCCCTATCCCCCCTGCCAATCACCATACCATGTCCTCGTGACCCAATTCTAGTGTTGTTCAGTGTATTGTGTTGGTACATGTGTAGTCATATGGTCCTGTGAGGACTGCACGAGAGGGTGGACCAGCTCAGGTTATCCTCTCTCAGGTTGCTTAATTTTGCTTGCTTGGTTACTGGGTGGGGCATGTCAGCCATTCAGTCAGTTAGTCAGTCAGTAGATTTGCGATCAAGCATGGTGCATGTACGTACTGGCTGTACTTACAGGTGACACTGACTTGAATACAGCACCATTTCATGGTGCAAATCGGTTGGGCAAAACACCTGGACAGGAGGAGAGGGAGAGTTCTTTGGCTGTATAGGCCAACTACAAATACACAGGAGGTCTGCAGAACCTGGATAGGTGCACATCTTCTGTTGAGCAGTGTGGAGGTCCCTGAACCGCTGACCCATACACTTTCCCCTCTTAGACCATGAACCTGGCTAAGGTATTTATGTAGCTTGCCTGTTGATAAGTGTGTAGTACATGTAACCACAAAGGTCGGGGTGGTTGCTTGCACGGGTTGGTACTTAATTTCTCAACTCCATTCTTCAATGACCATCCAATTTTGCAAGTAGTAAATACTGTTATAATGCATTAGTAATGAAAAGTCTGTTGAAAATGACAACAAGTTCCATCGCAAGTTTCATTAAGTTATGCCATAACCAAAGTTGCTGTACTGCGAGTGCCATCACTAGTTTCATTTAGTGCACACCGCACACGTGATCTCTCTCCTGCTCTGATATGGAGGACAGGGAATGCCTGTACACTCAGCTCGGACATGGTAGAACAAGGCTCCATCTCTATTTGCTGAACTGCCAGTCACTGAATCGGGGTTTGCATCCACACACTCGTGCATCGAACGATGGTATCCATGGTGTTGAGCCATCAGGTAGCCGTAGTACTCACGAGTCCAGGAGGTGGGGCATGTCGTTTGCCCGGGAATCATGATAGATGTTCCACGAGTTGAAGCATAGCACACAGCACATGGTACGTTGTGATCATCAAATGCTGAAAGAGGTCCTAACGCTCCATGAGCAGTTTCATACTCTGTACCATACAGGAGAGCTTGGTAGCTTTGTGACCCAGATGGTGATGCTAAATAGTTTGGAGTGTTAGTCAGACAGATGTAGTTGGCTCCACCTCCTCTGTGGTTCCAAAAGCTTCCAGCAGCTCTTCCTGCATACACAAGTTGTGTTCCAGTTATGTTTGGACATGTAGCCTTCCCCCACCGAGTGTATGCCACCCCACCTCCAGTGGGACCCGGGGGACCAGCTGGACCAGTGGCTCCCTTCTGCCCAGTCAAACCTGTTTGCATGGAAGCGATTTATACTGTTATACTTGCAGACTAGTGTGATACAGATTGATTTGTGATTGGGGCGTTCCTGTGTGTAAAGTCTCACTCACTTGCACCACATTCAACACGTGTCAACATGCTCAATGAAATCTTTCTGACAAAGCAAGTGAATGTAAGAGAGAGCTACAGTATGCATCTTTAATCTGAGATTCGAAAACCTTTTTGTCACTAGTCCAGCTTTTCATTACAAACTCATCTCCGGAAGACCTAAACGCAACTATGGAAGGCCTAAATGAAGTTCCAAAAAGGGACCAAAAAGGCTTCAGAGGGCCTAGGGACGACTTTGAGGGTCGAACTCAAAAATCCCTTTGCCTGTTGTGGGCGTTTTTTGATTTTAATGAGATTCATTGACCCGAGAATTTTTGATTCTAATGATATTCATAGACCCCACCCTCAAGAAACTAACACCACCCAGGCCCTCAAGAAAACATGCAAATTGGTGGTGTAAGGTGTGCCATCAGTCAGATCTGGTCCAAGTTTAGGGAAATGCTGGGCGAAAATCCGGCTGACATCCACCTTTGACCTCCGATTGCTGGGCTTGTGGGGGGTCATGAATATCATTAACGGTATTGCCAGAGGGGTCTCTCCATGTGTGCGGGCCCCACCAAGTTTGGCTGCTGAAGAGCGAATGCTGCGGGAGAGGAGTACCTACGAAAGTGGTGTGCGCTGAATGCATGAAAATGTGTCGTCTTGGTGGGAAGAATTCGGTGGTTAAAGGGTTAAGCCTTCTGTAGTTACGTTTAGGTCTTCCAGAGCTGTGTTTGTCGTGTAAATCTGGGGTCGTGGCAGAAACTGTTCTGCAAGTGTGCACCATTTTTAAAGACGCGTACCATGCGCGTATCATGTGCATGTGCATGTGTATTGCACCAGCAAGTTTATCAGTAATTAGAGTATAGTTGTACCAATTCCACCAATCAGATTACTTACTATGAGGTATCTAAATCTGATAGAAAACCTACCTGCTACCTGCTGCAGTCTTATTTCGTCGAAAAGGACATCCGATGGTAGGTTATTCTGTTGAAAACTGGAGCACTAGCGTAGTTACCGTTACTGTACTCTAGACACTGAGACCAAGGGATCTAGAAACCTAAGGGCCCTGGGCTGTAGTGTCCCGAGTGCAGCGAGGGCACACAGCGCTAGTATCTGCCTTGTACTCGTTTCCAGTCTGTTATTTCGTCGAAAAGGACTCGTAGGTTATTTTGTTGGCAACTGAAGCGCTAGCGTAGTTACCGTTGCTATACTCTAAATCGGTTTGACACCGAGACCAATGGGATCTACGCGATTTAGAAACCCTCGGGCCCTTAGTAGCGCCCTCGCTGCGCTCGGGACGCTACAGCCCAGGGCCCTCGGGTTTCTAAATCACGTAGATCCCTTGGTCTCAATGTCTAACCTATATTTATGCACACAGTTTGAACCATTGAATGTTTTACATGAATTACTACTGTGCAGAGTATTTACGTATGAGCAGGACTAGCACTGTATGAACTGACAAACTCTCCCTGAGAAGTAGCTAGGAATTGCCTGTACCTTGCAGGCCAGGAGGTCCTTGTAGCTGTGTTCCTCGATCTCCCTTTTCCCCCTTAATACCGGAAGGTCCGGTCGGTCCTGCTGGTCCCTGGGGTCCATCAGCCCCTTGTTGCTGTATTCCTGGATCTCCTTTTTCCCCCTTGATACCAGAAGTTCCGACTGATCCCTCGGGTCCGACTGGTCCCTGGGGTCCTGGCTTTCCCTGCAGTCCATCCCGTCCATCCCTACCATCCTTGCCTTGCTGTTGCAGTAGCAATCTAACATCACCACAGAGAGAGGAGTTGATGGTAGTCTGCAGTGTTGATGCTGGTGTAGACTCAGCACTCCTCTCTGACCTGGAGATAGCAGTGGCTGCGGGAGAAAATATGTTGTTTGTACCTGACTACATTATAAAATGCACCATTTCCTCTCAGAAATATACATACCATAATCTCATTGGTTGCTTGTCTGCATCTAAGGCCCAAGTATAGTAGAATGAGTATTTGTTTGAGATTCTTGCTCACCAGTACATTGTCCAGCAACCAGCAGCAGAGAAAGTGCAGCAAGTAACTTTGCCTCCATTATTCCAGTAGTAGATGGTTTGACAATATTCGCTTGGTGGAGTTGAAGTATCAATTGCTGACAGGTCAGTGAATGATGATATACAGTGCAACTGTGTGTCCTATTTTACCTTTTGTACTTCAGTACTTGATACTAATTGACCACTAGACATCTGGCCCTGTATTAGTGACCACTGTAAAAGCAAATTGATTGTTTAAACAAGATGTGGTTACCTTGGTTGAAGGTGGGAGACTATGTACTTTGGTACTTGGTATTGAGGGCTAATTGACCACTAGACAACTGGCCCAGATCAGCTTATATTAGTGACCACTGTAAGGCCATAGTAACAAGGTGAGAGACTATGGTTTGTTGTACTTTGGTACTTGGTATTGAGGGCTAATTGACCACTAGACAACTGGCCCAGATCAGCTTATATTAGTGACCACTGTAAGGCCATAGTAACAAAATTCATAGTTTCTGGTCATGAATTATTCAAATAATCCATGCGGTCGAGCGGCACTTTTTAATTTAATATTCATTACTTATTTTACCAGGGACGTCCCCATTTCATGAACAGCCACTCCTTGAAGCATGACATACGCAATACCCAATTTGCAACTTTCAGATACAAACTGATAAATTCTTTCACTTTGTAGAAGCACGTCGCTTCTTCTGTCCAGGTCCAGTGCAGCAACACAACTGCGTTCCACTTGTAAACTTTAGGATGTTCACGCAGGCAAGTAGCACACGTCAATGGTGCGCACGCATAGGCGTCCTTTTCGTCGCCGTATCACAATCCCCAGACCGCTCGACCATAAACTTCAGGTAAGTGCCAAAGGCAGCCACTTCCCCTAACTTCGCTGCCAGATTGCATGGTTGGAAGGGGCCCGATTGCTTACTTGCCACAACTACGGAAAATGGCTGCTCTTTGTAGGTTTCAGGAAACTCGAAAGGGTGGCTGCTGGTAGATGGAACTTCAATACTGCCATCGCGAATTCCAGTATATAACTCTACAAGAGAGCAACATTCCTGCACCACCATGATTGCCCAGGGTAAAATAAGCTTGAAATCAGCAGCAATACCAACCGAGACTAACATCACGAGGTAACTGACAACTGACAGAAGCACGCATGCGCAACGACCTTTGAACTCTATTAATAATCCAAGCGGTGGTCTTTTTAAATGCTGGCGGTGACCAGAAACTATGAATTTTGTTACTACCGTAGATTCAGCGCCCAGGTTTTCGGGACCTTAGAACGCCGCTGAACAGGGGGGTGGGCGCTAGATACCTTGATACCTTAGGGATAAGATTAATAACGGGTACTATTAATAGCGAATTTTTAGTAATTTTAGTAACTATATCGTGATAAGTGGGAATGGTATCGTCAAGAACAGGACACGTAGTGCATTTGGAAACTTCATGCTTCGAGATGACCACTAGGAGACAGTATTTTCCCACAATTTATGTACTTCACAGACGTCGTGACTATTGTTTAGGCTGTTTTTTTCCAGCTATTTCCTATTATTACATTTGGCCCCACCTCTTCAGCTTCACAATATGCACGTTGTTGTATATATGGTAAGCGGTCACTCCCACGCCTTGGATATGGCCGTACACGAACGCAGATACGTGATAGCACCTGTTCAATGTGCATCGGCATAGATGTCGCGTCGATTGCAGCTGCACTGTGTTCTGTACAAGTTCTGCGTGGGGTTTGTGAATAGTTTTTCATGTGCAACCAAGTTTAGAGTAGCCAACAGATGCCCATTAGAACAGGGCAGTCTGATCTGTGGAAGATTGTGATGCCATCTTTGTAGCAGATGACCTAAAGCAATCAGTGTAATTGCTTGGTGGAAGAGGTTACATGGAGGACCCCACAAAACCACAAATTAAATTGGGGATGGCTGTTTGCAAGGGGCTCTTGCTGGGGGCTGTGGTGAAAACCCGGACGGATGACCCGAAGTAAAATAGCGATAATTATCGTAGCGACTTAGCTGAAAGACTTGGATGTTTGCACCAACTTTAACTAATAACGTGTAGCATCTGTAGGCAGCTGCTGGAGGAGTTTTGTGGGACCTGAATGAAGTAGCTTTAGCAAAGGTACAGGCTGTATTGCTACTGCGTTTGTACCTAGCGTTGCGTTTATGTCAAGCTTCTAAGCAGAGCAAGGGGCGAGTCTCAAGGACAGTAGAATAACTAGTACTCGATGCTTTTGTAGTATAGATTACTCACACTCGCTTGGCCCAGCTCCCTAGCACTGTGAAATGCCAACAAATGCCTGGTTACTGTGCAACCCAACCAACTTGCGAGACTAAACTGTTCTCTGACTTCCCTGCACGAGGCAATGGCTACTTCACGATCCAAAGTATTACTGTGCAATTAATATTCAGCCAACTATTTTCTCTACACGTGGAAGCACTAATTACTACTTCTGGTCAGGGTTTTTACCACGGCCCTTACTTTGGGGAGTACAGTAAAGTGTTTTCCAACTCCAAGCCATTCAAGAATACATGTACAGTAACAGCAAAATTTAATGATACAACAGCTCACTGTTACAAGAATGCATTTTACTTTAGTTCGCCATACGTAAGCTATGTGCACATCATGTTAACCGGATGCTAGCACTGCTACAATGTGCTACGAAATGTGTTACTTGGTGCACACGGTGCATGTAAGCTCTCTTCCATTTATGTAAGGAGGACATATGCCAGCACACCGAGCTTCAACATGGACAAACAGTGCTCCATCTGTATTGCTTGCACTACCCGGTATAGACTGTGGACTTTGATCAACACATTCGAATGTTGAGCGATGATGGTTCTGCTGTTCTGCCATCAGGTAGCCATAGTATTCACGAGTCCATGAGGAAGGGCACACAGTCTTTCCTGGTATCATCATCACTGTCCCCCTGGTTGAAGCATAGCACACTGCACACGGGACATTGTGGTTATTTACTGCAAAGAGTGGGGTACTGTGATATGTCTCATACTCTGCACCGTATAGGTAGGCACGGCCTGTTTGTTCACCAGTTGTGTACCTCAAGTAGTTTGGGTCATCAGGCAGGCAGAGATAGTCTGCTCCACCTCCTTTTTGATTCCAATAGCTTCCAGCAGCTCTTCCTGCATAGACGAGTTGTGTTCCAGAAGTGGTTGGACATGTGGTCCTCCCCCACCTAGTGTACACCACCCCACCAGCAGTGGGACCCGGGGGACCAGCAAGACCAGTGTCTCCTTTCTGCCCAGTCACCCCTTTTTGCCCTAAGGAAGATATCAATATATTACGATTTTAACCGTGTGTGTGTGTGTGTGTGTGTGTGTGTGTGTGAGTAATGGAAGTGGGATATTCGTGGGGCGGGACTAGACTGGTGACTCTGACTGGGAGCAGCAGTTGAAGCAGACGCAATTGGGGAGCTGCAGTTGAATCAGATGCAATTGGGGAACAGCAGTTGAAGCGGGCGCAATCGGGGAGCAGCAGCCGAAGCGGACACAATCAGGGAGCAGTTGAAACGGACAGCAGCAGCTGAAATGGACGCAAGCGGCGAGCAGCAGCTGAAGCGGGTGCAAACGGGGAGCAGCAGTTGAAGCGGATCGATGCAATCGCGCGGGGAGCAGCAGCCGAAGCGGACTCAATCAGGGAGCAGTTGAAATGGACGCAATCGAGAGCAGCAGTTGAAACGGACGCAATCAAGAGCAGCAGCTGAAGCGGATGCAATCGGGGAGCAGCAACTAGCTCTGCACCGAGAGCTGTCCGGCACCGGATTACTCACGTAGGCGAGCGAAGGGGGAAGTAGCCCTGCAAACAGAGTCGATGCCATGCTCATGAACATGATTTCATCCACGTACAGGTAGCAGACAAGTGTTTGAGGCTTACCACAGTTATCTGAGAAGTAGCTGTTGGTGAAGTATTTGTGTGTAAAAGAGAATGAAGGAACTTTACAGACAGGTACGCTGTCACAGTAAGGGACGAAGCAATTATCGCAAAGTGACCGGCTAGCGTCGTGTGAAAATACTCTCACTGTAATAGTTAGTGCATGTCAAATTTGTTTTGTGATTAAATGTTGTGGTTTATGACAACCACCCCCCCCCCCCCCCCCCCCCCCCCCCCCCCAAAATTGTACACAGAAAGTTTCCAGATGTACGTGCATTATAATATGTAGAGTATGAACAAGAATTATAGAACTGTATAAGCAAACTCCCCTTGTGAAGTAGCTACGTAGTGTACCTTGCAGGCCAGGAGGTCCTTGTAGCTGTATTCCTTGATCTCCCTTTTCCCCCTTCATACCAGAAGGTCCGGTTGGTCCCTGGCGTCCTGCTGGTCCCTGGGGTCCATCAGCCCCTTGTAGTTGTATTCCTGGATCTCCTTTTTCCCCCTTGATACCATAAGGTCCGACTGATCCCTCGGGTCCAGCTGGTCCCTGGGGTCCGACTGGTCCCTGGGGCCCTGGCTTTCCCTGCAGTCCATCACGTCCATCCCTACCATCCTTGCCTTGCTGTTGCAGTAGCAATCTAACATCACCACAGAGAGAGGAGTTGATGGTAGTCTGCAGTGTAGATGCTGCTGTAGACTCAACACTCCTCTCTGACCTGGAGATAGCAGTGGCTGTGGGGGAAACATATTTCATGATGGAATCTGCACGGGAATGTTGCTCACCCAAATCTATGCAACCTTGAGATCAATATTGGCATCTCAAGTGTGTGTACCAGCCTCTAGATTGTGGAACAAAGGCACACAGGCTTGTTACACTCCTGGTAGGGGAAAAATTGTGCCGCGTAAATAATGTAAATTTTTTTCAAATATTTGCAGTCTTACTTCATCCGCAAATACTGTGAAATTATAACTGCAACTACGGTAACTGACCACAGTGTGCAAATGCTTGTTAGTTTGACCATTCTTCTCTTGATGTATTCGATTGGCTATGCACCACTTGCATTCATCTAAGGTACCAGCATGGTAAAATGAGTGCATCGGTAAGTGTTTGAGATTCTGCTCACCAGTACATTGTCCAGCAACCAGCAACAGAGAAAGTGCAGCGAGTAACTTTGCCTCCATTATTCGCCAGTAGAAGAGATTTCACGCTATTCTCTTGGTGGAGTTGAAGAACGTACCCGTGTGTTGCTAACAGGTTGGTGATACTTTGCAACTTGTCTTCTTATATACTATTTTGACACTCCACTTACGTCACACATTGGGCTGATAAAATCTTTATGTACTTTTCCTTTGTAATGGACAGTGCTTAATGTTTGTGTAGCAATTCCTACTGATTGGCTGGCGAAAAGTTCTCTATCAAAACTCAGTTGTACTCATGGTAGAAGTTCGGAGTCTGTCATGATGTGTCATGCTCAGTGTACCAAGAAATTGGGGACACAAATGTTATCAATGTATGCATTAGTTTGGGCTTATATGCCAGAATGGACAAAGAGCCAGCCCTCACTGCTACTAAACGATGATGATGAACCTTGTGTCATAAAGTTATTTTGTGCCTTGTAAGGTTGTACGTACATGCTTCAAAGCAGGAAAAGGATGGCATGTGGCATTGAGACCTTACTTATGTAGACCCATTTCCTACTTTCAGTTTATGCAGCAAGTACAACCTCAAAGATCATACTAACTTCCTGATCACAACTGATTTACAACCAATGATTGATAAGTCCCCTCACTACTACCTACATTTATGGAATGGAACAAATTTGACGTTTTTTTGTCTCGGCACCGAAGTGCCGAGACACAGTGCTGGATGCGTAGGTACGTACGTACGTACGTGCGTGCGTACGTACGTACGTAGTACGTCGCTTTTCGCAATGCGCCCGCGCAAGTGCTGCATGCATGCTCTACACCCTTAATAGGGTGTCAAACGTATTTATAGCCTGCAAGTACATCTTCAAAATTGATTATGGGTTTGAATGGCTGCTCATGAATCCTCTTACCAAGACTGCTGCTACGTAGCTCTAATACTTAATTCAGGACAATGAATTCAGGACAATGAATACTCACTGGCCCATCCAGTGTGCTGCACTCAGCCATCCCAAGTGCATACTAAAGCTCACTCAGCTCTAGCTAGCTAGCTATAGGCCTATAGATAAGTGCTGAAAGAATTGGCCAAGGTGTTGACTACACATCAAGCCCAGACTGCTTTCACCCTTTGGGTGAACATTCCTGACCCACCCTTGCTCACACAGAACCTCCAAGGATATTGACGCTCACTTGAGCTGAAAGTCTCGTAGCTAACAGGTTTTGCAGTCATAATAAAGGGTTAAGCAGCTGCCATGTCCTCTGCATGATTCTAGCTGATACCAAGTCGTGCCGAGACACATCAAGTCTTTTAAAGACTCACTTGTTATTGTATCAATAAGCCGTGTGTGACCAAGCCACTGACAGTGACTTGGAGTGTGTGTGTAAGCATGTGCAACTATGCGGTTGCTACGTGCTAAGCAGCATGTTGAGACATATAGAGCATAGCAGAGAGCTTCATACAACTGTACGTCAAGCCCATCATTCAAGGTAAGACGTACGTAGCTACCAGGTGTGTGTGACCAAGCCACTGGCAGTGACTTGGAGTGTGTGTGTGTGTAAGCATGTGCAACTACGTACCTGGTGCTATGTATGTACTGAGCAACATGTTGAGACATAGAGTGTAGCAGAGAGCTCCATACGTCAAGCCCATCATTCAAGGTAAGACTAAGCTACCAGATGTGTGCGACCTAGCCACTGACAGTGACTTGGAGTATGTGTAACTACCTGGTTGCTACCAAGCAATAGGTTGACACATGGAGATTTGGAGTATCACTATGTCTCAAAGTAATCGTTTTGATGTGATATGGATTCTGATGCTAAAGGCATTTGACCTATATTATGTGTATGTACGTACATAAGATATGTTTATGAAGCTACATATAGTCTGTGACTATAGTATATCAGGAGCGCATAATGTGGTAGAGAGCGGAAGGGAGGGAGGAGCATGAAACGACCACCCAATAGATTCCCCACGGTAGTCCCGTTACTATTTTTAGCTCGCACGCGTACGGAAACTTCAAAGAAAGATGACTACTAGAACACAGAGAAAAGGCCAGTATCAGGACTCCAATGGTAGCAAGGCAGGGGAATGACATACTGGTAGTGGCTGACCTCGAGAAAGTGCTGTATGACGATGCAGTCGATCGAGCCACTTCACACAGCCAAGTGGGCGTCTCGACTAGTGGAAATAACCGCCCCTTCTGCTTTCGTTTCACGCTCCTCCCATTCTTGCGCTCTCTACCTCATTATGTGCTTCTGAGTATATACATATGTTGCAGCAATGATGGATATTGATGTTTGCTGCAATTGTAATTGTTTGGTGGGTGAGCGCTTACCCCACAAAACCACAAAGGTCTAAAATTAAATTCAGGGTGGTCGCTCGCACAAGATGGCGCTTGCTTGGGGGAGTACAGTAAAGTGTTTCTCAACTCCATTCTTCAATGATCAAATTTTGCAAGCGTCTCAATTTTAAAGTACAATGATACAACAGCTCACTGTTACAAGAATGCGTTTTACTTTAGTTCGCCAGCATTGTTAGTCACAAGCTAAGTGTACATGTTTACAAGCCAGATGCTAGCACACCTTGGTTAAGTACTACGAAGTGTTAATGAAAGCTACTTGGTACACACGGTGCATGTTAGCTCTCTTCCATCTGTGTAAGGAGGGCATATACCACGACACTGAACCTCAACGTGGTAGAACAAAGCTCCGTTTGTATTGCTTACACTGCCAGGTATAGACTGTGGACTTTGATCAATGCATTCGAATGTTGAGCGATGATGTGTGTATCTTTCTGCCATCAGGTAGCCATAGTATTCACGAGTCCATGAGGAAGGGCACACAGTCTTTCCTGGTATCATCATCACTGTCCCCCTGGTTGAAGCATAGCACACTGCACACGGGACATTGTGGTTGAGAACTGCAGAGAGTGGGGCACTGTCATATGTGTCATACTCTGCACCGTATAGGTAGGCACGACCTGCTTGTACACCATTTGTGTACCTCAGGTAGTTTGGGTTATCAGGTAAGCAGAGATAGTTAGCGCCACCTCCTCTTTCGTTATACCAGCTTCCGGCAGCCCTTGCTGCGTAGACGAGTTGTGTTCCGGAAGTGGTTGGACATGTGGTCCTCCCCCACCTAGTGTACACCACCCCACCAGCAGTGGGACCCGGGGGACCAGCAGGACCAGTGGCTCCTTTCTGCCCAGTCACGCCTGTTGGTCCTAGGGAATATATGCAAGTAATATATAGACCTTATTCCGGCGAAATAAAATTCGGCCTCCATTACAGATAGGCTGCATCCCAGATTTGAAGTGAATAGTATTTATCATACACCTACGTTTGAATAATGTACAGCAGTCAATGGGAAAGCCTGGTACGCAAGCGCAGTTGATAAAAACCCGTATTTTGTACAGTAGGTCACGTGAAAAATCCGTATTAGTACTGTTGGTCACGCGAGAGATCCGTATTATGTACAGTAAGTCACGTGCGCTACAGCAAATCTATGTCAGAGACTACCTGGACTAGCTGATACTGACTACCTTTTGGGCTCCTGAAGAGGACTGACTTACATCTCGATACTTCCGGAAGTCGAGGTTGAACTCGTTCGTATACTCGGACATCCCGTTTGAAATGGACCGTACAACTGCCTAGTCATCAGCGTGGACCGACCGTACAGCTGCCGTGGCTCCGCCTTGGGCTTGGTACGCAGGCCTTCTCGCCCAAGCGTTTGAAGCTTGCCGTACTAACGCGAAGGGTGAACCAGAACTGAAAAATATTGTCGCCAAGCAAGCTATGGTAACGCGCATTCGCTACGTTCATTGGTAGAGGAACGTGCAATGAAATTCCAGGTTTGTATGATAAAATCAGTATCACCATAGTACCAAGCTATACCGGAAACATATCACTCGTTTGTCGCCTTCGGCATTGTTACTCGTGCTTCGCACTCGTAACAATACTACGGCAACAAACTCGTGATATTTTCCGGTATAGCTTGGTACTATGGTGATACTTATATAGTATAGTGTCCGTTATAGCCTCTCAAAATTCTGGATTTCCCCACTGAAGCCCATACAAATCCAAGAATTTTTCAGCGCCTCCAGTAGAAAAATATGGGCTTCAATGTGAAGATCTTGAATTTTGGGAGGCCATAACTCGGACACTGTGCATTTTGTGTGCTTCAAATCTCTGATGCAGCCTATCTGTCATGGTGACCAATAGGTACAAGGGGTTGTCATTGTCATGGTAAGGCACAGTTGCGAAATGGCTGGTACATCAGTAATGGTACGAGAAAGCAACCTACTGTTATGTACATATTCTGTGCCCGAGGATATGGATGCCGATTGTAGGAGAAGCGACAGCCTGACAAAGACAACTGCTATGCAAATAGCTTTGCCTACACCTCGTCTTACTCGAGTGCCTATAGTGAAGTATTTCTAGTCATGCATCATAGTTCTAATCTTGTGTCGCTGTTTGGCCGACTGAACTTCTATTATTGCATTACATTGCGGATATAATATTTTTTGGGCAACACATAAATAGAACGCATACGGTACATTACGGTGTGAGCATGAGCTTTATGACTAGAACCATATGAACAAGCTCCCTATGAGAAGTAGCTAAGAACTATGTACCTACCTTGCAGGCCAGGAGGCCCTTGAAGCTGTATTCCTCGATCTCCCTTCTCCCCCTTTCTACCAGAAGGTCCGACTGGTCCCTGCTGTCCATCAGCCCCTTGTAGCTGTATTCCTTGATCTCCCTTTTCCCCCTTCATACCAGAAGGTCCGACTGGTCCCTGGAGTCCATCACGTCCATCCCTCCCATCCCTGCTTTGCTGGTGCAGTAGTACTGGAATGTTACCACAGAGAGAGGAGGAGTTGCTAGGCTGCTGTGAAGGTGCTGGTGTAGACTCAGCACTCTCTGACCTAGGGAGTGCAGTGGCTGCGGGGGAACACATATATATTTCATGATAGAATCTGCAAGGAATGTATTCCACCAAAATCTTGACATCAATCTTGGAATCTCAAGTGTCCATACCAGCCTCTAGATTGTGGAAGAGAGGCACACAGGCACAAAATTGTGTAGCACGTATTCCTTTCTGTTGAGATTGAACAGGGTCTCGATAGTTGTCACACCTTAAATATATACATTAAGGTACGCCACGGTCTCTGAATGAATTTACTGTGTTACGTATGACGTTGAGTACACCGATTCAAGACTTGGGACGAGGAAGTGTATACTGATTCATGAGATGAGGAAAAGGTGTGATTGATTCATGGCTTGAAGGCGGAAAAGGGTTTATTAATTCAATTTCATGACTAATGATGTAAAGTGTGTACTGATGACTAGCCCTTTCTATTTGACTGGAAGTAAAGTAGTAAGAAGGTCCAAAGTCTGGCTACACCTGGTAAACAATAAGCAAGTTGTTGCTTACTGAAGCTGTCCTGTCCTGTTCTGCAGTTTGTTGAATGAGAACAGTAAAGTCTGTCTGTTTGTACCTACACAACACCAAGGCTATTGTCTGACAGCTTTGGAGAATGTTGTATAGTGTAGTCAATATCATGTTCTAAAGCAGGAGCTTTTGAGCGGCGGAGCTGCAAAGGAGCGTGCAACTACCGCATACACCCGAGTGCCGTCCAAATCCAAAAAATTATTAGCTAGCGAACTTCCAAATACGGAAACCTGTTCTTCAATGTAGCGTCATAATGACGACTTAAAAACCCACGTGTTCTGTGGTAGCGATGTGAGAAGTTTGACACTCACTCAGCGGAGTGCCTTTGACCTAGCCGCAGTGAATTGGCCAAGCGAACGGGTGACAGTGAAAGCGATTTGCCACAAAAATGTGGTAGATTTGAAGATCCCGGGACCCCTCACCGTTTGGAGACGCCTTCTTCTTCGTTTCCAAAACGGAAATACATAGGTAATTAGGATTAGGACGGAACCGGAGTTACACGCTCCTTCACGGCTCCGCCGCTCATAAGCTCCTGTCTAAAGTAATTATGTAATGCACACTGCACATGCACAGGAGCTCAAACATTACTTCATTCCCAAACCACCGTGTACGTACCTAATCCAGATCCAGAGTTCCCTTCCAAACTTCATGGCATACGTATGCTTAAGTACAATCGGTGAACTAATAATTGTGACTGGATGTGTATATATTTATGAGAATGTACATATGTGGCAACTGCTCAGTGAAAGAAGGCAACAAGTTGGTGGCATGAAGTATGAACAGTGGACAAGTTGGAGACTATTAGTCTTGCATGGGATGGCACTTGCTTGGGGGAGTACATACAGTAAAGTGTTTCTCAACTCCATTCTTCAATGACATTCAAATTTTTTGCAAGCATCTCAATTTTAAAGTACAATCATTCAAGAAAATGGTCACAGGAAAAGCTAATGATACAACAGCTCACTTTTACAAGAATGCATTTTACTTTAGTTTGCCAGCATTATTAGTCACAAACTACATGTTTACTGCCTGATGCTAACACACCTTGTTTATTGTGCTACAAAGTGTTACTTGGTGCACACGGTGCATGTAAGCTCTCTGCCGTTGGTGTAAGGAGGGCATATGCCAGCACACCGAGCTTCAACATGCTCGAACAGTGCTCCTTCTGTATTGCTTGCACTGCCAGGTATAGACTGTGGACTTTGATCAACACATTCGAATGTTGAGCGACGATGTGTGTGTTTTTCTGCCATCAGGTAGCCATAGTATTCACGAGTCCATGAGGAAGGGCACACAGTCTTTCCTGGTATCATCATCACTGTCCCCCTGGTTGAAGCATAGCACACTGCACACGGTACATTGTGGTTGAGAACTGCAGAGAGTGGGGCACTCTCGTATGTGTCATACTCTGCACCGTATAGGTAGGCACGACCTGCTTGTACACCATTTGTGTACCTCAGGTAGTTTGGGTCATCAGGTAAGCAGAGATAGTTAGTGCCACCTCCTATTTGGTTGTACCAGCTTCCGGCAGCTCTTCCTGCGTAGACGAGTTGTGTTCCAGAAGTAGTTGGACATGTGGTCCTCCCCCACCTAGTGTAGACCACCCCACCAGCAGTGGGACCTGGGGGACCAGCAGGACCAGTGGCTCCTTTCTGCCCAGTCAAACCTGCTTGCCCTAAGGAATTTTTGAAAGTAATTGATATTGCTGTGTCTGTATTGAAGCCTTATACGTAGATCTAGTAATCCACATACTAATGGTGACTACAAAAGATAGGACAGATCTCCACCATACTCCTGTGTTAGTTGTACCACTCATAAGGATTATTTTCTTCTCCATTGGTTAGCATGCACGTGCCTTTTGTCAACTAATTTTTGAACTGATACATTTGTACATAAGGGTGGTTCAAGTGAAAACCGAACCTTATGTTTTTATAGCCTCAGAGACAAAGGAATACAAATGGCTGTCCTCACATGTGAATGTGCAGCTACGTAGTTAGCTTGCATCAATACATTAAGATTCTAACGTGTGTCTGTGTGTGTGTCTGTGTGTGTGTCTGTAAGTGACGGAAGTGGGATGTTCGTGGGGCGGGACTAGACTATAGTGACGCACGACCTTCGTACTTTAATTTATTTACTGAACCTCAAACTCCGCGCAGAATGTTCTAGAACATTGGACTGGAATCCTGCTGGGGCTGCAAGCGGATGCATGCAATCGGGGAGCAGCAGCCGAAGCGGACGCGATCGGGAGCAGCAGCTGAAGCGGATGCTAGCGGCGAGCATGCAGCAGCAGCTGAAGCAGGCGCAATCGGGGAGCAGCAGCTGGAAGCGGACACAAACGGGGAGCAGCAGTTGAAGCGGATGCAATCGGGCCAGGGAGCAGCAGCTGATTCGAAGCGGACGCAAGTGGCGAGCAGCAGCTGAAGCGGACGCAATCGGGGGGCAAGCGGACACAATCGGGGGGCAAGCGGACGTAATCGGGGAGCAGCAGCCCTGCACAGAGAGCTCTCCGGCGCTGGGTTACTCACGGTAGGTGAACGAGGGGGAAGTAGCTGAACTAGCGAAGCGACAGTATGAGCAGGAGCCATATGACTAGAACCATAGGAATAAAGCTCCCCATGAAAAGTAGTAAGAACAATGTACCTTGCAGGCCAGGAGGCCCTTGAAGCTGTATTCCTCGATCACCCTTTTCTCCCTTAATTCCGGAAAGTCCAGTTGGTCCCTGGGGTCCGACTGGTCCCTGGAGTCCATCACGTCCATCCCTCCCATCCCTGCCTTGCTGGTGCAGTAGTACCGGAATGTTACCACAGAGAGAGGAGGAGTTGCTAGCCTGCTGTGAAGGTGCTGGTGTAGACTCAGCACTCCTCTCTGACCTGGTGATAGCAGTGGCTGCAGGAGAAAACATTTCACGATAGAATCTGCAAGAGATGTGTTCCACGCAAATCTATGCGATCAATCTTGGAATCTCAAGTATATACCCCTCTAGGTTGTTCAACAGATCTAGGCGCACTGGCTGAAAATTTACATACGTAAACTAGAGATCGTAGTAATTGCATGCACATGCAGACACAGCACATGTGAATGCAAAGAGCACACAAACCGCTGTCCCTTCCTACGCACTTCAGAACTTTTGTTCTTGTGAGTTCTGGCTACTATTGACACGGGACACACTTGTTGGCCATTGTAGCACTTGTTCCTTGCATTTGAGATCAAACATAATCTCAGTAGCTGGACTGGGCAGCTGTAGGTCGATCCATCATTTGCTTATACGTATAGTCACTTACAAACGTAGCAAGGCTATGTTGGTACTGAGTGATGTATAGCATCACATCATATACGTATGTGCCAAGAGAGTGCACATGTGTGTACACAATCTCGAGATAGTACAGCGTTGTTACACATTCTTGATTTTCGGTACAAAATTTGAGGTTCAATGTCTACATTGTATACATGCAATTCCCAGTTTACTTGGAATTAGTACGAGGGGCAACCGCACTCCTGGTAGCCACGGTTAAACGGTAGCACAAGCTAAGTGTGACAGTTCGTTCCAATTATCACACATCACGTGAGTACCATGATAGCTATATACAGGGAAGATCAGAAATTATTTAGAGTGCTCTCAAGTACCATTCATAAAGTAGCCGCGTTGCTACCTGCCGTAGCGCAAGCTAAGTATTGCAATACGTTCCAATTAACGCACATGCCACGTGGCAACCACGCTCAGTCGATCGCGAGCAATGGTGACCAAAAGGAAGACAAGACATAATTACATGTACGTAACTGACCACACTGCTTGTGCACATGCTTGTTAGCTAGCCATTTCCTCTCTTGAAGTATACAATAATCTGACTATGAACCACTTGCATACATACATCTAGGGTACCAGTAGAATGAGTGCTTTGGTAAGTGTGTGAGATTCTGCTCACCAGTACATTGTCCAGCAACCAGCAGCAGAGAAAGTGCAGCAAGTAATTTTGCCTCCATTATTCCAGTAGTAGATATTGAAGAGATTTGGCACTATATTCACTTTGTGTAGTTGAAGAATGTATCAATCGCTGACAGGTTGGTGATACTGTGCAACTGCGTCTCCTTATATACAGTTTGAAATTCCTTTGATGTCGTACCTTGGACTGTTATACTTTTCATTTGGTATTGACATTGCTTAAAGTTGTGTGGCGGTTCAAAAAAATCTACAGATATGCTGATGTATATACATACCTCTGTCAAAATTCAGTTGTTTACTCTTGAGAAGAATTTGGAACTGCTTTGGGTTGTACTTTAATTGGGCTGATAAAGTCTGTACTTTTGGTATTGGCATTAAGAAGAGTTCAGAAAATCCATTGACCTAGTTGGTGTACCTTGGGCCAATAAGATCTGTACTTTTCATTTGGTTTGACATTTTGTTGATTCATACAAATCAGAACATCAGCTGTGTACCCGGCTATCAAAACTCAGTTGTTTACTCTTGAGAAGAGTTTGCTGCATTAGGTCATACTTTTGTTGGGCTGATAAAGTCTGTACTTTTGGTATTGGCATTAAGAAGAGTTCAGAAAATCCATTGACATAGTGTACCTTAGGGTACTAAGATCTGTACTTTTCATTTGGTTTTGACATTCTGCTGATTCACACAAATCTGAACATCTGCTGTGTATCAAAACTCAGTTGTTTACTCTTGAGAAGAGTTCAGGATGGCATGATTGGTAGTGTGGGAACACCGTATGCTGTTGCCTCAAGCACACCGAGTTCACAATCAGAATTATGACAGAAGTCTTTGCTGGCTAGAAGATAGTTGTGCAACTGCCTATGATGACAATGCATCTATTATGACCAACCACCTGTGTTGGCGATTCCTATTCTTGCACATGCACAGTACATTGTAGGGCCCCCAAAAATTGTGTCGGTTTGTCTTGGAGAAATATTGCTTTAAAACGGTAGGATGACTTGTCTCAACTGCGATGTTCACGTGACTTCATATATGCTCAGGTATCTTTAAGTTTTACATAGCAGCAAACCACAGTAGCCGATGATGCATGAGTCGAAACTACGAACATATGGCACTGTTCTACCATGGGTGTGCCGCCTATTGGCACTCTTGTGAGAGGCAGTTGCTAAAGTATCACCAACCTACTGATAGAGTAAATTGCTGATGACGGGAAGACATGTATATACAGACATGCTAGTTGTACGAGTACGTATATGTTACCAGAAGTTGGTGGTACCTTCAAATTTGGACAAAGTGATGTTCCGATACTTTGTTGACACCGGTGCCTGTGCCACTTCTGAAGCAACTGTAGCTTTTGCAGCTTCGGAAAGTTGAACCCTTCTGCTGTAGGCCAATCTTTTGTAAACATAGCTGAATTTAACATTGTAAGGAACATACGTAACCAAATATTGTCCTGTTTTGGTGCAGACACTCACAGCTACTCTCAAGTACTGAAATATTAGCTATACAACTGTTTTCCTTGTTCTTGCCGTTCTGCTTTGACTATGGAATGAGTATGTTGGAATGCGTACAGTGACCAACCACATAGAGTGCTGATTAGATTACCAAACAGCCTGCGTACCTCGTACTGATATTGTGTAGCAGCAGAAGTTGATCTTCTTACTGATAGATTGATTCAGGAGCCCATAATGAGAAGGAGCGTCCATCTAGCATAACCATCAGGTGCAGGGTAGTAGCACACAATGCTCCTTTTACTGGTTTGCGGTCGGTGCATTTTAATTGTACTGTCGCTGCACATGACATTGCGTAAGTAAGTGTTCAGTGATTGTTTTGCTAGCAAGCTAGCACTGAAGCATGCCACGATGGATGCTCCGGGCGAAATTCTTGCTGAGCGACCATATGAACAGCATCTCTCCGGATGGAAAGAGCGCGACTTGATAAGGCAGAATGTTCTTTCGAAGGCAGCACCACAGATATAGGTACACGCATGGGACACTTAGGCTAGGTCAGACAGGAGACTCCCACTGTCACTACTGACCAAGCCTCTGCATGGCATGCTGCATGACATTTCACTACCTCCACAACGAATGCTTCCATGATATCAATATCAAGTTCTTGTAGATGGCACGAAATGAACATCACCAGACACTTAGGTTTTGCCATAGTCAGCCATTCATGTTTAATACTTATTACACGTTGTGCGAGCCCTCATAGGTTTCTTAACAAACAAAGTAGGTGCGAGTTGTAACCCTTCCATATAAGGCACGTTGTGTGACTGCTAACCTGGCAACAGATGGAACCCTCGCAAATATGGTAGTTTGACACTCCTTCACACCCCTTGGTGGCAATCATAAGCTCCTGATTGAGTGGTTGTCCTTTTATGGTTTATTAATTTTTTTTTTCAAATTTAGTATAGTTTTACGAGTCATTTAGAAGAGACAAGTAATTGGTAACAGCAAAAGCTATAGCAATACAACATGCTTAACTACAAAATACGTATAACACAGTGCACTGCCTGTATTATATAATTAGTCACAAAGTTATGAACTACTTGGTGCACACGGTGCATGTAAGCTCTCTTCCATCTGTGTAAGGAGGGCATATGCCAGCACACCGAGCTTCAACGTGGTAGAACAAAGCTCCATTTGTATCGCTTGCACTGCCAGGTATAGACTGTGGACTTTGATCAACACATTCGAATGTTGAGCGATGATGGTCATGTTTTTCTGCCATCAGGTAGCCATAGTATTCACGAGTCCATGAGGAAGGGCACACAGTCTTTCCTGGTATCATCATCACTGTCCCCCTGGTTGAAGCATAGCACACTGCACACGGGACATTGTGGTTGAGAACTGCAGAGAGTGGGGCACTGTCATATGTGTCATACTCTGCACCGTATAGGTAGGCACGAGTTGTTTGTGCACCATTTGTATACCTCAGGTAGTTTGGGTTATCAGGTAAGCAGAGATAGTTAGCTCCACCTCCTCGTTGGTTCCAGTTGCTTCCAGCAGCTCTTCCTGCATAGGCTAGTTGTGTTCCAGAAGTGGTTGGACATGTGGTCCTCCCCCACCTAGTGTACACCACCCCACCAGCAGTGGGACCCGGGGGACCAGCAGGACCAGTGGCTCCTTTCTGCCCAGTCAAGCCTGTTGGTCCTAGGGAATATATGCAAGTAATATAGACCTTATTCCGGCAAAATAAAATTTGGTCTCCATTGCAGATAGGCTGTATCCCAGATTTTAAGTGAATAGTATGTATGGTGTCCGTTATAGCCACTCAAAATTTCCCCATTGAAGCCCATACAAATCTTTCGGTGCCTCCAGTAGAAAAATGTAAGATTTTGTATGGGTTTCAATGTGAAGATCTTGAATTTTGGGAGGCCATAACTCGGACACTGTGCATTCTGTGTGCTTCAAATCTCTGATGCAGCCTATCTGTCATGGTGACCAATAGGTACAAGGGGTTGCCATTGTCATGGTAAGGCACAGTTGCGAAATGGCTGGTACATCAGTAAAGGTATGAGAAAGCAACCTATACTGTTATGTACGCCGATTGTAGGAGAAAGGTAGTGACAGTCTGACAACCTGGAACAAAGACAACCGCTATGCAAATAGCTTTGCCTACACCTCGTCTTACTCGAGTGCCTAGTGAGGTATTTCTAGTCATGCATCATAGTTCTACTCTTGTGTCGCTGTTTTGCCGACTGAACTTCTATTATTGCGTTACATTGCGGATATAATTATTTTTTGGGCGACACATAAGTAGAACGCATACGGTACATTACGGTGTGAGCATGAGCTTTATGACTAGAACCATATGAACAAGCTCCCCATGAGAAGTAGCTAAGAACTATGTACCTACGTACCTTGCAGGCCAGGAGGCCCTTGAAGCTGTATTCCTTGATCTCCCTTCTCCCCCTTTCTACCAGAAGGTCCGACTGGTCCCTGCTGTCCATCAGCCCCTTGTAGCTGTATTCCTTGATCTCCCTTTTCCCCCTTCATACCAGAAGGTCCGACTGGTCCCTGGAGTCCATCACGTCCATCCCTCCCATCCCTGCCTTGCTGGTGCAGTAGTACCGGAATGTTACCACAGAGAGAGGAGGAGTTGCTAGGCTGCTGTGAAGGTGCTGGTGTAGACTCGGCACTCTCTGACCTAGGGAGTGCAGTGGCTGCGGGGGAACACATATATATTTCATGATAGAATCTGCAAGGAATGTATTCCACCAAAATCTTGACATCAATCTTGGAATCTCAAGTGTCTATACCAGCCTCTAGATTGTGGAAGAGAGGCACACAGGCACAAAATTGTGTAGCACGTATTCCTTTCTGTTGAGATTGAACAGGGTCTCGATAGTTGTCACACCTGTAGGTCCCTCGTTGTTTAAATTGGTAATTGAGTGATATACAGCATCACATGTGTATACGCAATCTCGAGATTGTACAGCACTGTTACACATTCTTAAGATTTGGTACACATATTTGAGATTCCGAAATTTTGTTATGCGATGTCTAGATTGTAGACATGCAATTCCCAGTTTGCGTGGAATAAATACACGTACGTAACTGGCCACACTGTGCACATGCTTGTTAGCTAACCATTTCCTCTCTTAAAGTATACGATTGACTATGCACCACTTGCACACATCTAGGGCACCAGTATAGTAGAATGAGTGCTTTGGTAAGTGTTTGAGATTCTGCTCACCAGTAAATTGTCCAGCAACCAGCAGCAGAGAAAGTGCAGCAAGTAACTTTGCTTCCATTATTGCTGTAGTAGATGTTCGAAATTGAAGAATATGTGTATCAGCCTCTGAGGGGTTTGTGAATGGTGATATTTGCAACTGTGTCTCCTTATATACTTTTTGATGCTCCACTTACGTCATGCCTTAATTTGGCTGATACATCTTCTTTGTATTGGACGATGTTTAAAGTTCAGGTATCAATTAACATGAACTTGAATATATACATTAAGGTATGCCATGGTCTCTGAATGAATTCACTGTGTTACGTATGACGTTGAGTACACCGATTCATGACTTGGGACGAGGAAGTGTATACTGATTCATGAGATGAGGAAATGGTATGATTGATTCATGGCTTGAAGGCGGAAAAGGGTTTATTAATTCAATTTCTTGACTAGAAATAATGTGTAAAGTGTGTACTGATGACTTGCCCTTTCTATTTGACTGGAAGTCATGTTGTAAGAAGGTCCAAAGTCTGGCTACACCTGGTAAACAATAAACAAGTTGTTGTTTACTGAAGCTGTCCTGTCCCATTCTGCAGTTTGTTGAACAAGAACAGTAAAGTCTGTCTGTTTGTACCTACACAACACCATGGCTATTGTCTGACAGCTTTGGACAATGTTGTATAGTGTAGTCAATATCATGTTCTTGGTCATTGAAAATTTGAAAAATTGAAGGCCCAAAGTCTGAGTAATTATGTAATGCACACTGCACATACACAGGAGCTCAAGCATTACTTCATTCCCAGACCACCATGTACGTACCTAGTCCAGATCCAGAGTTCCCTTCCAAAATTCATGGCATATGCTTACGTACAATCGGTGAACTAATAATTGTGACTGGATGTGTATATATTTATGAGAATGTGCGTACATATGTGGCAACTACTCAGTGACAGAAGGCAACAGGTTGGTGGCATGATCAGTGAACAAGTTGGAGACTATTAGTCTTGCATGGGATGGCACTTGCTTGGGGGTACAGTAAAGTGTTTCACAACTCCATTCTTCAATGACCATCAAGTTTGCAAGCACCTCAATTTTGAAGTACAATCATTCAAGAATATGGTCACAGCAAAAGTTAATGATACAACAGTTCACTGTTACAAGAATGCGTTTTACTTACGTTTAACACTGTTATTAGTCACAAACTACATGTATACATGTTTTCAAGCTTGTTAAATGTGCTACAAAGTGTTAGTAAATGTTACTTGGTGCACACGGTGCATGTGAGCTCTCTTCCTTCTGTGTAAGGAGGGCATAGGCCGTGACAATGAGCGTCAACATGGTGGAAGAAAGCTCCCCGTGTATGGCTTGCACTGCCCGGTATAGACTGTGGACTTTGATCAATGCATTCGAATGTTGAGCGATGATGTGTGTATCTTTCTGCCATTAGGTAGCCATAGTATTCACGAGTCCATGAGGAAGGGCACACAGTCTTTCCTGGTATCATCATCACTGTCCCCCTGGTTGAAGCATAGCACACTGCACACGGTACATTGTGGTTGAGAACTGCAGAGAGTGGGGAACTGTCCCATGTGCCATATTCTGCACCATATAAGTAGGCACGACCTCCTTGTACACCATTTGTGTACCTCAGGTAGTTTGGGTCATCAGGCAGGCAGAGATAGTCAGCTCCACCTCCACTGTGGCTGAACCAGCTTCCGGCAGCTCTTCCTGCGTAGATGAGTTGTGTTCCAGAAGTAGTTGGACATGTGGTCCTCCCCCACCGAGTGTACACCACCCCACCAGCAGTGGGACCCGGGGGACCAGCAGGACCAGTGGCTCCTTTCTGCCCAGTCACACCTGTCAGCCCTAAAGTAGAAATGCGTAATATGAAGTAGACATGATTGCAGTGCCATCGCACCACCACAAGAAAGCTTACAAACCACTTCTGAATAAAATGAAAAATAACAGAAATGAGATAATGGAGAGCATGAGAGTCACACCCAACACTGCAGTTAGCTGATAGTGCTACAGTGAATGACCATGCAGGCTGGAGCTGGGGCTGGAGTATTTGAGACACAATTGCATTATCCCAGCAAACAGAGCTGATGCCATGTCCATAAACATACGTAGTGTCATGTGCATACAGGCAGCGGACGACTTACTCAAGCTTACCCACCCCATGTTACCTAAGCATCTGTGTATATATTCTATCCTACTGATAGCATAAATTCTGCACATGCCTAAGTGATAAGACAATTGACTCTTGTGAATAGGAAGGTGGTGCATCATGCAGAGCATAACTGTGTGCTGCACATGCAGGTTTATGTGAATACCAATTATGCAAAAGTTTCAAATGGTTACATGCAAGATGAAGTCAGCGTCTACACATGTACGTACATACGTACATACTGCATGACTGGAAATATTGTTGTGTTTTTGCATTTTGTTTTGCGTCATGATATTTTCGTGGAGTGTGGTTACCCATGAAAGTTTTTTTGCGGCAGATGTCCTGACACATCCAGTAGCCTATCGAAGATTGAAAGGCTTGAAGTGTTTGAGGCTTACCACATTTATCTGGAAGTTACAGAAGTAGCTATTGGTGAAGTAGTTGCGTGTAAAAAGAGGATCAATGAACTTTACGGACAGGTACGCTAGTAAAGGACGAAGCAATTATCGCAAAGTGACCAGCTAGCATCGTGAAAATACTCTCACTGTAATATTTAGTGCATGTCAAATTTGTTTTGTGCATAAAATGTTGTGGTTTATGACAACCCCCCCCCCCCCCCCCCCCCCCCCCCCAAAATTGTAAATTTTCCAGATGTACATGCGTTATACTATGTATAGAGTATGAACAAGAATTATAGAACTGTGTGAGTGAACTCCCTTGAGAAGTGCCTGTACCTTGCAGCCCAGGAGGTCCTTGTAGCTGTGTTCCTCGATCACCCTTTTCCCCCTTCATACCAGAAGGTCCGGTTGGTCCCTGGCGTCCTGCTGGCCCCTGGGGTCCAGCAGGTCCCTGGGGTCCATCAGCCCCTTGTTGCTGTATTCCTGGATTTCCTTTTTCCCCCTTGATTCCAGAAGGTCCGACTGATCCCTCGGGTCCAGCTGGTCCCTGGTGTCCAACTGGTCCCTGGGGCCCTGGCTTTCCCTGCAGTCCATCCCGTCCATCCCTACCGTCCCTGCCTTGTTGTTGCAGTAGCAATCTAACATCACCACAGAGAGAGGAGTTGTTGATAGTCTGCAATGAAGATGCTGCTGTAGACTCAGCATTTCTCTCTGACCTGGAGATAGCAGTGGCTGTGAGGGGGGGGGGGGGGGGACATATTTCATGATGGAATCTGCAAGGGAATGTTGCCCACACAATCTTGAGATCAATCTTGGCATCTCAAGTGTGTGTACCAGCCTCTAGATTGTGGAACAAAGGCACACAGGCTCGTTACACTCCTGGTAGGGGAAAAAATTGTGCCGCGTAAATAGTGCAGTCTTACTTCATCCTCAAATACTGTGAAATTGCAACTACGGTAACTGACCGCAGTGTGCAAATACTTGTTAGCTTGACCATTCTTCTCTTGAAGTGTACGATTGGCTATGCACCACTTGCATTCATTTACGTAAGGTACCAGCATAGTAAAATGAGTGCGTCGGTAAGTGTTTGAGATTCTGCTTACCAGTACATTGTCCAGCAACCAGCAGCAGAGACAGTGCAGCAAGTAACTTTGCCTCCATTATTCCAGTAGTAGATGTTGAAGAGATTTGGCACATTCACTTTGTGTAGTTGAAGAATTTATCAATCGCTGACAAGTTGGTGATACTGTGCAACTGTGCCTCCTTATATACAGTTTGAAATTCCTTTGATGTCGTACCTTAATTGGACTGTTATACTTTTCATTGGGTATTGACATTGCTTAAAGTTGTGTGGCGGTTCAAAAAAATCTGCAGATTTGCTGATGTATATACCTCTGTCAAAACGTACGTAGTTGTTTACTCTTGAGAAGAATTTGGAACTGCATTAGGTCATACTTTAATTGGGCTGATAAAGTCTGTACTTTTGGTACTGGCATTAAGAAGAGTTCAGAAAATCCATTGACATAGTGTACCTTGGGCTACTAAGATCTGTACTTTTCATTTGGTTTTGACATTCTGCTGATTCACACAAATCTGAACATCTGCTGTGTATCAAAACTCAGTTGTTTACTCTTGAGAAGAGTTCAGGATGGCATGCTTGGTAGTGTAGGAACACCGTATGCTGTTGCCTCAAGCACAACAAGTTCACATCAGAATTATGACAGAAGTCTTTGCTGGCTAGAAAATAGTTGTGCAACTGCCTATGATGACCATGCATCTATTATGACCAACCACCTGTGTTGGCGATTCCTATTCTTGCACATGCACAGTACATTGTAGGGCCCCCCAAAATTGTGTCGGTTTGTCTTGGAGAAATAAAATGGTAGGATGACTTGTCTAACCTGCGATGTTCACGTGGCTGCATGTTTTCTACTAAATCTGGAAAGATGGTGTTACTCCATTTTGCATTTCTAAGCATTCACCAGTGTTTGTGGTACGTTCTGTTGTAATCAAAAGACTGGTGGAGGTTTAACTGGTGTTTTTTTTTACCATATGCTATTATGATAATGCCGTGCAAAGATATAATAGGCTCCTATGGTGACTTGGGATTTCATAAACTGGCTAGTAGTGTTGTGCAGGGTTAAAGTTTGAATCATTTTGCTCATCATTGACCAAACTTCAGTGTGAGGGCAGTGCAAAGCTGTAGGCCATGAACATTGTAAGGAACATAACCAAATGTTCATCATAGTCTCCATCTCTGCATATTGTCCTGTTTTGGTGCAGACACTCACAGCAGGAGCGCATAATGAGGTAGAGAGCGGAAGAAAGGGAGGAGCCTGAAACGACCACGCAAAAGAGTAATAATTGAAAACTTACCCACGGTAGTCCTGTTACTATTTTTTGCTCGCACGTGTACGGAGACTTCAAGAAAGATGACAGAGAAAAGGCCAGTATCAAGACTCCAATGGTAGCGAGGCAAGGGAATGACATACTGGTTGTGACAAACCTCGAGATAGTGCTGTGTAGTGATGCAGTCGATCGAGCTGCTTCGCACAGCCAAGCAGGCGTCTCGCCTAGTGGAAAATAAAGAACCACCCCTTCTGCTTTTCTGGAGTTCATGACTGCTGAGAAACATCCCGCGACACTTATGGACACTATCTTCTCTCTCTCCCCATCGAGATTTGGTCCGTTGCTGTAGTCAGTCAATGGCATCACAGAAAAACAACGATGCACGTGCATGCTAAAAGTAGTAACGGGGCTACCGTGGGTAAGTTTTCATCTTTTGCGTGGTCGTTTCATGCTCCTTCCTTTCTTCCGCTCTCTACCTCGTTATGCGCTCCTGCTCACAGCTACGTATACTCTCTAGTACTAAAATATTTTCCTTGTTCTTGCCGTACTGCTTTGACGTCGACTATGGAATGAGTATGTTGGAATGTGTATATTGACCAACCACATACAGTACTGATTAGATTACCGAATAGCCTGTTGGTTGTTGACCATCAAATCTTCCAAGCACCTAAATGTCATGCATGTGTTGCAAGGATAGTTTTACGAGTCATTTAGAAGAGACAAATAAATGGTAACAGCTAACAACTTAACTCAACCTGATTGTTACAAAGTACGTATAACATCAGTGCACTGTCTGTATTAGTCACAAAGTTATGAATTACTTGGTGCACACGGTGCATGTAAGCTCTCTTCCATCAGTGTAAGGAGGGCATATGCCATGACACCGAGCTTCAACATGCTGGAACAATGCTCCGTCTGTACTGCTTGCACTGCCCGGTATAGACTGTGGACTTTGATCAACACATTCGAATGTTGAGCGATGATGTAAGTGTCTTTCTGCCATCAGGTAGCCATAGTATTCACGAGTCCATGAGGAAGGGCACACAGTCTTTCCTGGTATCATCATCACTGTCCCCCTTGTTGAAGCATAGCACACTGCACACGGGACATTGTGGTTGAGAACTGCGGAGAGTGGAGAACTCTGATATGTATCATACTCTGCACCATATAGGTAGGCACGACTCCCTTGCACGCCGTTTGTGTACCTCAAGTAGTTTGGGTTATCAGGTAAGCAGAGATAGTTAGCTCCACCTCCTCTTTGGTTCCAATAGCCTCCAGCTGCTCTTCCTGCGTAGACGAGTTGTGTTCCAGAAGTAGTTGGGCATGTGGTCCTCCCCCACCTAGTGTACACCACCCCACCAGCAGTGGGACCCGGGGGACCAGCAGGACCTGGGGGTCCCACAAGTCCTAGACCTGTGTCTCCTTTCTGCCCAGTCATCCCTTTTTGCCCTAAGGAAGATATTTCTTGTACAGGCAGCAGACAACTCATGCAGGCTTATTCACCCCATGTTACCTAAGCATCTGCATATATATTCAGATAGCATAACTTCTGCACTTGTATACAAGCAGTGTGTGACATGCCTAAGTGATAAGATAAGGTGTGCAATTGACTCTTGTGAATAGGAAGGTGTGTATATCATGCAGAACAGAACTGTAGCTACTGTGCATGCAGGTTTATGTGAATTATGTAAGCGATTCTAATGGTTACATGCAAGACGAAGTCAACATTTACTACATACATACATACGTACTGTATATCTGGAAATATTTATGTTGTGTGTTTGTGTTTTATTATTTTGTGTTTTATTACAAGGGGCAACCACACTCCTGGTAGCCGCGTTGCAACCCCAGTTCGACTCGCCGTAGCGAAAGCTAAGTATTGCAATTCGTTCCAATTAACGCACAGATGCCACGTGGCAACCACGCTCAGTCGATCGCGAGCAATGGCAACCACAAGACATTATTACAGCACTCACAACTTAGCCAACACGGTGAGTTTCGGTATATAACAGTCAGTGAACGACAGCGATCATGGCCGTGTGGTCAGAATCTTCGTGTGCCTTTCCCAAGAACGGTACTGCCACCGGAAGTCGAAGCATGGTGGCCAACGGCGAGACAAAAGCGGTCATATCTCCACCACTGAGGTGAGTTTCAGCACCAACTTTTATCATTCAGGTCAGTGCTTGATAGCGATCATGGCGGTGTAGTCAATCTATGTAGGCCAATCCTAAGTACTCAAACATTATTTATTTACGCGGCACAATTTATCCCCTACCAGGAGTGTAACGAGGGGCAACTGCACTCCTGGTAGCCAGTTGCAACCCCGGTTGCGACTCGCCGTGGCACAAGCTAAGTGTTGCAGTTAGTTCAAATTAATGCACATACCACATGGCAGCCACGCTCAGTCGCAATGGCGGCCCAGGGAAGACACGAAATTGTTACAGCACTTACAACTTTGCCAGCACGGTGAATTTTGGCATGTAAGTGTCAGTGACGACGGCTGTGCGGTCAGAATCTTTGTGGGGGCTTCGTAAGAGCTTTACTGGCAACAAAAGTCAAAAAGAGCACTCGAGAAATGGCCGCACCAACGGTACGACAAAAGCGCTTGTATCACCACCAAGGTGAGTTTCATCACAATTATAATGTGATTGTGTCGCTGCATGATAGCGATCACGGCGGTGTAGTCAGAATCTTTGTAGGCCATTCCGAAGTAGTCAAACGTTAATTATTCATTTATTGACATTACACAGCACAATTTATCCCTTACCAGGAGTGTAATTTTGTGTCATGATGTTTTCGTGGAATGTGATTACCCATGATTATTAGGCTCTGACACGTCCATAAAAGATGTAGCCTATTGAAGTACTAAAGGCTTGAGGCTTACCACATTTATCAGGAGATTAATTTGAGAAGTAGTTGTTGGTGAAGTATTCGAATTTTGCATGTGAAGAGAATCAAGGAACTCTACACACAAGTACGCTGCCACATTAAAGAACGAAACAGTTATTGCGAAGCGACCAGCCAGCATCGTGTGAAGATATTCTGACTGTAAGTTATTTTGTGGTTGTCATAAACCACGAAAACTTTAATTACTAAAACTGTACACAGAAAATTTCCAGATGTACGTGCATGCATTACACTGTGTAGAGTATGAACAAGAAATACGTAGAACTGTATGAGCAAACTCCCCCTGAGATGTAGGAGTGAAGGGTTGACATGAAGGACCAAACGAGAATGGTAGCTAGAAATTACATGTACCTTGCAGCCCAGGAGGTCCTTGTAGCTGTGTTCCTTGATCTCCCTTCTCCCCCTTCATACCAGAAGGTCCGGTTGGTCCCTCGCGTCCTGCTGGTCCCTGGGGTCCTGCTGATCCCTGGGGGCCATCAGCCCCTTGTAGCTGTATTCCTGGATCTCCTTTTTCCCCCTTGATACCAGAAGGTCCAAATGGTCCCTCAGATCCGGCTAGTCCCTGGTGTCCTGCTGCACCCTGCGGTCCAGGTGGTCCCTGGGGTCCGACTGGTCCTTGCGGTCCATCACGTCCATCCCTACCATCCTTGCCTTGCTGTTGCAGTAGCAATCTAACATCACCACAGAGAGAGGAGTTGATGGTAGTCTGCAGTGTAGATGCTGCTGTAGACTCAGCACTCCTCTCTGACCTGGAGATAGCAGTGGCTGTCGGGGAAACATTTCATGATGGAATCTGCAAGGGAATGTTTCCCACCTAAATCTATGCAATCTTGAGATGAATCTTGGCATCTCAAGTGTGGGTACCAGCCTCTAGATTGTGGAACAAAGGCACACAGGCTCGTTACACTCCTGGTAGGGGAAAAATTGTGCCGCGTAAATAATGTAACAAATCAATTTGCAACTACGGTAACTGACCACAGTGTGCAAATACTTGTTAGCTTGACCATTTCTTCTCTTGAAGTATACGATTGGCTATGCACCACTTTGCATTCATCTAAGGTACCAGTATAGTAAAATGAGTGCATCGGTAAGTGTTTGAGATTCTGCTCACCAGTACATTGTCCAACAACCAGCAGCAGAGAAAGTGCAGCAAGCAACTTTGCCTCCATTATTCCAGTAGTAGATGTTCGAAATTGAAGAACACGTATATCAGCCACTGAGGGGTTTGTGAATGGTGATATTTGCAACTGTGTCTCCTTATATACTTTTCGATGCTCCACTTACGTCATGCCTTAATTTGGCTGATACTTCTTCTTTGTAATGTTTAAAGTTCAGGTATCAATTAACACGAACTTGAATATATACATTAAAGTACGCCATGGTCTCTGAATGAATTTACTGTGTTACGTATGACGTTGAGTACACCGATTCATGACTTGGGACGAGGAAGTGTATACTGATTCATGAGATGAGGAAAAGGTGTGATTGATTCATGGCTTGAAGGCTGAAAAGGGTTTATTAATTCAATTTCATGACTAGAAATGATGTAAAGTGTGTACTAACAGGAGCTTATGAGCGCCGCGAAGCGGCGCGAAGGAGCGTCAAACTACCGTACTTGTTAGGGTTCCATCACCCGCAAGATAGCAGTCGCACAAAATGCCTTGTAGGGCTGGGCTACAACTCGCACCTACTTTGTTAAGAAGCCTGTGAGGGCCCGCAGACTCGTGAAAAACTAACTAGCCACGATAGCGTACACAACACCTGCCCACCTACTTAACGTTAATCTTGTGCAGCCGTACACGTACACAGACCGCAAATGGATCCGTATAAGGAGTGTCATGTGCTGCAACCTTGCGAGTGATGGGTATGCTAGTTGGACGCTCCTTCCCGTTATGGGCTCCTGGTACTAATGACTTGCCCTTTCTATTTGACTGGAAGTCATGTTGTAAGAAGGTCCAAAGTCTGGCTACACCTGGTAAACAATAAACAAGTTGTTGTTACTGAAGCTGTCCTGTCCCGTTGTGCAGTTTGTTGAACGAGAACAGTAAAGTCGGTCTGTTTGTACCTACACAACACCAAGGCTATTGTCTGACAGCTTTGGAGAATGTTGTATAGTGTAGTCAATATCATGTTCTTGGTGATTGAAAATTTGATGATCATTGAAAATTTGAAGGTCCAAAGTCAGTAATTATGTAATGCACACTGCACATACACAGGAGCTCAAGCATTACTTCATTCCCAGACCACCATGTACGTACCTAATCCAGATCCAGAGTTCCCTTCCAAAATTCATGGCATATGCTTAAGTACGATCGGTGAACTAATAATTGTGACTGGATGTGTATTATATTTATGAGAATGTGCGTACATATGTGGCAACTGCTCAGTGACAGAAGGCAACAAGTTGGTGGCATGAATTATGAGCAGTGAACAAGTTGGAGACTATTAGTCTTGCATGGGATGGCACTTGCTTGGGGAGTACAGTAAAGTGTTTCACAACACCATTCTTCAATGACTATCAAATCTTGCAAGCACCTCAATTTTGAAGTACAAGCCATTCAAGGATATGGTAGCAGCAAAAGTTAATGATTCAACAGCTCACTATTACAAGAATGTTTAGTTCACCACCATTATTAGTTAAAATGTGTAAATGTTTACAAGCCAGATGCTAACACACCTGGTTTAATGTGCTATGAAGTGTTAGTAATTGTTACTTGGTGCACGCAGTGCATGTGAGCTCTCTTCCATCGGTGTATAAGGAGGACATATGCCATGACACTGTGTCTCCTTATATGCTTTTCGATGCTCCACTTACATCATGCCTTAATTTGGTTGATACTTCTTCTTTGGATGTTTAAAGTTCAGGTATCAATTAACACGAACTTAAATATATACGTACATTAAGGTACGCCACGGTCTATGAATAAATTTACTGTGTTACGTATGACGTTGAGTACACCGATTCATGACTTGGGACGAGGAGGTGTATACTGATTCATGAGATGAGGAAAAGGTGTGATTGATTAATGGCTTGAAGGCGGAAAAGGGTGTATTAATTCAATTTCATGCCTAAAAATGATGTAAAGTGTGTACTGATGACTTGCCCTTTCTATTTGACAGGAAGTAAAGTAGTAAGAAAGTCCAAAGTCTGGCTACACCTGGTAAACAATAAACATGTTGTTGTTACTGAAGCTGTCCTGTCCCGTTCTGCAGTTTGTTGAACGAGAACAGTAAAGTCTGTCTGTTTGTACCTACACAACACCAAGGCTATTGTCTGACAGCTTTGGAGAATGTTGTATAGTGTAGTCAATATCATGTTCTTGGTCATTGAAAATTTGATGATCATTGAAAATTTGAAGGTCCAAAGTCTGAGTAATTATGTATTGCACACTGCACACACACAGGAGCTCAAACATTACTTCATTCCCAAACCACCGTGTACGTACCTAATCCAGATCCAGAGTTCCCTTCCAAAATTCATGGCATATGCTTAAGTACAATCGGTGAACTAATAATGTGACTGGATGTGTATAAATTTGTGAGAATGTGCGTACATATGTGGCAACTACTCAGTGACAGAAGGCAGCGAGTTGGTGGCATGAACAGTGAACAAGTTGGAGACTATTAGTCCTGCATGGGATGGCACTTGCTTGGGGGAGTACAGTAAAGTGTTGCACGGGATGGCACTTGCTTGGGGGAGTACAGTAAAGTGTTTCTCATCTCCATTCTTCAATGACCATCAAATTTTGCAAGCATCTCAGTTTTAAAAGTACTGAATATGGTAACGGCAAAAGTTAATGATACGACAGCTCACTGTTACAAGAATGCATTTTACTTTAGTTTATTATAGTCACAAACTACATGTGTACATGTTTACAAGCCAGATGCTAACACACCTTGTTTAATGTGCTACAAAGTGTTAGTTACTTGGTGCACACGGTGCATGTGAGTTCTCTGCCATCTGTGTAAGGCGGACATATACCATGACACCGAGCTTCAACAGTGTAGAACAAAGCTCCGTCTGTATTGCTTGCACTGCCCGGTATAGACTGTGGACTTAGATCAACACATTCGAATGTTGAGCGATGGTGATTATGATGCTCTGCCATCAGGTAGCCATAGTATTCACGAGTCCATGAGGAAGGGCACACAGTCTTTCCTGGTATCATCATCACTGTCCCCCTGGGTGAAGCATAGCACACTGCACACGGGACATTGTGGTTGAGAACTGCAGAGAGTGGGGATCTGTCCCATGTGTTATATTCTGCACCGTATAGGTAGGCACGACCTGTTTGTACACCATTTGTGTACCTCAGGTAGTTTAGGTTATCAGGTAAGCAGAGATAGTTAGCTCCACCTCCTCTTTTGTTCCAATAACTTCCGGCAGCCCTTCCTGCGTAGACGAGTTGTGTTCCAGAAGTAGTTGGACATGTGGTCCTCCCCCACCTAGTGTACACCACCCCACCAGCAGTGGGACCCGGGGGGCCAGCAAGACCAGTGGTTCCTTTCTGCCCAGTCAAGCCTGTTAGCCCTAAGGTAGATACCGTATGGCGCTTATATTTCGTGGGTCTAAAGTTTCGCGAATTGCTCTTCGAGAACATTTCGTTGAAAAAATTTCGCGAATTCGCGGTATAAAGCCACGCCACAGAATGGGTACGGGTATGGTGTAATATACTGCACTTGCGTGAAGACTCCTGTGCGTGCTGAACTCAACTAACTACCAGTCTACCACAGACCACTTCGTCGGTGCGTTGTATTCTGCGACACTCTCTTCCCCACTTCGACGCTCTCAGAGTTTGTTTTCAGATACCCGCCTGGTCGTTTCGCCGGATTGAGCTGGCAGCTTCAGTATTGGCAGATATCGCACATGTCATGCAGATGGTACCGTAAGCGCTCTATACGGTACCTCTTGGGAGAACTCTCCATGTGGATCCGAAGCTTACACTTTACTTCGACTACTGTCCATCCTGTTGAAGTACACAAACAGAGCCATCAAGCTAGCCGTCGCGTGCGTACGTTGGAATACTGTCCACGTAGCTGTAGGCCCACAACACGTGTCAAAATTTTCGTTGAAATAATTTCGCGAATGACCTGTAATTCGCGAAATTCGCGAAAATTTAGACCCGCGAAATTTAAGCGCTATACGGTATATGCGTAATATGAAGTAAACATGATTGCAGCGGCATCACACCACATGCAGCACCACAAGATAGCTTATAAACCACTTTTGAATGGAATGATTTTGATCAAATAACAGAAATGTGACTTGTAAATCAGTGTGAGGGACAATGGAGAGCATGAGAGAACACAGCAATTAGTTGAGAGTACTACGGTGAATGACCAGACTGGAGTTGGGGCTGGAGTATTGGAGACACAATTGCATTAGCCCTGCAAACAGAGCTGATGCCATTTCCATAAACATACGTAGTGTCATGTGCAAACAGGCAGCGGACGACTTACTCAAGCTTACCCACCCCATGTTACCTAAGCATCTGTGTATATATTCTATCCTACTGATAGCATCAATTCTGCACTTCTACAAGCAGTGTCTGACATGCCTAAGTGATAAGACGATTGACTCTTGTGAATAGGAAGGTGTGTGCATCATGCAGAGCATAACTGTGTGCTGCACATGCAGGTTTATGTGAATACCATTATGCAAACGTTTCAAATGGTTACATGCAAGATGAAGTCAGCGTCTACACATGTACGTACATACCTACGTACTGCATGTCTGGAAATATTCATGTTGTGTTTTTTCCATTTTATTGTCATAATTTTGTGTCATGATATTTTCGTGGAGTGTGATTACCCATGAAAGTTTTTAGCGGCAGATGTCCTGACACATCCAGTAGCCTATCGAAGAATGAAAGGCTTGATGTGTTTGAGGCTTACCACATTTATCTGGAAGTTTCAGAAGTATATAGCTTTTGGTGAAGTATTTGCGTGTAAAAAGAGGATCAGTGAACTTTACGGACAGGTACGCTAGTAAAGGACGAAGCAATTAGCGCAAAGTGACCAGCTAGCATTGTGAAAATACTCTCACTGTAATATTTAGTGCATGTCAAATTTGTTTTATGTATAAAATGTTGTTGTTTATGACAACCCCAAGGGGTTATGGTTCGTGGATTTCAACCTTGTAGCCTTGTGTATAATCTGGGCCAGCACAGAAATACACACAGAAAATTTCCAGACGTACATGCGTTATACGATGTATGGAGTATGAACAAGAATTATAGAACTGTGTGAGTGAACTCCCTTGAGAAGTGCCTGTACCTTGCAGGCCAGGAGGTCCTTGTAGCTGTGTTCCTTGATCTCCCTTTTCCCCCTTCATACCAGAAGGCCCAGTTGGTCCCTGGCGTCCTGTTGGTCCCTGGGGTCCATTAGCCCCTCGTAGCTGTATTCCTAGATTTCCTTTTTCCCCCTTCATACCAGAAGGTCCGGTTGGTCCCTGGCGTCCTGCTGGTCCCTGGGGTCCATCAGCCCCTTGTTGCTGTATTCCTGGATCTCCTTTTTCCCCCTTGATACCAGAGGGTCCGACTGATCCCTCGGGTCCAACTGGTCCCTGAAGTCCTGGTTTTCCCTGGGGCCCATCCCGTCCATCCCTACCATCCTTCCCTTGCTGTTGCAGTAGCAATCTAACATTACCACAGAGAGAGGAGTTGATGGTAGTCTGCAGTGAAGGTGCTGTAGACTCAGCACTCCTCTCTGACCTGGGGATAGCAGTGGCTGTTGGGGAAACATTTTATGATGGAATCTGCAAGGGAAACATTCGAATGTTTCCCACCTAAATCTATGCAACCTTGAGATCAATCTTGGCATCTCAAGTGTGTGTACTAGCCTCTAGATTGTGGAACAAAGGCACACAGGCTTGTTACACTCCTGGTAGGGGAAAATTGTGCCGCGTAAATAATGTAACAAATCATTTTAATATTTGCAGTCTTACTTCATCCTAAAATACCGCGAAATTGCAACTACGGTAACTGACAACAGTGTGCAAATACTTGTTAGCTTGACCATTTCTTCTCTTGAAGTATACGATTGGCTATGCACCACTTGAATTCATCTAAGTTACCAGGATAGTTAAATGAGTGCATCGATCAGTAAGTGTTTGATATTCTGCTCACCAGTACATTGTCCAACAACCAGCAGCATAGAAAGTGCAGCAAGTAACTTTGCCTCCATTATTCCTGTAGTAGATGTTGAAGAGACTTGGCACTATTGACTTTGTGTAGTTGAAGAATTTATCAATCGCTGACAGGTTGGTGATACTGTGCAAGTGCGTCTCCTTAAATACAGTTTGAAATTCCTTCGATGTCGTACCTTGGACTGTTATACTTTTCATTGGGTATTGACATTGCTGTGGCGGTTCAAAAAAAATCTACAGATTTGCTGATGTATATACCTCTGTCAAAACGTAGTTGTTTACTCTTGAGAAGAATTTGGAACTGCATTAGGTCATACTTTAATTGGACTGATAAAGTCTGTACTTTTGGTATTGGCATTAAGAAGAGTTCAGAAAATCCATTGACCTAGTTAGTGTACCTTGGGCCAATAACTTTTCATTTGGTTTTGACATTCTGCTGATTCACACAATTCTGAACATCTGCTGTGTATCAAAACTAAGTTGTTTACTCTTGAGAAGAGTTCAGGATGGCATGCTTGGTAGTGTGGGAACACCATAATTATGCTGTTGCCTCAAGCACACGAGTTCACATCAGAATGATGACAGAAAGAAGTCTTTGCTGGCTAGAAAATAGTTGTGCAACTGCCTATGATGACCATGCATCTATTATGACCAACCACCTGTGTTGGCGATTCCTATTCTTGCACAGTACATTGTAGGGCCCCAAAAAATTGTGTCGGTTGGTCTTGGAGAAATATTGCTTTAAAACAGTAGGATGACTTGCCTCAACTGCGATGTTCATGTGACTGCATATACGTTCAGGCATCTTTAAGTTTTGCATAGCAGCAAACCACAGTTGCCGACGATGCATGAGGCGAAACTACGAACATGGGCACTCTTTGGTGAAGATGTACCTAGGGTGCTCCACCTATTGGCACTCTTGTTGGACTAAGGCAGTTGCTAAAGTATCACCAACCTACTGATAGAGTAAATAGCTGATGACGGGAAGTGGGTTGTACCTTCAAGTTTGGACAAGGTGATGTTCCGATACTTTGTCGGACACCGTTGCCTGTGCCACTTCTGTGAAGCAACTGCAGCTTCGGGAAGTTTCATGAGCCCCTCTGCTGTAGGCCTATCTTTTGTAAGCATAGCTGCATTCAACATTGTAAGGAACGTATCCAAATGTTGACCATAGTCTCCATCTCTGCATATTGTCCTGTTTTGGTGCAGACACTCACAGCAGGAGCGCATAATGAGGTAGAGAGTGGAAGAAAGGGAGGAGCATGAAACGACCACTCAAAAGATTAAAAATTGAAAACTTACCCACGGTAGTCCCGTTACTACCGTAGGCGCTCTAATTATGCGTCCTTTCTAATTCTGCGTCAAAATTCAATATCTCAAACTGATAATTTCCAATAATGTGTCACACTCGGACTAAATTATTTGCGTAACGCGATTATAACGGCAGCATGGCAGCTAGCTCGAAGCGCACACAGTACCGTTGAACGGCGAAGAGGGCTCATTACATCACTGCCTGCGAACGTTGATGTATAAAGACACAGTTGCGTTATGGCTGAGACATCAGTGAAGGTACGAGATAGCAACTCACTTATGTACTCTGTGCCCCAGGATACGGACGCCCCATGTAGGAGAAAAGGCAGCGACAGTCCGACAACCGGGAATAAACACAACCGCTATGCAATAGCCTTGTCTACACTCGTCTGACTTTAGTACCTAGCGAGGTATTTTCTAATCATGCGTCGAAGTTCGTCGCCGTTTTGCTGACTGAATTTCTATTGTTGCGTTGCATTTCAAAAATAATTATTTTTTGAACGACGCATAATTAGAGCGCCTACGGTATTTTTAGCCCGCACGTGTACGGAGACTTCAAGGAGGATGACAGAGAAAAGGCCAGTATCAAGACTCCAATGGTAGCGAGGCAGGGGAATGACATACTGGTAGTGACAGACCTCGCAAAAGTGCTGTGAACGATGCAGTTGATCGAGCCACTTTACACAGCCAAGCGGGCATCTCGACTAGTGGAAAGTACCGCCCCTTCTGCTTTTCTGGAGTTCACGAGTGCTGAGAAACATCCCGCACTTACGGACACTATCTTCTCTCTCTCCCATTGAGATTTGGCCCGTTGCTGTAGTCAGTCAATGGCATCACAGAAAAGCAACGATACACGTGCATGCTAAAAATAGTAATGGGACTACCGTGGGTAAGTTGTCATCTTTTGCGTGGTCGTTTCACGCTTCTCCCCTCCTTCCGCTCTCTACCTCATTATGCGCTCCTGCTCACAGCTACTCTCTAGTACTGAAATATTTTCCTTGTTCTTGCCGTACTGCTTTGACGTCGACTATGGAATGAGTATGTTGGAATGCGTACATTGACCAACCACATAGAGTGCTGATTAGATTACCTATAATAGCTTGCGTACCTCGTACTGATATTGTGTAGCAGCAGAAGTTGATCTTAGATTGATTCAGGAGCCCATAATGAGAAGGAGCATCCAACTAGCATAACCATCAGGTGCAGGGTAGCAGCACACAACGCTCCTTATATATACTGGTTTGCGGTCAGTGCATCTTAATTGTACTGCCGCTGCACATGAGATCACATAAGTAGGTGCCAGTAATTGTTTTGCTAGCTACCTAGCACTAAAGCATGCCACGATTGTACGAGACGGATGCTCCGGGCGAAATTCTTGCTGAGCAACCATATGAACAGCATCTCTCCGGATGGAAAGAGCGTGACTTGATAAGGCAGAACGTTCTTTTGAAGGCAACACCACTGATATAGCTACACGCACGGGACACTTCCAATCTAGTCGGGAGCCGTATATAAGAGCAGAAGAACTACAGACCTGCTGCAGTACCAGAGAGAATCTGAGAGCACAAATAAGTCGTACAGGAGACTCCCACCATCACTACTGACCAAAGCACTTGTCTCTGCGTAGCATGCTGCATGACATTTTACTACCTCCACAGCAAAATTCAATGCTTCCATGATAATGACATCAAGTTCTTGTAGCTGACACTAAATGGACATCACCTCTTTTCAGCAGACGCCTAGGTTTCGCCCTAGTCAGTCATTCATGTTTAATACTTACTGTTATGGATTTTCACATGTACATTGTAATGCGGGCCCTCACAGGCTTCTTAACAAAGTAGGTGCAGTTGTATCCCTTCCGTATAAGGCATTTGTGTGACTGCTAACCTGGCAAAAGATGAAACCCTCGCAAATACGTATGGTAGTTTGTCACTCCTTCACACCCCTTGGTGGCAATCATAAGCTCCTGATTGATTTGTAGTCCTTTATGGTCTATTTCTAAACTTCATTGTTTGTTGACCATCATATCTTACAAGTACATGCATGTGTTGCTTTATGAGTCATTTAGAAGATACAAATAAATGGTAACAGCAAAAGCTAACGATACAACATACTTAACTAAACCTCATTATTACAAAATACATATAACATAACAGTGTGCTGCCTGTATTAGTCACACAAAGTTGAATTACTTGGTGCACACGGTGCATGTAAGCTCTCTGCCGTCTGTGTAAGGAGGGCATATGCCATGGCACCGAGCTTCAACATGCTGGAACAGTGCTCCATTTGTATCACTTGCACTGCCCGGTATAGACTGTGGACTGTGATCAACACATTCGTACGTTGTGCGATGATGGCTATGTTGTTCTGCCATCAGGTAGCCATAGTATTCACGAGTCCATGAGGAAGGGCACACAGTCTTTCCTGGTATCATCATCACTGTCCCCCTGGTTGAAGCATAGCACACTGCACACGGGACATTGTGGTTAGTGACTGCAGTGAGTGGGGAACTCTCATATGTGTTGTATTCTGCACCATACAGGTAGGCACGAGTTGCTTGTGCACCATTTGTGTACCTCAGGTAGTTTGGGTTATCAGGTATGCAGAGATAGTTAGTGCCACCTCCTCTTTGGTTGAACCAGCTTCCAGCAGCCCTTCCTGCGTAGACGAGTTGTGTTCCGGAAGTGGTTGGACATGTGGTCCTCCCCCACCTAGTGTACACCACCCCACCAGCACTGGGACCCGGGGGACCAGCAGGACCAGTGCCTCCTTTCCGCCCAGTCAAACCTGTTAGCCCTAAAATAAATTCCTGCTCAATGTTCATTACACTTTTTAAAATGATACTGGTGTGCTTGTATTGAATCTCTGACTGGCCAGATCCATGTTGCAGGGAAGAGAGATTAGGCAATTCTGAAATTAACCCCAGACACTCGGAAAGCTCTTTACATGAGTGTGTGTGTCTACATGAACCGTCCCACACTGCAACTCACGTAATGTACACCACAACAAAGCTTATGTGACAACATACACATTTGACCTATCAACATGAGCACACTAGAAGTGATAATAGTTTTAGATGTGCAATTGGATGTGAATGTGTGCGTAACGGAGAGGTGTACGACACATTTTGAAAAGTTATGTACATGCGAGACGAAGTCAACATGTACACACATATGTACCGGAATTTCTCATATGTTGTCAATTTTTTTTGTGAATGATGTTTTGTGGGATTACCTACACAAATTTTTTATACAGCAGATGACTTCTGAAAAGTCCAGAAAAAGGTGGAACCGATCGAAGTACGAAAGGGCTTCTGTGTTTGAGGCTATGAAGTTTGTCTAGAGATTTGGGAAATACGTAGCTGGTGGCAAAGTATTCACGTGTGAAGGAGAACCGAGGAGCTCTACAGACAGGTACAGGTTAAGGAGACTGTCCCTCGGCTGCAGGTATCTCAGAAGAACCATGTTGTGAAACAACCAGCTAGCATCGTGTGAAATTATTCTGGCGGTAATAATTTAACAATCGTTGTACATGTGCGTGTCAAATTTGTTTTGTGTATTAAATTTTCATGGTTTAAACATGATAGCCACAAAAAATGTTTTACATGAAACATTTCCAGATAATTATGTTGTATAAATTATACTGTGAAGAGTGTGAACAAGAGCTATGGAAGAGCTATAGAACTGTATTAACAAACTCCCCCTGAAAGAAGTAACTACATAGGAACTAGCCTCGTTCCCAGGCCTCTGCCCAGATTTTATCTCGCAGCCGTGGAGAAACACCTTTGCGAGATAAAATCTGGGCAGAGGCCTGGGAACGAGGCTAGCTAGGAACTACCTGTACCTTGCAGGCCAGGAGGCCCTTGTAGCTGTGTTCCTTGATCTCCCTTTTCCCCCTTCATACCAGAAGGTCCGACTGGTCCCTGGAATCCATCTGGTCCCCAGGGACCGGCTGGTCCTTGTGGTCCATCACGTCCGTCCCTCCCATCCCTGCCTTGCTGGTGCAGTAGTACCGGAATGTTACCACAGAGAGAGGAGGAGTTGCTAGTCTGCAGTGAAGGTGCTGGTGTAGACTCAGCACTCCTCTCTGACCTAGGGATGGCTGTGGCTACTATGTAGAGAAGAGATGTTGTTATGCATGTAAATGCAGTATTTGTGCTGAAACCCACCTTGATGGTGGAGCTATACTATGAGCGCTTTGTCTTCCGTTGGCTGCCATTGCTACTATGTGTGCGGTTGCCTCTCGACTGTAACAAAACTGTTCAGCAGCACATCAGCAGCGCACGTGTGTGTATACCCAATCTCGAGATACGTACACAGCATTGTTAAACATTGTTGAGATTTGGTACACATATTCGAGATTCCAAAATGTTGTTGAGTAATGTCTAGATTGTATACTGCATGCAATTCTCATTTTGTATGTAACTGACCACACTGTGCACGTACTTGTTAGCTTCACCTTTTTCCTCTCTTGAAGTATACAGTTAGCTACGTATGCACCACCTGTGTACTTCTAGGGCACCAGTATAGTAGTGTCAGTAATTGTTAGCTGCGTATTCTGCTCACCAGTACATTGTCCAGCAACCAGCAGCAGAGAAAGTGCAGCAAGTAACTTTGCCTCCATTATTCCAGATGTTGATGAGATTTCACACTATTCACGTGTTGGAGTCGAAGAACGTATCCGTGCGTTGCTACGTAACAGGTTTGTGATACTTCGCAACTGTGTCTCCTTATATACTATTTTGACACTTCACTTACGTCACACATTGGGCTTTTCCTTTTGTAATGGACAGAGCTTAATGTTTGTGTAGCAATTCCTACGGATAGGCTGGCGTGAATTTTCTCTATCAAAACTCAGTTGTACTCATGGTAGAAGTTTGGAGTCTGTCATGATGTGTCATGCTCAGTGTAACAACAGAGTGTGGGACACCATTTTACACATTAGTTTGAGCTTATAACGCCTGAATGGACGTAGAGCTATACTGCTATAATATCTTGTGGTCCAAGGGTATGCTGATCCGTTGCTGCAAGAAAAATAAATTACCTAGGTCACTATCTGTAATTGCCTCTAGCAGTTTATAGTCCAGTTTTGCGGGATGCTCTGTGTTATCCGTCAGTGGGTTGCATTGTTAATGAACATGTAAACTGCGGACATGTGTCACCACTGACTGGCATCAGTTTCTCAGCTTTTGATATCATGATTGGTAGGGATTTAATTATGTTGCAAGTTATAGCAACTGTTGGATCGGTAGTGATTAGAGCTGCAGTGAACCTTTCTCGGTGAGCTGCATCCTACTTGTGTGCTACTGCAGCATCTGCTCTGCTTGCTGTGATGGTACTCTAGAACCTCCATACGGACCAAGTACTCTGCCCCTGTTTGTGCAAGTTCCTCCAGTGCCTCCACAATTACTCCATCTGAGGGCCTGACTTCAACAGACTAGGCTACTGTTGCTGAGCTGAGTAGGTTTACTCCTTGTCATGTCTCCTAACAATTTCATGGCAAACCTGAAAACTCAAAGGTATCCCTGCAGCAGAAAACCTTGTGACAGCTGCAGTCTTCGAGCAGTGCAATGGATGGATGTGTGACATTACATGCTAGGAAAATGTGATACCCAAGCTATGTGTAACAAACCAACACAAAGCATATATAAGTAGTCCACGAGCGGTGCAGCATACATACTTGAGGGAGATGGGGGTGGGGCCAGAGCATGCAAGGTTGCAGCGCTGTACACTACTCCGTACCTTGAGCCTCAGGTTGCCGACAGTGTGCAGTTTCAAACTTGACTCGTGCAGTTTCAAGTTCGCAGCTCATCCTCCCCTTAGTCTGCAGTTTCAAGTTTTAGTACGCAGCTAGACTGGGCAATCATTTCTCGTTCATGGCAGTCTGCAGATTCAAGTTTTAGTACGCAGCTAGACTGGGCAATCATTTCTCGTTCATGGCAGTCTGCAGTTTCAAGTTGGTAGTACGATGTTGAGACCATTCGTTCACTGCGATCTGCAGTTTCAAGTTCATAGTTCATCATCACCGTGCAAATGTAGCAGCTCTCCACCCTGGGCCCCGTCGTGCAATGCTTTGGCGACTGGTCCAGTCCAGCATGTGTGCGGTGCAATATTACGATTTTCCACTTGGATATACGGTCATACGCTGAACAGGCACCTCACAGACATCGGACATTTTGACAGCACGACTATGTGGGTCTTGCTCAGACTCGCCCCAAATATACCATCCCTCATGCATGATTTCATGCGGTAGTTTGCGCAGCACTAATGGTATTGATGCCAGGCTATATTTTCTGCCTCCGTGATTCCTGGGAACGAGGCTAGGAGGGTACGTACCTGTTTTGCGACTGGAGTAAACAATCCCTAACTTGGCTTATCAGCCATGAAATGTGAACAATGATGATGAACCTTGTCGTCAGAAAGTTATTATATGCCTTGTAAGGTTGTACTATACACGTTCAAAGTTCAAAGTAGGAAAAGGACGGCATGTGGCCATGCAGAAAATCTAGACTAACTTGTAAACGTAGTAGGGAGGGCATGCATTATCAATCATTGGTTGTAAATCAGGATGAACTTTGTAATCAGAAAGTTAGTATGAGCCTTCTGAGGTTGTACTTACTGCATAAACTGAAAGTAGGAAATGGGTCTAAGGTCTGGGAGGTCTAATTGCTAGACTGGAATAGGGACTGGAGTGATGGAATGGACTATGGAATGGAATTCTACTTATCTTTTTCCTTGTTTTAATTGGTACTGTGGTACAAAATCTGGCTATTGCTCACAGCATGCTAATAGTCAGCTCTCATGCATCCCTCCTCAAACGTTTAGTGATCACATGCATATTCGATAGCATTGCATAGCTAAAGTGGAATGAGATCCGTCTGCTGTGCATGTATAGAGCATCTGTCCCACTGGGTTCCGTCACATGCCTGGTCACATGCCTGGTCACATGCCTGCTGACTTGAGCGGTTCTTGCCAGGAGTTTAGGTTGCATAATGAGATTCATATCATTCTAACATGGCCATAAATTGTCTATGGGAACCAATGACTAGCCCAGTCAAGTACTTCAAGTGGCTGCTAAAATAACAAAAACAAAGTCGCTTTAGACAAGATAAGAAGATGCACATTAGAGCAGAAACGCAAGCATGGTAATGAGCTACGTACATGGTGGAGGGCTACTGCCATGTCGGCTGGCAAGTATATGCTTTTAGGAGAAGAAAACAGCTATAAGGGCATGCCATCTACTACTGATTTATTGCAGTGGTCTACATATATATTATTTACCGGGTACTGGGAAATATCACTCGTCTGTTGCCGTATTGCACGAGTGCCGCAGGCACAAGTGACAATACGGCAACAGACGAGTGATGTTTCCCAGTACACGGTAAATAATGTATTTATCCTACAGCTATTGTAGTTGCCAGCCCCGACGCTAAGGTGCCAGTACTCGTCGCTTTAGTAGTACTTGGCAACGCTCGTTCTTGCTTGAACACCAACAAGACACTGCCGTTTTAGGACCGTCTAATTAGCTCTGTGAGCAACTTACCAGGCACAGAACTCCTTTGACGACGGAACGTCAATTTCTCTGAGTCCGGTACCGGTACCTGGTTCCAGCGCTATATTATACACTGTACGCATACTGTGACTCGAACATATAGCCACTATGTCTACGTACTGTTTACATGAAAACACGACCAGTGTAAACTTCATACCCTCAGAAAGAGTGTAATACGGGGAGTGTAATACGGCCCCATATTCCACTGTTGCTCTCTATACATTTTCAATGGAGCAAGTCTACAGCTGTGGGATAAATACCCATACACTCCAGCAAAACTATGCCAGCAATTTCTTGTTTCATTGTTTAATCACATTGACAACATACGTATGGCAGGAATGGTCTTCAAATTAGGATGTGTTGGCCATAGTATTCCATTGAGCTGATAATTTTTGAGATCATTTGTGAGGCATGTTTATCTACGTATGTATGTAGAAATAATTATAGGAGGGTGAAACTGGACGGTGATAAGGTTGCATGTTTGAGTGACCTGAAAGTTGGAAATGATCTCGAGCCTGGAAGCCACTCGTTTTGCAGCTGGAAGATCTGGTCCAGGAGTAAACAGTCTTGCTCATTATTACATGTCTCTGCCAGGCCATGGATCAGAGGACACACCTCCTTACCTCTCTGTTTGAGTGAAGCATTCTATTTCCTTGTCAACGTCAAGGACGATTGTGTAATGGTCCAGCATAGAGCAGGATTATGTTTTGGTCAAACGCAATTATCTTATTATAAGAAACGTCCATTATTATTTTTGACAAAGATGATTATGTATTGGTCAAGGACGATTATGTAATGGAATGGTCCAGCATAGAGCAGGAGGATTATGTTTTGGTCAAGCACCATTATGTAAACAGGCTTATTTATGAAGCGTCCATTATTGGACAAAGATGATTACGTATTAGTCAAGGACGATTATGTATACGTACATACCTAAGTCAGGAGTGAAGGCATACCTCATTGTCTCAGTGGGGTAATTAGTCAGGGACTGTTGTGTATACTTGGTAGGAAATTGTTGTAATTACACTCCTGGTAGGGGAAAAATTGTGCCGCGTAATCTAATCTAAACTAAATAATCAAACCTCACAGCTCGCAGGAAAGGTCTACAGAGATTCTGACTACACCGTCGTGATCGCCATGATGCAGTGACACAATCATATAATAATTGTGCTGAAACTCACCTTGGTGGTGGAGATACAGGCGCTTTTGTCGTACCATCGGCCGCCATTGCTCGATCGCTCTCTTCGTCGTTGGTTACAGTACAGTCATACGAAGGGCCCACAAAGATTCTGACCACACAGCCGTAATTGCTGTTGTTCACTGACGCTTACATGCCAAAATTCATCATGCTGGCAAAGTTGTAAGTGCTGTTATAATTTCGTGTCTTCCGTTAGGTCGACATTGCCCCATGCTAGCGATTGACTGAGCGTGGTTGCCACGTGTCATGTGCGTTAATTGGGAATAACTGCGAGTCGCAGCCGGCGTTGCAACGGCTACCAGGAGTGCGGTTGCCCCTCGTTATCAAAACAGGCTATATGGAATGGGGATGTTTTCTTGTACTAATTCCTACGTAGCTCTACTGTGGTACAAAGGCTGGCTATTTGTATTGGTTTACGTACATGTATGCTCAGGCATCCCTCCTGTGTAGTTTGCATATGTGTGTTCACTGATACCCGTCCTCCGCTGTACGGTCAGTCATAAATACACTCACACTGTCGGATTGTTGCCATTGTTACCTGTGTACGCTTGTACGTAGTAAAGGATTACAGTTTAGAGTGCAAGCCGTGTACTATTGATTTATTGCAGTGGTGTTTATAGTAGTGCGTACCAGACACCCAGTACTCTCCAGCAGAATACACCAGCAATGTCTTGTTTCATCAACATGTGGCAAGAATTGTCTTCATAGGATGTGTTGGTAAAAGTTCAGTTGTGTACATGTGTGTCTCTGCCAGGCCATGGAAGGGAGGACACACCTCCTTACCTCTTTGTTTCGGTGGGGCATTCTATTTCCTTGTCAAAGTCAAGGACGATTATGTATATGTCCAATATTTGGCAACGATGATTATGTATTGGTCAAGGGCGATTATGTACATGTACCTACCTAGGTTAGGTGTGGAAGGCACACCTCTTGGTCTGAGTGGGGTTTTTAGTCAAGGACTGTTGCGTATCTACTTGGTATGAAATCTTTATAACTGTCAAAACAAGGCTGGCACCTCAGTGATGACTCTTGGTGTTGCTGTTGACAAGCAAGAGGACGAGCAAAAATGGCAAGAAAGCTCTTCGCATCTCTGCAGCTGTTCGCTACGGCTGTGGCGTTCATGTACGTGTCTGCGGAATCGGAAAAAGCAGGAAAACTGGACATGACAACTTTGAACCCAGAAAAAATTGAGGGTGTCTACCACAGCTCTAAAGGAGGTGGGATTCAGTTTGTAAGTGAAGCAGTTGGTGAATCACACAATCTGCGCATCAGCACGCTCAGTGGGGAATTGCTGATGTCCGTCAAGCGCCAATCTCCAGTTGTGACATTGATGACTGTCATGGGCAGACAGTTCCTCATATTCAACCACACCAAGGGTGAGACTGAGCGATCTCTGGCTGGCTACGTAGTGCCTGCTGACTTCTCGCAGAGACTGTCGGAATCGCTGAAGAACGAACCTGTTAGTGATACTCTAAAAATGTTGCAGGATCTGGAATTTAAAACAGCAGGTGCTACACGAAATGCTGCTATGGAAGAACTGCTTGAGCGACCAGAGGTGGAGATGATTCGTGGAATCGTTCAGGAATTTGCTGCTAGGAAAATCACTGGGGCCGAAAACGCACCAGCCATGACCATGTACGTACTGGCGATGCGACTGTCAAAATTTCAAAACCACAAAATGAGAATGGAATCGTCTCTGGATCAAATGAGCATACCGGCTCGACGTGATAAGCGCGGCACCTGCTGGTGGTCGTGGTGGACGGGAGAGCGGTACTGTTCCAACAACGACGAGTGCTGCGTACGTTGCCCTAGGGGAAGTAACTGCCTTGGCATGTGTGGTCCTGGCTGTGACGCTGCGTGGTATTGGTGGGCCACCTGCAATACTTGGTGCTACCAGCAGGGCTGTTACGACCACGATATCTGCTGCAACAACTGGAACTCGTGGGGTTGCCAAGTAACGGTTGGCTTTACGTGCTCCGGGTACTACTGCTACAGTGATGCGACTGTGCCGTGGGCCTAGCCTCTTCCACAGCAAGGCTGCAACTACTCTGTGCTGGACTTGATGCGTGCATTTACTGTTCTCTGTAGACAGTGTTTAGAACATTTTTAGGACATATTTAAGGCATTGTTTAGGACATTGTTTAGGACATTGCCTAGGACATTGTTGAGGACATGTTTAAGATGTTGTTTACCATAGATGTTGTTTACATATTGTAGTCGTTTTCCCCTGACCTTTGTTGTCCTAGTTAGTTCCAATCACAATGTTTCTCTAACTAGGCAGATGCTCATCTTCAGTGGGGCATGACTGAGCCATACATTTGATGTGTCTTTAAAAGGTACACTGCGTTTGGAGCCCCACTACTCTGCTGCACCTCCGCTGCAAACAAACCTCCATAAAATCTCTGCGAAGGCTAAGCAAATAACTCTATGTTCATTCTACAATAGGCCTGTGTTGTTGCATACAAGCTCATGTTGTCAAAGCTGTTGTTCAGAATAGAATTCCTTGTGGTATAGAAGAGTTGCTCGCGTGTGACATCACAGTAAGCATGGCTTGACAATTTTTTGCTAGTTGCCATGCCCAGTTGATTTTGGTAGCCCTAGTAACCGGAATCCAAAGCATGAAAGTCTTGAGCCTTTCGGTTGATTTCCTGTTCTTGAATTAAAGTACTGAGTGTGTATGGTGTGTGGCAGCATGGATATTAGAGCACGGGGAACTTCGTAGATTGGAAACACGCGTTTACGGGATTGAATGCGGGTTTCGCTCAAGTTTACCATTACAGTCGTTACACAAGACTGAAAGTTGCCGCTTTGGGCATACACCAGTTCAAGACCGATCGAACGATACAAATGGTAAGCCTCAGAACTGTTTCTGTGTAGCACCAGAGGTGCAACAGAACACGGGTGTCACAATTTCAGGGCTATGTCTGGTTTTTTTGGACAGCCCAAGCATTATTTTATCTATGACTCAGGAGCAAAACTTACCACTTTGGGCATACACCAGACCAGTTGAATGCTGATCCAACGGTACAAGAGGTGAGCCCGAGAACAGTCCCTGTGTGGCACCAGAGGTACAACAAAGAAGCAGCAAAACCCACATTCAATCAAAGGCCGTGCCGACATTCCATACATTAAGAAGAGTGCGGCATGCGCGTTTCCAATCCAGTTCCCCGTGCTCTATTATCCATGGTGGCAGGAATTTGTTCTACATAGCCTGCTTTTGTAGCTTGGAGTGCCACTCTGCAGTGTTGTTGTCAAGGTCAAGGAGATATGCATGGGTAGAACTGTGCTCTCAAGCAATGCTGTCACAACAATTCTGTCATAACAATGCCTATGCTGTCGCAACAATGCTGTCACTTCATTGCAACTATGACTTGGTTTCCTTGTTGAGGTCAATCAATGACTTTATGTATGAGTGGGTAGCAGAAAGTGTTTGTAAATACAATTCTGTCACCTTGATAACTTGGGGCATTTGTTGGATTTCACAGCTTGCCTTCACTGCACAAAGGACACTGAAAGACCTGGAAGGCTTCTTCCGAAATGCGGAAGGCTTCTTATGAAGAGTGCTGGCTTCGTAAAACAGCACAGCATCGCATATGGATCTTCCGAAACTTTGTTTAGGCCTTCCATAACTGTGTTTAGTTAGATCTTCCACATTTGCATTTGTAACCAAAAACCGGACCAGTAACGGAGAGGTTTCCAAATCAATTTTAAGGACGTGTACCATACCTATATAGGCCGTGCAATGTGCACACATGCACCCACAAAATGTTTCTACCAACTTTCTATATAATGAGGGACTCACTCAGGTTCACCGCAACATAGTGAGATACATATAAGTTTAGTAAGTAAAGGCCTAAAGAACTAACCCCACATATTAATGGGGATGCAAATAAAATTAAAACGGAGCTATTTAATGATATTCATGAGGATTCTGGCAGCCATTTGGGTCAGACCATGTCAAGTGTCAGCATACAACCAAAGTTAGCTACAGCTGGCTTCACAGGTACCAACGGCACAGGCACACCCTCCAACACACAGAATAATAGTGAATAGGCTGTTAATGATATTCATGATCCACAAAATAAGACAGATTACGTCCCTTGTCGCAGTCACAGTCAGGGTATGGTTGGACAGAGGTTCAGTGCTCAGTTCAGCTATAGCTTGCTTATCTCTGAACTTTCTTCCCACATTTCGGTTCTTTCTCTCGTCTCATTAATGAACTCTTTAGGGCCTAAATTTATTTCTCTAGGTCATTTTCAGTCTATAGAACACTTAAACATACCCTAATTTCTGTTCCCTGGCGTTGCTGGGCTCGAAACTGCTCACACAGGTAATTTCAGCTACACTAAGCATATACGTGACTTAACCACACCCACCAACTAACGAACTTGCAATCAAGCCTCCCGAGAAGTGGCCAACCTGCCGTAGCTAAAAAACTGACCATGAACACTGGAAATGGAGGGCCTATACAAGGCAAGACAGCTACTTTCTAAGTCCATTTATGCTTAAAACCCGAGAAATGGCCTACCCGGCTCCAACCAAGGGCCGTTCAAAGCTGAGCCCAAACGCGGCCATGCTGTTTGCACCCTTCGGGTGCACCCACCCACCTCCCCCTGCCCCACCCTTTCTGCTGGCGCAGAGCCTATCTTTCAAGGACATTGCCGGATGTGACATCATGAAGCTGAAAGTCTCATGACACCTTAAGGCGTCATTAGCTACGTAGTAAACAGTTAACTGTTAGTGGGCATTCAATTTCTATGTCAAGGTCACTGAGATATGCATTAGGTGCCTAGTATTTGATGATGTCACAAAATATGCTGCTGCACGTCTATGCTGCCCTATCACCCTGTTGATAACTGTTGATAACTGTGGGTACTTTTGCATTGATTTCCTTGTTAAGGTCAAGGACTGTTATGCTAGGTAGTAGAAAATGTTTATTATTGTCATAACAGTGCTGTCATCTCACTGAGAGTGGGCATTGGATTTGCTTGTTATGCTACGTGTAGAAAATGTTTATAGCTGTCATAACAATGCTGCCGGCTCACAGAGAGTGGGCATTGGATTTGCTTGTCCACTTCAAAGACTGTTATGTTACCTTTATGTTTATGACTGTCATAACAATGCTGTTATCTTACTGAGAGTGGGCATTGGATTTCCTTGTCAAGGTTGAGGACTGTTATGCTAGGTAGTAGAGTGTGGTTATAGCTGTCATAACAATGATGTCAAGTCACTGAAACTGTGGGTATTTATAGGATTTGGTCGCTGGCCTGCTTCACAAGGTTCACAAGGAAACGAAAGCTTAAATTCAACAAATATGGCAGGAAAGCTCTTTTCAATTCTGCAGCTGTACGCTATGGCCGTGGTGTTCATGTCTGTGTCTGCTTCCACGGCTTATGATTTCACAGCTGGTAGTGCGGATGGTGAAAATGGGCGTACTGCTGGTGAACCGGAAGAAGCGGGAAAACTGGACTTGATCACCCTTAGCACGGAAAAGATTGAGGGTGTCTACCACAGTCTTGGAGGAGGTGGGATTCGCTTTGTGAGTGAGGCCTTTGGTGAATCGCGGTATCTGGGTATTCGCACGCTCAACGGGGAATTGCTGGTGTCCGTCAAGCGCCGGTCTGCAGTTGTAACATCAATGACTATCATGGGCAGACAGTTCCTCATATTGAACCACACCAAGAGTGAGACTGAGCGATATTTGACTGGATATGTAGTGCCTCCTGACTTCTCGCAGAGACTGTCAGAATCGCTGAAAAATCAGCAAATCACTCGAAAAATTTTACGCCATCTTGAATTTGAAACCGCAAACACCACAAGAAATGATGCAATGGAAGAGCTGATTGTGCGACCGGAGGTAGAGATGATTCGTGGAATAGTTAGGGAACTTGCTAGCTTGCACATTACTGGGGCTGAAAGCCCACCCGCCATGACCATCTATATATTGGCGATGCGACTAACGAAATTCCAAAGCTCCAGAATGGAATTATCCTCTAGTCAAATGAACCGACCAGCTCAACGTGCAAAGCGTAGTCACTGCCCGTCGCCCTGGTGGAGTAGTACTCCAAAGCGGCATTGTCCACACAGCGGCAGATGTTGTACAAGATGTCCTGTAGGTGGCAGCCTCTGCCGGGGCATGTGTGGTCCTGGCTGTGACCCTGCTTGGTATTGGTGGTTCATTTGTGGTAGTTGGTGCTACAAGCAAGGCTGTTACGACCACGATGTCTGCTGCCAAAACTGGGATTCGTGGGGTTGCCAAGTACCAATTGGCTTTTCATGCTCCGGGTACAACTGCTACAGTGATGCGACTGTGCCCTGGCGCACCGAGGGTTGGCTGCGGATACTGCAGAAACTGCGGGAAATACTGGGTTAATAGCTGCTACTAAGAACTTGATGCGTAGTTGCCTTTGCAAGTATGATATTTTGTAACTGTTGTTTTCTTTTCAGTATGAAGTTGTTTACAATGTTGTTATCATGATGTTGTTTACATGTTTTGCCGTTGTTATTCCTCTCAGACTATTGTTGTTCTAGTTAGCTTCAATGACATTGTTTCTCTAACTAGGCAGACGATAAACATCAATGGGTCACGACCGAGCAATGTGCATTATTATTGTATGACGCTGTGTTGTGGAAACCACGTCTGTTACTCCACTGCATATCTACTGCAAGCAAAGCTCCTGAAAACATGCATCCACCAAAGCAAAGCTGTGTTGCCTTCCTACATTCTGCTGGTGTTGCATGTGTATGCACTTGTTGTCAGAGTCACATCGGTATTGCGTTGTGCTCATGCATTTGTGATTTTGAGAAGTGCAGTTTTTGTTACGTATAAATTATGACATCACAGTAAGCGTGGCTTAAAGATTTTTTGTTAGTTGCCATGCCCAATTGATTTTGGTAGCCCTAGTAACCGGAATCCAAGCATGAAATGAAAGTCTTGAGCTTTACGGTTGAGTTTATGAAGATTGGTTATTAGTTACGGAGTATATAATTATGTATGCTGTGTGACACGCACCCTAGGGTTCTGTACCTGAGGATCATACTTGCAATTCTCAATTTTAAGTCTCAAGAGTTTCATGCTTTAGATTTGCATTGCTTGAACAACCAATTTGGGTTGTGTCACAGCATTAAGGCTTCAGTATACGTACACTATGCGTCGGTCTGTGTACATTTGTGTCATGAGGTAATGTTCTTGGATGGGTGAACATGCTATGTACAGTTCTCTCGATCAGAGTGGTAGTCACTGTCGTCATACGTAGCACAATTGTCAGTGAATTACCTTTTGATCAACAATATTTTGGTCTGAAATGAATAACCGCTGACTCATGGGTCGAAACAATTCACAGTGTACAGAATAGTTATGTCCTTACTGACAGTACAATCGTAGCAAGTGGCCTACAAACGGCAAGGCAAAGAAGTGACTACGAGTTCCATCATAAGTCTCATTTAGTGCACACTAGTTATGTAATAGCCAAAGTCTCAAGTGCCATCACAAGTTTCATTTAGTGCACACTGCACATGTGACCTCTCTCCTGCTCTGATATGGAGGACAGGCAATGCCATTACACTCAGCTCGGACATGGTAGAACAAGGCTCCATTTGTATTTGCTAAACTGCCAGTCACTGAATCAGGGCTTACATCCACACACTCGTGCATGGTACGATGGTGTCCGTAGTAATCAGCCATCAGGTAACCATAGTACTCACGGGTCCAGGAGGTGGGGCATGTTGTTTGACCGGGAATCATGATGGATGTTCCACGAGTTGAAGCATAACACACAGCACATGGTACGTTGTGATCATGAACTGCTGAAAGAGGTCCCAATGCCGAATAACCAGGTGTCTGTCCGGTTTCATATTCTGCACCGTACAGGAGAGCTTGGTATGTTTGGGACCCAGACGGTGGTGCTAAATAGTTTGGAGTGTCAGTTAGACAGATGTAGTTGGCTCCACCTCCTTTGTGGGTGTGAGAGCTTCCAGCAGCTCTTCCTGCGTACACGAGTTGTGTTCCAGTGATGTTTGGGCACGTGGCCTTTCCCCACCGAGTGTATGCCAGTGGGACCCGGGGGACCAGCAGGACCAGTGTCTCCCTTCTCTCCCTGGTGTCCAGCAGAACCTGAGAGTCCTATGGGACCTGTATTGAGTTGGTGTGACATGGTTTTAGGAAGAGGCAGTTGGCATGTACCGTAGATCCGGAAATTTTCGCGTTGAATATATTTCGCCTTTTAATTTTTCGCATTGTTTTATTTTTGTCGCTCAAGCACACCGACGAAAATGAAAATTTTGTTCACGCGTACGCGTGCATGTTCCCGGGACCGGATACCATGTCGCGCCATTGGAGAGAAGCTGGAGCCTCAGATCAGTGCAAGCGAGGGAATGCAGCAGACACCCATGCCGTATCACTGATAGAGAGGGAACTGCCATCGGCTACTTACCTCAAAAGATTTCACCCGTCTGTCTCAGTCCGCGGTTCCAACTGCCTTCAGAAGTTCACTTCCACGATCAGGCTGGTATAGAAGAGCTCAGCGATCTTCCAGGATCGGGAACACCATCAACAGGTTTCTGGTAACGCAGCAGAGCCATACTTGCACTTCGATTCACGAAAACTCACACGTTAAGTAGAATCATAAGTTATTCGATGTTGAAAATATTTCGTGTTTTTAATTTTCGTCGTAATGCAATATCGACGGAAATTAATTACGGCGAAAATTTCCCGATCTACGGTACTTGGTGGAGTTCTGGGTGAAGGACCATTTTCAACTGACATGATTGTGTTGTATATGTGCGGATGTACCTTGAGGTCCAAGTGGCCCTAGAGGTCCCCGAACTCCTGAGTCTCCCTTTGCCCCTTTTGTACCAGTCAGTCCATCACGACCATCCCTTCCGTTGGTACCATCTCTGCCATTAGCACCATCTTTTCCATCTCTTCCATTGATGCCGTCCTTGCCTTGCTGCAGCACTAGGAAGGGCGGACCACCATAGGGGGAAGGATCAGTGGTAGTCTGTGTTGTGGGTGCTGCAGTGGACTCAGCATTCCTTCGTGTCCGGGTGATAGCACTGGCTGTAGGCAAGAAGTTGGAACCCAGCTGGCACTTCATGTGCACCATGTCTGCTCAGCACTGACTATCATGTGTGGGTGATTTATCTGCTGACTGCTGAAATGTTCAATATGTTCAGACAAGCACCTTAAGGTTACGGGTACCCACGTATACCATGCAATAACGGTCACTACATTCATGCAGCCCATGCCAATTCTTATGCCGCCTAGGAACAAAGTCGGTGCTGGACTCGAACCTATTCAGACCCACTTGAAAGATGAACTTCCTACTGGCCCCTCCCCCATAATGTATAAATTCTGAGTGCAGCGAGAAACGGACTGCTCTGTCTCCTAAAATTAGCTCTGGCTCTAGATATATGTATCAGTGATTTAAGTGCCTACATATTTCTACCTCATGATGCAATTACGTTTTTGGAGAAACAAGATGTAGCATACGTGGATATGCAAGTTTAATTCACACACAATCGGCTGAAATGACATGCAGCTGCCCGTATACACACCAATTAGGTTTTACTTCCGGTCAAGCAGGTACCCGTAACCTTATTGGAAAGTGATAACTTCATACAAGTACCCATATGGACGTACATCATCTGAACTACATGTGCTTAGCATAATGTTGTAACCCGTAAACACACTATAGGAGGTACGTAGACATCTAGAATAAATTTCAGCTAACAAGAAATATGAAGCAAAGGATATCTAGGAGTGGGATTAAAATGACCTATACCTACGTACAAGTACGTAGTGAGAGTACATAATTATGGCCTCACCTGTAAGTTGCCTAGCAACCATCAGCAGAGACAGTGTGACAAGCAACCTTGCAGTCATTGCAGTTGTAATTCCAGTAGAGATGTTGTTGAGGACTTCGTGTTTGGTGTCAGGCTAACGCCGCAGAGCCGCGCACTCAGATTGACGAGGAGGATATTTTTAACACTGAATTCACAATACGAGACTCTAGCACAAAACTGGCAGCATCTTGCTTAAATACAAAACATAACGAAAGCCTAAACAATAGGCCCAGCCAGCCAAACAAGTGGGGGGCCTGCTCTACCTACAGAACAAAAAACCCTGCTCTCTGTCTGAGTACAAAAAGAACCCATACACCAATGGAGGCCCACTCTAGGGGAAACCATACATGAAATTAACCAGTAGCTAGCTATAACTACACAAACCGCAATGGCAATAACTCAAAATCAGTCAGGTAGTTCCTCACACTTCCCCTCCCTTCTCCGGCGACATGCATGTCGCGTCCAAAGGTTCGAGCGAGAGAGGGCATCCGCATTGCCATTCGCGGCTCCACTGCACGTTGAACTGGAATGGTTGCAATGACAAACTCCATCGAGTCAGGCGACTGTTATTGTCTTTGAAATGATCGATCGAATCGTAAATGGGCGGCCGAGTAAATACACCTGAAATGCGCGGACTGCTAGACGGATTGCCAAACATTCCTTCTCAACTGTGGCATATCTCTCTTCTCGTGGTAGCAATTTCCTACTGTAATAAGACACAGGATAGTCATTCCCATCGTCATCCAGCTGGCTCAACACAGCCCCAACTCCACGCTCGGAGGCATCCGTCTGGACAATGAACGGCTTCGAGAAGTCTGGGCTTCGGAGAACCGGTGAGGAACACATCCTCCTCTTTAGCTCAGTGAACGCACCATCACATGCTGGACTCCAACTGACCAGGTTTGGAGCATTCTTTCGGGTCAAGTCTGTCAAAGGTGCTGCAATTGTGGCAAAATCCGGAATAAACTTCCGGTAGTAACCGGCAAGACCCAGGAAGGTACACACTTCCCTTTTGGTTTGTGGGGTCGTGAATGCGGTGATGGCTTCAACCTTCGATGACTCTGGTCTGACGGTACCACTCCCAACCAGGTGACCAAGATACAGGCACTGTTCCATCCCAAACTGGGGCACTTGCGTGCCTTGGCAGTGAGCCCAGCATCCCGCAAGCGTTGCAGAACTTGGCAGATGTGGGAGAGGTGCTCCTCCCAGGTGCGGCTATAGATCACCAAGTCATCAAGGTACGAGGCTGCAAATTCCCCCATCCCACGAATCATCTTGTCCATCATTCTTTGGAATGTGGCCGGGGCTCCTTGCAGACCGAACGGCATAACGTTGAACTGGAATAAGCCGAATGGAGTTGCAAACGCTGACTTGGCCTTTGCAGACTCAGCTAGTGGTACCTGCCAGTACCCCCTTGTCAGGTCTAAGGTTGTGATGTACCTGGCATGACCCAGTCGGTCGATCAGTTCATCGATCCTTGGCATGGGATAGGCATCAGATAGAGAGGCTCAACACTCTCTCTGTATGCATAAGGTAGTCGATAGGGGGGTAGACGTCCGACCCAGTCTCTATTCGGTGTTCTGCCAGGGTGGTTCTCCCAGGCTGATCACTCATCACATCGGCAAACTCCTCCCTCAACTGTCGGAGCTGCTCCTTCTGGCTACTGCTTAGCCTCTCACTGATGGTTGGCATACTTTCACAGTCGGAAGGGTTTTCCTTCCAGAGTGGGAGTTCACTGTCCTCCAGTGGTTCCGTCTCCTCCTCGGCCCGCAGGTTGAGTGCTGTGGGAGCATGCCACTTTCTCAGCATGTTGATGTGAAAAATCCGTCTACGCTTCCACCTCATAGGTGACTGGACTGATGCGGCGCTTCACCGGGTAGGGCCCCTGCCACTTAGCCAGAAGCTTGTGGGTTGAAGTTGGCAGTAGTACGAGGACGTGCTCCCCCGGCTGGAACTCACACTCCCGGGCACTTCGGTCGTACCACCGTTTCTGCTGCACCTGTGCTTTGGCCAAGTTCTCTTGGGCTAGAGTGGACATCTTGACCAGCTTCTCCTGGATGGACAGAACATAAGACACAATGCTCTCACTGCTACGCTTACAGCACTCACAACTGCGCCAGCACGGTGAGTTTCGGCATGTAAACGTCAGTGAAAGACAGCAATCACGGCCGTGTGGTCAGAATTTTTGTGTGCCTTTCGTAAGAACGGTACTGCCACTGGAAGCCGGAGAGAGCGCTTGAGCAATGGCGGCCAGCGGTGAGACAAAAGCGCTCATATCTCCACCACCAAGGTGAGTTTTAGTACCAACTTTTTGCGTTCAGGTCAGTGCATGATAGTGATCACGGCGGTGTAGTCAGAATCTCTGTAGTCCAATCCTAAGTACCCAAACATTCATTAGATTACGAGGGACAACCGTACTCCTGGTAGCCGTTGCAAATCCGGTTTCGACTCGCCGCATGCCAAGTATTGCAGTTCGTCCCAATTAACGCACATGCCACTTGGCAACCATGCTCAGTCGATAGCTAGCAATGGAGGCCAAAGGGAAGACAAGAAATTATTACAGCGCTCACAACTTCGCCAGCACGGTGAGTTTTGGCATGTAAGCGACAACAATCACAATCATGTGGTCAGAATCTTTGTGTGCCTTTTGTGAGAGCTGTACTGGCAGTGAAAATCAAAGATAGCGTTCGAGTAATGGCGACCGACGGCAAGACAAAAGCTCCACCACCAAGGTGAGTTTCAGCAACAAAATTGTACGGTTGGGACAGTGCATGATAACGATCATGACGGTGTAGTCAGAATCTTTGTACACCATTCCTGTGACTCAAACGTTATTTTATTATTATTTTTCCCCTACCAGGAGTGTAATTACCACTATATTTAGTGTGCAAGTTACCGTTGTCGCGAGTTATTAGGCGCATGCGCCTATAACTCCACAGGAAGGAAATATGTGCCTATAAGCGAGATGCGCCTAATAACGAATATAATAATAATGACATTCCTTGAATAGGAAGTGCGCTTCAATTCGAATTATAGCTGTTTTTCTACTCCGTATGATCGAAAATGGCAGAGTTTTTGGAAGACGACTGCAGCGTTTAACAGCGAGTACCTGGGACGAGAGTTGAACCTGCACCTAACAGCGAATATGCGCCTATAAGTGAGATGCGCCTAATAACTTGAGACTACGGTATTCCAATAATTACACTCCTGGTAGGGGAAAAATTGTGCCGCGTAATCTAAATAATTAATTAAATGATCAAACCTCACAGCTCGCAGGAAAGGTCTACAGAGATTCTGACTACACCGTCGTGATCGCCATGATACAGTGACACAACCATATAATAATTGTGGTGAAACTCATCTTGGTGGTACATGATGGAGATACAAGCGCTTTTGTGGTACCGTCGGCCGCCATTGCTCGATCGCTCTCTTCGACGATGGTTGCCAGTACAGTCATATGAAGGGCCCACAAAGATTCTGACCACACAGCCGTAATCGCTGTTGTTCACTGGCTCTTACGTACATGCCAAAACTCATCATGCTGGCAAAGTTGTAAGTGCTGTTATAATTCCGTGTCTTCCCTTTGGTCGCCATTGCTAGCGATCAACTGAGCGTGGTTGCCACGTGGCATGTGCGTTAATTGGGACGAACTGCGATACTTAGCTTGCGCTACGGCGAGTCGCAGCCGGCGTTGCAACGGCTACCAGGAGTGCGGTTGCCCCTCGATTAATGTCAAAAATTAATGTTCATGTGAAATTCATGCTTTGCTACCATGCATTAATTTGGCATTGAGTGTGACAGTTATTTTACGCACTGCTAGCACTAACGTATCTGTTGCGAATAAACGTTGATTATTGAACACGGATTACTGAACTTCACTGTTGATCGACCATCATGTTTTGGCTCTTCTGAATGACTCATAAATTTGTAATGATTCACAATTGCTTGTCAGATTCAGCATAAAGGAAAATGGTACCAGGAAATTCAATAATGTATGCATAAGCTACCTCGTGCACTTGTGCATTGTTTCACTCTAGTGTGCAGTCCAAGAGAATTATTCAAATGTTACTTGGTGCATACGGTACATGTTAGCTCTCTTCCGTCTGTGTAAGGAGGGCATATGCCATGACACCGAGCTTCAACGTGGTAGAACAAAGCTCCATTTGTATTGCTTGCACTGCCAGGTATAGACTGTGGACTGTGATCAACACATTCATGCTTTGTACGTTGGAAATTATGTTGTTGTGTCATCAGGTAGCCATAGTATTCACGCGTCCATGAGGAAGGACACACAGTCTTTCCTGGTATCATCATCACTGTCCCCCTGGTTGAAGCATAGCACACTGCACACGGGACATTGTGGTCGCCAACTGCAGAGAGTGGGGCACTATCCCATGGCTCATATTCTGCACCGTATAGATAAGAACGACTGACTTGTACGCCATTTGTATACCTCAAATAGTTTGGGTCATCAGGGAGGCAGAGATAGTCAGCTGCACCTCCACTGTGTCTGTACCAGCTTCCAGCAGCTTTTCCTGCGTAGACGAGTTGTGTCCCAGAAGTAGTTGGACATGTGGTCCTCCCCCACCGAGTGTACACCACCCCACCAGCAGTGGGACCCGGGGGACCAGCAGGACCAGTGGCTCCTTTCTGCCCAGTCAAGCCTGTTGGTCCTAGGGAATATATCAATTTCAATTTCACATTGATAATTTGATATAATGCTGTTATGCTTGAATTATATCAAGTTCGTTCCAACCAATGCGAGGCCAATCCTCTGCATAAACTTCACTCGCTTACATATGCCACAGGTACCAAGTTACCAACACCGCAATTGAGACAACGTGCTCTGTGAATTCCTTTTGACAAAAGCAACAGAAATGAGCCTCGTAAGAGACAGTGGAGAGCATGAGAGTCACAAAGAGTGAAGAATATTATCGGTGAGTGCTAGCGACTGTTTGTCGGAGAAAGGAAAGTGGAGCCAATCTACAAGTGCCCAGAGCCCTCTGAGTTAGCTAGAAAGCGTGAAGTAAAAGCTAACCCTCCGGTTCGAGTGAAGAGAAGCCAGCGACGGTCTTTACTTACTCTATCTTGCTGACAGGAGTTCCCTGGCGAGGGTCCCACGGTTTCTGGGAGTGGTTTTTCATTGAGAATAATAGGTGGCTGTCTTGGGAATAATTTTTTTTCTAGGAAGTAAATTTTTTAGGAAGAAAAATGGGCTAAATTTAAGGAATAATTTCCGCAAGCCTAAAAAAGAAAAGCAGGAATGATGGCATAATTTAGGGACACCAGCTGTGTGATGTCTTAACTGATTAACATTAAACCCAGTCAGTTAACCATGTCATCATTGGCGCATGTACATACTTATATTTGTGAGCAGGAACTATGTATGCATGACTAGCAATGTATGAACTGAACAAACTCTCCCTGAGAAGTAGCTAGGAACTACTTGTACGTACCTTGCAGGCCAGGAGGTCCTTGTAGCTGTATTCCTTGATCTCCCTTTTCCCCCTTCATACCGGAAGGTCCGGTTGGTCCCTGGATGCCTGCCGGTCCCCGTGGACCGGCAGGTCCCTGGGATCCTGCTGGTCCTTGGGGTCCATCAGCCCCTCGTAGCAGTGTTCCTGGATCTCCTTTTTCCCCCTTGATTCCAGAAGGTCCGACTGCTCCCTGGAGTCCAGCTGGTCCCTGGGGTCCAGCTGGTCCCTGGGGCCCATCCCGTCCATCCCTACCGTCCTTGCCTTGCTGTTGCAGTAGCAATCTAACATCACCACAGAGAGAGGAGTTGTTGATAGTCTGCAGTGAAGATGCTGCTGTAGACTCAGCACTCCTCTCTGACCTGGAGATAGCAGTGGCTGCAGGGAAAACGATTTCATTGAATGTATGATGTAACAGAGCACTGTGTGCATGCTCGATAATGCTCTCTTTGATTGACTAAGGTACAGTATACGTGTTTAAAATTAGTGCCGCAATTCGGAAACCATTCCGTCGCTGATCTGGAATTCTGTTGCAAATGCGAACGTGGAAGGCCTAAACAAACTCCAAAAGATCTGTAAGCAAAACTGCCGCTTTTTTCGGAAACTTAAGTGTGTACAAAGCCAGCGCTCTTCAGTAAAAGCCTTCCACGTCTTCAGAAGAAACCTTCTGATTCTCGGAAGAAACCTTCTGATTCTCGGAAGAAGCCTTCCAGTGTTCGGAAGAAGCCTTCCGAATTGCGGCAAAGTCATGCCGCAAATGCAAATCGGAAAGGCGTTTCAAATCTCAGCATCAATTTTAAAGACACTACCATATATGGTAATCTACATCTACGTAGGGCACAAGTCAATAGAATGAGTGCTTTGGTAAGTGTTTGAGATTCTGCTCACCAGTACATTGTCCGGCAACCAGCAGCAGAGAAAGTGCAGCAAGTAACTTTGCCTCCATTATTCCAGTAGTAGATGTAGAAGGGGTTTCACAAGGACTGATGCTCTGCAACTGTGTCCCCTTATATACTGTTCTGGTACTCCACTTACATCACACATTGGGTTGATAAGATCTGCACTTCTCCTTTGACGTGTCATAAGGCTTTCAGTCGATGGGCCTGTTCTATGTAATGCCCAGAGGTCAATGCACTGGTAGTGGGCATTACTACTCCTACGAATAATGCTCTCATTTGCACAGCATGTAGGAGAAGACCTCAAGGCCTATGTAAGCACATTAACTCATTGACGGAATAATTTATGTTCAGCTTCTGTCACATACGTATGCGAGGCAGCAGTAGAGCATAACTGAACGATTTACAGTCAGAGCCTGATGGACTATTATGATCATCCCGGCCATTAGTGCTATCAATTGGGAGGGAGGGAGGGGGAGGGGCTGTGAGCACGACTACCAGCTCAGGGTGCTCAACAGGTCTTGGACAGTCTGTGGGTGTACCATGACTGAGACAAAGTCTCTCCACTAGACACTGACAAGGACCTCTTTATCTGATAATTATATAAACACATTCGATGTAATATACGTACTATTGCAGTGTGGCATCTATGTATTTTTCAGAGCATGCAGTGCTTCTTTGTGAGCATCATCTGTTGCATACATGGCATGGAAATACAGTATGCTGTAGCATATTTTGGGGGAAGCATTATACCTGCAGGTAGTTATCATTTCTCAAGGTAGTATATACCTTGCAAATACTTGAAAGTAGGAAAGGGTCAAGAGTCTGGGGGTGTACCAGTTTTGTGGCTGGAAGAGTTGGAGTAAACAAACCCTGAATATTCGATCCTCACTTCTGTCATGGCATATCATGCAAAGTTATATACACAATGTGGAAATTGTGAGTCACTTTTGGCTGATAAGGTTGTACTTTCTACAGTCACAGGGAGTATTATGAAATGGGTGTAGAGTTGTTTCTATGGTGGCTTAAGTTATCAGCCACGAAATACTATGGATGGTGTATTCTAACATGCAAGAATGTGGGTCAAGATAAACTGTGTAAGCTGATAAGATTGTGAACTGAAACTAGCCCGAGTGTCTGAGGGTACCTGTCTTGTACTGCAGAGGTCTGACGTCATGGCGACACTGACTTCAACTCAGAACATGTGCCATTTCTCTCCCAAAGCCACTGTACGGAAGAAACTGAGAACACAGTTGTCTGCCTCTGGGAAGCTACCACAGCAAATCTCTGCTCGTGTTTGCTGCCGTTTCGCTAACTATTGGCCTACACGGTAAGTCGAGATCTCCACCTCAACCTGGTCCAGCCTGTCTAGTAAGCTAGAGTTGAGCCAGTGTTTGACTTGGGGTCGAATGGCTCCATTGACACGTACATGCACGCATATAATTTTATGATTATGCCACAACATTAAGACTTCAGTACTATACACGCTTACATTCATGTCATGTGGTAATGAGTAATGTTCTTGGATGGGAAAACATGCTACATTTCTCTGGAATCATCGTGTCACTGTCTCGTAGCGTGATTGTTAGTGAATTACCAGTTGATCAACCACTACGTCTACGTGTTTGGTCTGAGATGAATAGCCACTGAGGTCAAAACAAGTCATGCAGTACAAACTAGTTATGTGCTGGCTGATGTTGCAATCATAGTCAGTGGGCTTATAAACATGATATTTTTGCCAAAAAATGACTTCACGTTCCTTTGCAAGTTTTGTTTAGTGCACACCACAAATGATTATGGTACCATGGGATCAACAACTCGAACGAAATACAGGCCAATATTCTGTATTGACTGACATTACTACATATCAGTACTTGCACATGGTGAAGGCAAAAAATGACTAAGAGTTCCATCACAAGTTTCATTTAGTGCACACTGCACACGTGACCTCTCTCCTGCTCTGATATGGAGGACAGGGAATGCCTCTACACTCAGCTCGGACATGATAGAACATGGCTCCATTTCTACTTGCTGAACTGCCAGTCACTGAATCAGGGTTTGCATCCACACACTCGTGCATGGAACAATGATTTCCATAGTGGTCAGCCATCAGGTAGCCATAGTACTCACGTGTCCAGGAGGTGGGGCATGTCGTTTGCCCGGGAATCATGATGGATGTTCCACGAGTTGAAGCATAGCACACAGCACATGGTACGTTGTGGTTATGAACTGCTGAAAGAGGTCCTGGAGCTGCACCACCAGTTTCATACTCTGTACCATACAGGAGAGCTTGGTATGTTTGTGACCCAGATGGTGGTGCTAAATAGTTTGGAGTGTTAGTCAGACAGATGTAGTTGGCTCCACCTCCTTTGTGGTTCCAAAAGCTTCCAGCAGCTCTTCCTGCATACACAAGTTGTGATCCTGTGATGTTTGGACATGTAGCCTTCCCCCACCGAGTGTATGCCACCCCACCAGTAGTGGGACCCGGGGGACCAGCAGGACCAGTGTCTCCCTTCTCTCCCCGATGTCCAGCAGGACCTGAGAGTCCTATTGGACCTGTATTGAGTGGTGTAGTAAAAAGCAGTTGGCATGTAAAATTCTCGGGGGAGCACCAACTTGAAGTAAACAAGGTTGATCATAGTCAATAATGAATGTGTATAGATGAATGCTTGTCACCGTATTGTGTATGTACCTTGAGGTCCAAGCGGCCCTAGAGGTCCCTGAACTCCTGAGTCTCCCTTTGCCCCTTTTGTACCAGTCAGTCCATCACGACCATCCCTTCCATTGGTACCATCTCTGCCATTAGCACCGTCTCTTCCATTGATGCCGTCCTTGCCTTGCTGCAACACTAGGAAGGGTGGACCACCGTAGGGAGAGGGATCAGTGGTAGTCTGTGGTGTGGGTGCTGCAGTGGACTCAGCATTCCTGAGTCCGGGTGATAGCACTGGCTGTAGGCAAGATTTGTATTGAAATCCAGCTGGTACTTTACTTGCATGCATTGTACAGTCATATTAATGATGTATCTACGAACTACTGAAGCATAACAGACAAGCACCTGTGTGAATAATGATAGCTTTTACAATTATCCATAATCATCTCAGTCTGTGGCCTGAGCTATATACATGGGGTTGTAACTCAGTAAGCACAGTATGAGGTAGATAGATACGTATCTAGAGTAAATTTTCAGCTGACTAGAAATGTGAAACAAAAGAATATCAAGTGGCTGGGAGGGGGAGTAATGCTATTCCTATAACTGCATCACAGAGTCGGTAGACTCTGTATGTAGGGATACGACGTACACGCAATATATGCTAATACAAAAGAATCTCTCCAAATCTCAGAAACGGTACACTTATAAGCCTTTATAACCACTTACCGTTCATCTTCGAGTGTTTTCATGACCAACAAGACTCCTCGCGTCGCGAAAAATCGTCGCGAAAGTACCGCACCAGGTACTCGCAAAACGGGCAAATTGTTTTTCTTTCTTTTTTCTTCTTTCTTCTTCTTTCTTCTTTCAGACGGGCTAGCTCAACGTCGCCTCAATCCCTCATGATGGTTTTCGCACGAAACAGCAGCATTTTACACCGAGCAGTGCACCAGCCCATCGCTTTTTGGCAACCTCCAAGTCTTCACCAGGCGGCTACAGCTGCCCACTCAATAACTATGGCTTCATTTGTCACGCCATTTTCATGTTTGTACGCATGCGCACTTAAACGATCACTTAGCAACGATACGTAATTATTATTCAAGATCGCTGAATTAGAAGTACCTTGCGCTGTTGTGGTAACTTACCGTAACTAGACTGAGGTAAATTCTCTGTGCTACGTATATATGTTACTAGACTGTGTTCTGTGAGAGGGGTGAATGCCTATCTAAAGACTCAACAATGTGTCGCTACTACTATCTGGTATAGCTATTTTACCCTCACTACTTCAGCTCAGGGAGCACTGGCTTAGTATCCATCCAGAAAAGGGTTGGCTTTTGAGATGCTTGGGTCTGATTCTTCAGCCATTGCTGGCATGCCAGAGTCCAGTATGCATGCGCCTGCTGCTAAAAAAAAAGAAGACATAAACAAGTAATAAAAAACATTTAAAATGTAACAGGATGTAGGGATACCAGAACCGCAAAAAGTAAGGAAACAAGGTAGGGATGATCACACAAAACAGTGAAGTATACAATCCCCCTACATATCTTTTATGGAAAAAGATCTCTGTAGGGGGTTGTATACTTCACTGTTTTGTGTGATCATCCCTACCTTGTTTCCTTACTTTTTGCGGTTCTGGTATCCCTACATCCTGTTACATTTTAAATGTTTTTTATTACTTGTATATATAGTGAGAGTACATAATTATGGCCTTTTTTGGCTCACCTGTAAGTTGCCTAGCAACCAACAGCAGAGACAGTGTAACAAGCAACCTTGCAGTCATTGCAGTTGTAGAGATGTTGTTGACGACTTTGTGTTTGGTTGCAGCTCAGTCTTAGGTGCGTGGAATGAACAGATACTTTGCAACAGTGTCTGTTTATATACTCTAGTTCGACACTTCACTTACGTCACACATCAATTGGGCTGATAAAATCTGTACTTTTCCTTTGTGGATGTGGAATTTGACCTTATAAATCGGCTAATAGAGTCATCCTTCGTGGCCCTATCTCCACATCAGAGTTTGAAACTTTCAAACAGAAACTGATTTTTTCTTTCCTTAGTAGGTTTTCATGTAATACTGTCTCGAAACTTCAATACAGTGTACGTAGGGCAATCTGTGATGTTCATGCATGAGTTAGCTGTCTCCTATGCCTTATTCCCCCGCCTTTTACTCTTTGATGGCTTGCAATATGCAAAAACAGGCAGAGACCTAATGTAGAAAAGGGGGAGGGGTCCTCCTGATTAGGGTACCACTGATACTGACATAATTGTGTGGATATTAATTAAGTTTGCACACACTTGGGTGAAAACTGATTTGTTTACACAAGATCAATTACATATCTTGACCACATGCTTGAATAGTTGCACTTGCACTTGCACGTGTGCAAAGTCAACAGTGTGTATACTCACCATGGTTTAGCAAGTTCAGTGTGAGCAGGCTAGACCAACAGTTGCTATGTAAATGTACTAGAAGTAAGAAATTGTCTTCCCTGCTGAGAGTACAGCCATTTACACACTTCAGGCTCCCAGGCACTTCCTTAGGAGTATCGGTATCGGATATCCGTTTCTCTTCGGTTTAGATTATTGGCACCAGTTATATCGGTAAAAGCCATTATCATAATAATACAATAGTGTACAGTAGTCAATGGGAAAGCCTGCTACGTAAGCACTGTTCGTATTTTGTGTCACAAGTCGCGCAAGAAATCTGTATTTGTACTACAGGTCACGTGAGAAATCTGTATCAGTACAACTAGTCACGCGAGAAATCCGTATTACGTACTGCAACTCACATGCGCTACAGCAACAGGCAGCAAATCTGTGCAGCTATGATAGTTTCGTGGCAGAGACAGGCTGGTACTGGCTACTTTGTGCTCCTGAAGAGGGCTGACTTACATCTCAGTACTTCCGAAAGTCAAGGTTGAACTCGTTCGTATACTCGGGCATCCCGTCCGGAATGGACTGTACAGCAGCCGTACCGCTCCAGTTCTCGACGTGGCTCCGCCTAGCCTCGTACGCAGGCCTTCTTGCCCCAGCGTTTGCTGCTTGCCATACTAACGCGAAGGGTTGGCAACCAGAAAAGCAAGCTATGATAATGCGCATTCACTACGTTCATTGGTAGAGGAATGTGCAATGAAATTCCAGGTTTGTATGATAAAATCAGTTTAACTGTAGTACCGAGCTATTCCGGAAACATCATTTGTCACCTTCGGCATTGTTACTCGTGCTTCGCTCTCGTAACAATACTACGGCAGCAAACTCGTGATATTTTCTGGTATAGCTTGGTACTATGGTGATACTTATATAGTATCAGTGGTACTTATCATACAAAAGAATCTCTCCAAATCTCAGAAACGGTACACTTATAAGCCTTTATAACCACATACCATTCATCTTCGAGTGTTTTCATGACCAACAAGACTCCTCGCGTCGCGAAAAACCGTCGCGAAAGTACCACACAAGGTACTCGCAAAACGGGCAAATTGTTTTTCTTTCTACTTCTTCCTTCTTCTTCTTTCATCAGACGGGCTAGCTCAGCGTCGCACGAAACAGCAGCATTTCACAGTGCACCTGGCCATCGCTTTTTCGCAACCTCCAAGTTTTCACCAGGCGGCTGCAGCTGCCCACTCAATAACAATGGCTTCTTTAGTCACGCCATTTTCTCGTTTGTACGCATGCGCGATCACTTAGCAATTATTACTCAAGATCGCTGAATTAGAAGTGTCTTGCACCGTTGTGTTGACATTAAATTTCGTACTTCATAAAACCGAGGTAAATTCTAAACTCTGGTTAATCTGCGTATAATTTATGTATGTTACTGCCTACTGTGTTCTGTGAGAGGGCTGAATGCCTGCCTATCAGTGAACAAGTTGGAGACTATTAGTCTTGCATGGGATGGCGCTTGCGTAGGGAGTACAGTAAAGTGTTTCACAACTCCATTCTTCAATGACCATCAAATTTTGCAAGCACCTCAATTTTAAAGTACAATCATTCAAGAATATGGTCACAGCAAAAGTTAATGATACAACAGCTCACTGTTACAAGAATGCATTTTACTTTAGTTCACCACCATTGTTAGTTACATACATGTTTTCAAGGCAGATGCTAACACACCTTGTTTTATGTGCTACAAAGTTTGAGAAAATGTTACTTGGTGCACACGGTGCATGTTAGCTCTCTTCCGTCTGTGTATGGAGGGCATATGCCGTAACACTGAGCTTCAACATGGTGGAACAGTGCTCCATCTGCATTGCTTGCACTGCCAGGTATAGCCTCTGGACTTCGATCAACACATTCGAATGTTGAGCGACGATGGTTATGTTGTTCTGCCATCAGGTAGCCATAGTATTCACGAGTCCATGAGGAAGGGCACACAGTCTTTCCTGGTATCATCATCACTGTCCCCCTGGTTGAAGCATAGCACACTGCACACGGGACATTGTGGTTGAGAACTGAAGACAGTGGGGATCTGTTGTATGTGTCATACTCTGCACCGTATAGGTAGGCACGATTTCCTTGTGTACCATTTGTGTACCTCAGGTAGTTTGGGTCATCAGGCAGGCAGAGATAGTTAGCTCCACCTCCACTGTAACTGTACCAGCTTCCGGCAGCTCTTCCTGCATATACGAGTTGTGTTCCAGTGATGTTTGGACATGTTGTCCTCCCCCACCTAGTGTACACCGCCCCACCAGCAGTGACCCCACCAGCAGTGACCCCACCAGCAGTGGGACCCGGGGGGCCAGCAGGACCAGTGTCTCCTTTCTGTCCTGTCAAGCCTGTTTGTCCTAAGGAAGATAACAATTTTTTCACATTGAACATTTGATATAATGCTGTTATGCTTGAATTATATCAAGTTTGTTCCAACCAATGCGAGACCAATCCTCTGCATAAACTTCACTCGCTTACATATGCCACATGTACCAACACCGCAATTGAGACAACGTGCTCTGTGAATTCCTTTTGACAAAAGCAACAGAAATGAGCCTCGTAAGAGACAGTGGAGAACATGAGAGTCACGACAGTACCAGAGGCTACTAACGCATTGGAGACAGAATTTCATTAGCACTGTAAACAAATCTAGCTCATGCTCATTAGCATGGCTTCATGTGCGTATGCAGGCAGTGGACAGCTCACCCAGGCGTACCCAATAATTATCAAGCAGTGTATGATGTGCCTATGTAGGTATGCTGTTAACAGTGATGTGTGTATCATGTCTAGCAGAAGTGGTTTCACCAACAAGTTTTATTAGAGCTGTGAACCTCGCTATTAAAAATGTAAATGGCTAACTGGCAATAACTGCCTACCAATAACTGGACTGATTGATGGATCGTATTCACCGGAGGTGGGAAATTATCTAATGAAAGTCTAAGGGTTCATGGTTTTTTGCGTTGGAGATGAACACTTTATCACAAGTGTAACAAGTGAGTCTTTAAAAGACTTGATGTGTCTTGGCACGACTTGGTATCAGCTAGAATCATGCAGACGACATGGCAGCTGCTTAACCCTTTATTATGCCTGTTAGCTATGAGACTTTCAGCTTAAGTGAGCGTCAATATCCTTGGAGGTTCTGTGTGAGCAAGGGGTGGGTCAGGAATGTTCACCCAAAGGGTGAAAGCAGTATGGTCGTGTCTGGGCTTGATGTTTAGTCAACACCTTGGCCAATTCTTTCAGCACTTATCTATAGGCCTATAGCTAGCTAGCTAGAGCTGAGTGAGCTTTAGTATGCACTTGGGATGGCTGAGTGCAGCACACTGGATGGGTGAGTATTCATTGTCCTGAATGAAGTATTAGAGCAACATAGCAGCAGTCTTGGTAAGAGGTTCATGAGCAGCCATGCAAACCCATAATCATTTTTGAAGATCTACTTGCAGGCTATACATACGTTTGACACCCTATTAAGGGTGTTGAGCATGCATGCAGCACTTGCGTGGGCGCATTGCGAAAAGCTACGTACGTACCTACGCATCCAGCACTGTGTCTCGGCACTTCGGTGCCGAGACAAAAACATTAATAATGTATGGAGATGTAGGGATAGCAGAACAGCAAAAAGTAAGAGAACAAGCAGGGAGGATGGCATGGAACAGAAATTTAGGGACACCAGCTATGTAATGGTGTCATAACTGATTAACATTGAACCAGTCAGTTAACTATGCAGTTAACTGTCACAGCCCTATATACGTATGTAACACATTTTGAACTGTTAGTCATCATTTACACATGTACATACACATGCATGTACATTCACAGAGTATTTATGAGCAGGAACTACGTATGCATGACTATGAACTGAACAAACTCTCCCTGAGAAGTAGCTACGAATTGCCTGTACCTTGCAGGCCAGGAGGTCCTTGTAGCTGTGTTCCTTGATCTCCCTTTTCCCCCTTAATACCGGAAGGTCCTGCTGGTCCCTGGGGTCCATCAGCCCCTTGTAGCTGTGTTCCTGGATCTCCTTTTTCCCCCTTGATTCCAGAAGGTCCAACTGCTCCCTGGAGTCCGGCTGGTCCCTGGGGACCGGCTGGTCCCTGGGGTCCATCACGTCCATCCCTACCGTCCTTGCCTTGCTGTTGCAGTAGCAATCTAACATCACCACAGAGAGAGGAGTTGATGGTAGTCTGCAGTGTGGAGTTGATGATAGTCTGCAGTGAGGAGTTGATGGTAGTCTGCAGTGAAGGTGCTGCTGTAGACTCAGCACTCCTCTCTGACCTGGAGATAGCAGTGGCTGCAGGGGAAAAAGATTTCATCGAATGCATGTAACAGAGCACTGTGTGCATGCTCGATAATGCTATCTTTGATTGACTAAAATACAGTACAGAGTACACAATAAGGTCAAAAATTTGGTAGGCCGTTTGTCAGAACAAAGTCAATTTTGATTGGCCACTTTTAAAAAATGGTCGGACAAAAAAGTGTTTTCTTTCCTTGTAGCACTAATATGCATTTGTATCACTTTGCACGAGTACTTTTATTGTCATAATAACGAAGGGCAACCGCACTCCTGGTAGCCATTCCACTCGCCGTAGCACAAGCTAAGTATTGCCGTTCTTTCCAATTAACGCACATGCCACGTGGCAACCACGCTCAGGTCGATCACTAGCAATGGCAACCAAAGGGAAGACAATACAGCGCTCACAACTTAGCCAGCACGGTGAGTTTTAGCATGTAAGCATCTTTGTGGGTGCTTTGTAAGAGCTGTACTTGCAACGAAAGTCGAAGAGAGCGCTCGAGCAACGGCGGCTGACGGCACGAGAAATTTAAAAGCACTTGTATCTCCACCACCAAGGTGAGTCTCAGCACAATTATTATGCGTTTATCACTACATGATAGCCATCACCACGCTATCTACAGAATCTCTGTAACCTTTCCTGCGAGCTGTACCAGACCTGACTTTATATAACTTCACACGTACACGCGGACTCCGCCCACTCGCATAGGACTTGTTCGGTCGGTAAGACCGACTAAGTAACATTTTGCGCGGCCAATTCGATTAACTGCTCGGAAATTGGCTGATGGCCGACTATTATTTTGTACTCTGACAGTACACGTCTTTAAATTTAATGCCGCAATTTGGAAACCTTTCTGTCACTGGTCCGGAATTCTGTTGCAAATGCAAATGTGGAAGCCTAAATGCGAGAGGCCGAAACGAACTCCAAAAGATCCGTAAGCAAAGCTGCCCCTTTTTTCTGAAATTTAGGTGTGTACAAAGCCAGCGCTCTTTAGAAGAAGCCTTCCATGTCTTCAGCAGAAACTTTCCCATTCTCGGAAGAAGCCTTCCGGTTTTTGGAAGAAGCCTTCCGATTTGCGGCAAAGTCATGCCACAAATGCAAATCAGAAAGGCGGCAAAGTCATGCCACAAATGCAAATCAGAAAGGCGTTCCAAATCAGCATCAACTTTAAAAACACATATGTACCATATATGGTACGTAGTCTACATCTAGGGCACAAGTCAGATAGATGAGTGCTTTGGTAAGTGTGTGAGATTCTGCTCACCAGTACATTGTCCAGCAACCAGCAGCAGAGAAAGTGCAGCAAGTAACTTTGCCTCCATTATTCCAGTAGTAAATGTTGAAGGGATTTCACAATGTCAGGCTAACGCCGCAGAGCCGCGCACTCAGATTGACGAGGAGGATATTTTAACACTGAATTCACAATACGAGACTCTAGCACAAAACTGGCAGCATCTTGCTTAAATACAAAACTTAACCAAAGCCTACAAACAAGTGGGGGCCTGCTCTACCTACAGAACAAAAAACCCTGCTCTCTGTCTGAGTACAAAAAGAACCCATACACCAATGGAGGCCCACTCTAGGTAGCCTCATTCCTGGGAACGAGGCTACACTCTAAGGGAAACGAGTGTATAGTACAACTGCCTTGTACTACAGTGGCTTCTAAGTGCACTTCCTGAGTATACTAAAGTGCACTTCCTGAGTATACTAAAGTGGCTTCTGTGTACACTAATTTGTGCTGACAAGGGTGTATGGTAGTTAGACAGCGGGTGTATGGTAGTTAGACGACGGGTGCATGTTCTTGGAAACAAGTAGTCAAGTGCACTATGCAAACTGTGGTTGCTATAATTCAATAACACTATTAGTAATTTTTTGTGCTTTACTGGAAGCTCAGAATCTTAATTGGATTATTAGCAACCACATCCTATTTCATAGCTCGCTTTTCAAAGAACCTGCAAAGACAGAGTACAGTACACAGCAGTTTGCTGCACACGCATTGGTAGCGTTGCTGACTATAACTCAATTAGAAACCCACCAAGTGCACAGCACTTCCTGCTTTGAATTTGCAAGGTCAACACAATTAGCAGTATCAAGTTCCTCTAGCCTCGTTCCCTGGCACCTGCCCAGCTTCTCATGGCTTCAGTACGGAAAGCAGGCAGGGCCTGGAAGTTTCCTCAAATATAATCTACAAATGGCAATATTGTCAGAATGAAGACACTACTATGTTTGCGTGTTGTTCAACCATCTACAAGTTCAATGCTTGGTGACCCCCAATATACATGGTACGGTACCTTAGCTTGCTGTTCTGAGCCTCCAGTATGTCCACATTCATTTCAAGTCTTCCTACTGTCTTTCTACCCTTGACACCACTAGCTCACATGATTAAACTTACCAGCTGCAGGCCCTGTCCCCCTTAACCGTAGTGCGACAGGAAGTTTTTTATTCAGTTTTCTTAGCCTTAGTTGTGTGTTCTTAGTCGTGGGTTCAAATGCTGTTCTATAAGATCATGCCCTCACAGTGGGACTCTCTCACTGTCCACCCCGCCACCTGAAGCTTCCCACTGCCTTCTTGCAACACGTACTGACAGATGTGGCTAGACCTGAAGAATCTCCTTGCAGTACAGAATCACATACATGTGCACCAGCTGTTTACTGTATACATGACGTGTACACATTGGAGTAAGAGTGCTTGTTGTGCTGGTACATACTAAGCCATTTCAGGCCATTTTGCCAAATTTAATGGCCGCCAAATTTCCCGGTATACGGTACACACTAGTGGTGATGTAACACGAGTGAGAGTGCATGTTGTGCTGGTATGTAAACAGGAGAAGGTAGCAGAAAACCTCCAACATATGTAGCACCGTGTGGCAATACTGCTAACTTTACAGCAGTGGGAACTGCTGAGCCCTTCTGCTCACCAGTATTACAATTTACAATACCACATATGTTGACCTTGCAAATTCAAAGCGGAAGTGCTGTGCACTTGGTGGGTTTCTAATTGAGTTATGGTCCATAGTGTACAACCTCAGCCAAAAGCGCCTGTTAGTGTATGGTACTGTTCTTTACATGTTCTTGGAAACAAGCACTACGCAAAACTCGCGGTTGCTAATTCAATAACACTATTAGTAATTTTTAGTGCACTTGCAGTGATGCTTTACTAGAAGCTCAGAATCTTAATTGGATTATTAGCAACCACATCCGTTTTCATAGTGCGCTTTTCAAAGAACCTGCAAAGACAAAGTACAGTACACAGCAGTTTGCTGTAGCCTCGTTCCCAGGCCATCGCCCAGCTTTTCGTCGCTTGCAGTACGAAAAGCTGGGCATGGGACTGGGAACGAGGCTAAGTTTGCTGCACACGGGTTGCTGACCATAACTCAATTAGAAACCCACCAAGTGCACAGCACTTCCTGCTTTGAATTTGCAAAGTCAACACAATCAGCAGTACATTACATTTACATAAGACAGAGCCTTACACATATACATGTACCACTAGTGGTGTAATAAAATCACAACAAGTACACCAGCCGGCCACACCAAGACTGCACACATTATGAACAGTACGCAAGGAACATCAGTTGCGTGGCAGAGCTTCACTATTCCCTGGTCGCAGACTGTATCTCTTTACGTCCATACTACTGCCCTCCGTCTTGTACCCAAACTGCTAATGTGATGCACACAGTGATATAGATGTACACGTACTGACACAACACAGCTGGTTGGTTGCGTGTACCCCACCCAGCAATTGCATAGTGACAGGATAGGAGACCAAATAAGACCCAAGCACTTGTGCATGTGGTAATCGGGAGGAATCTGCGTGACAACACTCTGAAATTTTGTTTATACTGCCAAAAATAACGCTTTGAACTCACGGAGGTTACCAGGCTGTTTGTGCCTACAAACGGCCTGGGAACAAGGCTACACTGACAACATGGACTATTGCATCATAACTTATAATGACTTACTTCAGCAAGGTATTACAGTTGTCCTCTCATCACTACAGGCACAAATTAGACTTGCTTTCATAGGATTTTGGACAGTTACTGCATATAGAGTTCAATGACTTCAACAGGTATGTCTTCACCGGAGCGTGACTCATCAGAACACAGCCTCATCTCAATGTCATCCCTAGTGGGGAAGGGAAGCTCTTTCATGAACCACGGAGGATTGTTGAAGGAACAGCAGGTGTTCAGTCGACCACAGCCCTGCCCATCCCAGAGGGGATCATTGGGGTAGAATATGTACTGGAAGTGATTTTCACTACCAGTATCACAGAAGTAGTCACTCCCCACATAGGGTGGGATGGGGATGGACACCGGGTTGTGGATGTTGGTGCAGGGACAGATATCATGACAATAAGTGGTGATGATCTCATGAAGAGCAGCTGCAAAAGTCCAGATATGCTTCCTGGGATTGCGTCCGTGTGTGAGACTAATATACCATCCACATATCTGTCATCAATTGTGAGAGCACGATTCTCGATTCTCGTAGTAAGGCTTGAATGCATCTGGTGTCTTCTGCTGGTAGCCAATGATCTTACCACACACGTGAGTATCGTATGCCATGATGGTCAAAGGTTGCAGAGGAGCATCCTCCTCCATCAATGTTCATTGCACAGAGTCTCTTTGGAGTAGTCAGCAGTTTCAGTCCTTCAGGGCATGTGTGGCTGCTGTTGGTCATGTTGATTTTGGTCACTCGCATCCAGCCTCCTGTGATCCCCCCACAGGACCTGCTCATGTCACAGTACATGTGGTGAGAGGAGTCGCCTGTATCCCTGAACCAGTAGTAGTCAGAGGGAGCAGTGGGGCTGAGCTCCTTGATCTCCCTGCAGGAGGTGGCAGGGTGGGTGGGGGTGCTACCAGGAACACGCAGGAGGTGGAGCTGGGTCACAATGTTCACCTGACTCTCAACCACAGTGGAAAGCCTTACACATATACATGTACCACTAGTGGTGTAATGTGCATAAAATCCCAACAAGTACACCAGCCGGCCACACCAAGACTGCACACTTTATGAACAGTACGCAAGGAACATCACTTGTGTGGCAGAGCTTCACTATTCCCTGGTCTCAGACTGTATCTCTTTACGTCCGTACTACTGCCCTCCATCTTGTATATACCCAAAACTGCTAATGTGATGCACACAGTGATACATACAACACACTGACACAACACAGCTGGTTGGTGGCGTGTACCCCACCCAGCAATTGTAGCATTGACCCAGCATTGTTAATAGGAGACCAAATAAGACCCAAACACTTTTGCACGTGGTAATCGGGAGGAATCTGCGTGACGACACTCTGAAATTTTGTTTATAGTACATCCCAAAAGTCCTTGAACAAAAGACGCATCCAGACGCAGAGATCCATCCGCGTCTAAACTCGTGCAGACGTTCAATCAGCTGCACGCAGCCGAACGCAGACGTACGCACGCAGACACGCGCACGCAGATGCAGACGCATGCACGAAGACGCAAACGCGTCAAACGCAACGGGGAACACAGACAAACGCAAATGAACGCACCCAGACGCAAATAGACGTTAACAGCTGCTGCTGGACGAACACATGGCACACTGCGTCCAGTGTGTGGGTGGACGCAACCTCAAGACGCGTCCGGACTTTAGACGTTTGTTCAAGGGCTTTCGGGATGTACTATATACTGCCAAAAATAACACTTTGAACTCACAGAAGTTACCAGGCTGCTTCTAAATGAATGTGTTGTGAAATGTGCGCATGCACACTTAGACGGATGACGACTTCCAAAATTGCAAGTTTGGTGCAAACCGCCTTAGGATTTTGGACAGTTACTGCACATAGAGTTCAATGACTTCAACAGGTATGTCTTCACCGGATTATGACTCATTAGAACACAGCCTCATCTTAATGTCATCACTAGTGGGGGAGGCAAGCTCTTTCATGAACCACGGAGGATTGTTGAAGATACATAGTATTCCAGTGTGTTACAGTGTGCAATGTTTACGTACTTGTGGGCGTCATCTATTAGGGTACACGACATCTACGTACTTAATAAATACAGTATGTATGTTCTTGCATAATTTTTGGAAAGGATTTGTGTACACGTAGTTGCGTATATGTATTAATTTTAAGAAAATGGATTCTAGGTTAACAAGGTAAATATACTTGAAAGTAGGAAAGGATCAGGAGTCTGAGGCTGTTCTCTGGCTTGAAGAGCTGGAATAAACAAACTTTTGCATTTCTGTACTGGGAGTAGAGAGGGCATGTATATTCATTGCCAAGAATGTGGAAATTGGAGTCACTGTACGCTGATAATTAGGTTTCCACAGTCATAATATGAAATGGTTCTAGCTGTCTCAGGTGTCACTGAGTGTTGACCACATCTCACTCTCTTTGATTGGACACTGGATTTCACTGTGTTCTTAGTGCATATGTTGCCAACACACTTGAGGCAGCTAGAACAGCAAAATCAGGTGTGCTGCAGAAGGGTCTTGGAGCATCACTTCAGCCATTCGCTAAGCACTTCTGTGACTCTAACCACACCCACCGAGTGGAGGTGAGATGGAAAAACCTGACAGAAGTGGCCTCCGGTACTAACCAATGCTTCTATAGCCGAGGCCAGACACGGCCATGCTGTTTGCACCCCCCCCCCCCCCCCCCCCCATCCCACCCTTTCTGCTGACACAGAGCCTATCTCCAAACGACCTTGCCGTAATTAGTCTCACAACATCATATGAAGTCATGGTCTGGAAAGGGCTAATATTCTTCTTGCGTTATCCTTGCTTGTATTACTCTCAACTTCATTGTTCATTGACTGTCTGTGTAGGCTTGCTGGAATCTGTGTTTAACCCTTTAATTACTATTCATGCATGAACTTCCGGTCAGTCAACTGTTGATAGCAATTATTGCCTAGCTTACATGTCTCTAAGGCTTTTGCCGTGTAACTTATAATCGCTGAGTAGACTTTGAAGCCTAAGAACTGTCGATCTCAGGTTGTTAATTTGTCTGCTGAGGGCATCATTCTGCCTGTTATATGGCTGTTTAGGACATGTTATACTCAAGCGCTAACCTTGGTACTCTCCCTGTTCTTGTGCCGTTGATGTCTGCCGTCCAACTGGTGAGTTACTGGTATTGAGAAGTACTGGAGTGATACCTCACATCTATACTATCACTACCAATGGTGTTTTGTGTGCGAAAAAACATTCCTATGCTGCCAGTATTTAAAACTGCTTACATTACTCTCGATCGGTTGGAGGAACTTATGACTGATATTCATAGGGTCTGCCTCTTCCTTACTGTGATTGCTATTAAATCAGCAGGGTCTTCCCCGCTTCAGTTAGTTCGTGAAATCATTGTAGGCGTAAAATTACACCGTTCACGATGAGCGGAAGTTTGGTCAAGCATATAAATACGCCTTTTGCACTCAATGCCAAGTGCAAATTTATGAACCATTGGGATAAGGAAAAGGTGAAGCATCTAACATACATGTAGTACGTACTTGCATTGTACCTCATTGCAATAATAGGTTTCACTATAGCATGGTTCCTAAATCAGTCCAGCAGAGCTGCGTACAAAGTGTTAGTAAATGTCACTTGGTGCACACGGTGCATGTTAGTTCTCTTCCGTCTGTGTAAGGAGGGCATATGCCATGACATCGAGCTTCAACATGGTGGAACAGTGCTCCATCTGTATTGCTTGCACTGCCAGGTATAGACTGTGGAGTTACATCAATACATTCGTATTTTGTGCGATGATATGCAGATCTTTCTGCCATCAGGTAGCCATAGTATTCACGAGTCCATGAGGAAGGGCACACAGTCTTTCCTGGTATCATCATGACGTTGAGTACACCGATTCATGACTTGGGAGGAAAAGGTGTGATTGATTCATGGTTTGAAGGCGGAAAAGGGTTTATTAATTCAATTTCATAACTAGAAATGATGTAAAGTGTGTACTAATGACTTGCCCTTTCTGGAAGTCAAGGGTCCAAAGTCTGGCTACACCTGGTAAACAATAAACAAGTTGTTGTTTACTGAAGCTGTCCTGTTCCGTTCTGCAGTTTGTTGAACAAGAACAGTAAAGTCTGTCTGTTTGTACCTACACAACACCATGGCTATTGTCTGACAGCTTTGGACAATGTTGTATAGTGTAGTCAATATCATGTTCTTGGTCATTGAAAATTTGATGATCATTGAAAATTTGAAGGTCGAAAGTCTGAGTAATTATGTAATGCACACTGCACATACACAGGAGCTCAAACATTACTTCATTCCCAAACCACCGTGTACGTACCTAATCCAGATCCAGAGTTCCCTTCCAAATTTCATGGCATATGCTTAAGTACGATCGGTGAACTAATAATTGTGACTCGATGTGTATAATTATATTTGTGAGAATGTATGTGGCAACTGCTCAGTGTCAGAAGGCAACAAGTTGGTGGCATGATCAGTGAACAAGTTGGAGACTATTAGTCTTGCACAAGATGGCACTTGCTTGGGGGAGTACAGTAAAGTGTTTCACAACTCCATTCTTCAATGACCATCAAATTTTGCAAGCACCTCAATTTTAAAGTACAATCATTCAAGAATATGGTCACAGCAAAAGCTAATGATACAACAGCTCACTGTTACAAGAATGCATTTTACTTTAGTTCACCACCATTGTTAGTTACATACATGTTTTCAAGGCAGATGCTAACACACCTTGTTTTATGTGCTACAAAGTTTTAGAAAATGTTACTTGGTACACACGGTGCATGTTAGCTCTCTTCCATCTGTGTAAGGAGGGCATATGCCATAACAATCAGCTTCAACATGGTGGAACAGTGCTCCATCTGCATTGCTTGCACTGCCAGGTATGGCCTGTGGATTTCGATCAACACATTCGAATGTTGAGCGATGATGGTCATGTTGTTCTGCCATCAGGTAGCCATAGTATTCACGAGTCCATGAGGAAGGACACACAGTCTTTCCTGGTATCATCATCACTGTCCCCCTGGTTGAAGCATAGCACACTGCACACGGGACATTGTGGTTGACAACTGCAGAGAGTGGGGAACTGTCGTATGTGTCATACTCTGCACCGTATAGGTAGGCACGATTTCCTTGTGTACCATTTGTGTACCTCAGGTAGTTTGGGTCATCAGGTAGGCAGAGATAGTTAGCTCCACCTCCACTGTAACTGTACCAGCTTCCGGCAGCTCTTCCTGCATATACGAGTTGTGTTCCAGTGATGTTTGGACATGTTGTCCTCCCCCACCTAGTGTACACCGCCCCACCAGCAGTGACCCCACCAGCAGTGGGACCCGGGGGGCCAGCAGGACCAGTGTCTCCTTTCTGTCCTGTCAAGCCTGTTGGTCCTAAGGAAGATAACAATTTTTTCACATTGCTTAACCCTTTATTATGACTGCAAATCTGTTAGCTATGAGACTTTCAGCTTAAGTGAGCGTCAATATCCTTGGAGGTTCTGTGTGAGCAAGGGGTGGGTCAGGAATGTTCACCCAAAGGGTGAAAGCAGTATGGTCGTGTCTGGGCTTGATGTTTAGTCAACACCTTGGCCAATTCTTTCAGCACTTATCTATAGGCCTATAGCTAGCTAGCTAGCTAGAGCTGAGTGAGCTTTAGTATGCACTTGGGATGGCTGAGTGCAGCACACTGGATGGGTGAGTATTCATTGTCCTGAATGAAGTATTAGAGCAACATAGCAGCTGTCTTGGTAAGAGGATTCATGAGCAGCCATGCAAACCCATAATCATTTTTGAAGATCTACTTGCAGGCTATACATATGTTTGACACCCTATTAAGGGTGTTGAGCATGCATGCAGCACTTGCGCGGGCGCATTGCGAAAAGCGACGTACGTATCAAGTACGTACCACGTACGTACGTACCTACGCATCCAGCACTTCGGTGCCGAGACAAAAACATTAATAATGTATGGAGATGTAGGGATAGCAGAACAGCAATATGTAAGAGAACAAGCAGGGATGATGGCATGAAACAAAAATTTTGTCCTAGGGAAGATAACAATTTTGGCATGGAACAGAAATGTAGGGACACCAGCTATGTAATGGTGTTATAACTGATTAACATTGAACCAGTCAGTTAACTATGCAGTTAACTGTCACAGCCCTATATACGTATGTAACACATTTTGAACTGTTAGTCATCATTTACACATGTACATACACATGCATGTACATTCACAGAGTATTTATGAGCAGGAACTACGTATGCATGACTATGAACTGAACAAACTCTCCCTGAGAAGTAGCTACGAATTGCCTGTACCTTGCAGGCCAGGAGGTCCTTGTAGCTGTGTTCCTTGATCTCCCTTTTCCCCCTTAATACCGGAAGGTCCTGCTGGTCCCTGGGGTCCCTCAGCCCCTTGTAGCTGTGTTCCTGGATCTCCTTTTTCCCCCTTGATTCCAGAAGGTCCATCTGCTCCCAGGAGTCCGGCTGGTCCCTGGGGACCGACTGGTCCCTGGGGTCCATCACGTCCATCCCTACCGTCCTTGCCTTGCTGTTGCAGTAGCAATCTAACATCACCACAGAGAGAGGAGTTGATGATAGTCTGCAGTGAAGGTGCTGCTGTAGACTCAGCACTTCTCTCTGACCTGGAGATAGCAGTGGCTGCGGGGGAAAAAGATTTCATCGAATGCATGTAACAGAGCACTGTGTGCATGCTCGATAATGCTGTCTTTGATTGACTAAAATACAGTACAGAGTACACAATAAGGTCAAAAATTTGGTAGGCCGTTTGTCAGAACAAAGTCAATTTTGATTGGCCACTTTTAAAAAATGGTCGGACAAAAAAGTGTTTTCTTTCCTTGTAGCACTAATATGCATTTGTATCACTTTGCATGAGTACTTTTATTGTCATAATAACGAGGGGCAACCGCACTCCTGGTAGCCATTCCACTCGCCGTAGCGCAAGCTAAGTATTGCTGTTCTTTCCAATTAACGCAGATGCCACGTGGCAACCACGCTCAGGTCGATCACTCGCAATGGCAACCAAAGGGAAGACAATACTGCGGTCACAACTTAGCCAGCACGGTGAGTTTTAGCATGTAAGCATCTTTGTGGGTGCTTCGTAAGAGCTGTACTTGCAACGAAAGTCGAAGAGAGTGCTCGAGCAACGGCGGCCGACGGCACGAGAACTTTAAAAGCACTTGTATCTCCACCACCAATGTGAGTCTCAGCACAATTATTATCACTACATGATAGCCATCACCACGCTATCTACAGAATCTCTGTAACCTTTCCTGCGAGCTATTCCATACCTGACTTTATATAACTTCACACGTACACGCGGACTCCGCCCACTCACATAGGACTTGTTCGGTCGGTAAGACCGATTAAGTAACATTTTGCGCGGCCAATTTGATTAACTGCTCGGAAATTGGCCGATGGCCGACTATTATTTTGTACTCTGACAGTACACGTCTTTAAATTCAATGCCGCAATTTGGAAACCTTTCCGTCACTGGTCCGGAATTCTGTTGCAAATGCAAATGTGGAAAGCCTAACTGCGAGAGGCCGAAACGAACTCCAAAAGATCCATAAGCAAAGCTGCCCCTTTTTTTCTGAAATTTAGGTGTGTACAAAGCCAACGCTCTTTAGAAGAAGCCTTCCATGTCTTCAGCAGAAACTTTCCCATTCTCGGAAGAAGCCTTCCAGTTTTTGGAAGAAGCCTTCCGATTTGCGGCAAAGTCATGCCACAAATGCAAATCAGAAAGGCGTTCCAAATCAGCATCAACTTTAAAGACACATATGTACCATATATGGTACGTAGTCTACATCTAGGGCACAAGTCAGTGCTTTGGTAAGTGTGTGAGATTCTGCTTACCAGCACATTGTCCAGCAACCAGCAGCAGGGAAAGTGCAGCAAGTAACTTTGCCTCCATTATTCCAGTAGTAGATGTTGAAGGGATTTCACAATGTCAGGCTAACACCGCAGAGCTGCGCACTCAGATTGACGAGGAGGATATTTTTCACACTGAATTCACAATACGAGACTCTAGCACAAAACTGGCAGCATCTTGCTTAAATACAAAACGTAACAAAAGCCTGGCCCAGCCAGCCAAACAAGGGGGGCCTGCTCTACCTACTGAACAAAAAACCCTGCTCTCTGTCTGAGTACAAAAAGAACCCATACACCAATGGAGGCCCACTCTAGGAATCAGAGTCATTATCAGGAATACAGGAGGCTGTTATTCAATCAGCCAGTGTGTAGTACTGCTGATTGCGTTGACCTTGCAAATTCAAAGCAGGAAGTGCTGTGCACTTGGTGGGTTTCTAATTGAGTTATGGTCAATAGTGTACAACCTTAGCCAAAAGCGCCAGTACATGTACATGTAGTGTACTTTGCATGTTCTTGGAAACAAACAAGTCAAGTGCACTATGCAAACGTGCGGTTGCTAATTCAATAACACTATTAGCAATTTTTTGTGCACTTGCAGTTAGGCCTGAGATAATCATGCTTCAACTTGTAGCTATTATTCTATTCCTTAATTCTTTCAAAATCTTGCTATTATTCCCAAAACCCTTGCTATTATTCTCATATTATTCTCAACAAATAACTTTATAATCAACGCTTGTTATACTGCAACATTAGGGAACATTCAACATAGTCTTGAGTGAGCAAAGATTGCACCTGAGGTACTGGCAAATCAGAGTCCTCGGACAACACTCAACAAATCAACTACAAAGTGCTGCAAATGTCAGCCATTATTACCATCGTGCAGCAAAATGGAAGTCAATTTGCGCCACACCCCTTACTTCCACATGCAAAAGCTTGCTATTATTCTCGAATTATTCTCAATTCTTTACCTTTGCTACTATTCTCAAAATTATTCCGGCATAATTATCTCAGGCCTACTTGCAGTGATGCTTTACTGGAAGCTCAGAATCTTAATTGGATTATTAGCAACCACATCCGTTTTCATAGCGTGCTTCCAAAGAACCTGACCTGCAAATTACAGTACACAGCAGTTTGCTGCACACACGTTGCTGACCATAACTCAATTAGAAACCCACCAAGTGCACAGCACTTCCTGCTTTGAATTTGCAAGGTCAACACAATCAGCAGTACAACTGCCTTGTAGTGCAGTGGCTTCTAAGTGCACTTCCTGAGTATACTAAAGTGGCTTCTGTGTACACTAATTTGTGCTGACAAGGGTGTATGTTAGTTAGACGGGGGCGGGGCGTAGGGAAGAGCGAGAGAAGGTCTAGCAGATGTCATTAGTATGCATGAGGTGCTGACGTAGAACTACTTAGCGGTCACGTTAATTGAACCGCAGTATCTCCACGTGATAGAACTTGATCGTAGTTCAGTGCAGTGAGGCTCGAGGATAGGAGCCCATGGCGTATAGTGAGATGGCTGTTGTTTGTGCGCTATGTAAAGTGCCCAAAGAGCGCTATCGATTACGGGAGGGGATGCAGAAAGGAGGTGGGCCGACGGAGTTGTATCGCCAACTGAAACCAGTTGTTGATGATTTAGCTACCTGCAAGACTGTGTTCCGAGGTCGTGTGTGTGTCTTGCCGAGGCAGCATACTCAAAGCCACGAAACAGAAAGAGCGCTTTGAATGCTCCAGGAAAGAGCTTGTTCAGAAGCTACACAAAAGTTCCTCTGTGCCCGCTTGCAACACGAAACGAGCCGAAGCCACAGTGAGAACTCCGCGTAGCTCGGGCTTTATTCTTCATAGCCCATGTGACCGTAGTCCTTCCTCCACAGCACGGGTAACAAGCGATGGGTTAGTTGATATTTCAGCTATTCAAATCTTGAACAACACCATTGTCCGATCACAACTGTTCACAACTACTTAGCGAACGCATAATTTGCACGTGTTACTACTGACTGAAAATTGCTCAGTAGAATCTGATTGGTCGGTACCTCATGCATACTAATGACATCTGCTAGACCTTCTCTCGCTCTTCCCTACGCCCCGCCCCCAACTTCCGGAGCGAGAGAAATTTGGTCTAGCTCGATAGACTACAGTTTATGCTATATAAACTGTGGTCGGCACCTTTCAAGTGCGTCATCACTGTAGTACAAGCATAGCTAGCTATAACTACACAAACAGGAAATGATGAAAAGCTGCCATCAAGTACATGTATTCACGAGTCCATGAGGAAGGGCACACAGTCTTTCCTGGTATCATCATCACTGTCCCCCTTTTGTCATGGGCTTACCACAAAGGAGAGAGGGCATGTATATTCATTGGAAATTGTGAGTCACTGTAGGCTGATAAGGTTTCCACAGTCATAACATGAAATGGGTATGGGCCTCTAGCTGCCTCAGGTGTCACTGAATGTTGACCACATCTCACTCTCTTTGATTGGACACTGGATTCCACTGTATTCTCTTAGCGTGTATGTTGCCAACACACTTGAGGCAGCTAGAACAGCAAAATCAGGTGTGCAGCAGAAGGGTCTTGGAGTGTCATTCTCTATGTACTTCTGTGATTCTAACCACACCCACCGAGTGGAGATGAGATGGCAAAACATGACAGAAGTGGCCTCTGGTACCAACCAATGCCTTTCTATAACCGAGGCCAGACACGGCCATGCTGTTTGCACCCTTTGGGTGCACCCCCCCCCCCCCCCCCCCCCCCCCCCCCCCCCCCGTCCCACCCTTTCTGCTGACACAGAGCCTATCTCCAAACGACCTTGCCGGAATTGCCGTAATTAGTCTCACGACATCATATGAAGTGATTGGTCTGGAAAGGGCTAATATTCTTCTTGAGTTATCCTTGCTTGTATACATAGTATGACTTGTATTACTCTCAACTTCATTGTTCATTGACTGTCTGTGTAGGCTTGCTGGAATCTGTGTTTAACCCTTTAAGTACTATTCATGCATGAACTTCCGGTCAGTCAACTGTTGATAGCAATTATTGCCTAGCTTACATTTTTCTAAGGTTTTTGCCGTGTAACTTATAATCACTGAGTAGACTTTGAAGGCTAAGAACTGTCGATCTGTTGTTAGTTTGTCTGCTGAGGGCATCATTGTGCCCTGTTTAGGACGAGTTATACACTGCACACGGGACATTGTGGTTATGTACTGCAGAGAGTGGGGCACTATCCCATCCCTCATACTCTGCACCGTACAGGTAGGCACGACCGTTTTGTCCACCATTTGTGTACCTCAAATAATTTGGGTTATCAGGTAAGCAGAGATAGTTAGCTCCACCTCCACTGTGGCTCCAATGGCTTCCAGCTGCTCTTCCTGTGTAGACGAGTTGTGTTCCAGAAGTGGTTGGACATGTGGTCCTCCCCCACCTAGTGTACACCACCCCACCAGCAGTGGGACCCGGGGGACCAGCAGGACCGGTCAAGCCTCTTTGACCTGAGAAAGACGATAGCAAAATAATAAAATTGATTCTGTCGTCAAGCGATAATCTGTAATTGGGGTGAGTCTGAGTGGACCCCACATTGTGGTAGTAATAGTTGGAGAATTTTGCATGAGTGTGCGCATGAATCATCATGCACTTGCACCACAAGTGACATCAAAATTTCATTTCATTAATGTGACTTAAAGAAACAACATGCTGAGCAAGAAACTACGAATCAGAGGTGGGACTGCAGCAAATTTGTCAGTGTGAAAGACAGCAGAGGCACTCCAACACTTGTAGTATGAGTGAGGGTGGTGTACCACACTGGTTGGTGTGTCTAGTTCACTGGGGGATATTTGTACATGTACTGTCCTGCCTTTGGTTAGAGGTGGTTGGCCATTTCTATATCAAAGTATAACTCCTATTCTTATAGACTTGTGTGAGCTTATGACGACTTTTGCAGTCATTGGTGGGTAAAGAGTTAAATGGGCCTAGAATACAGTCCTGTTACCCTCAAATTCCAGTATTCATGGCCGAGGTTTCCTGCTACAGCTACTTAGCACTGCCAAGCATCTTGATTAACGAGTAGGCATGTGCTCAGTGTGTGAACATGCAGGAAGAGCTATGACTTTGAGCTACCTGCATACCTTGCGGGCCAGGAGGTCCGTGTAGCTGTGTTCCTTGATCTCCCTTTTCCCCCTTCACACCAGAAGGTCCAGTTGGTCCCTGGGGTCCAGTTGGTCCCTGGGGTCCATCAGCCCCTAGTAGCTGTGTTCCTGGATCACCCTTTTCCCCCTGCATACCGGAAGGTCCAGTGGGTCCCTCTGGTCCGGCTGGTCCCTGTGGTCCTGCTGGTCCCTGTGGTCCTGCTGGTCCCTGGGGCCCAACATGTCCATCCCTACCGTCCTTGCCTTGCTGTTGCAGTAGCAATCTAACTTCTCCACAGAGAGAGGAGTTGATGGTAGTCTGCAGTGTAGATGCTGGTGCGGACTCACCACTTCTCTCTGATCTGGGGAGTGCAGTGGCTGTTGGGGAAAAGAAGATGTTACATGTCACGATAGAATAAGTGCTTTGGGGAAATTCTGCTCACCAGTACATTGTCCCGCAACCAGCAGCAGAGAAAGTGCAGCAAGTAACATTATTCCAGTAGTAGAGATTTGGAATATGTATATCAGCCACTGAGAGGTTTGTGAATGGTGATATTTGCAACTGTGTCTCCTTATATACTTTTTGATGCTCCACTTACGTCATGCCTTAATTTGGCTGATAAAATCTGTACTTCTCCTTTGGTATCAAACTTAAATCTTTAATCTTTACTTTAAGGTACACCATGGTCTCCAAATGAATTTACCGTGTTATGTATAATGTTGAGTACACTAATTCATGACTTAAGGTAGGAAGCACGGCATCGGCGAAATCGCGCAATTTTGCTCATGAATAATTAATGAGATGACGTCACTCGCATACGGTTATTTAGAGTTATTCATCTGTTTACGTTTTCCCATGGCGGCAACCGGAATAAACAAGGGGGGCTTCTCTCTTTGATGCGGCTAGCGGCCCTTTCAAGTTTCAAATCGGTACTCTGATGTGGCCGTGCGGTACCTTGAAGATTTGTTTGAACACTCTTTTTTTTTTTTTCTTTTTTTTTTTAACTAAAGAGCTATTCTGGCTTATTGAATGTAGCGATGGGCTATCTGAGTGTGAATAGCTAGGTGGAGTGAGCAGGAATGTTTGTGGATCTGCCGAAGTGGCCGAAGAACAGCCTGGAAAGTGAACAGCCTCCGACAGCTCCCTGGCCAAGGTACTCTAGAGAGTTGACCTTTCGGCATTACAGGCCCCGCCCATTTTCGTGTTAGGGCGAATTTGGCTGGTTTGGTAGCTGGACTGGGCTGGTGAGAGGGAGTAGATGTGTGGCCAAAACTCTGTAACCGAGAGGTGAACGTGGAAAAGCATCCCTAGTTTTGCAGGGGGTAGGTTGACCTTTTGGAAACTGGCCTTGGCTTGAGTCGGTTTTAGTTGGTGTGCGTGGAATTTTTTTTGAAAGCCTAGGGTAGCCAAACCTCTGTTTTTGAGGGTGGCAGTGAGTTTTGGGCTGTAGCCTGCAAGTGAGGAGAGCAGGTGGTAAATCCATCCGTAGTTTTTGGGCCTGTTTTGTGTGTGTGTTGATGATGGGGTCAGAGTGTGGGTGGGGCCTTGGAGAGGGTCCAAATTTTCAGTTTCGTAGAGGGCCTTAAAATTGAGTTTTAGGGCATTTTCAAGCAGAGGGAGCAGTTTGATGCAAAGTATTGCTGAAACTTGTGTAGTACCGCTTTGATGCTGCCCATTTATCCATCAACTTGGTTTCGGAGATCGCGGTACCCATGTTTACTACCTTAAGGCAAGGATAAAATTCACGACTTGATATGCTGAAAAGGGTGTACTCAGGGTGCTTATCAGGTCTTGGGCAGTCTGTGGCTGTACCATGACTGAGGCAAAGAGAGCAAGTCTCTCCATATTGCTCTCCCTGCATGAGCTTGAGTGCATGCACACCTAACGGAAGATGTTAACGACGGCAAGAGTAGAGTTTCCAGTTGGCTGAATGTCAGGGTGGTGAAGCTGATCCTGACCACAATGTTTTCCACCTACGTAGTCAAAAATACAGTATGCTGTTGTTGTGGGAAGCGTTTATGTACAGGTAGTTTTCATTTCACTCTAGGCTGACAAGATGAATACTTAAAAAGTTCAAGAGTATGGGGGTATAGTTTGTGGCTAGAAGGACTGGAGTAAAAGGAACTTTGCATTTCTGTGGTGGGCTTACTTAGGAGTCACACCAAAGAGAGGGTACGTATATTCATTGACAACAATGTGGAAATTGTGATTCACTGTACGCTGATAAGGTTTTTACAGTCATGTTCTAGCTGCCTGAGGTGTCACTGAATGTTGACCACAGTGGATTTTACTGTGTTCTTATGTTGCCAAGACAACTGGAACAGCAAAATCAGGTGTGCAGCAGATGGGTTTTGGAGAGTCATTTCCTAAGTGCATATGTGACTCTAACCACACCCACCGAGTGAAGGCCCTACAAGGTGAGGTGGCTCGTTTCTAAGTTTATTTATGCCAAACATGACAGAAGTGGGCTCCTGTACCAACAATGCCTTTCTATAGCTGAAGCCAGATACGGCCATGCTGTTGGCACATTCAGGTGCACCCACCCACCTCCCCCTGTCCCTCCCTTTCTGCTGACACAGAGCCTATCTCCAAACGACATTGCTGGAATTGCTGTAATGAAATTAAAAGTCTATGAAGTCATTGGTCTGGAAAGGGTTAATATTCTTCTTGAGTTATCCTTGCTTGTAGTATGTCTTGTATTACTCAACTTCATTGTTCATTGACTGTCTGTGTAGGCTTGCTGGCATCTGTGTTTAACCCTTTAACACATTATTCAATAACTTCCGGTCACTCAACTTCTGATAGCAATTATTACCTGGCTTGTCTCTAAGGCTTTTTGCCGTGTAACTTATAATCGCTGAGTAGACTTTGAACTGTCGATCTTTTGTTAATTTGTCTGCTGAGGGCATCATTGTGCCCATTATATGGACAAGTTATACTCAAGCACTAACCTTGGTACTCTCCCTGCTCTTGTGCTATCGGTATCTGCCCTCCAACAGGTGAGTTACTGGTATTGAGAAGTACTGGAGAGGTATATACCTCAATTCTATACTAGGCACTTTAAGCACTACCAATGGTGTTTTGTGTGCGAAAAAGCATGCCTATGCTGCCAGTATTCAAAACTGCTTACATTACTCTCGATCGGTTGGAGGAACTTATGATCAATTGCTGATATTCATAGGGTCTGCCTCTTCCTTACTGTGATTGCTATTAAATCAGCAGGGTCTTCCCCGCTTCAGTTAGTTCATTCGCGAAATCGTTTTAACCGTAAAAATACACCGTTCGCAATGAGTGGAAGTTTGGTCAGGCGTATAAATATGCCTTTCGCACTCAAAGAGTTTTAATGCAAGTGCAAATTTATGAACCATTGGTGACAGCATTGTAACACACATGTAGTACTTGCAGTGCATTGTACAAATGTAATTCATAGGTTTCACTGTAGCATGGTTCCTAAATCAGTCCAGCAGAGCTACGTACAAAGCGTTAGTAAATATTACTTGGTGCACACGGTGCATGTTAGCTCTCTGCCATTTGTGTAAGGAGGGCATATGCCATGACACCGAGCTTCAACATGGTGGAACAGTGCTCCATCTGTATTGCTTGCACTGCCAGGTATAGACTGTGGACTTTGATCAACACATTCGTACTTTGTGCGATGATATGAATATCTTTCTGCCATCAGGTAGCCATAGTATTCACGAGTCCATGAGGAAGGGCACACAGTCTTTCCTGGTATCATCATCACTGTCCCCCTGGTTGAAGCATAGCACACTGCACACGGGACATTGTGGTTATGCACTGCAGAAAGTGGGCCGTTTGTCTCGTATTCTGCACCATATAGGTAAGCACGGTCTACTTGTATACCATTTGAATACCTCAAATAGTTTGGGTTATCAGGCAGGCAGAGATAGTCTGCTCCACCTCCTCTTTGGTGGTACCAGCTTCCGGCAGCTCTTCCTGCGTAGACGAGTTGTGTTCCGGAAGTAGTTGGACATGTGGTCCTCCCCCACCTAGTGTACACCACCCCACCAGCAGTGGGACCCGGAGGACCTCTTTGACCTGAGAAAGATGATAGTGAAATGTAACAGTCCTGCGTAGATTATTCTGGAATGCAATTATTGAGGTAAACGCGATTATAAATTTTAATTTTCAATGCTTTCTAGCCCCTATTATACAACTGCTAGAAACATGGGACAAAATGTAGCAGCAAGATGGATCCCTTGTCTGAGAAATAACCACAGAACAGAGAGAGCACAGTAAGCGTTATGACATTAACGATCTGTATAGTAGCGATCTAACGCTCAGTGCGTAGGTGCTGCTTACCTGTTTTGCTTCATAGGTGCTGCTGCTTTAGACAAAGGATACCTCTCACTGTTGGTGTTTGACCCGTGTTTGTAGCTATCGCACAACCAGAGATACAGAGCGTTGAATCTTGCCATTTTATCGCGTGTTGATGGTACCACGTGCGTATACTGTGTGAACGACTCGAGGTCAGTGCACTTTCGTGGGTGTAACTACTCGTTCATGACTTCCGCACAGTGCTAGGGAATCCCCAAGACTTCGATTAGCATCACTAACTCATTTTTGACCAAGGTGGATTAATGTTCGTTTTCTACCTGGGACTGCCACAAATAAGAAAATTGATTCTGTCATCCTGCTAATAATTTCTATTACTCTCCATCCGCGCCAAGCAATGTGTGGCGATGAAATCTGTAATTGGAGTGAGTCTGAGTGGACCCCACATAATTGTGACTTACTGGGAAACAGCGCTGAACAAAAAAAAAACAAACTATGAATCAATGGTGGGACTGCAGCAAATTTGTCAGTGGCAGCAGAGACACTCCAACACTTGTCAGTGAGTTGTAGTATGATGGCACAGTGTGTGAACAGGAGCTATGACTTGGAACTACCTACATACGTACCTTGTGGGCCAGGAGGTCCTTGTAGCTGTATTCCTTGATCTCCCTTTTCCCCCTTCATACCAGCTTGTCCAGCTGGTCCCCGGAGTCCGGTGGGTCCATCAGCCCCTACTAGCTGTGTTCCTGCATCTCCCTTTTCCCCCTTCATACCAGAAGGTCCGACTGGTCCCTGTAGTCCATCACGTCCATCCCTCCCATCCCTGCCTTGCTGGTGCAGTAGTACTGGAATGTTACCACAGAGAGAGGAATTGCTAGCCTGCAGTGAAGGTGCTGGTGCAGACTCAGCACTCCTCTCCGACCTGGTGACAGCAGTGGCTGTGGAGGAAAAGTTGTTATTATTTCATTGGCTAGGATAGATATGCACTGCTCTTAGTTGGGCACAAGTATAGTGGAACGAATGCCATATTGTATCTGATTCTGCTCACCAGTACATTGTCCGGCAACCAGCAGCAGAGAAAGTGCAGCAAGTAACTTTGCCTCCATTATTCCTGTAGTAGATGTTCAAAATTGTAGAATCCGTATATCAGCCACTGACAGGTTTCTGAATTGCAGCATTTGCACCTTATATACTGTTTGACACTCCACTTACGTCACACATTAATTAGGTTGATAAAATCTGTACTTTTCCTTTGTAATGGACGATTTTTAAAGATATGTCCATTCAGACAAAGTATACTTTTAGGTACACCATGTTCTCCAGATGAATTTGCTGTGTTGCATTTGACGTTGAGTGCCATGATTCACGAGTTGAGATGCGGTACTGATTTTCATGACTGTACGTAGATGAGGAAAAGTGTGTACTGATGATTCATGACTTGTGATGAGGAAAAGGGTGTACTGAATTTCATGACTAGAGATGATGGAAAGTGTGTACTGATTCATGACTTGAGATCATGAGTCTTGGGGTGTACCAGTTTTGTGGCTGGAAGAGTTGGAGTAAACAAACCTTGAATATCCTCAGTTCTGTCCTGGGCTTACTTAGGGGTCACAAAGTAGAGAGGATGTTTTGGCTGAAGAGCTGGAGGAAACTCCCACACCTTCATCAGGAAATGCACTGATGAAAATAGCACTTTCCTATAATATAATTTGCCTGTTTCCTCCCCTCCATTCCCTCCCAATGCACAAGCAGTGTACACAGGCATATTGCCTTGCACATATGTGTAATTGTACCACCACCCACACATATGTACGTATGTGTTCCCTATGCACACATCTTTTACGTCCGCTACGGTTCGTAGTTGTACCGAAAACTAGAAACCAATCACAGTGTCCACAGAATATGGGCAGTTAAACTTGCATATAACACTCCCATTAATGCTAATTCCTCTGTTTAGCGGTTAGTAAGCTACGTACCATTGTTTTAGTGGTTCATTTTTCACAATTTTGTTGCAATTACGTCCCAAAAATGAGAGGCATTAGATGAGTGAGGAAAGTTTTTAACAGACTATTATTTGTATTAATACATTTGTTCATGTGTGATCTTCGCAATTATACGTAGGCTAAATACGTATATCAGATCTAGAGCTACAAAGTGTTATTAAATATTACTTGGTGCACACGGTGCATGTAAGCTCTCTTCCATCTGTGTAAGGAGGGCATATGCCGTGGCACCGAGCTTCAACGTGGTAGAACAAAGCTCCATTTGTATTGCTTACACTGCCAGGTATAGACTGTGGACTTTGATCAATACATTCAAATTTTGTACGATGAAAGCCGTGGTAGCCTGCCATCAGATAGCCATAGTATTCACGAGTCCATGAGGAAGGGCACACAGTCTTTCCTGGTATCATCATCACTGTCCCCCTGGTTGAAGCATAGCACACTGCACACGGGACATTGTGGTTGTCAACTGCAGACAGTGGGGCACTATCCCATGTCTTGTACTCTGCACCGTATAGGTAGGAACGAGCGTTTTGGACACCATTTGTATACCTCAAATAGTTTGGGTCATCAGGCAGGCAGAGATACTCTGCTCCACCTCCTCTTTGGGTGAACCTGGTTCCAGCAGCTCTTCCTGCGTAGACGAGTTGTGTTCCAGAAGTAGTTGGACATGTGGTCCTCCCCCACCTAGTGTACACCACCCCACCAGCAGTGGGACCCGGGGGACCAGCAGGACCGGTCAAGCCTTTTTGACCTGAGTAAAATGATAGGCAAACTAGAGGTGCTCAGCAGAGCATGTACCCCGTACGCAACTTTGACTTGACAGCTATAGGCCTACCACTGATTATTCATACAGCATGCACAATGAGCTAGCTAGGCCACAATTTACAGTGATGTCAGCATGCAGAATGAGATACCGTAAGTTGTGGCAGTAATGTTAGAAATAGGGTGTGGTCAAGTTGTATAAATTAGAAGCACGAATTTCACACAGCTTTTCTCAGCCTCCCAAGTAGATCTCTGGTCTGTGAGTTATGTAGACGCTAGTATTTTCTGAATTCTGACACTTCTATCCTGAAATAAGCCTTCAACAAGGCCCTCACTGCTCAAACTGCTTGGACAGACTGACTGACAGACAAACCGAGCACTCTACCCCCTGCTGCGCATGCGCACGGGGTAATAAGGAATCGGTAATGTTGTTATGCTGTTATGAAATTCTGTTATGCCAAGCAGTTTGTGGCAGTGAGATCTGTAATTGCAGCGGCAAGCTATAGACTCATTTTCCCTGGTGTGTGTTGAGCAGTGTTTTCGTATAACATGCACATTGTGTGAGCAGGAACTGTGACTTGGAACTACTTACCTTGTAGACCAGGAGGCCCTTGTAGCTGTATTCCTCGATCACCCTTTTCCCCCTTCATACCAGAAGGTCCAGAAGGTCCGGTTGGTCCCTGGGTTCCTGCTGGTCCCTGGGGTCCATCAGCCCCTTGTAGCTGTAGTCCTGGATCTCCCTTTTCCCCCTTCATACCAGAAGGTCCCTGAAGTCCAGCTGATCATTGGGGTCCTGGTTTTCCCTGCAGTCCATCTCGTCCTTCCCTACCATCCTTGCCTTGCTGTTGCAGTAGCAATCTAACATCACCACAGAGAGAGGAGTTGATGGTAGTCTGCAGTGAAGATGCTGCTGTAGACTCAACATTCCTCTCGGACCTAGGGAGTGCAGTGACTGCTGGAGAAAAGTATTTCATCTTTGAATGAATATCTATGTAACAGAGCATGCTCGATAAATGCATCACTTCCTCGGTCTCTTTGAAATATACCAGTGCCACTTAGTAAATACGTATGGCCTGCTTAGACATAGAATCAATGGCTTTAGAAAATTGATTCTGCTCACCAGTGCATTGTCCAGAAACCAGCAGCAGAGAAAGTGCAGCAAGTAACTTTGCCTCCATTATCCAGTAGTAGATGTTTCAACTGCTGACTGATTGGTGACACTAATTGCTGCAACTCTGTCTCCTTATATACTGTTCTGGTACTCAGCTTGTGTCATACATTGTGTGATAAAATCTGCACTTCTCTGTGTAATGGAACAAAGTTGATGTACCAAACCTACAAAATGCTAGACTCCCCAACAGTGTTCTTGCTAGAAATCTAAATCCTAATGGTGCATGATGTATAATTGTATCATGCAGACTTGTGAATGGCTTTGTTTACACACTACTATTGAATGTTAAGTGGGAAGCCCTGCCAGCAGCTGCTGTGGGCAGGGAAACAAATAATTAAGGAAGTGATCCAAATGGTGCACCTACTTAAGTTCACCACATCCAAATGGAGATTCCATTAACCAAATGGTGCTGCACCGTCCCCTAGCAAGAACACTGCGAGTCCCCAAATATACTCACCAGCCCAGCAACCAGCAGCCAATGTCGGAGTAGAAAGTAGAAACCATGACTGTTTAAGATTGTGGCCAACATTTTCCCAAATTAAAGTGCACCTTATGGAAATGTAGCACTGAGTATGTGTGAACAGTGTACACTCAATAGGTCTTGGGTAGCCTGTGGTCGTACCAAGATTGAGGCAAAGGAGCTCTGTCTAATATATTTCAGGTAGATATATACCTACCGTTCGATGGCGTGTCTGTTTTTCTGAGCATGTGCAGTGTGCAGTGTATACCATTGACAGTGTCTTCATCGGTTTGCAAGTCCGTTGTCCAGATCGGATTCAAAATTGACTCTACGCATGCACACACCTAGTGGCTCGAATTTCAAAGTGATGGCAACTTGGTGTTGACTCGGTGAGGCTACGTGACCTGTATTGAGTGGTGTGATAACCACACCTCTGCCACACGCCAATCCAGAAGCCAGAGTTGGCTGCGTCAACGTAGATCCATTGTTGATGGTAAGTATGGGGGATCCCATGATCGAGTGACACATTTACTATCAGGTGCTGCCGATCTCGGCTGCATGTCCAAACAGTGGTGCACAATGACACAATCACAAATAGCTGCACCAGCATGCAATTACAGTTTGTAGAGCGCATGCACACCATTGCTTACCCCGCTCTTTGGACAACGGACATGCAAACCAGTGTATTGCATTACATAATTGAGTGAAGTTGTTTAACTACCCAGGACCTACCCAGGTTCTGTTTGTGGTTATACCTGTGGGTAGGTATATAGGTACCTTCTTGGAAGTAGGAAAGGGTCAAGAGTCTGGGAGTGGACCAGTTTTGTGGCTGGAAGAGTTGGAGTAAACAAACCCTGAATATCCTCAGTTCTGTCCTGGGCTTACTTAGGGGTCACAAGGGAGAAGTATTCAATGTGACTCACTGCAGGCTGATAAAGTTGTACTTTCTACAGTCACAGGGAGTATTATGAAATAGTCTAAGTAATATTGTGACTTATCAGGTTTATTTTAACATGCGAGAATGTGGGTCAAGATGAACTGTGTAAGCTGATAAGATTGTGAACTGAAACTAGGAAATGGTCCAGAGTCTGAGGGTACACCTGTGTTTGTAGCCAGAGAGTTTAGATCTGTAGGGAGTAAACCAACCCACTTCTATCAAGGGTGTGTACATTCATGTACGTATCTGTCAGTTGCTACCACGGTGAGGTGAAAAATAGATTTTTCAAAATAATTATACGCTCCATGCTATTCTTCATCAGGTAATACATTACCTGATGAAGACTATGAATCTCCACCCACCAAGCTCGTTAGGTGGGGTGGGGTGGGGGACCTCCTCACACTGTGTTTTTCACAGAGTGATCATTGCACTGTAAGCAGGTTTTGTATTGTGCATGAAACAGTTTATAGTAATTCCAAAGAAAGCACGGCGATATAAATGGAATGTTATCACCCTTCCTTCATAGCAACAGCATTTCACTGTTTACTTAATTAAACAGCTAATTTGGAAGGGTCTGACCTTCAAATTGAAATTGACAACATCTATATTTTGCGTGTTGCAAGTACATACAAACCACAAAGGGAGAGAGGGCACGTATATACTTCCAAGATTATTTACTTTCTCCTTACCTTGAGAATCAGGAGTGGTGGGTTAAAAGCTCTTTTATACACATGCACACACACCACATACACACGCACACACACACACACCACACACACACCACACACACACACACACACACACACACACACACACACACACACACACACACACACACACACACACACACACCTATCCGTACAGAGCTGCTGGTGGTGATTCGCGAGACAGAGAACGATGATCTCACCAGTGTCATGCAGGAGCTCATTGAGACATATGCAGACCAAATAGGAGATGTGGCGGTCAGCCTCTGTGCCAGCTTGGTAAGTTGTAGAGTAGATCACTGATGATTGGACGACATGTGTACTCGGATGTGCTATCATGGAACATGGGTGTGACCTTCAATCAATACTGCGAACCCATCGCACTTTAGATGCCTGAGTTAGGCCAATATTTATCAGTGGGCAGGGTCTTGGCGAAATATCCTTGATGCGCAACCAACTATTGCTGCAGCGCACTTGATGATTCTATCCCTCATTCTCTATGTTTCAGCCATCATGCTCTTCCCTTCTCACCTTCATGTAGTTCTTTATTGAGTGTGGGCAGGTCAGAGGTGGACTGTGGGTGTGTTAGTAAGTACACGCTAGTGACATGCACAGGGAAATGTGCCACGTTCACTCCACCTGGTGTAATCTCTGTAATGGCCGAACGATGCGTTGACCTAGCTGGGCCGGAGTACCTATACATACATACCTACTGCTAGATTATCAAAGAAAGCCATTTGAGTCACTAAGTGCTGAAATTGTGAAGTCATTGCACTATCTACATACTATGCAGGTTGAAATGTTCAATGAGATTGTGGATCCCAGTGGTCAGAATGATGACGACAGCTACAAGGCCCTCACGGCACTGGGCATCCTCTCAGCAGTCCAGTCTCTGGTGAAAGCAACCTTCAACGAAACACAGGTGAGGACTGGCATTTCTGGGGTGGAACTTTGTGTAGCCTTGGTGCCAGTATTGAGTGCACTGTGGGACCGCGAGTGGGTCCAGAGGTGCGTGTATACAGCGCAAGGTGAAGCAGATGCTGTGTACACTCTGAGTGCAATTACCGTAGTCACACGTTTTCAGGTGCATGTGCCAATAACTCCACAGGAAGGCATAATAACGAGATGCACTTAATTTCGAATGACATTCCTTGCATAGGATGTGCGCTTCATTTCGGATTATAGCTTTTCCCACTCCACACTGAAGTCTTCTTCCAGGATCTCTGCCTTTTTTATCCTACTTAATAAAGAGTAGCTGAGACGAGAGTGGAACCTGCGCCTAACAGCGAATCTGTGCCTATATAAGTGAGCTGTGCCTAATAACGCTCGACTGTGGTAGTCCCACAGTGCACGAGACTGGCTGACATTAACTCTTTAGGGTCCGTAGCGCATACCGGTAAATGCACAGAATTAGTTTCCTTTCATACTATGGCTTCTCACTTTGCGGTGATGGAAGGGCTACGACTATAGACTTGTCAGTCTTATCTCGCCATCAGTATACACTTACTTGCAGTACCTCTCCTGCTTCGACTTACTGTTGCTCTCCCCTCTCCAGCAATAAAGTAAGTAGCGATGGTCCTCCGCGTATGGCAAGACAACAGTCGAGTTTTTAGCAGCTGGTTGAACGGCGCAATAACCAACCAGACAGCTAGCTCAGTTATTGGCTCCTCCCAGTGCATCTGCCCCTTCCTACCTTGGTGAACGGTGAGTGTAATCATTACTACTAGCAGCCAAGGGCACTCTTCCGAGTTTTGTGGGACGCTATGTGCCCTGGGCAATGCTAAATGCTGTGTGTGTTGCTAATTTACACTGTGGGAGGAGATTTCAATAAACTTGGACCCTAAAGAGTTAATATGGAGAACTACGTATCTCAGTGCTATATTTTCTGGGGGATGCATAGCACACTAAGCACATTATGGTCATCAAAGCATACTTCAGCACTTTCATCTCGTATGTCTTCGTGCAATATATTTTGAAGCAGCTGTTGCCAACGAAGTGCCTTATCCCACTGACAGATCATAGCCTAGTGTACTCTGACCTTTGCCAAGACCAGCCTGCTTTGGGACTGAGCTCCCACAGTGTTGTGAAGTGAGATCTACACGAGAGAGACCATTGCACTTGTTGGGCTTGACTCCGGCGCTACGTATGTGTAATGTCATCAGTGTAACATGCTACCCCTTGTGGCAAGGTGTCCATGTCTGGTGGAGCATTGCAGATGCAGAGACGATGCCAAAGAGTAGTACTGCACAACCCCTAGGATGTGTTGAACTCCTCCCCCCCCCCCCCCCCCCTTCTTGTCAGCACTGGCGAGCTCCAACTCTCTTGTGAGAGTGAGGTTTGGTTCTTAGAACATTTTTGTTTGACTGCCTCATGTTTTGAGCCGCACACCATTCTCGCGTTAATCTCTAGATTTACAGTTTGTCATGAGAAGCCTTCTGATTAGTGGTGGACAGCTGTTGATTCTCTAAGTGCTGCACCATAGCCACTCATTCAGAAGAGTTTTATAAATGACAGCTAGTGTGATTTTGCGTGTCATACGCTTGCAGCTTAAACACCAAGGGAGTTTATTAGTGTTGGAGCCATACATATGTTTGTATTCCTAGGAATCACTGTCACATGTACATACCAAAATACACCTTCCCAACTTCCTTTATGCATGAGATCAGGTACATGTAGCAGCTACACAATGGTTGTATTTTAGGAGGAGTAATAGGATAACTTCCACATCTTAAAGTAGCAGCTTCCTGTTTGAGGCCTATTACATGAAGTCCAGGGGGGGTAGCACAAGATCACTTGCACTGTCATTTTGTATGACGTAATGCAAAGTCGGTTCTACTGCTTTACTCCGTGGAAGAAGCCTGCATTGTGCTTTCAATGCATCCTGAAGAGTAACCTCCATGCGAAGACTGTGACCGAACTGGGTATAAGCCACTACACACTACTACGTGCCTGTACTGAGCAGTTATGTAAGTGACCATGCAGACTCACCGAGAATATCAGTGAATGCAGACTTGTCGACCGCACTCAAGCGTTTAGCATCAGGTAGGAAGTCAATAAAGCGATCGAACCCCATCGAACCCCAGCGATAAGTCAGCGCTAGAGCTGTTACTAGTCTGCTAGTTCCGTATACTTCTTGTATATTATTGTGCACTATACCTATGGAATGTTAATTGTACCACGTGCGCACAGACCTTGTCCCACCCCCCCCCCCCCCCCCCCCCCCCCCCCCCCCCCCTGCATGAAGTCTGTGTAACATAATTACTGTCACATGTGCACCCCAAAGACCCAGCTTCCGTTACGAGACCTGATATCACCGCACTAGTAAACAAAGATTGTACGGCTACCCTGTTGTGAGTATGTGACAGTGCTATGGCTACCCCCTGTTGTGAGTATGTGACAGTGCTATGGCTACCACAGCAACTGCTTTGTTTGTCCATCCACTAAAACCCTACTGTTAATTGATCGCATCCTTTCCTTGCCAGACAGGAAAAAAACACTGCATATGCATGGTTACCTAGTCCTCACAGTAGTATGAGGCAGCCCTGGGAGTGCTGCGAGCTAAGGGATTCTCCTTGTGCATGCTCATTCATCAGCAATACGTTGACACATTCCGAGCATGCCTGGGGATTGAACGTGGTACTTTAAAGGTTGTTGAATTTTAGTTTCTGCCAGTTGACTAGCCGAATCTGAAAGCTTAGTTTAGTACATACCACCCTGAGAAATATTAGTAAGTGCTTGGTTTCTTTCCCTGATATTTGCCGCAACATGACGAATCTCAGAGATGTAACATACATGAAGCTTCATTTTGCTGATCCTGTTCCCAAAGACTTCTTCTGCCGAATGTGTCGAGAGCTCATGACAGGCCCCAGCACTACCAACTGCTGCGGACACTACTTCTGCTATGAATGCATCAGTCGAATCAAGGACGTTGGGAGGGCCTGCCCCAAATGCAGGAGGGGGAGCTTTACCGTCCAACAGGACTACCAACTAAAGAACAAGATAGAAAGTCTCAAGGTGTACTGCCCCATGTCCCCCAGGAGGGATGGCTGCAAGTGGGTTGGGCCAATGGGTGGTCTCGAGGCTCATCTCAACTTGGGCCAGATGGAAGGAAAGTGTAAGTCTGTGCAGGTGATGTGCCCCCTCGGGTGTGGGATGAACGTACTGCGAGGTGACCTCGGGATACACACGGACAACAGCTGTAACCAGCGCCAGTTTGAGTGTATCTACTGTGGCTTCCAGGATTCGTACGAGAAGATTACTCTGGAGCACTATCGTGTGTGTCTGGAGCACCCCGTTGGGTGTCCCAATCATTGTCACATGCCAGGAATCAAGCGCCACCAGCTTGAGGACCACCTGTCGCTCGAGTGCCCTCTTCGAGTTATCCCATGTGAATTTCAACATGCTGGCTGCGATGAAAGATTCATTCACAAGGACCTAGCCATACACTTGAAGGAGGACTTGCCGAAGCATCTCCGTCTTCTTTCTCTGAAGTGTAAAGCGCTGGAGGAGAGTAAAGCGGAGGTTGAGGAGAAATGTTCTCAGATTGAAGGAGTGTGTATGACCCTCCAGCGAGAGATGCTCAAGATCTCTGCAGATCTCGCTGAGTTGAAAGTTGAAGTGAAGAGGAGTGCAGCACGTGGCAGGCTTGCTTCGGCTTCCACGGCCAATTGATACGAGACTATGTTCTGATACACACTTGCTTATTTATATCAACCCAGCTGGACTGGTCTCTGCTCTTGTATATAATATAAATGGAAGACATAATTATACGTATCACTACTTACCATCTGACACCATTTTCTTACTTTGGTACTATAAATATGTATCGCATTGACTTAAATTTAGTGCATGCTCATAATATTATACATATGTTGCGTTTATGGGTTTTCTGACCTGTCTTGTATCTGACTGTTCTAAACTGTTGTGTTTTTGTTTTGTGGCTGTAAGTATGTTAACATTTCTGAGTGGCTGCATTGTCATCAATACTGTTTTGGTGTCAAATGTGGCAAGAGTGAAAAACATTAAAAATGTAAGGAGGTGCACATATTATACTAATGTAGGGAAAGCAGAGTGGCAAAAAGCAAGGAAACATGGGTTGATAGCATACACGTAGAATGGTTCAGTCTCCTGACTTCCACCAGGTGTGTAACGTCCCAATAAGGTGTTCACTTTAGAAGCCACCAGCTTATTGAAAATGAAAGTCAAGCTGTCATCTGCTTTCTGTTTTCAGACAGGAATGTCTTCAGTGTCCTCCGTCATGGGCATGGCATGTAGGACAGCTTCGTTGTGGATTATAATGTTGGACGAAATATTAAAAGTGAAAATATCACTCAAATTATATTGATATGTATACTAGGAGAACAGCAAAAAGTAGGGAAGCAAGGTAGTGATGATTCGTAGCCACAAAACAGTTCGGTTTACAACCGCACCCTACATATGGACAGCGAGAGTTGGCACTTAAAATCCATGCATTGATGATTCATATACTTTCCGGCAAGATAGAAAGGGCCGCTAAAAAGAGGTTTACGCTGGCAATTGAAGACGCCATGAATGGGCAATATAGCGATGTTATTGCGTGCCCATGATATTAAGAACACTACCTGCGATAATCGTATTGTGGTGGTTACAATTGTCGTCATATCATTTTCACATTGAGTTAGTCATTCAGTAGCTGAAATTTCATAATTAGTGCATGCACATGATCATGTATGTGATATCGTAATACTGACAAGAGAAGGTTTCTTCGCGAATTCGATGAGACATTCGGTTACGATATGTGTGCTATATGGAATACGTATATGGGAATAGTATTTATGTAGGTGCACGCATGTGTGTAAGAAGGATCTCATCATCAGTAAATTCTGTTTGCATCTTTCTGCTGCAGATTATGCAACAAATGGAAGCTGCTCTCATCAACACAATAGCCACCATGCTACAGAATGGAGTCATTGGTAAGAATAACCTTCTGGAATACATGTACAACTCTTGTTCCTCTTTGATGGACACCTTGTGTTCATAGGAGATCCCTAAATGGTGCCGGCTTGTTCTCTTCCCGTGTTGGGTACTTACGAGCTGCTGTGTATGTATGTATGTACCCTCCATTGGCACAGTCGTTTCTAACTTAGCCAATCCCAAGCCAACTGTTGTCGTGGATGGATCACCAGCCATATATGGTGACCCAACCCAACCAGTCGCTCACTGGTGCCACTGATGTTCACAGTGCAATGGTGTCTGCGAGCAGTGAGCCCAACCTGAAGCGGAATGCCTGCCTCAGGAGGTGGTGTTTGAAAGTCATCCTAACTCAATTGTATCATGTTGCATGGTCATATCAAAGAAGCTGCCATTGAGTACAATTCCCATGTACACCTGCCGCCTTTGCTTGTACGAGGGGTATCACTACATGTGGTTGCTAAGCAACACTGCAGGACTAGCCAGGCCTGCATGACCAGACTAATTGGTGCTATTTAACCAATTACGTAGGATACCGGATACCGGCCTGCTGGACCATGGCTTCTTGGTGGTGGATGGGCTTGGCCTTAGTTCCAGGCATCTGCTCAGATGCTCCACCACTCTGCCACGGCTGGGAGATAAAATCTTGGTGGATGCCTGGGTTACGTAGCTTAGGGATGGCTGTGGTACCATCCTGGGTGAAATACTCCGGATAGTACAACTGCCTTGTCAATGATACAACTATTACCTTTGACAGCCTGCTCTGCGCCTAAGCCTGTCTAAATCCTTATCGCTCTTTTGTGACTTTCTTAGTCAAGTCCAAAGAGCTATATATAGTAATCCCAGTAGGCTATAAATAGTAATCCCAGTAAGCTATAAATAGTAATCCCAGTAAGCTCTTGCTTCATCCCAAACGTGACAGGTTGTACTAGTTAGATGTAGGCAATTGAGTCACTACCCCCATGCCCACATGCACAGCAAGGGGTAGAGTGATTGCTGTGTCTGTTAATTTGTTGGTCAGTAGGTCAGTGGACACAAAATGAGGTGGAACATTCTCAGCCTTTTGTCACAATGTACAAGTTATGCGCCTGTCTGTGCTGCACCGACATCATTAAATTTTGGCCTACGGTAAACAATATTGAAATCGAAGTGTGGTATTGTTCAATACTTGGCCAGAGAGCAAAAACATTGTTTCACAGATCTTCATACGAATGTTACTTGTGAGGCATATTTTTTTTTGTGTCAAGCATTGCTGCATGCAAACAGCGCATGGTGTAACGTGCTCTACTGGGCACTTGTTGTTGATTGATTAATGAGTTACTGTTATGTGGTGACCCTCCTTCTTCAGATTTCTATGAGGAGATGCTAGCACTGCTCGACCTCTTCACAACTGTCAACGTGTCCCCTCAAATGTGGCAGATGCTGTTTATCATATACGATACCTTCACCACAGATGGATTTGACTACTTTACTGGTAATGTAATTGGCTAGGTACATGTACGTACGTATGTACGTAGGAAGTTAATGCAGTGACACATATCATTCCATTAGCTACATAAGTTACCAATTTAGTGGATGTGATGTGCTGTGTGATTATTACGAGCCTGGGGCATAAAATGAAGTCCTAACATTTAATTTAGGTTTGTAATGGTGGACATATTGATGCCCAAAACAGCTGCTAGCCGTAGCACTGTGTGTGCCTGTGATAAGGCTCTGGTCTTTTCTGTAACAGACGTCAACTTCATGGTGCATTAGATATAAGAATGCTGTCTTGCTTCCTCAGAAATGATGTCGGTGCTGTACAACTTTGTGAGGGTGGATACAGATACGTTTCTCTCCAACTCCAAGCACATTGAGATCGTCATTTCCATGTGTAAATCGGTTAGCCCCTCCCACCTCTAAATTCCATTGGTCGTTTGAAATGGCAGATACTTGACTTGCCTAGTTCAGGACCTCATTCTATTAGCAGTCCGTGTTTAGTCAGTTGGAAGAATATTCGATGCATGGAGGGCTGTGAGATGAAGCATCCACTGATTCTTGTACCCACCCATTCATCTCCAGATTCTCTCTGGTGACCCTGGAGAGGATTCCCAGGTGCACGCCTGCAAGCTTCTGGAGGTCACGATACTCCAGTGCGAGGGAAGAATAGACACTGTACGTATGTGTATGTGTGTATGTGCTTAGGTTACAGAATCCCTTGAAAGCCAGGAAGCCTTCCTGGCTACTCACCTACTTCTGGCTGACTCAGCATGAAGCTGGAGAAGCCTTTCTGGCTAAGTACTAGCTAGTACTTAGGAACTCCCTAACACATTAGTTGGAAGCCATTTTGGCTGGCTACTGGTATTATGTATCTACTTCAGCATCACACAAAACAACAAAATGCTACTTTCTTGTGATGTAGGGACTCGCGTACTTATGACTCAGCATGACAAAGAGAGAAAGGAGCTAGTAGCTAGCTGTATTGTGGTAGTATTCGTACGTAGGTAGCTAGCTTTTTTGGCTAGGTAGTGTCTCACCTTTAATTTAGCCGACTCAGCATGACCAAAAAAAACCCGAAGAAGCTATGGTATGCATCTTCAAATATGACACCATTGTTTGGATCCCCTTTCCACTAATGCGTTTGTGGGGGTGATTCACCACAAACCAGAAGGCTTCTTGACAGAATTGGAGAATTGGAATCCATCTTCCAGAATTCGCCTTCAGAGAATCGGAAAGCTAGTTCAGAGAACTAGAAGATTAGTATTCGTACGTAGGTAGCTAGCTTTTTTGGCTAGGTAGTGTCTCACCTTTAATTTAGCCGACTCAGCATGACCAAAAAAAACCCGAAGAAGCTATGGTATGCATACTGTTGAGCAAGCTCAAGCAGAATTCTTCTTCCAAAGAAAGCTGGATTTGTATGTACATGCAATTCAGAGGGAGCTTTGTTTATGGGTCGTCCATAGCTACTTTGCATGAAGAGCTCTGTTTGTGCAATTTTGTGGCAGAGACCCAACAGAGTGGTTGTTGTCATTTTATGTGCCCTTACCATTATGCTCATAGTAGGTAACTAGAACCCTTTCTGGCTGGGTGGTAGGGACAAGCGCATTATGCCAGCATTGCTGTGACAGTTTGAAGTACTGAAAAGCATGAGGCATTATGCCAGAGACGCTCTGCCATAATGACTTTATATACTAAAATTTGTGTTTGCATGGCTAGTGTACTTGGCAATTAGGTTAAGCACCAAGCTGTGATCAGAGACGTATACAACACACTGTGTGAACCTTGCGTATATTATCTGTAGCTAAAAATGCGTTTGGGCATAATTGGGAATCCACACAGAATAATGGGGGGTAATTTGAGAATGTGCCTGGTAGGTAGGGGATTCCCCTACTTCAGCTGACCCACAAACAGAGAAACCTTTCTGGCTGGGTACTCACCTACTTGAGACATGGCTTCCTAATTGTGATAGAATGCCTCAAAATTCCTGCATCCACTTGGAATTGTTTGCCACAACCCACTCCTCTCTAGAATGAAGTACTTTGTACTCATCTTTCTGATCAGATGGAAAATGCTCATTCTTGACTTTAGCTATGAATATGTGTTCTATACCCAGAATTTCAGTATTGATTCCAAAAGCATTGTATTTGGTACCAATAATGAATTTCTGGGCACATTGTGCAGGTGCATTGGGCGTTACATTTAGTTCTCAAGTGTACAAGTTTGAATGTACCGTAGTTGCCATTAATTTCGTGGTGGGGAAATTTTTGCGGTATTTGCAAATGAAGTAAGACTGCGAATATTAAATGCGCGAAGTATATTTTCCATAGCTAGTCGCTAGGCATAGCAGTTACTGTCCTTGGTGTTCCTGGGCTCACGCTCACACAGTGGCTCTTTCCCGGCAGTTGCTTCGCTGTAGATGTGGTAGTCACGCATACACAGCTCAATCGCTAACTCATCCTACGTAGCTCCATCGGCGTTATTACGGGTGGAATGAATTTTTTTTTTTGGCAGGAAGTAATCATCAAAAATTTCCCTCCGCAAAATATCATGTTTAGTGGCTAGACCGCGAAATTATTGCCTCACGAAATAATCGGCAACTAGGGTATGTTACTTCTTTTGTATCAGCAAGGTGCGCAAGGAATGACTAGCTGATAGTGCATGCTCATCCTAGTTAACTTCTGGTACGTAATCGTATACATGCACAGACATTCATATAATGGCTAGGGCCTGCACATTGGTTATGAGCCCACGTTATGTCTATGCCAAATACGTCCTAGTTTTTTAGCATACTGGTCAACCATATCACACACAACTCACTCTTCCTTCCCAGTATATCCCCAGCATTACTGAGGCTGCTCTGGGGAGACTAACAAGAGAGAGCAAGACACCAGAACTGAGGACCATGTGCCTGCAAGTGGTCAGTGACAGATGTGATGATTCAGTTATGCCAGTATCGTCATTTGAGCACTGCAATGGACTGAAAGAAAGGGACACATTACCTGGTACTCATGCAGCCACGTGATGAAGTAATAATCGGTCAAGTACAGGCTGTGTACACTTGCACTGCGAAGTCGATTTAGTTGGGGTGCCCTCAGGAGCTACGTATTTGCAGTTTTAGTGCATGACACCCACTCAGTAGAGTATTTTCTGATCATGTGCCTGTCGTAATCAACTGCTTTTGGCAGAGTATCTTTCAATGCATTTACGTCGTGTCCTGCTTCCTTTGGTAACCTGGCACTGCCCTGGACACTCACACCGTTGAGGTAGAGCTCAAGCTTGTAGTCAGAAAGGTAGCGCACAACTGTCAATTCTCCTATTTGCCTTGTTGTCAGGCAGTACTGGCTCTATGAGGGTCTCACCCACTGCACTACATTGGCCTAACTGAATATGGACGTAATAATTATGACATGGATAACCAATTGCATTTGCTGACTACAACCCTCTCCCACTTGTTTGGGTTCATCCTGGGGCTCGAATGACTAGGAAATCTCCTGAGTCGACTGATCGGCTTGTTGTTTTGCAGGCTTGATCAATGCTAAGTGAGGAATGACAGAATGTTAGATGTTAGTGTACACAACACAAATCACTTCACTAATATCAGAAAGTACGTTGTTCAACGGAGCAGTAGTTATGTGATACCATACGAAAGTGGGAATATCCAACTGCTATCTCAAGCATTGTGCTGAGCTGTACAGGTTAGGTTACCAGTAGGATGTATTACAATTTCCATTTGTACTCATAATTCGCCTTTCCTTTACCACCAATTTATCTTTCTTCTTACTCTTATTTCAATCTCTGCTTCCCATGCTGTTACCCCTCTGCCTCCCTCACGTATTCCGTTTCTTTCCAGGTGATAGCTGCCCTTTTCTATAATCCCTCCATGCTGATTCAGCTGTTGGAGAAGACCCACTTTCCCGAGAGCTCAGAGGCCATCACCTCCCAGTTCTTGTCACAATGGGTCAAGGATGCAGACCTCTTCATGGGGTGTGTAGTAGTAAGCTAGAATATTTTTTGGAAAGTTTTACTTCACATACTTGTTCATCGGTGTGTGTAGTATACCTGCTAATTCCTTTTACAAACAAATTTATTCCACGATGAAATCACAGTAAGTGACATCAAACTTGGTAGTGATCACCCAGAGTAATCATCTGCATCATTGTTGCCAGCTTATGCTGTTTTTAGACGGTCATATGATACTGATTTGACTTGTTTTCTCCGCAGTATTCATGACCGCAAGATCTCCGTGCTAGGGTTCTGCTCTCTGCTCCAGTGCCCCGTCAGGCCAGCACCCGTTCTTAGCCTTGCGTCAAAAGTAGTTCCTGCCGTCATATCTCAGTTGGAGAGTCTCGTAGATGCCTACAAATGTGAGTTGAAGTTACCATAATGAGGTGTACGTACATAGTGTTACGAATTTGCTCTCTGCATCTGCAGAATTAAGTAGCAGAGTTTATTTTTTATTCCCTGTACGAACTAGAATATCATTGCACTCTGGTAAGGGAAAAATGAATAATAATTATTGTGCCATGCAATTAATCTCAACTACACGATCATCATCGCTATCATGCACTGACCCAAACGTATAATACTGAAACTCACCTTGGAGGTGTAGATACAAACGCTTTGTCTTCCCACCAGCTGACATTACCCGAACACTCTCTTCGATCTCATTGCCAGTACAGCTCTTACGAAAGATTCTGACTATGCAGCCAGTGACACTTGTGTGCCTAATCTCATCCTGGTGGCGAAGTTGTGAGCACTGTAATTCCTCCCCTTCGGCCACCATATAATATTTCCCCTAGTTAAGGTAGCAGACACCCTTTTACGTTAGGAACAGTCGGGGGCCCCCGATGGTTAAAGGTAACCTAACGTAAAAGGGTGTCTGCTACCTTAATTGGCCCAACTAGATGCTAAGCAACACTGCAGGGCTGGCTGTGCATTCACCCTTGCACGCAATGAAGAAGCCACTACATGGCTTCTTCATGGGTACGATGTGCAGCATCCTCGGGTTAATGACTCAGAATATTCAACCACAAAGAATCAAGATTATAATCCTCTAGTCTCGTTCCCTGGCTCCTCCCCAGCTTTTGTCACACACTGTACAAAAAAATAACCGGAGAGAGAGCCTGGAAGATCTCATCACGTGCATGATGACGTACTATGCATGTTTTTGGTAATTGATAAACCTTCACTGCTCATTGCTTATTAATGGTACATTTACCCACTCATGGCTGCAATCTCAGTGGTGGCTGAGGAGGACGATGACGAGGACGATGATGAGGAAGAAGATGGTGACATGGACGAGGAGGAAGGTATGGACATAGCGCAGACAGTGCCATCCATCTCCTTGTATCCATGCACAGTATCACTATGTTGTACGTCACTCATACATTTAGCCTCATTCCCAGGCCCTTGCATGCAAAGTTGCAAACAACTTGACAAGGTCGGCCTTAATATCCCAGAAATTCTGGATAATGTCTGTAATCTCTATGGTTACCATTTGTAAGTTAGCCAGGGTTGCTAGTAATCCAGTGCAGTATACGTAGCACTACTTGTGATGTAGTTCTGGTGATATCCTGGCCGGATCTCTTTCTGGTGGAGTGCCCTATCATCATGCATGTGGATTTGTCCTACGTCATATGCCCCTCCCCCTTCTATTTGGCCTAGATCATTACACACATGCACTTGCAGTGGATACCAGGCCCTTCCTTTTTCAGACGGGGTGGCGTGGGGCCTGGGTACAGGGCCAGCTCCACACATATCACACACATACATGCCTCCCTCTCTCCTCCCCATGCACACACACACACACACACGCACACACACACACACGCGCACACACACACACACACACACACACACACACACACACACACACACACACACACACACACACACACACACACACACACACACACTCCTCCCCATACACACACACACTCCCTCCCCATGCACACACACATGCAAAAAATAAAGGGAAGGAACTCGACAGTGAAGAGGATGATGTGGATGAGGAGGGTCAAGAATATCTAAAATTACTTGTGAAAAAGGTCATTTCATTGGGCTTTCAATCATAATTGTTGCTATGATGTCCTTATTCCATTGCCGTGGGTATAGCTTAGTTCAACATCAGAGGGTTTTATGGTATGCATCAAATGACACCAAACTTTGAGTGTTTTCCCATCATTCATTTGCGGTACTGCCACAAATCCTTCTTCCGAGAATTGATAAGCATCTTTCGAAGAAGTGGAAAGCTTGTTGTAAAGAGCACTGTGTTTGTATGCATTATTTTTCCGAAATGCAGTGCAGCATAGCATGTATATACAGGTCTTCCAGAGCTTTGTTTTCACCTACCGGAGCTGTGTTTAGGACTTCCAGGGCTTTGTTTGTAAGCAGTTCCACTAACAGGTTGCATTTAAAGATGCGTACCCTAATTCAATAGACTGTGCTTCAAACCCTACAACTACAATTGTGCTACTCCAAACAGGCAGCCAAAGTGGCTGGGGAAGGTGATGCTGACGGTGACTCCGACAGCAGTGACGAGATGGCTCAGACGCTGATCGAGATTGACTATGAGACTGTCATTGACGATGAGGATGTGGTGGATGAGTTTTGTGTCTTCAGAAGCATGTTGGAAGGTACTCACACACGGCTTATAGATTATGAGAGATAGCTGTATAATCTGTGGTCAGAACAACCAGAGTTGATGCCGTTTCAGTGGGCTGTCACTGCTGTGTATACGTGTTATCTACGAGGCAAATGATGGGGTAGTAGCTGAGCACTGGACTACTCAGGTAGGCAAATGATGGGGCTGAGCGCTGGACTGCTCACGTAGGTAAGTGATGGGGTAGTAGCTGAGCGCTGGACTGCTCATGCAGGCAAATGATGGGGCTGAGGGCTGGACTGCTCACAAGCGCTCAGCTACTACCCCATCACTTGCCTATGTGAGCAGTCCAGCGCTCAGCTACTGCCCCATCATTTGCCTACATGTGCTCAGCTACCACCCGATCATTTGCCTACATGAGCAGTCCAGCGCTCAGCTACTACCCCATCACTTGCCTACATGAGCAGTCTAGCATTCAGCTACTACTCCATCATTTGCCTACGTGAGCAGTCCAGCGCTCCGCCCCATTATTTGCCTACGTGAGCAGTCCAGCGCTCAGCTACTACCCCATCATTTGCCTACGTGAGCAGTCCAGTGCTCAGCTACTACCCCATCATTTGCCGACGTGAGCAGTCCAGCGCTCAGCTACTACCTCATCATTTGCCTACATGAGCAGTCCAGCGCTCAGCTACTGCCCCATCATTTGCCTGCGTGAGCAGTCCAGCGCTCCGCCCCATCATTTGCCTACGTGAGCAGTCCAGCGCTCAGCTACTACCCCATCATTTGCCTACGTGAGCAGTCCAGCGCTCAGCTACTACCCCATCATTTGCCTACGTGAGCAGTCCAGTGCTCAGCTACTACCCCATCATTTGCCTATGGACTGCTCACATAGGCAAGTGATGGGGTAGTAGCTGAGGAAGTGAAGCTACTTGTTATAGCTCACCGACATCTTGCATGCCGGTGGATTGCAGGAACCTTTGGATGCCACATGTTTGACATTGCTAATGAACTGTGGAATGTCACTGTAAGTTGTAGTGCTCTGTTCGTCCACTGCAAGTGGCCATCTGGAGGGTAAGAACTGTGAACTGTGAGGCCAGTATGTTAAATCTCAAAATGATAATTATGACTGAAAACATGATAGTATGTGTGTATTCTCCACCTCACTAGAGTTGGCAGTTACCAATCAGGAATGGTACACCGTGCTGACGAATGGGCTCTCCCCAGAGCAGACAGAGAAAATACAACAACTCTTTGTAACTGCAGAACAGAAGAAAGCTGCTAGAGGTACGTATGTTCAGTATTCATTAATTTGCTCACTAAGGAAACAATTTGCCACCAATACACCAGACCTAGTCTTGTTCCCAGAGGTATTGAACGAGTGTATTTGCCTTTCCTGAGCTGAAGGCGTGGGAAATTCTACTCAGGAGTGCAATATTGCATCCCACCCATGTAAACTTTGCAACGTAAACTGGATGGTAAATGTTAAGGTAGGAAGCACGGCATCGGCGAAATCGCGCAATTTTGCTCATGAATAATTAATGAGATGACATCACTCGCATACGGTTATTTAGAGTTATTCATCTGTTTACGTTTTCCCATGGCGGCAACCGGAATAAACAAGGGGGGCTTCTCTCTTTGATGCGGCTAGCGGCCCTTTCGAGTTTCAAATCGGTACTCTGATGTGGCCGTGCGGTACTTTGAAGATTTGTTTGAACACTCTTTTTTTTTTTCTTTTTTTTTTTTTTAAGTAAAGAGCTATTCTGGCTTATTGAATGTAGCGATGGGCTATCTGAGTGTGAATAGCTAGGTGGAGTGAGCAGGAATGTTTGTGGGTCTGCTGAAGTGGCCGAAGAACAGCCTGGAAAGTGAACAGCCTCCGACAGCTCCCTGGCCAAGGTACTCTAGAGAGTTGACCTTTCGGCATGACAGGCCCCGCCCATTTTCGTGTTAGGGCGAATTTGGCTGGTTTGGTAGCTGGACTGGGCTGGTGAGAGGGAGTAGATGTGTGGCCAAAACTCTGTAACCGAGAGGTTAACGTGGAAAAGCATCCCTTGTTTTGCAGGGGGTAGGTTGACCTTTTGGAAACTGGCCTTGGCTTGAGTCGGTTTTAGTTGGTGTGCGTGGAATTTTTTTTGAAAGCCTAGAGTAGCCAAACCTCTGTTTTTGAGGGTGGCAGTGAGTTTTGGGCTGTAGCCTGCAAGTGAGGAGAGCAGGTGGTAAATCCATCCGTAGTTTTTGGGCCTGTTTTGTGTGTGTATTGATGATGGGGTCAGAGTGTGGGTGGGGCCTTGGAGAGGGTCCAAATTTTCAGTTTCGTAGAGGGCCTTAAAATTGAGTTTTTAGGGCATTTTCAAGCAGAGGGAGCAGTTTGATGCAAAGTATTGCTGAAACTTGTGTACGCTTTGATGCTGCCCATTTATGCATCAACTTGGTTTCGGAGATCACGGTACCCATGTTTACTACCTTAAAGCAAACCACGTTTATTTAGTCAGCTCACCAAAACAATCGATTTACGTCCACTTGATTTCCAACATATACCTTGGAGTATACGGAATGGGATGGGACTGATGATGGACAATGGCATTCCCCTTGTTTCTTTGCTTTTCAAGTGTTGACAGGCCATCATCACTAATTGTTTTGTACTTCCAGGGGTGGGATCCAGGAAAAATTTTAAGGGGGGGCTATCATCCCGCGACAGGCGAAGGTAGTGAACAGAGGCGCGTAGTGTCGAGCCAATCCTCGCAATTTTTTCACCGTCATTTTCCAGTCGTCTAGATAGGCTCTCGTAGCACCTTCGTGCTTTTGCACTGCACCCACTGCTTTCTGGTTTCTGTGTCGTCCACTCTCGACGCGGAAAGGTAAATGTGACTAGTCGTGAAACCAATATCACAGTCCAATGAAGATTCACCGTGCACGTGGTCTACAAGTGGAAAGGGGGGGGGGGGGGGGGGGCTACAGCCCCGTGTACCCCCCCCCCGGCCCTGACTTCCTCGTAATATTTATATATTATACAGTGTGTACAGGGAAATATCACAAGTCTGTTGCCGTATTGTCACGAGTGCCGCAGGCACGAGTGACAATACGGCTACAGACGAGTGATGTTTCCCAGTACACACTATATAATAATACATTTATCATATTTCCAGACCCTGCGGCCATAGGAACGCGTCAATATCGCGGCCTTGGTAACGGTCGCGGCTTGGCAACAGTAGTGCCTCCCAATCAGCGTACCATGCAGTTCTATGAGCATACTAACAGTACAGCCTCGTTCCCAGGCCGCGTCGGACTTACCGTGCAACTTGAAATGGCCGACCACGACTTGGTTTGCAGTTGGAGTCTGAGAAGCAGGCCTCTTGTCTTTCTTTGATACGCGAGCCTAGCCCCCGAGCAAGTTGGCCGCCGCCCCCTACTAGTAGCTATAGCCATGCCCAGTCCACACCTCCATCCGCTCTAGCAGCAGTAGGTTCCAGGCCAGCATCTTGCATGCAACTGGTACTATATCCTTCATCTTGAATTCCTTGTGTTATGCATCTATCATTAATGCATTGGCGCCATGGCAATAACATTCATGCCCTAGGGGGACGCGATAACCCACAGAGCTACTAGGGTGATATGGGAAAATATCACCCTAGTTGCTCTGTCTAGCATTTGCCATACATTCTCTATGGGAATAGCCATATCAGACTGTGTTGGAAACATGATATATTATACTTTCAACTTGCAGAGTCTCGCAAGATTGAACTAGCTGGAGGGTACCAGTTCAGTACAATTCAAGTGCCAAACACTTTTGTATTTTCATCACCCACTTAGAACTAATACTGTGTACCATATTATTTGTTATGACAAAAATCTTGTATCTTTTGGACCATATTATATAAGACTTAATATGTATTTGTGTACATTATTAGTGTGTACAAGTCGTGTATGTTATTTGTTCCTTGGGCTCAAATGTTGCACGGTACGTCCTTAGTCCTTGCTCCATGGAATCTGAGGAAAGTGGTGCCGATGTTCCATGTATAGCATAGGTTCAAGGAGTTGGTACATCATAATCATTACATATACAAGTAGCTTTCTCGCTCAGCTACTTCCCCCTCGTTCGCCTACCGTGAGTAATCGGCGCCGGTGTCATGGGGAATTTGGCACCCCCGATTTATGGCACCCCCGATTTTTGGCACCCCCATGCTAAATACCCTAGGGAAATTGGAACCCCCAAGCAAAATACGCTGAGGGAATTTGGCACCCCGCGGTGCACCCCTTGGGGAATTTGGCATCCCGTTACAATACAGCTGAACGTATAGCGAATCAAAGCTAGGCATTGCTGAACCTATAGTGACCTTATCGGAAGGTGTCAGTCATGGAAAATGTATTAAAGAAGCTTGCAATGCGCTACTAGTCACAATAACAGGATGGCGGAGATCGAACTTGGAACGGCGGACGGTTCGGATGAGATCAAGGTCTACGATGAAGTGCAAGACTATTTAGCCCGAAACAGCGACGAAGGTTGAGAACAGAGCGTGTGCCGTCGATTGTTATGCGGTTTGCTGCCTGGGTGAGCTACAAGACTGATTTCGTGTCTGTGATGACGACGTTGTGTCTCTGCTGACGATGGTCTCTATCCTTCTATGGATATCAGAACCCTGCGGGTCACTTGATGGAAGTGGAACAGAGCGTGCTAGCTGTTCTAACCAACTGATCATGTGTGTGTGTTGTATGCCTTCTGGGCCATGAATGATTGAGTCCAATATCCAGTCCAAAATCCAGTCCAGAGTCCAGTCCATGGTCCAGTCCAGAGTCCAGGTTTTGCACTAACCCGTTGCTGCTAGGCCTGAGCTAATTATTCACAAACATTTCCCCATTATTTTATTTGAATGTTCTTGACAACTTAGCCCATCAACTACCTGTTATTCACAAAATATTTTTGACATTGTGATCGACTTTTCGTTTACGAGCCAACTCAGATGGCTTGGGGCTCCGTAAGCGGTCTAGCAGAGACACACAGGAGGAGGTAGACTTGTGTTCTGTAGCCTCTGTTCCTGTTTTGGAGCTCGAAAGCGACGAAAGGTCGCCAAAGCACTCCACATCAGACTCACAAAAACTGAAACTACATGCCCACTAATAATAATTATTTCCGTTTTCTGGCCCGATTATTTGCGAATAATATGCAATTTGGGTAAGTCCCTATTATTCTGCAAATTATGTGCGCATAATTAGCTCAGGCCTACTAGCAGCGTTAGCTAGTGCGATGACTGATTATAGAGGAGCAAGCACTTCGGTGGCAGTGATTGGCGGTGGCTTGGTAGGTCCCCTCCACGCCATTCTACTGGCCCAGAAGGGGCTCCATGTCGATCTATACGAGGCAAGGAAAGACATTCGACGGCTCCAGCATACTGGTGGACGCAGAATCAACCTAGGTTTAAGCGTGCGTGGGAGAGAAGCGCTGAGAGCTGTAGGATTAGATGACACTGTGCTCGACAGTGCTATTCCTACGAATGGCAGAATGATCCACTCTCTGTCCGGGGAAATGTATATACAGCCCTATAGGAAGGACCAATGTGTATACTCCATTGATCGGCAGAAGTTGAGTGAACTGCTGCTCACAAAAGCAGAAGCCAAGCCGGGAGTCTCAATTCATTTTGAACATAAACTGACTCGTGCAAATCTTGAAGAGAAAACTTTAGTCTTTCAGGTGGGGAACCAAAATGTTCAAGAAAAAATTGTCAATACTGATTTCGTTTTTGGTTGTGATGGTGCGCACTCGACTGTACGACGGCAGATGATGCGATGGGGGAGGCTCAATTATAGCCAAGAGTACATTGAGCACGGCTACAAGGAACTGACTCTGCCACCTACTGCAAGTGGAGGGTTTGCCCTTGCCACCAACTACCTTCACTTCTGGCCTCGAAACAAATTTTTGGTGGTTGCGCTCCCCAACCAGGACCGCACATTCACCCTGGCTCTTTTCATGCCATTCAGAGTCTTTGATTCAATTGAAACGGAGGAAGATCTCCTTGTGTTCTTCACGAAGCACTTCCCGGACTTGGTTGATAAGATTGGGGTGGAACGTCTGTCTCAGGATTATTTCCGCAACCCGACCGGAAGACTTATTTCTGTCAAGTGCTATCCGCACTTCATGGCTGGAAGTACAGTAATCCTGGGTGATGCAGCCCATGCCGTGGTTCCCTTCTACGGTCAGGGGATGAATGCCGGATTTGAGGACTGCCTCACATTCTACAACCTCCTGGAGCAGTTTGATAATGACCTTCAGAAAGCAGCTGCCAAGTATTCTGAAACACGCTGGAAGGATTCATATGCCATTGCTGATCTGTCCCTGAATCGCTACATAGAAATTCGGGAAAGAATCAACAGTCCCATATTTCTTCTGCGCAGGTATCTTGACAATATCTTGCATGCCCTTTTCCCAAGAACATTTATTCCTCTGGAAACCATGGTGATACACACAAGACTCCCATACCACACTGCCATTGAGCGAAATCAGAGCCAGACAAGTATCATCAACAAGACACTATTGTTCTTGACCATCTCATCTTTAATTGTATTAGGATACGCTACTTTTCGCTACAAAATGTATATATTAGCCTAATAAACCTTTACTCCGTGCATGGTCGTATACAACCATTTGCCATTGTTTCAGCTTATTGAGCAGCTGTTATGAGTGTTAACTACAAGTGTTCGTAATATGTAGGTGGCTGAAATTCGCATTACAAGTGTTGTTTTTTTCTTATAATTGAAAATATTACACAAGGCACATGAAATGGACATAATGACAATGTACATGTAGCTAACAGACTCTTGAAACAATAAACAATGTTAAGCAACCATAACATTATTTTGCCACAAATCACTTTATAGTGTGGATGGGCATAATATTAGGCACATGCTGTGTAACAGCCACTACTCTAATCTTAGCTTGTTGTGGTCTATGCAGCCAAGAAGAAAGATTCTTATTAGCCATTTATGCAAGTGGTCTATATAATACAATGTGGACCAGTGAATAGGGGTAGCTATTTACTACATATCCAAGATTCTATCAATAATACGATTTGTGCGATATATATTTTTTGTATAAACGCTAATCTAGGACTTCATTTTACTATTATGGATGCAAGATGATCTACCATGAATAGCCGCTAAACCTCGATGATAAAAATATTTATATCCTATACTATAAAGATACAACTACAGAACAATGCTGGGCCTTATGTTTCATTGGTAAGCTTAGACATATAATTATACAGCTAGGCATTGCAAACCTTTCTATTATAGAATTTCAAGCAGTGGACTATATACCAGCAGCCAGGCATATAGCTAGCTAAGCTCAGCCTCACTAGCAATGTCTTGCAATCCAGTAAATAAATCCCTAACAACCTGTATGTGCATGAAGTTTACAGACGTCATTGCATGAGACAGCAAGAAGCTTTAAGGTTACGATGTACAATTCGATAAATGTTTTTGCTGGTAACTTTGCCGCTTTATATCTCAGGAACTATAACAGATATCAATCCGAAACAAGTTGCATTCCAATTTTCCAACACTACATGAAAGAAGTATGAACACCTGGAACAGGAAAGTAAAATGCCTCAAGGCATTTGGACCTAGGCAAATAGACTCACTGTACAAGCGCTTTTGCGCCAAATTACTGAGAGGCAGAGGGTAGCCCAACCCTCAAAAATTCTCCAGCACTAGTACATAGTATTTGCTAGGTCGTGACGAAGAGATATTCGGCGATCTGTGTCTACTTTTAGCTACATGTACAAAAACTTACCGGTTCAGCCAGGATGAGCATTCTGTAGGCGGATCAACTGACTTATACGGACAACATGGATAATTAGTACCTGCCCTGTCCCTAATATACCCTAAGTATTGTGTCCGTATAAGTCAGTTGACCCCTGTAGGCATGCATAGCCTCCGTTTTATGCCCCAATTTCGTGATATCGCTTCGTGCCGCCCTGCAAAATACATCAGGCTACACGTGCAGCAAGTCAAAATTCATGAGAAACAATTTCCCTTCGTTATATTTGGCGCAAGGTTTCAAATACTGTAAGGTCTCATTAGTCTGTTGTTAATTGAGTTTGTACCGCGTTTACATGTACCGCTTCCGCTATGAATAACATTATCTCATTGTTTTATGTAAACAAACTGACAGCTGCCTCCTAACTGTTCATCGTAACCTTAATTGCCAGGCTGACGAACAGCAACATGGAGGTTGTAAAGGACTCAGGATGTTTGTTAAAACTGAACTGAAACCGATCCAGGCTATTACTTTGCCAGAATTTTATTAGCTAGTCTTATTAGTAATCACTCAGCAGCTACATGCATTATGCCAATATCTTAGCTAAGCTAGCTACCCACTTCGCATTGGTTTCTATACACTGTATAGCTTAAACCGCATGCACCAGTCCGATTGCTTTTAGACCTCCACCCATGCAGACTTAACTCTTTACGGGCCAAATTCTTTCTCTAGGTCATTTTCAGTCTATGGAACATGCACTTAAACATACCCTAATTTCTGTTCCCTGGCACTGCTGGGCTCGAAACTGCTCACACAGGTAATTTCAGCTATACTGAGCATGCAATCAAGCCTCCCGAGAAATGCCAACCTGCCGTAGCTGAAAAACGGGCGATGTATGCTGGAAATAGAGGCCCTACAAGGCAAGACAGCTACTTTCTAAGTCCATTTATGCCAAAAACGGCGGAAATGGCCCTCCCAGTGCCGACCAAGACCTTTCTATCGCGAAGTCCAGACACAGCCATGCTGTTTGCACCCTCCGGGTGCACCCACCCACCTCCCCCTGTCCCACCCTTTCTGCTGTCGCAGAACCTATCTCCCAAGGACATTGCCAGATGTGACATCATGAAGCTGAAAGTCTCATGACACCTTAAGGCGTCATTAGCAGGGAAAGGGTTAACCTCTTGGGGGCTAGCCACCCTATCTCTCGCCCTGGTTAGATTAAACGGTAAGCCTCTGTGCAACTTGAAATGCCATTGGGAATATTAATTATGAGAGATGCGCACAATCAGAAACCCCCTCAGAAGGCCAGAAATCCCCAAAATTTCCTGGGGGTGCCCCCAGACCCCCCCCCTACAGCAGCTCGCTTCGCGCGCATTTCTTTGCACCGGTCATGGGTATGACTGACTTCAAAATCCATTCTTTGACTTTTATCTCTTGTGGCAGGAGTTCTGATAAACATGCCCCGAGTTTTGGTAAATACGCCCTGCTTTTGGAATCCATAGAATATGCTGAACTAGTTGACTGCTCCTTCCGTGACAACCTTGGCACTGCACTTCTAGTAGCTACATCACACCAACATACTAACAGAGAACAGAGTTCACAAATAACCACTGTGATCATGAGGGATTCACACCTAACTCCTGCGAAGGAGGATGTGGCATCACTGCTTTTCATAGCAACCTAATTTTCACTGGCAACACAACTTTCCTTAGGAATCATGCAACTATTTGCTCAGCAGGAATCCATGTGACCAACTGTAGTCTGAGTTCCACTGAATTTATCCACTTCATAAACACCTCACTCACAGCTCCTCAAGCACTTGCCAGTATAAGTTCTGGTGTAGCAATCTGGTCATCAGCAGCTCTCTGAACATCACTGGAACCTCCAACTTCATCAGCAACATAAACCCAGGATTCAACAAGTCAGCAGACTTCTGCTATTGTGCTGTGATTTATGCAGGTGATGACACATCACTGAGTTTTACTGGAACTAGCAACTTCATCAACAACTCAGCAGAGTGGGGTGGTGCAATTGCTGCAGTTTACAACACATCACTGAGTTTCACTGGAACTAGCAATTTCATCAACAACTCAGCGGACCATGGTGGTGGTGCGATTGCTTCAGACTCCAACACATCGCTGAGTTTCACTGGAACTAGCAACTTCATCAACAACTCAGCAAGGTGGGGTGGTGCAATTGCTGCAATTTACGACACATCACTGAGTTTCACTGGAACCAACAACTTCATCAACAACTCAGCGGACCGTGGTGGTGGTGCAATTTTTATAGTTGAAAGCACTTTCACTGGAACTAGCAACTTCATCAACAACTCAGCAGAAGAGGGTGGGGGAGTGCTTCTGGTGAACTCCACTTTATCCATTTCATCTAACACAACCATGTACTGGGAGAGCAATCGTGCAAGGTTAGGAGGAGCAATTTGTGTTCGTGATAGTAATAAGTTAGTTTACTGTACTCAACTTGACATACCTACAACAAAAGGTGAATGCTTCATTCAACTCCCAGGCCAGAACCTGTCCAGTGGTATTGATGCCCATTTTGTTTTCAAGGATAACTCTGCCAGTGTTGCAGGCACTGTGCTATATGGTGGCGCAATAGATAACTGCAAACTTACTGACCTGGAACTGTATAGGTCTGGTGAAGTGTTTGACATGTTAGTCCACATTGATAACGACAATACAAGTTCAAGTATTTCCTCTCCTCCATTTCGTATATGTCCATGTGAAAACAACCGCCCTGACTGCAGTAAGTCAGACAAGTTTTTCGCAGTGTATCCTGGTGAAACATTCCAGATTTCTATGGTTGCAGTTGGACAGAGAAATGGAAGAGTTCCTACAACAGTCCGAGGTCGTTTGACTTCTTCAAATTGGTGGTATTCATTGACAAACATAGGTAACCTTCATCCTCATCAGTACCTCCAGGCAACACTTAATACTTGCACACGACTCAACTACACTGTATTTTCGCTGCTGGACAGTGTAGTTCTAGAGCTGTATGCAGATGGCCCATGCTCAACTTTCAGCAACGTACTGGCCCTTACCCTGGATGTAAATCACACCTGTCCACCCGGCTTTAACCTTTCAGAGATACAACGATCATGCGTGTGTAATCAAAGACTTGCCGAATACACAAACCACTGTGATATAACTGATGGATTGGGACAAATAACACGCAGTTCACATGACCAATTTTGGGTTGGGTATGACGGTGTATCTAATGCACTAATCCTCCACCCACACTGCCCCTTAGACTACTGTGTCCATCATTCCGTGGTCTTTTCTCTTAACAATACAGACCTGCAGTGTGCATACAACAGGTCAGGTCTCTTGTGTGGAGCTTGCAGGAAAGGATACAGTCTTGTACTGGGTACTTCTCAGTGCATGCAGTGCACCAATATCCATCTTGCCTTGATCATCCCTTTTGCACTGATGGGACTAGCTCTAGTCGTCTTTCTCCTTGTCAGCAAACTGACCGTGGCAACAGGAACACTCAGTGGAATAGTTTTCTATGCAAATATTTTTTCAGTCAACCACAACATCTTTCTACCAATCAAATCAGGCACTTTATCAATCTTCATTGCATGGCTTAACCTTGACTTTGGTGTTGAAACATGTTTCTACAATGGAATGGATGCTTACAGCAAAACATGGCTGCAGTTTGTGTTCCCGGTATATATTTGGGTATTAGTGGGCCTTATGATCTTTGTAAGTCATTTCTCACACAGATTTGCCAAGCTGCTGGGCAACAACCCAGTTTCTGTCTTGGCAACACTCATCTTTCTTTCATATACGAAGATTCTGAGTGTGTTTAATGTCACGTACCTGAACTATCCAGCATACAACAGAGCGGTGTGGCTGTACGATGCAAACATTGACTATCTCAGTGCTAAACACCTTCCTCTCTTCCTATTTGCTCTGCTTGTCTTTGTAGTCTTTCTTCTTCCTTATACACTCTTGCTTTTCTTTGATCAGTGGCTGCAGGCCCTATCACACCTGAGGCTCTTCGCTTGGGTCAACAGCGCAAGGATAAAACCATTTATCGATTCATACCATGCTCCTTACAAAGCACCACATCGCTATTGGCCTGGACTGATGCTTGTGCTTCGCTTTGTTCTTCTTCTAGTCTTTGCCCTCAATACTAAACAAGACCCTGACATTAACCTGCTAGCAACTCTATTAGGAACCGGGACTCTGCAACTGTGGGCCTGGTCTAATGGTGGAGTTTACAAGAACAGTTACCTAGATGCTCTAGAAGGTTCATTTGCTCTGAACCTGATCATCCTGGTTGGTTCCACCATGTTTGTCAATCACTCTGGAGGGAATCAGCTTGCTGTCGGATACACCTCTGTCACCTTAGCACTTGTAACATTCATTGGCATCCTTGCCTTTCAGCTGGCAGATGTGACTGGAATCGCTCAATGCCTCAAAAGGAAGTACATAGACTTGAAAAGACACAGAATGGCAAACAGACCTCTAGAAGCAGAAGTGGAGTCTGAGTCTGATACTGACTCTCTTCCAGACCGGTTGATAAACCCAAACCAGTACGAACTGTTACCACACACTGCACAAGAACACAGAGTTGCTAACCATGCAGAGAACAATGAGGCGGTTAATGAAGAACCGAGAAGGGTAATCACTGTGGACACTTATAGCTCAATGAAATAATTTCCTTTGCAAAACCGATTATCTATTCACCAACAAGTACTGTTTAGCTACAGTGATTTGACCTGTGTGCCTCATTTTACAGTAATTATGTTATGGATTGATCTGTGTGCCAACAAGTGATATTTTTTCATCACTGTATCGACCACTTGTGTAAATGGCTAAGAATCATGCAGCAGGTAGCAGTGGCTGTTGCACAAAGACCTAGGATATAATAGTGACACGTACAGTGTCATGTGCATGTGCATAATTATATTACTATATACACTAGAGCTCAGCCCATCATCACCATAGCCCTTACACTAAGACACAGGACTTCCTCCAGAACTAAGGCTTCAGCTGTTGGTATTGGAAGCTGTATGTCCTCATAAGGGTATAATTATTTTCGTCATTGAGGTTTATTCATTGTTAGATCATCCAGCCATATATTTTAGCAAAGCTAGCAAAGAAGCACATTATAGTTACCCTAGCAAAGTATCTGGGAAAGCTCTGAGTAGCTAATTCGGCAGAGTTTTATCGGCTAGTTTTCCCCTGGTTCCCACAATGAAGCATGAAAGCTGGAGGGCAATTGTTTATGAATACGGTTGGCCTGTAATTACATATGCACTAACACTTCAACTACAAATATAGCTACATAATTATTCACCAACATTTCAACTATAGCTACAAGTAGCTATAATATAGCTACTTGTAATTGAAGTGTTGGTGCATATGTATACATCACAGGCAACCAGTTAGCCTCGTTCCCAGAATCCCAGGCCTTCTTCTCACCCAGTACTGCAAGGGACAAACGCTGCATGGGGTGATAAGGCCAGCACACAGCTTCAAAATACCTATGCAATAGTATAGATTCTGAAGGAAGGACTTCCTGTGTACAATTAATTAATGTGTACACAGGAATAGGCCTTGGCGGATTTTGCTCAAACTTTTACCTATTTTTCTTTTCTTTTTTTCTCCTGTTATTATCCTATTTTTCTTTTTCCTTTTCCAATCTTTTTCAATTATACTGGAAATTTACATTCAATACACACTTGTAAACACTTGAAAACTGATTCTGAGTGACACTGTCGCTGTGACAGCGCATCAACTATCAGGCCACGTGTTGTAATAGTCAATATATGCTTGTGTTGGGGGGCAGTCTAATTGGTAAATTTAAATTAACCTTGCCGGTTTGGGGGGAGGAGGCCCCCCCCCCCCCCCCCCCCCCAACGGCCCTGGAAAAAACACTGTGTATACCGTAAAAACCCCAATTCAATAGGTGTTATACGGTATACACAGTGTAGTAGTCAACATTGCTTCTTCTGACAGTGTTGGTTTCTTTTCAAGTTTACAAATTACAAACCCATTTTGTTCCTATTTTTCTCATCAGAGTCAGAAAGTGTACCTATTTTTCCCAGCATAATTCACTATGCTCAGAAGCACCTATTTTTCCCAAAATTATGCTAGCAAAATCCGCCAAGGCCTACACAGGAAGTATCTTTAATTGGGGAAGCGATCCTTCTTTGCTTGTTTAGTGGCACTGACCTGCAGTCATTTTAGTTTATATAAGTACAAGATAATGGCATGCCAATGTTATTGGTACATATCATGGCTAACTCCACGGCTTATATTCATGCATGGATGGCTGTGGATGCATGTGGTTATGAAGTCTTTTATTGCGTGAAAACATATACTATTATGTAATTATACTGGTCATTATTGTGAGACTTGAGAAGTGCACTGTATAGGATTTGCGAACTTCAACATGCAATCAGTTAAGGTAGCATTATACCTTTACCATTAGGGTACCTTTAACCGTCGGCCCGGCAGTTAAAGGTACCCTAACGGTAAAGGTATAATGTTACCTTAAAATTAATCTCAAGAGGCCATACTGAATATTATAGCACTGGACAACACAGTCCAGCTTCCTGCATCCAATTTATTGGTATGGTGCTCCCTGTCTCCGCCTCAATGTATGTCCCGATGCCAAGACGTCATGCGGCTCAAGCATTTGCACCTTGACCCTACATCATTTTGGGTCTCGCGCATAAGCAACTAGCCCCAGGCTTGCACTCCGAAAGAACGAGGCTACGTAAGCAACGTGTTTCGGCGACAGACCAGGTTAGCTTCGTTCCAGGCTCCTCTCACTGCTCCGTGCGCTCAGGGGGGAGCCTGGGAACGAGGCTTGAACCATGACTGAAGTCACTGTACAATAAGAAGACCTGGCCTCTTTCGAGCATAGGAGCATCGTCGACGTCCATGAAAGAAAATTTTTAAGCACACACTGAACTGCATGCCCAATGAGCTGAACCTTCATGAGCAATTCTGAATTTCAGCCATGCATGCAAGGGCTTAAAATTATGTGTTATCTAGTTGCATCCGGTGGTTAGTTGCACCCAACATTGGCAACATACATGTACGTCGTGTAGTATATCTATGGTTGCAAATGCTATTGGGTTGCTCAATACTCAACATAATTATGGTTGCATGGGGGGTTAAATTGGTGCTGTGTATGGTAATGCCACTGGTTCATAGCCTCGAGGTACCGGGTTCAGATACTTATCCCTCTAATTGAGTTAGTAGGTCAGCTAATTTGCTGGCCAAGTGTACTGGTCTTCTAATCTCAGATAAGGACATTAAATCGTAGGTCCACTCTCGTTTAACGTGCTGCCCCAGGTCTCCTTGAGGTGTCCTTGAATGGCCGGTACAGTGGTACTCAGCAGGGACAACCAACGATCTGAGCTAATTTGCGTTCAGACAAGGACATAACCTTCCGTCTGCAGATCACCTCATGGAGTTCCTTGCATGCATGGCCCATGGGCGCAGCCAGCAGCATAAAGTATGCAGTATTGGGGCAACACCCTACATATTATTATGTGGAAATATAATTATGTAAGATGGGGTTGTATATATACTGAACTGTTTTATGCCATCATCCCTGCTTGTTTTCTTACTTTTTGCTGTTCTGCTATCCCTACATCTCCATACATTTTAAATGTTATTTTACACTTGTATTAAAACAGATTACCAAATACGCAAACAGAAATTTAATAATCTAAGACAACAAAACGGTTACCATACATGACCCAACAAGCAGTAAATGATTAAATCAATGAAGGAAAATATAATGGACAAAAGCAAGGATAGTGCAGTACGTGCACACACCATTAGCAACTGGATAGCGCAGAGCACACACCATTATACCAACTTGATAGAGCAGTCCACCTTTATTCATACCTATTATTTCCTACTAATACCAACTTTGGCCGTGCCATGGGTTTCATCATTGCAGGTCCACATCCTGTGAACCTCTCTACACAGTAACTATACACCTTCTCCAATCTTGGTTGCTTTTCAGTACATGTACAAGGGAATGCAGTTGTGATGCTGGTGAGAAGCATGCAGCCAACTGCATACACTAAGTTTGAATGAATTAGCTATGTACAAAACAAAACAACAAGAGCAGCAACCTATAAGTTTTGTTATGAAAAGTACCTAAAAGAAAAGAACCCAAGAGTGGTCTGTGCAGTTTCAATGAGTCCCTATTACAGTACAAGTGACAAATTGTTGCAGCATTCCGTTTTCTCAATAGTAGCCTATACATACATGTATATGATTGCAGGTGTTGTCGCTATGGTGAGGGTTCCATACATCTTGTGGTTTTAGGATTATTGGCTAGCATTGTTTAGTAGATTCACAATAACTTGATTGCATACTCGGAGTGCCATATGCATCCAGAGTGTACCTAGGCCACCTTTGAGCATCTGTATGAATTCGTAGGAGAGGCATGCCCCCAGACCTCCTTAGAGGCTGGTTGGATAACACTCACTCAAAATTACATCCTGTACCTGGCCTCATCACCAATTACATGATACATCCTGTACCTGGCCTCATCACCAATTACATGATACATACTGTACCTGGCCTCATCACCAATTACATGATACATACTGTACCTGGCCTCATCACCAATTGCTTCCCATGTCCTAATGTTCGCACACACAGAACAGAAACACAGTTGACCAGCTAGATCCAAGTGGTGGTAGCAAATATACGAAAATCCTTTGCAAAGACATACATTAGGGTAATTACAAAGCCACGGAATCATGTCCTGCCGCCATTCAGCTGGCTGCATTTCTGAGGACATTCAATATGCACCTACGTAATACCTGCACAGGGAAAGGTACAGGAAAAGGGCAGTCATTTAATTAACCTGTTTACATGCAGGTAGCTAGTACATAATGCGGAAGAAATCAGTACTATCGCATAACAGTAGCTGTATTGGTGTTGGAGCACATGGCTTCAAATTGTACTTATCCAATTTTGCTGAAGGAAGGACTTCCTGTGTACGATTACTTGAGAATGTGTACACAGGAAGTATGATTAATTGGGGAAGCGATCTGTAAGGTTACATGCAACTATAAATCCCATTGTTGCTTCACAACAAGTACAAAGACTATATCGTGTGAAAACTGTGAGATGGAAACTGCAGCACTGCAGGTATGAATGAATTTCTTTGCTTGTTTAGTGGCACTGACCTCTAGCCATTAAGTACACAACATAATAGTATGACTATATGGAAGGTAGCTACTAGGGTGGCCAATATTATAGTCGTTATTGATACATGGCTAACTCTCTTATATTCATGCATGGACGGCTGTGCATGTGAGGTCATTATTGTGAGACTGCAGAAAGTGCACTGTATAGGGTTTGCAAACTTCAACAAGTTAATTATCTTAACTGTACTTATGACGTCTGGTTTAAAAGTGATGGCTGTTATCATAAAATGCAGTATCAGAATTCCTGAATGATTGTTAATTCAACATGGTAATTTTTACACTGTGCAGCAATCGGACATGGAGACAGATCCTCTGGTTTACCTCCTCCCTCAGTTGGAACACCTTGATCTCACAAGTGCCCAAAATAAAGTGACAGCTACCATTCTCACCTCCTTCAGTTTTGCAGCCATACTACTGATCTCATACATCGCTTTCGGTCATTCTGCGCTGTTCAAATACCATCTTTGCACAAAGGACAAGTTGTTCTGGTGCCTGTCCATTGTTAGAATTCTCTTTGGGCTCATTACTGGTCTTCTTGGCTTCTGGCTTGTGGCATTTGATGACAAGTTACACAAAGACATTGCAAATGCAACCACCATCTCCGCCTTCGTCGGTGCCTACATTTCTATGGGATTCTTTGCTGTGGATAGCATTGTAGTGTTTGGCTCAATTGTTATCTCTTGGAAGGTTGACTGCGGCCTATTAATCCACCATGTCCTTTCATCTTTAAGTATAATCACGATTGTATATTACGAAAAAGGACTATTCTTCTTGACTATAGGGCTCCTTTGTGAAATTGCAGAGCCATTCGATTGTTTCTGTTGGATGCTGCAGAAGGCAAACTTGAAACATCTCTTTGTGTGGAAGATCAGTCAGCTAGGATTGATTCACGTTTTGCACTGCCGATCTATTTTTGAGGGATATGCAGTCTACAAAATGTATCAACAATGGAAGAACGTCACGACGAACATGCCTGGAATTGTTGTACTCTTCATAACTCCTCTGATGCTGATGCAGTTGTTCTTTGCCTCTCCACACTGGGCCTACAAGAAGATGCTGAAGATGCCTCATCTGACTAGTTACAAAGGTGCTAAGGAGCAAAGTTCAAATCCTGACTCAGTAGTAGAGCGGATTCCTAGTGCCCGTTATGCCAGTGAGAAAGAAGAGTGATGCACATTTTAGTACTTGTACTTGTGCTGATTTATTGTACTGTTGGCTATATAATAATGATATAATTATTATTGTAGCTCAAACAATTAAATTGCTACGTGGTTTGTTTTCCATTCAGCATGCAGAATTCAGATATTTGAATCATAATTATAAAGTGACATAATCAATTTATGCAAACCTTGCAAAAGCTGCAATTATGTGCACGTAATGATACATAATTTGAACATGACCGGTTACCAATTAATCCGTACGTGCTGGGAGGAAAACTGTTCACATGCATTCTGCATGCGTCACTTCACTACCAAGAACAGCATGCAATTGTGTGACATCAAATTTTATCTGCATGTGCACTGTAATCATAATTATATCTATAATTACATAGAGTCTGTGTAGTTAGAAAGAAACAGAAGCTGTGGCATCAATAGGTTGTTATGCAATTGGATGGGATGGAAAGAATTAAGTAGGACCATGCATGTTGTTAAGTATTTGTGAAGCACAAAGTTAGCTGCGGAGATATGCTACGTGTAGACTCACTTTGATGTCGATGGCATAACATCAGCTTGGTTTGGAGATCAGAGTAGCTACGTATAATCACCTAATTATAGTTCTGTGCAAACTCAGACAATGATTTGCAATTGGAGGTGAATTGAACCGTATGAGTGGGGTCCATCACTGGTCACCTCAGTTCCACCTCTCAGTTCCTCCGTGCATGTCATTGCGTGCACTGTGATAATCCAAGAATGTGCACACAAGTGCATGCAGCCTATATATTTTGACCCTATTAGCATCATAATAGATCTCTAAATTGGATACATAACCCAATGAGTTTGTCAGATTAGCTATAGGTCTTTGTTCCGGTAACTTAAGAGTATAGAAATACTGCCACATTTAGAAATGCCACGTGCATGCAACTGCACTTCTAGCATTCAGTATCACTCCAAAGAAACGTAATTTGAGGAGACATTCATACAGTAACAGTCATGTAACATTCTGGTATTCTCACTGACAGCTGCAGCTGCTTATACAGCTGGGTTAAGATAACTCTTTCTATTGGCAGTAGCTATTATAATACAGCAATGTGATCTGCATTCGGTAGTGGAGGTATAACAAGTCAGCACTAGCTTGCTTGTATATACGGACACTAGACAATTCATGATACTTTTAGAGCCACTATAATTATAATTATGGTGTACATGTGTTGGCTAGATAACAATCTGATGCTTAAGGCAAAAGACCAATTGAGATGCAATTAATCATCAGCGCACAGCTGTGATTAGGGAGACTTTTAGCATTGTAATACAGAACGTTAAAGGTACTGGAGTTGCAGACAAAGTGCAGCTGATCATGAGAGAAAGGAGAATGGGAAGATGAGATTAGGTTGATAGCAGTAGAGCTGAAGTATATCAAAATGAAGGAATGTTTGTTTTTCCATCTCCTGGCGATCATTTATTATTGATCAGAAGTTCAACCGCATCAGTCTTTAAACATTCAGACAGAATTATACATGTAAGGGTCTGCTGCTTACTGTCTCAATGAAAGGGACAAATTTGGGCTTAAATATTTCAATCAAACACTTGCTATCTACTACTAGCTAGTAGTTAGTATCTACTATAGCTACCTACTAGCTAGCTGCGCAGCTATATATACTAACAAATTCCGCGACTTGATTGGAATGAACCAAGTACATCTTTTAGATAGAGCATACTTTAAGCTTACTGTCCTATGTCTTTCGTCAGTATACGCTTCTCCTAGTCTAGTGAGGCCGGAAGTCCAACTCCAAAGCCACACCCACCGAATACTTCTGCGCTGCTAATTAGAATTACTTGCGTTGATATTCACAGTTTGTGATTAAGCTTTAAGGTTCGTCGGTATCCAGTCCCTCCCACTTTTAGGAGTGCCCATCCCAAGGAAAACCGCAGATCAGTGTCAACCAAAGTAAGTACTGGAGGTTGCTCTGAGATATCTGAGCCCCTCCCTCTCCATGCGTCTTGAGATGTGTGTTAAATGGAGCATAGGTTGTGAAACTCAGTGAATTCAGGGAGTGTACGTGTAGCTAGTGGTACTACCGGCTGACTGCATAATTATGCAGCTGATGAGCGCGATGACTTGCCTAGCTATACCCTGGAAATGTAGGGCACTTTTGCCTGAACAGGTTTCTGCCATGCATTGAGACCGTAAGCCATGGCAGGCACCTAGAGTCTTCCACCTTAATCCCAACAGGTACACTACTCCGCCTGCACGATTGCTATTGCTATTATGTTACCATGCAGTCTTCATTTTTTCCAGTGCACAGTGTGAAATGATATATACTCCGTATATCAGTGACTTCCAGCCAGTGGTAATTGCCATTGGGTTGGGATTTGCAATCCTGGTCATATTTTGCATCTGTCGCAAGAGGGCTAAAAAGGTGATATAATGTGTTATGCAGAGTTTACCTTACTAAAGTTTGCGTATAGCTACATTGTTTTGCTGACTTTGCTTGCAGTCCCGGTTAGCTTAGTGCAACTGCCGGGTGTGCCAGCTGGATTATTACTAGAGTAAGCCCTTTTCGTGGATCACTTTGTGCATGCCACGACCACCAGCCATACAGCTTTTGTGGCCAGGTGGAGGTGCATGGTAATACTATGTGACACTGCAGATAAACAACGAGTGTTTTACCAGGTTGCAAAAACAGTAGCTATGTCGTTAAAATTGTGATTGATCTCAGTTATTGTAAGCATGTGGCATGCACCAGATCCCTCACCTTGTCTCCATCATCAATCCATCACGTACAATACGCGGCTATAGTGCACTGCTTATATATGGTCATGTATATCGCTTCACTGTAGGAAGTTGCAGCTAAAGGTCATGCACCACATGCTGTACAAAATGGAGATGGAGAAGGTCATGATGAAGTGGATTTCGGTGGTAAGTTAGTCTAGCTGCTAGACCCTCCTCTCCCTCCCGGAGTTGGCCCAAAAGATAATTTCAAGATGCAAAACATAGAGGCTGTCTATACTCCTGAAAACCATATGGCAAGGCTTCATACTTACTGAACGTGCAGTCTTTCACTACAAGAGCATAATAGATGACCAACCTACTCACTGCATGCATGGTAGCTACGTATAGAGTAATAATTTCAGACTAGGTGTCACAAACTCCATTGTAATGATGTCTTTTGTTTGTTTTACAGGTTTGCAACAAATGAAACATCGCTTCGCTGCAGGTAATTGGAATGTACCGGTCCGCAAAGATTATAGCAGATAGGATTCAAAATGCAGCATTCAATAGTGTTAATATCACATTCTATACTGTGTATATATACCCATTCACAGATGGTAGTGATCCAGAAGACAGCTCTGAGAAGAGTGCAGAGCCAGACTTTGCAGATCTTGCCTGCGGCATTGTCCTGGAAAGTCCAAACATGTGGAAGTCGCTGGCTAGGGTACTCGGATTCGGCAGTATCATACTAGATATCGAAGATCACAATCCTGAGGGGAAGAGCCATTGTTTTGCTACACTGTTTGTGCTGTGGAAGAAGCGTGGCAGACCCGATTTTACTTGGACATCTCTGATTTCTGCTCTTGAATCCGTCAATGAAGTGGACCTGGCAGAGGCACTGAGACAGGAGTACACTGGTGAGTTCAAATGAGTAGTTCTCTGAAGAATACACTGGGTGTTCATTCAACCAATTTCCTTAGGTGATGTGGCTATAGAAAACAAGCCATCCAAGCCACTTGGTAAGTGTTCCTAAAGTGTGCGAAAAGATATAATGTACGGGTCATGATATCTGAATGACTCTTGTAGTAAACATTATTTTATCTGTATACCCCATCATTGCTATTTACTGCAGCAAAACGTCTAATACACAAAGATCTGCAGCATCCCATTAAATGGCGCAGGCCTGGAGATCCACAAACGAATAGAAATCCTCGATCTACCAACATTATAGCATGCCTTAGCAAAAAGCAGCTTTGGAAACAGCTCGGATACAACTTCAGGGTTGACGTAGATCGGATCCAAATGGACAATGGTACAAATGCAGAAGGGTGTTCTCGTTCAGTCTTTCATCAGTGGATGAGAGGTCAAACTGCCCGTGGCAAGCCTAAAGATGAACGTGCACGTGTTTGGGCAACTGTCATCAGTGCACTGAGAGAATCCCAGGAGAAACCCCTTGTGGACCTTGCCTCAGAGCTAAAGCATGCCCTCCAGAACCAAGTTGATTAAGACTTAAAAGACTGATGATTGAACAGTTTTGTAGCTAGTTAGCTAGTTTGTGTGATTGCATTGTAGTGTTAATCTATGACATCATAGTGTTAATCTATGACATCGTAGTATTGAGGCCATGGAATGGTATGGCATGGCTCAGATCTGAGAGATTTACATGGTGCAAATGTATTGTAACTTGATCAGTGCTTATGCAATTAAGTTAACCCTGTAACCACTAATGAGTGAAAACCCATCCTGAAACATTCATCTTGTGATGTCACTTCTGGCTATGTCCTTTGGAGATAGGTCACGTGTGTGCAGAAAAGGCGGGACAAGGGGAGGTGAGTGAGTGCACCTGAAGGGCGCAAACAGCATGGCCGTGTGTCACTTGGCTCGGCTTTATAGCTATAGAAGGGCCTTTGTTCAATTGGCACTGGGTGAGGTGTTTCTCTCCTCCATGCATGAATGGGCTTAGAAACAACAGTCCTATCACTTTGTTGGGCCTCCATTTCACGCTTGTTGGACGAGAGCACTGACTATTGAAAGTTTGTTAATGAGTGGGTGTGGTTAGAGGCATGAATCTGCACAGGATGGCTGCAAGAACACTTGTGTGAAGCTTGGAGACTCATTACTTGACAGACTGGAAATTTAAGGGACCCAAGGACTTAATTAAATTACTCACGTTGTACTGGTTTGTGTCTGCTTGTAGATAAAAATAAAGCCTTTGCTAACTGATTCCACAAGGGACAAGTGTCCACTTTGCAAGGAATCGAGTTGAAAGCGGTCGTATGTAGTAACAGCCGTTGCTAAAGTTGTTGTGCGTCTAACTGGCCAGTATCAGCCTTTGCAAATGCCGTAATTTATGGCACAGTGTACGAGATTTGTTCAGGATTTAATTAGACAAACAATAATGGTGATGTTAATTTATCACATGGGTCATAGTATGCCAAACATAGGCAATTTCTTGCTGGACCCGGTTCCTTATATAATGGTAAGCAATTGCACATTACATAGGTGCATCAAATGAATTCTTACTGGCTGGCCACACAATTTCCACACGGCCAGCTGGGATGGCTTATATATAGCTGTGTTTCTTGGTTGTCAGATACTACATGTGTGTGCTGGCAACACCATGTGTGGGTTGCCATGCAACCTTCAGATACTTTCCTTTAGATCAGATGGATGAAATTGTTCATCATCATGTGGACCATTTGCGCAAGCGTTGTGTGGAATTAACTGAGGATCCCACATTCAAATTGCCTGAGGCCAATTCGCCCGAGGCCAATTACTTCCAAACTGGCACTATAGCCACTTCCAAGTCCGAGCAGCTGCAGGTTGAGCAAGAACCAGATTCTCCTTGAATGGCTGCCAGTCCAGTGGTGCAAGACAGACCTCCACGCTGCTATCCCAAGAGGGATCGAAAACCTCCGGACAGACATGGGTAATGACTCGCTTAAGGAGGGAGGAGTGTCAGAATACTGGAACAATCACATTATTGTATCATTATATGCACTTCTTATTGCACCTGATAAATCCTGTTTGACCCTTTGTTATTGGCACCAAGTAGTCTATTGTATTCAGTGCCATCACTCCAGCTGTACATGTGCTCCCAGAATTTATGACAGTAAAGTCATCACACCACTCGTCTAAACTTCTCCTGATAATTGTCATTTCTTCTTTCCCTCTCCCAGCTGGAAATATGTTAGGAGACACAGTTGTTGACGAATGTGTGAAAGCTGGCACTGATGTTGCCAAGGAGCTGCTAATGGTGACAAGAGCACCACTGTCTCACAGCCAGTCAAGGTGAGTACGGGACAGGAGTGGGAGGAGTGGGAGTTGCTGTGTCAGAGGATGATACTAGAGTTTAGTGGGGATGTTGGCAAGCTCTACCTCCGTTCTGATCATGGGAATGTGTGGCCTTAGAATTTGGATTATGTAAAGGTGTACCCTCTGTATCCTGGTGCTATGCAAAAAGATAAACTGATTAGTGGTTCCACCAGATTAGATTCATAGAAAATTCCAAGAATTTCAACTGGCTGTGATGGAGCCATAGACAATGTAAACACAGTCCCAGGTAAGTAGGTATCTCTACCTTGCAAGGCTACTGGTTTCAGTGAAGGCTAGGTGCAGGAAATCCCATGATTGTTTCCTGGAGGCCGTCTTCCATCTACACAGGAAATAGCATCAATATCATCTCAGGAAGAACCAGTGAGCACGATATCTCTGGCAATGATCACTGTTTCTGCCCTCTGTTGAAGCCAGTGTAACAGCTCAGGACTCGTCCCTGCATGGCTTTGCTTCCAATTAAATCACTATAGCTAGTTACTGAATTTCCTAGAACCACACTTTCCTGAATAATTAAGGTGGTGGCTTCCAGTAAATTCACAAGAAATACCTAGAATCCAAATTTCTTGCATAGTAGTGGACCATGGGAAATAGCAGCATGAAGAGGATACCATCAGTTTCTGGTAACTGACATGTACAATGCCTTATAAGTAGAATTCACAACTCGTTGTGTAGCTATGTGCATGCGTGCATGGTGGCATTTGATTCAAACTCCGGGCAACGTGCACTGGTGCATGTTGCCCGGAGTTTGAACCAAATGCCACCATGTTCAAGAATGAATCATGACCAGGAGATACATTTTTCAGTACATGCATGAAGTACCAAGGTCTAGACTGGTGACTCTCTGGTAGCTTCCTCACTCCCTGGTGGTTCCTGGGTGGCTCCCTAGCTCCCTGGCAGCTCCCTGGTGGTTCTCTGGTGGTTCCCTGCATAGTGGCTCGATCCCTAGCTCCCTGGTAGGTCTTTGGTGGCACCCTGGTAGCTTCCTCGATCACTCCCTGGTGGTTCCTGGGTGGCTCCCTGGCAGCTCCCTGGTGGTTCCCTGCATGGTGGCTCGATCCCTAGCTCCCTGGTAGGTCTTTGGTGGCACCCTGGTAGCTTCCTCACTCCCTGGTGGTTCCTGGGTGGCTCCTAGGCTGCCTAGACTCCCTGGTGCTGGACAGCTACCTGATCTTCAGCTCAAAATGATGTCATTACTGTAAACATATGCAGCTGAGGCCTGCCATCGTTACTGAACCTGCAGTAATTTTTGTGTGCTTGTTTGCGGCATGAGAATGGCACTCACACCGGCTACACGTAATAGTCTGTAGCAGCTTCAGTGTGCAAGTTGTGTTTGATTAGGTTCTCCTCTAAGGGCTGGCTTGTGTAAACTTGGAATTCTTAGAATCACAATTTCTTGTTGTAATTTGGAATTCTTAGAATCACTGCTTGTTGTTTAATTGGAATTCCTAGAATTTCTTTCTAGAGCATGGATAATAGAGACCTAACCTTTCTCTTTGATTTCGCCTGCGTTTTTGTGCAACATGGCGGCGTGTTCTGCCCATCAATCACTCTTCTGATATGCTTTGTCCCATGTCTGCTGCCTCAAGTCTACCTCAATCTGTAAGGTGGGCCAAATTTATACCTCTGTACTACGTGCATAGATGTCATACATAATTATAATGGACCATTTGCAGCAAATAAACGTTTTGAACTAAGAATCTTCTGTTCAATTAGTTAAGTGGGCGTAACTTCCTATCTTTACACAATAATGTGGAGCTCGCTCAGTGATAACCCAGGGAGGCCACCAATAAAGAAAGAATAACAACAGCTGTCTCCACGTCTGTACGTGTATACAGGAAATTACACCATTTTGATTGTCCTAATAACTCTGTCCTCATCCCGGACCCTTCAGGATACCAGGAATATCTTTTGAGTGACGGAACATTGGATGTGTGGGAGGGGCTGCCAGGCTGTTGATGGTATTTGTGTGGGTAAGTTACTTGTTCAGTAGATGACTCAAGAGGAGCCTCACCACTCCTTCCCGTCACCACCATCGTGAGCTCCTCCATCCTCACCTCCTCCACTCCAACCTCCTCCATCCCCACCTCCTCCATCCCGTCACCACCATCCCCACCTCCTCATCCCGTCACCACCACCCCCACCTCCTCCATCTCCATCCCGTCACTGCCATCCCCACCTCCTCCATCCTCACCTCCTCCATCCCCACCTCCTCCATCCCCACCTCCTCCATCCCCACCTCCTCCATCCCCACCTCCTCCATCCTCACCTCCTCAATCCCGTCACCACTATCCCCACCTCCTCCATCCTCACCTCCTCCATCGCATCACCACCATCACCACCTCCTCCATCCTCACCTCCTCCATCGCATCACCACCATCACCACCTCCTCCATCCTGTCACCACCATCCCCTCCTCCATCCTCACCTCCCTGATTCTCGCACTCATCTTCTAAAGTGTGTTGTTCCAAACTGGCACAACTGCTATAGCTAGCTGCATTTCAGAAAACATCGATCGTTATTAATGACAGACAGTCAGCTTAGTCTAGTGCTATTAGTTATAACTTGGAAGCGTGGACTGTTTCTCAGCCTTGCTTCCTCTAACATGGCAAGAAAGTACATCTATAGGTTTTCTTTCTACTCTCAATGCAGATACTCCACAAATGTTGCGAAGGCGATTGGAACGAATGTTGTTTCATTCCGACCTATATATGTAAGTGTAACCTAAGCCACCACTACTGTAATTGACATATTTTGATGTGTCAATTACACTTGTCTTGTCAGTTGCAAGCAGTGAATTTCTTTTGTGTACAACAGCACGTCAAATCCATTCACTTTCGTATGATTCTATATCTATATGTATCACTCGAGTTTGGAAGTCAGTCATGTCAACAGTTAACATTGCAACACTCCAGGACTCAGCCTTCCATTATAATACATTACACAGTTTATAGATAATTGTGCAGGAGTTATTTGCAAACGTATTCCCTAGCCTCGTTCCCCGGCTGCGTGCGGCCTGGAATGAGGCTATATACCCAATCCCGTGCTCCCGCAAGTATACCATGATAACACAAAGGGATCATGTAATCCCCCAGGTGTGTGAGGGCATGATAGGTTCAGAGTACTTGACGTATTGTACTCACACTGACTGTGTGAAATAGTCTGTGAATGGTCCGTGTTGAGTTTATTTCTAGAGTCTGTAGCAACCATTGATTTGTGTCAAGTATGTTCCCACCAGCTGTTCAGCATCCTTGATCTTGTTGTGTGCTCCACAAATTACTTGCGGGCTTGCTTGTGTAAACCTGAACTCTTAGAATCCCAAATTCTCTACAGCCAGCTAGTAAATTGAAATTCTTAGAATCACATTTTCTTGGGGCAAAAGAGATGACAATCTTGATTTTGCTTGCTTGATTGGGTTTTCCTCTGAGGGCTGGATTGTGTAAACTTTGAATTCTTAGAATCACAATTTTGTGTTGTAATTTAGAATTCTTAGAAACACAGCTTGTTTGTTTAATTGGAATTCTTAGAAAATCTTGCTAGAGCACCAGTAGTAGTGACCTAACTTTTCTCTTTGGATTTAGCTTGCTTTTTTTTTTGCAGCAAGGCGTATTCTGCCCATCAATCACTCTTCTGATATGCTTTGTCCCACGTGTCAATTTTGCTTGCTTGGTTACTTGCCTTGCTGTTTGCAGCACTGCGTACTCTGCCTCTGAATCACTCTTCTGGTGCGCTTTGTCCCATGTCTGCAAGCTCAGGTCTAACTCCATATCCAAGGTGGGCCAAACATTAGCCTCTGAACTAGATGCCATTATAGGATACGTGATAATTATGACTTGGAGCAGAACAAATCTTTTTAGTTAAGGATACCAAGGGGAGGGCCTCATTCTAAGCTTTATGAATTGGAGAAGATTGGTGTGTGCGTGTGGGTGTGTGTGTGTGGGTTTATGAGGGTGTTGTAGGTAGTTGTGTGGGTAGTGTTAGGTGCAGACTGTTTACTCAATGAATCACTCAAATGGAGAAAATCACCACCTCCTTCCCGTCACCACCATCCCCACCTCCTCCATCCCCACCTCCTCCATTCCCACCTCCTCCATCCCCGCCTCCTCCATCCCCACCTCCTCCATCCCCACCTCCTCCATCCCCACCTCCTCCATCCCCACCTCCCTGCTTCTCTTTTAAAGCGTGTTCAGAAATTAGCAATGCTCCTGTAAGTTGCAAGTCAGAAGACAGCCAATGACAGTTTGTTTAGTTGTTCAAAGTGGTGTCATGGTTTGATCTGAAGTTGACCTTACTGGTTGAAAGCACAATCAATGTTATTAACTGCACAATCTTGTTTCCTTCAATCTGTATGGCAGCCAGTGAACACAATTATCATCATTATTTATCAGGTTGCCCAGGATGAATTGGCTAACCCATCCCATGCTTCCCACACATGTCAATCTGTTACATGACACAGGAAGGGATTATGCAGTCCCTCCACTCTACCAGGACATGATAGGTTCAGAAGAGACCTCCCAACTTCATCCGCTTCACCTCTGACTTGCTCAGGTTTGATACCACTGTTGGATGTATTTGTCTGTGAAATAGCCCACTAACCCACTAGCAAATGTAAACAAGGTTTAAAAGTTACATCGCTTCCACATTGAAGTTTTTACAGTAGCGATAGTATCCTGATTCCCCATTGTTGCCTTGAGCAAGCTCTTCAAATGTAAGCCAGGAGAGGGGCTCAACTACATATATTTATTCATTAATTTTTGTTAAGAGCAGAATAGGCAAACAATTTATTGAAGCATTACTGCATATACAGAGACTGTTCTCAGGCAGGGCTTTAAATTAGTCTATCGCACGCTTAGGAAGGTGTAGTCACTTCATTAGAAACTCGATCTGTTTTTGTCAGATCCTACGGAGGTTTTGAAAAGCTGTAATGAAGCACGATGAATGTCATTCAAAAATAAGTTCACTTTGTCATTAGGTGCATATTTTCTTCCTGTTGGGGTATGGGTACATGTACTTAATAATGCTTGACTATGACATTCAGTGTATCATTACCCACACAAATACCAGCAATACCCTCACGACCCACCAAGTTGACACACCTAATGTTCCATCATCAGGCCCGTAGGGAAGGGGATTCAGACGAACCCCCCTTCTGGGCAGGCCAAAATAAAATTATACAGCATCTAGCTTCACAAACTCTACCATTTCTTTGTACAATGTAAGTAGTCGACTAGCCATAGAGAAATCACCGTCGTCAGAACAAAGCAGAGTTTTTGCAGCGAGCTCACCTGTCACAGCCACCAGAGCACATCGCGCACGGTATTAAAGACTCTCGTGATGAAACGTAAACATACGTGTCAACACCACGTCATGTTCACGTATGCACACGCTCATCATTTACACTTGCATGCAGAGTAGCACTGTGAGTGAGACGGTCACGGATTGCAAGCAAACCAGAAGCAGTGGCAGTGCAGTGCAAAATGGTGAAGGTGCTACGAGAGCCCATCTAGGTCACTGAAAACGACCATGAAAAAATATTCACGTGGATTGGATCAGCACTACGCGCCTCTGTCCTGTAACGAATCACCGTCCTCCTATGGGCCTGCATCATTAAATTGTTATGTATCCTAAATAATTCCACGTATACATAGTATAGCCTGCAGCAGCTTTGTGGCTCTTCAAGTCATAACCCTAATTACTTTGATGCATTAAACTGAATGTTCAACCACCGTGTGAGGGAGATCCTTTGAAGCAGATCCTTTGAAGCACCGTGTGGAGGATAAATGTTTTATCCTCCCACTGCTGAAACCTTACTGACGTTACGGGCTCAGCATTCTCAATTAACCGCAGCTGACATTGTCTGAGACTCTGTGCTGGGTATCAGAGACCTGTCCTAGTTCTGAGAAGCCTTGAGTGTGCCACCTGTCACAAAATCAGTGAAGTTCCAGGTGACATGTGGCACTAATTACTACTCACACACGCAGTATTAAAAGCACTTTTAGCCCCAAAACAAAACAACAAAAGCAGACACTGCTCAGCCCAGTAAGGCCATGGCCTAGTTTTAAAAGGCCATTCACTAACTGCAATTCACATGAAATTATTCCGTACTCTCTCTGGTCAATAATAATTATGTGCAGGTTGATAATCGGTAACTTATGCTATATCTCTACAGGAAGGAAATATGCACCTTTAATTTCGGATGACATTAGACTTGTTGGGATGAGAGTTGAACGTGCACCTAACAGTGAGGGTGCACCAATAAGTGAGCTGCGCTTAATATTCAATTGTCTGAGAATGCACCCCCCCCCCCCCGTAGGAAATACTTACAATGATGAACATAGTGTCTCTAGGCCCTTTGTTCCATGTTAAACTATTGATATTTGCTAAGGCCTGAAGGCAGTGAAGGATATCTAGTAAGGTGAAGCACTGGGCCAGCATGGTCATGTGGAAGTCACGTAGTAGCTAGCTTGATTCTTGTCCTTGTGAAGTCGCCCAACTGCACGTGGCTGCTAAACAACTTTGGTTAGAACTGAATCTGCACAAATACACCTTTAGGGTATTCATACGCATATGATGTAATCTGTACTTACACAAGAAGAGGGACTTCTCAAGTTTCTTCTCTTGTGGTATAAAGTATCATTTATACTAGTAGTATTACCAGCACCTAGGGATTACAGTATGCATCTAAACGATGCACATTTGCGGAACCATTTCAATCCCGACACCGGATTTACAAATGTAGTTCCGGTAGATTGAAACACAGCAAACCTCCAGAATTGATCTGTAAGCAAAGATGCACCATATTCAGAAAATCATGAACACACAATGCCAGCGTTCTTTGGAAGGAGCCTTCTGCTTCTTTGGAAGACACTTACTTCAGTTTCTCGGAAAAAGCTTCTAATTTGTGGCAAGCTGCACTGCAAACACATGTTGTAAAAGTGTTCCAAATGTCGACATAAATTTTAAAGATGCATTCTGTATTCCGTTTTGTTGGGGGACCTAGCTGTCAAATTGGAGGTTCTTGTGGTAGCTAATGTGAAGACTTCTAAAGCGTGTGATCAACTCATGACTGAAGTGTGTTCACTACAACCATGTGTGGGTGGTTACTCTAGTTCAGTGAGGCCACACCACAATACTATGAGGAGCATTCAGAATCACAATACCAATTCTTCCAGTGTGAAAGAGTATCCAGTTGTTGCTACTGTGAGGTTCACTGAAGCAGATAATAGCCAGGCAGAGTACATTAGCTGGCAGACATTGCCAGACAAGTGTCTGTGGCAGTTCGTTTGTTCTTCGTGTGAGGGGGGGGGGGGGGGGGGGGGGGGGGGGGGGGGGGGTGATAAATGTAGTTCCGCATGTTCATAGTCCAAAGAGCATGTGAATTCACTAGATCAGTAGTAATTACCCCCTCAGGAGTTGTTTACTAAAAACATTCCTGTAAGCCATTTATGTTGCTTGCTGCTTAAATGAGTGCATAGGATAGCATTTTAGACACTTGTCTGCCAGGAAACTGTCCACTATCATCACTTGCCATGTGCAGCAGTGATCCATGTGCAGCATAATTGATGCAGCATAATAATTGGTGCTAGCCGATAATTGGCAAATTACACTACAGCATCCACCTTGACATGTCAACCTTGAGTAGTGGGCTTCTAGGCAAGGTGAACATTATTTGGTTGACATAAATCTCCGCTATACACACCCCGTACGTTCCACCCCCTACTTTGTCAGCCTCCTCATTTTGGCCTTCTTATTGGCCTTCTTCTAGGCTTTTCTGCCTTCTTCCTGGCCTTGCTGCACACTTTTGCTTACTCCTTAGGCCTAACATGACACACGCCCTTCAGCTTTTTGTCGTTTTCGATGTGGAATGCTGTTCAATTGTGATAAACTGCTCAACTGTTGACCTTTCATGATGTCATGGGGGCATACGGCCATCAGAGACCTCCAAATGATTTGAACTTGTGGCACAGTTTACAATTTGTTGTCAGTATCTATATACACGTGATATGGGAAGTTGCAATTGAATGCTCTCTCACTGCCTTCGGTGGCTCATGAGCTCCTGCTGCATGACAGCATTCAACTGCTGCAAGCACACAGCAGTCATAGCCACTAGCTACCTTGGAGCAAGTAGCTAGATATTTAATATTCTGAACACACCAAAACAACTTCACTACTCTTCACAACATAGTCGCTGGGAAAGAGAGCTAGGGATCTCAGACGTCGTTGCTATTGTTTCGGCTGTTTTTTCCAGCTATTTCCTGCAATTTGGCCCCAAAGTCATTGTATATGGTCACTCCCACACCATACACGAACACTGTATACACAAAAGAACATGGGAACCTGAAACAAAATGTATGGTCACGCTCAGTTTTTGCAACATTGCAGTCATGCTCTCCCAAGATCAATTCAACTCGAGCTAGCTACTATCTTTCTACCTGCACATTACTGATGTTACAAAACTTCCCAGACCCATGCACTCCCACTTTACCATTACAGCTATAATTGCTAGCAACTGGGTTGGGGCCTGGGAACTAGGCTAGATGAGGTACGTGTAACTTAACCTCGTTCCCAGGCCCGATACGGCAGCGAGGAGAAAAGGGCCTGGTTTCCACTGTTTGCACATGCGCTAGAGCGGTGGAATTCCTCCGGCACCGTAGACGTTCGATTATGTTTGTACACTGGTGACATGGAAGTGGATAACGTGATCCGTACAGTTCTATAGTATTAGCGAGTGGCATGCGTTACAACAGCTCTCGATCGTGCTCTCCTATGCCCTCAGTTGGCATGCAAGGTGCTCCTGAATTGAGCTACAACAGTGACCTGCGATTAAAAGATGGGATGTTTTCGTGTGGCTACCGTCGCACTGACCTGGGGGGAGTCAGTCTGCTACCCGTTTGTTTGAATAACGAATGTCGGGTAAGTCTGTTGCTGGTGGCAGTGCAATTGTGGCTGTGTCGCCCCTCATCTCACGGTTGGATGACCAGTGTAGCAAAATAGATAGCGTTACACGCTCGACCATGTGACTACGAAGATGTTATTTGCACCCTCCCCCTTATGAATACGTGTTACAGTTACAGATAATTAAGCGCATGCGCAAACAGTGGAAACCAGGCCCTTTTCTCCTCCCTCTCTCGGGCTTGGGACGAGGCTACATGTCACTATACTGCAGTTTGTGTAAAAGTATGCTAGCTGCAATCTGTACATCATAGACTCGGTAGAGTCTATATGTAGGGATACGACGTACACGCAATATATGCTAATACAAAAGAATCTCTCCAAATCTCAGAAACGGTACACTTATAAGCCTTTATAACCACATACCGTTCATCTTCGAGTGTTTTCATGACCAACAAGACTCCTCGCGTCGCGAAAAACCGTCGCGAAAGTACTGCACCAGGTACTCGCAAAATGGGCAAATTGTTTTTCTTTCTTCTTTCTTCTTTCTTCTTCTTTCTTTCAGACGGGCTAGCTCAACGTCGCCTCAATCCCTCATGATGGTTTTCGCACGAAACAGCAGCATTTTACACCGAGCAGTGCACCAGCCCATCGCTTTTTGGCAACCTCCAAGTCTTCACCAGGCGGCTACAGCTGCCCACTCAATAACTATGGCTTCATTTGTCACGCCATTTTCATGTTTGTACGCATGCGCACTTAAACGATCACTTAGCAACGATACGTAATTATTATTCAAGATCGCTGAATTAGAAGTGCCTTGCGCTGTTGTGTTACCGTAACTAGACTGAGGTGAATTCTCTGTGCTATATATGTTACTAGACTGTGTTCTGTGAGAGGGGTGAATGCCTATCTAAAGACTCAACAATGTGTCACTACTACTATCTGGTATAGCTATTTTACCTACACTACTTCAGCTCAGGGAGCACTGGCTTAGTATCCATCCAGAAAAGGGTTGGCTTTTGAGATGCTTGGGTCTGATTCTTCAGCCATTGCTGGCAGTGTAAATGCCAGAGTCCAGTATGCATGCGCCTGCTGCTAAAAAAAAAATAAACAAGTAATAAAAAACATTTAAAATGTAACAGGATGTAGGGATACCAGAACCGCAAAAAGTAAGGAAACAAGGTAGGGATGATCACACAAAACAGTGAAGTATACAATCCCCCTACATATCTTTTTTCATTATACACGTATTATGGAAAAAGATCTCTGTAGGGGGTTGTATACTTCACTGTTTTGTGTGATCATCCCTACCTTGTTTCCTTACTTTTTGTGGTTCTGGTATCCCTACATCCTGTTACATTTTAAATGTTTTTTATTACTTGTATATATTGTAACAGCCACTTACATATGTCAATCAGACCTGAAATATTGCCCGTGTTCATAACTTGCGCTGTCAGTAATGTCACCCGTGTCCTAAAGTTGCCATGGCCCTCCCCACTCTGTACTGCAGGTGACAGAAAGCTGAGTAAGATCTTACGGCTGGCACCTCGGTTAACATTAATCCACTATCTGTCGTACAATCATGTGTTTTCCATCCTGATTATTCAGTGTTTGCAAGGACAGTATTATGCAGACACCTTGTAGTAGACAATATCCAACTGTGTTCATAGTCTTAACCTGTGATGTTTTCACAGCTGCACTTTGCCAGCAGCTGTTTTGGGTGTGTTGCTAGGTAATTGAACATGACTTTTGGGTTGTTATTTCCCACAAACACATCCCACATGCATCAGATCAGATTCACATTGTAACCCATGGCAGCAGCAGTGTAGAAAGCTACTGGAATAGGCAGAGAGTTTGTAGCATGACTACCACCACCCACCCACCCACCCCCCAGGCATCCCGTCTTCCAGGCCTGTTGCCCGCTGACAACATGCAACAGTTTGCCATGAGGAATATACTTTTCTGGGGTATGTGTATACATACGTACTGATCAGTCTAGGCTGCATCTCGTTGCTGGCATCATTTATTGCCCCGGCACATGCTCCAGTGTGCCTCACCATCGCTATGCCACAGCACATGCAGCTGTAGAAGCCCAGCTACAATTTAAATGGAGTCCTAGTCAAAGGAACACTATCAGTTCATCCTGTTGAATGTTGCAGCTACAGATACCTTGCCCTATAGCTGCCAAGTCTACTCACTGTACTTAGGTAGCCTCATTCCCAGGCCACATATATAGTACACTATAGGAGTTTCTGTGCATCCTGAAATGCCCTACCACAACTTTGGTTTGCAGGTGGAGAACCTTATTGTTGACGACCTCATGTCCTTCCTTGATAGTTCAAGCATGTGTCCTGTAGTCCCATCCCCTACTACGTAACCATGCCCATTAGCCCACACCTCCACTGATCCATTCTAGCCCCACCCCGGCCAGCAAGGGTCCCAGCATGACAATAACTAGGCTTACAGGCAACTATTATATATGTCTTCATCATAAATTGTATTTGGCTGTTCATCCATCATTGTTCTTAATGGCATGCCGTAGGGGGATGCGATCCCAGGCCATCTCGACCTTTGAAGCCCCCCACACTTCCTATACCTGGGCGATATCAGTCTTACTCGAGCTGTCCAGCATTTGCCATAGACTGTGTTGGAAACGTGATAGCAGATATGAGGGTTGTTTTTACTGCGTTAACCATCTCCTCATGATGAGCATTTGCACTTCCGGTACGAACGTTTATACAAGAACAATTGGCCCTGAAAAGGATCAAGAGTGTGAGAAATTTCTGGGAAATGATAGATGACATGGCATCCTCATAATCCTGTACCTGGACGGAGACATTTTGTCAATGTGACTTAATACCTATGTTGGTTAGCTTTGCTGCCTGGAAGTATTAGCTACACTGCGAAAACGGTGTAGTTGTTTTGATTGCTTGATGGTTACTACAGTTGCACCATGTTTGAACATGCAGGAACCAAGTTGTCTGCATTTCAGTAGCATCCTACATAGCTAGATCAAGTGGCCATTCCAGTATAGTATCCTACACAAACTGGTTTATGTAGGGTACTACTGGAATGCTCAGTTTATGTAGGATGCTGAGTATCGTCCTCCACATTCTAATAGTGGTATCGCCTCGATCCTGCATGTCCAAACACGGTGCAGCTATAGTAACCACCAAGCAGTCAAAGTAACTACTTCGTTTTTGCAGTGATAGCGAATTTAAATTTGCCAATAATATAGATGGATTTGTTTTTGTTACGAGACATTTCCAAGCCTGTACATTCGAATTTTGGCTGGAAACATTGCCCTACTCTTTCCTGGTAAGATTTTTATTAACTGGGTGTTCTCTCACTTCAACATTGTTGAGTAGCTATAGCAGCTACCAACCTAGTAATTTAATTCAGCGCTAGAATTTTCCCAGATCCAATAGTGCGAAGTAGCTAGCTATAGCATAGCGTAGCTAGCTACTAACTACGTGTATGAAGTTTGTAACATTGTTCAACAGGAGACATGGTGTGTATGCATGCAGGGCCGGTGCCACCGGTACGGCTGGTAAGCCAATTGCCGTACCGGTGTCTTTCTCCATGTTTTCACCAGTCTTGGTTTTGAGTCGTGTCAACATTAAGGGGCTAGGGATGAGACCAAAAATATAGAATGGAGACAGGACTAACACGTACCACCGCACGTTAGTCATGAATCAACGGATCAGAGTGATGGAAACCTTCAAACAGCATGAACAATGTTCATGATTGGCCTCGGTCACAGAGAAAGCGCCTGGTAGCTATCCACTGCTTGTGGATGCCTGGCCGTACAAGTCCAAAATAGCTGGCACCAGCTCTGGTGTACCCCAATGTTAGGCCTGCATTAGCAAATTGCTTATGAGATCCACTATCAGGGGCGCCGGCACGTATTTACAATTGGGGGGGGCAAGATATATTACACGCTGCCAGAGGCAGTGCATAGAGGCGCGTAGCGCCGATCACTCTGGGTGGTTAAGGCTGCCTCAGAAGTGGGACCAAGGGCATCTGAACAGTAGTTGTGTTTCATATTGCTGTGTCAACATTTATATATGCTTCCAAATGAAACTTGGTTAACAGATTGTACAATCGTAGCACTCTCAGAAAAATGTGGTTTTGCGTTGTTATGGCAACGTCAGGGGATTACGTAATCGCTAATTCGGTAAACAACAACAACGCGGCATAAAAACCGTCGATGCGGAAATCTAGATGGGTTTAAAGGCGACTTTTGTGTGCATGGATGGAAAGATCTAAGTGCGTACTCACTTATTCTGCCTGGAGGAAGGACGGAAATGTACTCGCTGAGAGCTGACGAGCACTTTTATTGTCATTTTAGGCAGAAATTTCTTGTATACAAGTCAGAAACGGCTTGTTAACTTTCCAAACGTTGACGATTCTGCTTCCATCCAGGCACGACTACTTTGTACACTCGTCCTAGCACACACAGCGGCAGTTGAAAGCGTAGTTGACGGTGTTCTTCCTTTCCGCATTCCGCGAAACAGTCGTTAGATCGCCACACCTCGGTCCCGTGCAGAGACACCAAAACTGCTCCAGATCTCGCAACTACGAGCCAGGTAGCTTCTATTCGTAATGTCAAAGTACCCAACACGCATCTAATCCTGACTACGTAGTAGTGAAGCAACAGCTCTCGCTGGATCCCTCCAGCTGAGGCCAAACAGTCATCTAACTCTCTGACCACACCTCCGTAAATTACTTATAAATCTCCGTATAACATTGTACTACGTTCACAATTATTGAGGCAGCCTTAACCACCGTGAGCAGTCCTCGCGAAGCGTGGAAAAAAATTTCGCCTTCATTTTTCAGCTATCAGGATGGGCTCTCGTGGCACCTTCATGTTCCAGTTCCAGATGTACGAGGATTGCAGGTCCCAGGGCCGCCGTGCTTCTTTCTTGCACAAATTTCGCTCACGAACGTAAATGTACGTACACGGGTATACTAGATTGCGGTCTCGTTCCCAAGCCGTTTGGTTTAGCTAGCCAGCCGCTGGCTACGTCGATAGCTGGACTTGCGCCAGATCAGCAACTCGATTCGCATACATCGTACGTACACAAGGTTAGCCGAGTCAGCCTAGTACTAAGTATAGGGCAGCCATTGGCTGTTTAATAGTAGCTAGCTGCTAGGATATGGGGGGGCCCCTAAATATTTTTTTTTTGGGGGGGGGGGGGGGGGGGGGGGGGGGGGGGGGGGGCACTTGCCCCCCCTGCTATATAGTCAGGAATGCTGTCTAATGAGATATACAGTCAGGAATGCTGTCTAATGAGATACATAATTATACTGTACAGTAGTCGCTCGTTAGTAGACACATGCGCCTAGCTAGCTAGATCTCCACAGGAAGGAAATAGCTAAGTAGCTATGAGTGAGTTTGGAATGACATTCCTCAAATAGGAAGACTAGTGCCGACGTGCATTTCATTGGCTTTTCCACTCCATAGGATGAAAATGGTCAAGTTTCTGGAAGAGGACTGTGGTGCTGGATAAAGAGCAGCTGGGACATGAGTCGAACCTGTGCCCAACAGCAAATAGGCGCCCATAGGTGAGCTGCTCTTAATAATGCATGACTATGATAAAGCAAGACAAGTAGATAGATATCAATAAAGTTGCAACTATGCTCTGGTAAGGTTTCATTCTGGGAATGAAAAAAATGTGGCATGGAAACAGTCATATGATGTTATACCAACTTGCATACAGGTGAAGTATTTTGAAATGAGTGCACAATAGTTTCTTGTGCATTTGCATGCACACATTTGGAAAACCAAGCAGGCAGAGAAAAAGAGCTGCTTTGGTCACAGTTACTGCATGACATTGTGTGGCCTGTGAATGAGGCTAACTTACCTGTAGCTATGCTTATTCTTTCCAGGTATACGACGTGGTATTGGTTACAATGCCGTAGTATGTTTTGGCATGAGGATGACGTCCATGCCTAGGAGACCAGAAATCAGGGGCAGCGGAACTGGTCTGGCAGACTATAGACCCGGCAACTGCAGGACCGCGTGTCCACTTTAGGCCTTTAGCAAGCAGAAATGGAGTGGTCAGCCCAGATCACCCGATTGAAATTCTCCACATGTAGAGCTGTACTGCAGCATTCACTGAAAATGAATTCTGCTACTACTCTATCAAGTTATGCATGAACCATGTGAATCAGACAGTAAAATGATGTGCATCAATAAAAATCCCACCCACATGTGGATCACAGGCCTATAGCTGCTATCGAAGCTACACAATGCAAAACTGACCAATGCCAAAATGAAAACCTTCATGACCATTACAATTGTCTCTTCACTTGTCTGCGCCAAATTTACACTTGTTAACTTAAACGACCTGAGATGAAGCTGCATGGCCAGAATTGTTTTACAACCACCATGTACATGCCAATCCAGTGTACATATGCTGATCATGGCCAGAATTGTTTTACAACCACCATGACGTACATGCCGATCCATGGCAGTGTAGATGCCGATCTGAACATCTAGCTGTGTTTACTTGCAGGTGTGATGACTGTCATCTGCGGCTGTCACACGGGCTGATGATGATTGTGTATACTAACATGCACTGCGCGCATGCGCAAGAGGAAAGACTGCAGTTTCAATTAACTGTGAGCGCGCGGGCGTTATCCACTTATATACGGCGCGCATTTGAAAATCCTATACCCTTGGGAAAAATTGTCCTCACGATTGTGCAGCAGCACGTAATGGCCGAGACCAGACGCCCCGAGTGTGTTCGACTCTGGAAGGAATACATTGAGTTGATTCTATTTCGCGGATCAATTTTTGTAAGTCGGCAATTCTATCTCGCTGTCCGGGCATGTTCAAAATTAGCGTTATTTGTCTTTCTTCCTTTCCACAGCTAGGGGCTCCTATCTCATTTCTGGGCTCATGTTTGATTCTTGCAGTGGTGAACGGAGGGCTAGCCTTCTCCAGTAATCGCCTTCAACAATATATCGACGGTGGCTGCTTTGGGCGGGCAGGTCTAGCTCTTCGAAGCGACACGCAAGCCATTGCGGCGTTTATCCTGGTACTGTCAGTTGTTGCGGTGATTGCTCAAGTGGTAATCCTCGTCATCCGAGCGGGGCAGTTCGGCATCAAAATCGATGAAATCAACAAGTATTTTACTGTGTTGTTCGTAGTGGTAAGTTGAGTATAACAATGTGAATGCTGTATAGCTAGATGTCAACTTGCTATACGTGAGGTGCCATGTTCAGCTATGTTGGTTGCATGCGAAAGTGCGTTCCAGTTTCTGTGATATACCATGCATATATATAATTATGCACAATGCAACCGAGTTTTAGTTATACTTTGCTCTCGTGTGCATGCACCTGGGTGTGAATTGCGGTAATGAATATAGCAGCGGGAAGGACACAGACATTACTTTTTACGTTTTCTGTTCCAGCTTGTTTTGATGACAATGTTTGCAATTGCCCACTGCGAGAATGCAGTCCACGAGGTCAAGCAAGTAGCTAGTTATACACATCAAAAATAATGCTGAAGGATAAATTGGCCTCACTATTAATTGCTAACAGTCTGGATGAGGCCGTGCATGCATTCAATAGTTTGAGTCTAGTGCAGAGTGGCCAGTCTGGAAGATTGCATGTGTATAATCACTGGAGATGGAAAGAAACTTCGCTATCGGGATTTACACATTTTACAGTGAGCATTAATTGATGATAGCATTGAGCAGCATGTTGATAGTTCAGCCTCATTCCCAAGCCTTCTCACCCCAGCCTGGCTGTTACGTGCTTGACCTAGCGAGTGCCACAAAGAGCTATATAGTTGCCAGCTAAAATCTCACCACCTTCTGTGGAAAAACATGCTTGGTGTAAAGCTATACGTCAAATGCATTAGATGATGAACTGGTCTTACTTCATAATTATTATGACAAAATTACCCTATGCCTTCAAGCTAGTTACCTGGATGCAGAAATATGTATACATTCATTTTTCTTCAGGACATTGCAATAACTCCATTCTTTGCACTGTGCTACCTCATCGGTGGTGCTATCATGGCACGGAGGAGTAGTCTGTGGGAACCCTTCACCAAGTTAGTCTGAATGTGGCAGTGGAGTTTATAATTATGTCTTACTTCATGGACAGGGCTGTAGGAGTAGGCCGGTGCTGCGACCTCCCAGTGGTGGGTAAGGGGGGTGCAAATGCACCCCCCTTTGGCGGCTAGTTAGTCTCGGAACCAGACTCCCAACCCAAAGGGGGAGGGGGAGTCTGGTACCATTTGCATACTTGGCAAGTTGCAGTCCACGGAATTTCGGTGGCATGAAATCAGTACTTGCGTTGTGAGGTGCACAGGTGGCTAAGTGTGAATTGATAGTAACTCAATTATTCTCACGTCTGTTAAGGAATGGGACCTTGCTTGGCTGCGCACGCATCTCGTAGTAACCACAATAAAATTATTCATAGACCGTAATAGAATTATTTACAAGTAGGCGTTGGCCAAACGTTGTGATAGTCACGCGCATAGTTGCATGGCAAATCAGTACAGCACAATTTGCAGCGCTTTTGCTGGATCTGTACAAGTCGGACGGAGTGAAGCAAAGACCGCTATTGGCAGTATTGCTATGAAAGTCAACTACTGTGCTGTTGTTCGCGTGCACAGTTTAGCTGATGCGATTGCATGCACGTGTTTTCCAGTACATGTCACATGATGAGTGCTCCTCCCACGCCCAGTTTCAGAGAATGGCCGCACAGATCTACAAGTTTGGAGTCGATGTGTTAGGCGGCAACTTAAACCCGGGTTGCAAGGACTCTAGTGTGGCCCATCGTATGTCTACCGACTAGATAAAGCTGTTCACCCTAGCGATTGTTGATTGAATGTTCCTCGAGTGATCTAGAGGTAGGTTTATCTGAGTAGTGTTGCCCTGCTTGCATGTTGATTAGCTATACCTCTGTACCTATACCAGCTATCAACTATCGCTAGGCCTAAAATGTAGTGGGCTTTCAGCTCTCTATGCCACTTAGAAATCACGGAGGTTCATGGGGTTTTAAGTTGCCGCTTTTTAGCATTTGTAGTTGCCTAGCGGGTTTGCTAAAGAAGCCATATTGCTGGACAGATTGCTTGGGCGTGGCCGAAAATGACGTCATTGGATGCGAGAGGGGTGGGGCTAACCCAAAAGTGACATTCATTTTCAATGTGTGATTCCAGTGGAGCACAATAACCTTGCAAACACAACACAAAAATGTGTCTGATCTAGCTGGTCCCATTCCTTAATGGTACTGAGTTCATCTAGCACCCCTTGAGAGCCACCAGATCACCTTTTAAATGGCACTTAGGAATCCTTGTGCCAGCTGTAGCCCATAATAGCTTTCTGTACCCAGACTCCCCCTTTGGGTAGGGAGTCTGGTACTGAGACTAGCGGCTAGTAAAAGTAACTTGCGTCTATTGTACTGCAGTTTTGGATTTGTTCCGTCATCACCTTATAGTCTCCAATGCTAGACAAGCCACCTTGAACTTCAAAACTCAGGTCAGACGCGTGTCATGAATGCATTCACGTGATTTGGTAGTGGGGAAAGAGCAGACTTGAAACTTCCCCCAGATGCAGTATATACTGGCAATGCGATTTTGACCTGGATGGCTGTACGTAGCTAGCCTGTGTAACATGTTTGGTAGCTAACCTAGAGTATTCTGCTGCAACTACAGTCCCCCAAATTGCCCCTATATGAACAAATGTATGTTTTGTCAACATGAGCTAAACACCAAATGAGGATTGAAATCATAGTAGGCCAACTTGCTGCCATACGTAGAATGATTTTCGATGTGAAATATCTAATATCTGAGAGTTATAGCTAGTCACATGCACTCTACAATGGTCATGATCTACTCCTTTATCTCTGTGATATCTTTACTTATTACAGTGAGGGTGCATTTCGATTCTGTATCAGGAATAGCTGGGTGATAAATCCCACTGACAACACCGATTTCCTCAATAATCCAGCAGTTGATGCAACAATTCTCCATCATGCAATGGCGATTAGTGCTGTGAGTTACACACTTTGTACAGTGCTCTGTGTTTACGTAGATACTAGCTAAAGTAAGGATTTGGATTTCTATATCCATGACCGGATTTATGATAAGGGATCATTTTGTCAAGCACAAGTCCTACCTTCACTGGGTTATCCATGAAAATTTGGAAGCGATCGGAACTACCTTCAGGTCCGTAGTATCGACTGAAGGTCCTGCCCACTTCCGGTAATATATGCATTCGGCGCTAACGCATCCGATTTTACATGTTGTCCGATTATCAATGGCTTACTCTACCAGCGTCCTAGGAATTGGAAGCACAAGGGTAGGCAAGTCTGATTTTAGTGAAGTGCACGCCCATGCATGGTCATGACAACAAAAATTTAATGTTTGTGGGATATGGCCCCTTTAGCAAATCTGGCCACATAATTCACCAATGGAACCCACACCCCTGAAATTAAATTAAGGACACATACCTCCCTTATCAGAACATTTGACTTTGTCCCCAACTTCATATTTTTGCTCACTGAAACAGGCACCTCTCTAGTCGAAACAGATTTTAGTGCCCCAAAGGTGCCTTCATTATAGAGGGTTTCAATTCCATAGTTGTTTATCAATTTCCCCTTGTGCTTATTACTTCCCTTAGGCTACCAGCCTGGCATGCATGGCTGCTTTCATTGCCCTTGGGATATGGATGGCAGTCATCCTGGGATGGAAGTGGTACCAGAAGAGGAATGGGAATGGGGATGATCCCAAGGAAATGGAAGTGAAAGCTTAACAATTAGACTTGTGTGGCTATGACATTAGTATGCTGTATGATTATTAGACCACAATTTGCTACGCTGCTTGCGCATGCACTGTAATTGATTATGTATGCTCAATGATTTTAATTTGTGCAACAGTTATGATGACTGAGGACTAGCAGACATGATCCAATAGAGCATTGCATTGATGTTGTCAATATTAATTTTAATTTTAATTATATAAGTATGGTGGCCCCATGGTGGTCATTTGGCATCCAGTGAGATGGGTGGGCTGGAACAACATAATTTGGAAGATATCTCCTATTTTACGAACTTTGTTAGTGCGTGCTCAACCCGACACCACCAATGATGATATTATTTTGCTGAACTAATGAAATTGAGTTTGGTGTACAGAGTGCATGAGGACTCAATAGCACGTGCACCTCACTACATGGCCAAAAATGCAGGACCTAATACACTACGATTATTCTATAAGGCATACCAATATTTAATTATGTGAAACAGCTTCATCTGGCCTGGGAGGTACATTAAATTTTTTGTTTCAAAGTGGGTATTGGTCTGGCAGGAAGTAGGGCAATGGGTTAGGGTATATTAGGGCCAGGGCCGGTTCTAGATGTGCGCGTGTTTCCGGTACCTATACCTAAAGTATGTACTTCCTGCCGGACCAATATCCACTGTGTTTTTTTAAAATGTTTTCATCACCGGAAGTGCTCATAACGGTATACAGTATATAACAAGCCAACAATGAAGCGAGGCCTTGAATTCTAAGTATAGCCTTCATACGTATCAAGCTATAGGCTCATGGAAAAAATAACAGTAGATGGTGAGAGGTGGATGTCCAGGTGAAAGCATATAATTATGGCTGTGACTCCACTTGATTGTAAAACTTGAAAATTGGTGCTATATAATATTGAGGACCATGGTTAGCAGACTGGCCAGGCTTGCAGGAGAGGGCTGATCGGTGGTGGTGGGCGGAGAACTCAAGGGGCGAGAAAGGTTACATCCTGTGCACCCATCTTGGAACAAACGAGAGACACACAGTATACTCTAGTCTAGTTGTACAGGTTAAGCCATTCTAAGATTGCTGTGCTGGAAGTACTAATAATTGTTTTGTGGCCTGAGAACTTAAATGCATCCTTAGTATACGGGGTCAAGATTCGCCGATAAGCCCGGTCGTAGCTCTGACTAGGGCATCTACGGGAGTGTCACCCTCTTGTTGCCGACTCACACACCCTTGAACACTCAGTACCGTCCGTGACTCATGCTGACTGCGCAACCGTACCTCTGACTACGAATGCGCGCATGCGTACGACGTCCAGTCCAAAATCCAGTCTAAAGTCCAGTCCAAATTCAGTTCACGGGTCCAGCCTCGTTCCTAGGCCAAGGATAATTAAAATGCCTAGGCAGGCGCTAGGCTAAGTTCTAGAGTTCATATGAGATGTCGACTTCCTCTTCTAATTGGTACCCACTGCACTGGCACTGCCACATCAAAGTTCTGCTAACTAGACTTTGAGTTCTGCTATTCAGCTGCTGACACGGAAGTGTGCTGTGATTAAGCATGGAGGACGGACCTTTATCCCTCAGAGAGCAGTGTTTCCTGCAGCTAGTCTGTTGTATCGAACAGTACTCTCCACACGAGCTATCCGGCGTTACTGCCGCTATACAGTCGGCGTGCTCTTTTGAGAATGCTTCCTCCGGCACACCTGTTTCACCTAGAGCAGACTGCTGTTGCCAATGGGATTGACACAGATACTATGTGGACAAAGATCAGTGAACTTCCAGTAAGAGCCACAACTTACAAGAGTTTCCGGTATCCACACCCAATCCTCGATTCATACAAAGATGGCTTAGGAGCTCGATATTTTGCATATTTCTGGCACAAATTTCTGGGAAAGTTCCATGAGCAGTCACCATGGCCATTGTCCAGGAGCGTTGCCGAAGATCTTGTGCAGATGGTATTTGCAATACACACTGATATGTTTGAGGACAGCACTGCAGAGTTTTTGAAATCTCACCGGCAAGGCCGGTTTGTTCCTGTATCCCGTTTACATTCCGACAACTTAGCACCCGCACACTGCCTATTAGAGTCTGGAAGTGAGACTGTTGCCTACTTGATCAAAATCTGTCCAGGCGTGAGCGTACTAGACCTCAACATAAGCCAAGTTCAGTCAAGTGCGCTTTGGCAACAGAAAGAAAACGGGATCCTTCAGCAGCTTGTTCAAAAGTCTCAGGTACGAAAGATAAAACTAGACTTCTTATATGCACTACAGCATGCGTCCATCGGTAAATTCATCCTAATCACCATTTTGCAAAATGCAATCCCGGTGCTCGAATCTGTAGAGCTCATAAATCTCAGCGTCAATGTCCTTTCTGCTCTTGTGCCTCTGTTTTCTGCCCTGGAAGGCTATAATGGATTGAAAGATCTACATGCAAGACTTACCTGGATTGGTTTCAATCTCGTAGCGGAGACAACTCTAGTCCAGTATCCTTTGTTTGCCTCAATAGTCGATCACCAGAAAGCTTTGGAGAGTCTTGACCTCTCACAGTTGGGGTACTTTCCTAGGGATACAGAAGGTGAGAGATTCATTGTGGCTTTGATTTCTCTTCTCGGTCAACCGCAATTCAGGAGACTGAGGCTATGCTGGTGCGAAGACTTCCCACTTGTAGCCCTTCGGTCCATTGTGGAAGCGTTCATGAGGTCCTCCCCACCAAGTGAACAGCACCTGATGCTTGTGAGCATCAAAATTGTAGACAATGGGAGATCCCCTTTGATGCAGACCTTAAAAAGTCATAGCAAATATCTTTCTGTGAGTGCTGCGCATGCGGCTGCATTTGGACCAAGGAAAAATCTTCATCTCCAATATTCACACATACCCTATGCCTTCCTCAAGTGGTTTCAAGGCATGGTACACATATTTCTTAACACACTCGAATTTACACACTGTACCCCCAAAACTGCCAAATTTATCAGACGGAAGTTTGAAAAACACCGACACTTCATTGTCGAACACTTCATATGTACATAGTAAGAATCTGTGCATGCATGTATAGCTACTGTATTCCTTGTTTGTACATGAAAAGTAAGTGTAAATAGCTACTGTAGTCTATTATGGTACGGTGTACAAGGTGTAAATAGCTGGCACCCACTGTGAGGGCTGTAGCACTAGCTGATTCATGTGACAGCAGCTGACTGACAGTTGTGCCGCGTGTCACGTGAGCAGCAGGCTTCCCCCTCCGTTTTTGCATACTGCAATTGCAAGCTATCCAAAAATGGAGGAGTAGCTTTTGATCGAAGGCATGGGAACGAGGCTATAGGCTACATACTGCATGCATATGGTGACACACTGCTGGTCACAGGTTTGATAGCTCTATAGCTACACCATACAGCTTTGTTCCCAGACTCTCTCTTCCTTTCGCAGAGAGAGACCTCATGGGACTGAGGCTAGCCACACCAGGGCCCATATAGCTGTAATTGTTTGATGCATGCCTTTAAACTGGTCCACACATAATATGAAGTTTAACCTTGGTTAAACCAGGTTAACATCAAGGAGATAATTGTTGTGGGTGGAGTCATCCCACCAAGGGGGTTGGTATGGGCTAGGCACGCATGCGCAGTTGGTATCCCGCCATTTGTGCGACATGGACACAGCTGTATCGGTAGCTGTGAGCGCGCGAAACTGAGCCGAAACGGCGAACATGGTCGAGCGCCGAGGACCGTAACAGGGTCACAGGGATGGCCGAAAGAGGGGAAGAGTTGTACTGAGCCATGGCGGTCGAACTAGTACCGGGCGGGTCGTCTTGCCGAACTCGTTGCTATCATCCCGAAGCCAAGCGATCCCAAGCGGCGTGGCCACACAGCCGAAGGAACAGGAGGTAACTGGTAAGGTGAGCAGACACAACAACATCAGTTCGATGCCGGGCCGGGGGCCAGGTCCTGGCGGGGAATGGAACACTTATAGTCACGCCGTCGGGACTTTAATCGAGAGTGGACAGATGAGCGGGAGCTGCCCCTAGTGGAGAGGCGGCGAAGGGAGTTGGAGCCGTGCGCGGTTTGGGCGCACAGGACGAATGGACAGCCAAGGGACCGCCATATAGGGCAAGGGGGATAGTGGCCTCTGGGAGAGCAAGTGGGGGTCAGCTTGAATTAACCGCGAAGGGCCTAGCATCCACCCAAAATGGAGGGACCCCAAGGGGTAAAGTAAATATGGATGGGCAACCAAGGTCTACCCGGTATATTTATGTCAGCCACTGGGACAGTATGCGGCTCGGAACCTGGACGGGCAGGATCAAACTCCCATGGAGGTATGGGCAGCCAAGGGCCCAAAGTGCAACAGCAGCAAGGGCTGCGGCCCGGCTGTGGGAGTAATCCAGCAAGAGTTTGTGGGCCATGTGGTGATTTCTTCGTTGCTGCAATGACTCTCTATAGGCATCCAGCTATTGGACATTCTAAAGATCAGATGCGACAGAGTAAACGGTGCAAACCAGGACTTGGAACCTGGTATAGTCAAGGCATCCACTTGAAGGTTATGAGTAATGTGTGTACGAATGTTTGACATTCGGGCAGTTGTTCGAATGCTAGAATAATCATTCAGAAGGGAAACTCCTCGTATCAAATTTTACTGCATGTGGCAGGGTACAATCAAGATGGCATCCGAATTGCAAGAGTCTAGTGCCAGTGCATGGTAGTAGTGCTAGTGCGTCAGTTAGCTCTGAGACGTTGAGTTCTAAGCATATAGAATCTGATGTTAGGGAACATTTTCGGAAAACTGGACTGAAGGGTACGCTGTGTGAGAAAACTGAGGCATTTCTTGGAGGCTTGAGCAACCTTCGCGACCACCTAGTTCGAAGATATGCAAGCAAGTTCAAACCGTGGTTCAATGTAAACTATGATCTAATTCTCCCGAATGTTTGTCCCCTACTGCTGCTAGAATGTTTGCAGTACAGTCGTTCAGGCACTATTAATGAGCGTCCAAGGGCCCAGTGTGCCCAGGCCATAGGGGCCTTGGTGATAGTGGCCACAATGGGGCAATGTGGAAGGGTTGCAAAATTGGCACCCTGTGTGTGTGTGTTTCTGCCACTGGGGCAGCACGTGGGGTGGGACCTGGCATGGTCCAGGGTCCACACTAATTTTGGGCTGCCAAATACCCAAAGTGCTAAGGCCATGGTGATAGTTGCCATAACGGGGGCAAGGCAGGAAGTTTGCTAAAAAGGGGCACCCTCTCTGTGAGTATGTGTCTGCCATTGGGGCGGCACGTGGGTTGGAACCTGGCATGGTCCAGGCATCCACACTAAGTTCTAAAAGGCCCCAAGCTGTGGGGATAGTTGCCATAATGGGGCAATGCAGGAGGGTCGCCAAAGGGGCACCCTACATGTGAGTGTGTGTCTGCCACTGGGGCGGCACGTGGGTTGGAACCTGGCATGGTCCAGGCATCCACACTAAGTTTAAAAGCCCAAAGCTGTGGGGATAGTTGCCATAATGGGGCAATGCAGGAGGGTCGCCAAAGGGGCACCCTACATGTGAGTGTGTGTCTGCCACTGGGGCGGCTAGGGGGTAGTTGCCACTGGGGCGGCTAGTTTAATATGCGTAAAGAGGGCAGGGGCTGGATTAAGGTGCCAGTGGTGGTTATCTCAGGGAAGGGTAATGGCCATGGTGGAGGCGTATAGTTTTTCTCCGAAGGGGCGATCACACAAGGGTAGATCCTATAGATGAATGTCAAGGAGAGGCAAGCCCTATTAATTAAGAGCACTTACACACTATATAAGGGGTGCTAACGTGCATGGCTAGTTGTGCTAACACGGACACTGTAGGCGAGGTAATTTCGTCTTAAGGGCAACTAAATTTATACAACACAGGAACTTACACAGGAACATATCTTCTGTGCTGCCTATACAGCAAAATCCTAGCAGCCAATGGGGCTCCAGGCTGTTATAGGCAAGGTCCGCAAACAAGGACATAGCTCTTGTCAGATAAGTCATCATGGTTCAGGGTGTGGCCAGGAGTACCAGTAGAGTTGCCTACACATCATTCAGACAGACGGGCAACTAAACGCTCCTTGCCTCAGTTGTCCCCACAATTGTGGGGCAACCAGGCATCCATGAAAACTAAGACACTAACAAGGTAGGGCTATAAAGTCACAGCAACAAGTGCTAGATTGGCCCCCGCAAGAGATGCCGGACTGGCCGTAGACAAAAGAGTTAGGGAGCAGTGGTCTCAGTGTACAGGGAATGGAAATGGACCCAGCACCTTTCAAATGGTGGACTCAGCCGTGTGGCAACCTGTACATGTGCAGGTATGAAAACATGACCTCAGTGTGTATCCTGTTATGCAGGCATCAGTTTGTGGTGTTGCCGTATAGGTCCAACACGGCTCACAGCCATAGAGGGGGTAGTGACAATAGTAATAACTAGCAAGTACCCACAGAATGTCTGGTGCATCATTGTTTATGGGAGGCAGTTCGGTGGAAGAGGGCATTAGTCCACTGATACGGCTCGGTGTGATCGTCTGATTCTGGAGAACTGTCTCCCTCAGAACATCTTGCACCGGACAGATAGCCAAAACGAATTAGATACACTACAGTATGTAATGAGTCGATATAGGTAGGAATCAGGTCATAACTACTATACTAGCTATGCAATAACAGTTTACTCTCCAAAGTAGTATTTCTCTCAGGGGTATGTGTTGCACCCTGGTGGCCAGGAGTTGGTCATTATCCTTGGGTGGGTGTGTCAAGTGGAGGATGCAGGGTACATGCAGTCATGCAGTGGATTCATGCAGGGACTGCAACCAAAGAAGGGTGGTTCTCGGGGTAGAGGCATTCCATCACTGACATTGGGTTGGTGTGATCCTGAGTCGTCTTCCGGAGGACTGCGAAATGTCTCACACTAGGTAGTTAGCCAGATCACCATAGAGGAATTCATGACAGTTCGTAATGATTCAGTCTGGATAGGAGTCAGGTTATTATTATTAGTTATGCGATAACGGTAGACCATTTGAAAGTTGACTGCAATTCTCACCCACAGTCAAAGGGTGAGTGGGGTCATGAGTGCCTGGAGTTGGTCTTCTGGGACCGTCAATGGGAGCCCCCTGTGAGTGTAGTGGGCAAAGGACGGTACAAGAGCACCATGGAAGTAAAGGCGCTCCCAGATCACCTACCAAGGGTGGTAACACCATGGGCTGTTTGCGTGGCCCAGGGGCCAAAGGGGGTGTGAAGAAAAATAGAGTAAGATGCAAATGTGAGCGGGGCTGCATTACAATCAGCCAAAGTGGACCTTGCAAGGGTGACACTAATCTCTAGGTGTCGCCTGGGGATGAGGGGCAAGATTGGTCTGGTCTGATTGGGGCTGTTGGCCTGGATCAGTTAAGTTAACCCTTTAATGGCCGAGGGTGCCCAACAGGATGCAGTTTTGCAATTTGCATAATTTGACATCTTAGTCAGGACTTCCATTGCATCCTCTGGAGTGGTAGTGTAAGAACAAGTCATGGTAAGGAGTGATAAGTACAGGTGACAATGGCCTGTGCTAGACCTCAAAGTAAACAGGAAAATTGCATGGTTTTGTGGACGAGATTTGGAAGCACTGAGAGGATCTGATATAGAAGAAACAAATTTAAGGATCATTCGTAGAAATTAGAGCAGATGCCTTTCAAGATAGGAAATAAAGGGGGTGTGGCATCTTGAGTTAATCGTCTATGTATTTGTACAGGTAAATTATTAGGTGGAATAAAACCCGACAGTTAAAGGGTTATAGCTGCAGCAGAGGTACTCAACTGAGTGGGTCTGTCCCCCTAGCTCAGATAGTTGAAATGACTGTGTGTACCTTTCTTTGGCAGCTAAACTCCTCAGGAGTCACTTGTAGGTATGGGTTCATGTTCACCAGCTAGTGTTGCACTCCAACTCAACGTTGTAGTCAGATATGCGGCTTGGCATAGCATGGTTCTAATACGGAGAAGGAAAGGAGCCTTCGTTGCTGTCAGTGAGCATGGCCGGGAACATTGTTGTAGCTGCTCTGGTCCGGGGTATTTATGTTGGAAGAGCCCGAGAACTCAATGTGCATATCATAATGTGTCAGTGGTATAAGGGCCATCAGTTTAGGCAAAAGACCTTGACAATCTCGTCAGCAGTCTCCTTCCCTGCACTGGTATTTGTCAGGAGATTTAGTCAATTCAGTTCTGTCCGATTGTCAGGCTGCAGTTGCCCCATACATGTACACCCCAATGGATACGTACCTGATGATGATGGAATTTTTTCCTCCTGGTGACAGAGCAGCCACTATGTCGCTTGGTGGGCGGTGCAACCCGGGAAGGGCTCACCAAATGGTGGCAAGTATTTGTCAGTCAGGTGGTGTCTGTGGATAGCAGGGTTTTTTCAGATCACCCCTTTCAACCGGTTCTGCTGAAGCTGAGGTGGATGAAAGGTACCCGAGCCAAGGGACCCAAATTACTCTGGGTAGGCAGAATTGCCTGCCAATGATACTAAGGATCCATTGGAGAGGATATGCATCAAGATTTAGCGGAGCCCTGGCCCACAGACTGGTACAATACGGAGATATGATTGGGACAGCTGGCTGCAGGTGTTTGTGGCTTCCTTCATACAAGTACCGAGTGCCGCCCTGTGGCAGCAGTAACAGCATACCACGCTAAGAGAATAATCAGTTCTGCTCTTGCAGAAGATGGCAACCCCCTCACTCATCCCCACCTCGGTGAGCGGTTATGACGTTGAGCGGTTATGACGTTGAGCGGTTATGATTGCCTCATTGTCAGGTAGATGTCAAGCCGGATCTTCATTTGGGGCACAGTTTGATTTCCTTTTATGATGATCATATGTAGCATTCCAGGAGCAGTAGTATCGGGAACAGAAGACTCAACCTTTCCTACCCTGGTGGTTGGTAGTGCATGTCGCTCGTTTTGAAGATCCCACGTGAAAATGGGCAAGGGTTAGTCTCGGTCTATCACCGCATGTGAGTTGTCATCTGAGTATATAATTATGTTGCCGACAGGGACATAGAGATCACTTGCTCATCCTGCTGCAAATTTCTTGTTAGGGTACATGTAATTATTTGTGTTAGGGAGCTAGTTAGGTATACAGAGCTAATTAGGTATACAGAGCTAATTAGGTATGGTATAGGCTTGGGGGGAGAGGACTGCGTCCTTCTCTGGGCCGGTTGAGAGGCATGGGCCTCTCAATTCCCCCCAAGCAAGAAGTAAGGGTAGGGATTGAGAAAGAGCAAGACCAGTTGAGAACAGTCTGGTTGAGAAACTAAATGCACAACAGGTTATGTTCCTCTTCATCTCAACTGGCCTTGAGGATACCCTACCCCGCGTGCCTGCCTGGCTCATCCGCCAAACCTTAAAGATGGGCGCATTCAGATTAGTACGTTGTGGTCAGTTTTTGGTTAGATCCGAAGATGTTAAACCTGGATGCATGTGCACATGCAGATAGCTAGCCATATCAAATTTTGATTATACGACTACTGTGCTAGCTAAGTTAGCCTTCAACACATTGTTAGCTATACGGCCACTTCAAGTTCAATTTCATGTCATGCGTGGGCGGACTGACCTCACAGTACATATATAGCTCTTTAACTCTACCAAACAATAAGGAACCCTCATTCACAGTAGCTCTTTAAAAGAACATTACATCATCATAACCACAGAATAGCTGTACGTTTTGCGTGGCTGAGTTTTATGACAGTCACTGGTTGGAAAAAGTAATGTTCATGGTCAAGACCATGCATGTGGAAAATTCTTGTTATTAAGCTGGATCTTCATTAACAGGAAATTCCCTACATTTTAATTACTCCATACAGGAAATTCTTTCAAGTGACCTCATTGAGGAAGCCAAGTGCAGCCATCTTCACAAATTTAGCTAGTTGTTACTGATCGCATCAAATTCAGCAATTCCTTGGTATGTAACAGATAAAACTATGCAAGACCATACTTAGCTATTGTCTTATAGCTAATGGCATTGAGCAAGCTGCCATTTCCATATAGCTACTTTGCTAGCATTCCTTCTGCCAGCACTATGGTACTCCAGATGAGCTACCACAGACGTGTCTGAGGGTGGCAGCACTGAATTTTTGCCAGGCAACCAATATTTCAGGTATTATTCTTTTTTGAAATAGTGTTAGCTACCAGACTGTGTACACTCTTCTGCCTTCTTACCTGTGGAATTTCAGCTGTTTCCTAGGCAACATGTAAGGAATCCCATTACAATTCCATGACTTGACAGTCGTTAGTCAAGGGATACAAACAAAACACAAGAATGCAGCTTGTGTGGATGGCTAGCTACAAGTTTGGAGTTATCATTCTCAGAGGGTTCTGGATCACTGCATGAGACAGCTTTGACATTAATTCGTCTTCCAAGTGTAATTCTGCTTTGTGCTACTTTCCACAGTGGCAGTAGCTGCACAGTGCATGGCATCATCCACAAATCCTTGGGCTGCAAGGATCGGCCAGGCAAGGCTTGATGACAGTCATGATTGATTCAATTTCACACCTATCCTGTGACAATTATATAGCTACATGATTCATATACATGAATAGTCTCGGTCCCAGACCCAAACCAACCCCAGCGCGGATCGCATCTAAAATGATCTAATATCCCTCCCCGTGCGTGATACAGGAAACGATCCGTGCTGGGGTTGGTTTGGGTTTGGGGCCGAGACTAATGCATGAAGTATGGTGAACATATATAGTGTACCTCTTTGGTGAATGTGCAAGGTGCACCATGCCAATTAATGGCGCGCTAGCTTTCATGGCGCACCAGCTTCATGATGTGTATTAGTCAAACACCTCAATGCATGCATAAATCCAGTATTCAATATATCACAGTTTCATATAGGCTATCGTATAGGATGAATCGTTCAGAACATTAAATTTCCAAGTGCATGAGGATGAGTCATTTTAAGGTAAGTCAGGTGAGAGTTGTGCCTACAACACACTGAACACAGAGTGTTATTTCCTGGTCCAGATTTTTCTCGCACTTCACGCTCCAGTGCATGGCTGAACCCCCCTTTCTAATTTCTAAATCTGCCTCTGCCCAATAATATGCTCGGTTTGGCAGCAAGTTGTTGAAATCTTGCAGTTCTGTAAAATTCAAACTTTTCCGTGGGGGGGCTTGCTTGCATGCCCTTAGGTCATGCGCGAAATGCGCTTCAACCTTGTGTACCATGCGCCACCAGACCAGCCGAAAATTGTTTCCTACGGGCCTGATGGAAAGGGTTTTTTTTATGAATAGTAGCTATCAAGTCTCTCTTGAATTTCTTAACAGCTCTCTAGTTATCACTGTGGACAGTACCGGGGGCTATACAGAGGCGGCGTCGCCGGTCCGGCTGGTCCGGCTTTGGCCGGACCACTTTTCCAGCCGACCTGATTATAATATCCGTGCAATGCAGTCACGCATAATCTACGCTTGATCTTATATGCAGACTCGGCTGTTTCTCGTCCTAGTTGTGGGCCTATCATTGAAACTCCACAGCAGCCAAGGTCTTTTCTTTCCCAAAACGGCCATTTTGATGCTACGAGAGCGCTTCCTCATCGCTAAAAATACATGCGAAAAAATTTTTCCGCGCTTCGCGCGGACAGATCGGCGCTTCGCGCCTCTGCCAACAAGCAGACCGCCCTCCGGGCACCGCCTTCCGCAGTGCGCTACGATAGTGAGCCGTACCACTTCTTTTATGCCGCTGCCGCCCCTGCTATAAACTTTCCATTTACTCTGTTGAGGGCTTGGTTGAGGTCGATCAAACATTCGTGATACAGCTGCTGCATTGGCTTCTCTCGTGACTATCTTGCCAGATTCCTGTGTCTTTTGTAGTTAAGGGTGCACGTTAAATTGTTAGCTACCACGATTGCCTCCAAACATGAAAAGGTTTAGTGAACGAATAAGGAAACGAATTTACGAATTAACGTGTTACTTATTTCAGCCCGTTACTTTGCACTGTACTGGTTGTATTCAAGCATTTGAACCTCGCAGTTCACTTGAGCGACTTGAGAATGCATTTCACTTGGAAGTGCAAGAGCTTTTCAAGTTGTTTCTTGATCTAAACTAGCAAAACAGAGCCATAAGAGTTGTGCAGCAATGCACATAGCCTGTAAGTATGTTTGTCACCGTGGTGGTTCCACAGCAGCTCAAGTTTCGAAACAGAGTCGGCATGTAAGTGAAAGCATGGCAAGTAGCTAAGGCAAAGTTTCCAAATGCCTTCAGTTTGCTAAACTTTCCCAACACGGATATTTGTTATGCGAATGATTTTCGATGCGAAATAGATATCTGAGAAGTTATATAGCAAGTCACATGCACTCTACTCCTTTATCTCTGTGATATCTTTGCTTATTACAGTGAGGGTGCATTTTGGTTCTGCATCAGGAGAAGCTGGGTGATAAATCCCACTGACGAAACCGATCTCCTTAACCCTTTAGGGCCCATAGCGCCAAAAGGCGCATAATTAGCGTCCTTTCACACTATGGCTTCTCACTTCGCGGTGACGGACAGCCTTCGACTAGCACTGCTCCTGGAGTCTTGTCAGTAGTCCCCCTCTGTATAACTACAGAATTAAGGGCGCCAAGCGTCTGGGCTGGCAGCTGTTACAGGCAGAAACAAGGCCGCCATTGTAAGTTGATCGAACGGTAAGCTAAAAAGCCTTATCTCGCCGTCAGTATACGCTTACTTGCAATAACGCTCCTGCTTTGACTTACTGTTGGTCTGCCCTCTCCAGCAATAAAGTAAGTAGCGATGGCCCTCCGCGTACGGCAAGACAACAGTCGAGTTTTAGCAGCTGGTCAAACGGCGCGATAACCAGACAGCTAGCTCAGTTATCGGCTCCACCCAGTGCCTCCGCCCCTTCCTGCCTTGGTCAACGGTGAGTGTAATCATTGCTGTTAACAGCCAGGGGCACCCTCCCGAGTTTTGTTGGACGCTGCGCGCCCTGGGCAACGTTCAACGCTGCATGCAGATGCCATTTTATGCTGTGGGGGAGATTTCAATATATTTTGGACCCTAAAGAGTTAATAATCCAACAGTTGATGCAACAATTCTCCATCATGCAATGGCTATTAGTGCTGTGAGTTACTTTGTACAGGGCTCAGTGTTTACATAGATACTAACTAAAGTAAGGATTTTGATTTCTATATCAGTGACTGGATTTATGATAAGGGATCATTTTGTCAAATCACAAGTCCAACCTTCACTGGGTCATCCATGAAAATTTGGAAGCGATCAGAACTACCTTCAGGTCTGTAGTATCGACTTAAGTTCCAGCCCACTTCCGGTATCGTAGTGTCCCGCTAATACGCCCCCTTCGAAAATACGCCCTCCCCTCTTTTTCACCCAAGTTCCTGCACAGGGTAGTTTGACTCGTTATAACGCCCCCCTGGTGAGCGTCTTCTGGAATATCTAACCTACACATGTGCAACTTTGCAGATCGTCTCTCAGATCGAGTAGTAACCGTTGATGCCTACGGTACAAGTCATCTCGCTGCCACTCTTCCGCAGGAAATACCAGGAAATGTTCTGTGGTTCATGACTGACAGTAATGCTGTTCTTGAGGATGGCTACAGCGAAGTCGTCGTGAATGTTATGGCCCCTCGAGTTGAAGTGTAGCTCTTCTCGCCGATGTAGGGAGACCACGCCACGAACAGTACTGGCGATCGTTTGTACTTTTGTAACTGTGAACATGAACCTTGGCAGTGGCATAAACGTAGCGAAACTTTTTGAGGGGGCATATAATCGAGACTAATTGCATACTCGAAAATACGCCCCCTCCCCTCTTTGGGCTGGATGTAGTGTACAAAATAGGGGGCGTATTAACGGGACACTACGGTAATATATGCATTCAGCGCTAATGCGTCCAATTCTACATGTCGTCCGATAATCAATGGCTTGCTCTACCAGTCCTAGGAATTGGAAGCACAAGGGTTGGTAAGTCTGATTTTGTGCACGCCCATGCATGGTCATAACAACAATGACAACATAAAAACCAATTTTAATGTTTGTGGGACCTTTAGCAAATCTGGCCACATAATTACAATGGAACCCACACCCCTGAATTAAGGACACCTACCTCCCTTATCGATATCAGAACATTTGACTTTGTCCCCAACTTCATATTTCAGAAATGAGGCACCTCTGTAGTCAAATGGCCCCCAAAGGTGTCCTCATTATAGAGGGCTTTCAATCAAGTTCCATAGTTGCTCATCAGTTTCCCCTTGTGATTATTACTTCCCTTAGGCTGCCAGCCTGGCATGCATGGCTGCTTTCATTGCCCTTGGGATATGGATGGCAGTCATCCTGGGATGGAAGTGGTACCAGAAGAGGAATGGGAATGGGGATGATCCCAAGGAAATGGAAGTGAAAGCTTAACAAGATACTTGTGTGGCTATGACATTATTAGTGTGCTGTATGATTAGGCCACTCTGCTTGCACTGTAATTGATTATGTATGCTCAATGATTTTAATTTGTGCAATAGTTATGATGACTGTGAGGACTAGCCAGCATGAGCTGATAGAGCAATGAGCATTGCATTGATGTCATCAATATTAATACTGTTTTCATTATGGTGGCCCCATGCATGGTGGCCATTTGGTGTCCAGTGAGATGGGTGTGGGGGGGGGGGGGGGGGGGGGGATTCTGGATCCCCCCCCCCCCCGCCATTGATATTTTACAAACTTTATTAGTGCATGCTCGACTGGACACCGCCAAATATGATGTGCTGAACTAATGAAACAGAGTTTGGTGTACTGAGTGCATTAGGACTCCATAGCACAGGTGCACCTCACCACATGGCCAAAAATGCAAGGCCTATTAAATCACTTCGCTACGATTATTGTATAAGACATACCAATAGATGTGAAACAGCTTCATCTGGCCTGGGAGGTACATTTGTTTAGATGTTTTCATCACCGTAATGGATGTCATCATCATATATCAGTCGAAACCTTATAACAGTATACAAGTCAACAGTGAAGCGAGGCCTTGAATAATTCTACTGCCTTCATACGTATCAACTCGGTTGTTATAGGCTCATGGAAACAAATAGCAGTAGATGGTGAGAGGTGGATGCCCAGGTGAAAGCATATATGGCTGTGACTCCACTTGATTGACTTGAAAAATGGTGCTATATATTGAGGTCCAGCTAGGACTGTGGTTAGCAGCATCAGACTGGCCAGGCTTACTTCGTAAAGGCAGAGACCAGGAGTGTATTCTTAATGTAACTCAATCCTGCTCACCACAGCATTTTGGACTATAATAGCTAGCTACACAATATTGGACCATCCTGGCCTCTATATTATAGTCAGTGGCTAAGGTCAATTCGTACTCCTTGGAAATTACTAGGATGTTGTGCACACGCAATAGCTGAGCATTTGGTATAAGTAGTTTGTAAGATAGTGCTGTAGCTACGCTTTAGAGCTTGAAAATCTCTGAATGAAGTAGCTAGCTAAGATCATTACCCTGCGTGCCATGTTACCCTGCATGCCATGTTACCCTGCATGCATGCCATGTTAATCAGTCATCAAAGTGACTGGTGACTGGGATGTGCTTCATTGTTGTGATCTTGACTGTGTATGTGTTTAGTGATTTGTTTGTATGACTGTATGTTCATATATCCCCACTCATTCCCCTTCCCTCCATGCTCATAATATTATTAGGCTTTGCGTAGATACTAGATGACTTTGAGACTTCGTCTTAATTTAATGGGTTAGTGCAGCAAAACCTGGACTCTGGAAGGTCTTTGAGCTGATGATTTATGCTGTGTGAGGTTACAACCTGCATCTCAACTCAGATCAATGAGGTGCTGACTGTCATCACACACACAGACGTCCAGAACAGCCTTGGTCTAACCAACAACGGAGTGGTGTATGCCTTGTTCAGCTACCAAGCCAGTGACTCTGATGAACTGGGCTTCCACGAGAGGGAGGTCCTGCACGTCGTGGAGCACAAGGGCAGGGCTGATCGGTGGTGGTGGGCGGAGAACTGAAATTAAGGCTCCGGTCAAAAAGGAGAGTAAAACGCTTCCGGGTGGAAGTTGAGATTAGAATGATTGTACATTCAGCGGCTGCAAGCAGAAATCACGCAGGTATCTTCATACAAGCGTGTGTAAACATCGTATTTTAAATTCACAGTACAATTATTTTTCAACGCCCGTATATCTCCGGATACTCGAAAATGTTTTAATCCCGTTTTTGACCGGAGGCCTTCATTACCCAAGGGGCGAGAAAGGTTACATCCCGTGCACCCATCTTGGAACAAATGAGAGACACACAGTTATACTCTAGTCTAGTTGTACAGGTTAAGTCATTCTAAGATTGCTGTTGCTGAAAGTACTAATAATGTTTTGTGGCCTGAGAAAATGCATCCTTAGTATACGGAGTCAAGGTTCGCCGATACGGCATCTATGGGGAGCTCCATCTATGGGAGTGTCACCGACTCGCACACCTTGAACCTGCACTCAGTACCCTCTGAAGGAACCCCAACTTCCTTTCCAACATCTTGTTCCTCGCTGACTGCATCCCAACATTTACCAGGGCTTCTGTATTGCTGTGATGCTTTGGCCATTTCTGACTTTCGTAGCCAATTCTGTCAATAGTCAATAGTCAATATTTGACACACCCACCAGGAGCACAGCCATACAAGTACAAACATGAAAGGGCATAGCCGCACAAGTATATGTAGTACAAACATGAAAAACGACTAATAGCGGGTTGCGTGAAACAGGTTCTTCAGTCTAGTAAACTTCTGGAGCTGTAGTTCTGTGATTGAGGCTATCATTTCCCCTTCACTGCTCACTTCGCCCAGGCCCAATGAATCGGCGTGCTGTGTTAGCAGGTGATGTAGGAGTGAGTCTGGAGACACAGCCGGGCAGTCATCACCACCAAGTGGGCAGGGATTATATCCTTGACCCATCACTCTCACCACTGCCTGCATTCCTCTGGTGCAGCTGATCCCCAAGTCCATGCAGGCATCCCACACCTTTGCCCAGCTGGTTCTACGAGCCACCTCTGCCACCAGTGGGGCCTTTGCCTGACATCTTTCAACCATCCACCTCCTACCATGCCCACACACTGAATCCTTCACCTCTCTCATACAAACGCCAATTGCTCCGCCATCATTTAGCTCTCCCAGTATCCTGTCTGTCAGATTGGATTCTATGCCCATCTCTTCCCCTAGGTCCTTGCATTCCCTCACTAGGCAAAGATGGTTCAACTCATCTGAGAAGGCTCTCACCACCCCACCAACCAGTGTGTCTGCCTGAGCTTCAGTCACCCTCTTCAAAAAGAATAGCTTCCTCAGCAGCAGCCTTGCCCTCATCGAGGGCCAGTCCACGGCTGTAACTGCGGCAGTGTTTGAGAAGTGCTTTGGTAGTTTGAGGATCCTCTTCGCCATTTCTCCCTGAAAGGCTTCCAACAGTTTGAGGTCACCTTCAGACAGGATCCAACTTTCACATCCATACGTCAGCACTGGTTTTCCACAACTGACCGGCTTGATAGTGGACCCAGATCACCTTGGAAGGATCCCAGGCTCCCTAGGAGGAAGAAGGCCCTTCTTGCCTTCTTGATGTTTTCCTCTCGTGGCCATGAGATCGCCTTTCTGCACGAATGCGCGCATGCGTACGAAGTCCAGTCCAAAGTCCAGTCAATTCCAGGGGGTGGGACAAGGTCCGTGCGCACGTGGTACAATTAACATTCCATAGGTATAGTGCACAATAATATACAAGAAGTATGCGGAACTAGCAGACTAGTAACAGCTCTAGCGCTGACTTATCGCTGGGGTTCGATCGCTTTATTGACTTCCTACCTGATGCTAAACACTTGAGTGCGGTCGACAAGTCTGCATTCGCTGATATTCTCGGTGAGTCTGCATAGTCACTTACATAACTGCTCAGTACAGGCACGTAGTAGTGTGTAAGTGGCTTATACCAAGTTCGGTCACAGTCTTTGCATGGAGGTTACTCTTCAGGATGCATTGAAAGCGCAATGCAGCCTTTCACGGAGAAAAGCAGTAGAACGACTTTGCATTACGTCATACGAAATGACAGTGCACGTGATCTGGTCCTACCCCCGGGCCCCTGAGTCAATTCAGTCCACGGTCCAGAGTTCATGAATCAAACGGGATGTCTACTTCCTCTTCTACCCACGCACTGTACTGGCACGGCCACATCAAGTTCTGCTAAGACTTTGAGTTCTGCTATTCAGCTGCTGACACGGAAGTGTGCATGGAGGACGGACCTTTATCCCTCAGAGAGCAGTGTTTCCTGCACCTGGTCTGTTGTATCGAACAGTACTCTCCACACGAGCTATCGTTACTGCCACTATACAGTCGGCGTGCTCTTTTGAGAATGCTTCCTCCGGCACACCTGTTTCACCTAGAGCAGACTGCTGTTGCCAATGGGATTGACACAGATACTATGTGGACAAAGATCAGCGAACTTCCCGTAAGAGCCACAACTTACAAGAGTTTACGGTATCCACACCCAATCCTCGATTCATACAAAGATGGCTTAGGAGCTCGATATTTTGCATATTTCTGGCACAAATTTCTGGGAAAGTTCCATGAGCAGTCACCATGGCCATTGTCCAGGAGCGTTGCCGAAGATCTTGTGCAGATGGTATTTGCAATACACACTGATATGCTTGAGGACAGCACTGCAGAGTTTTTGAAATCTCACCGGCAAGGCCGGTTTGTTCCTGTATCCCGTTTACATTCCTACAACTTAGCACCCGCACACTGCCTATTAGAGTCTGGAAGTGAGACTGTTGCCTACTTGATCAAAATCTGTCCAGGCGTGAGTGTACTAGACCTCAACATAAGCCAAGTACAGTCAAGTGCGCTTTGGCAACAGAAAGAAAACGGGATCCTTCAGCAACTTGTTCAAAAGTCTCAAGTACGAAAGATAAAACTAGACTTCTTATATGCACTACAGCATGCGTCCATCGGTAAATTCATCCTAATTACCATTTTGCAAAATGCAATCCCGGTGCTCGAATCTGTAGAGCTCATAAATCTCAGCGTCAATGTCCTTTCTGCTCTTGTGCCTCTGTTTTCTGCCCCGGAAGGCTATAATGGATTGAAAGATCTACATGCAAGACTTACCTGGATTGGTTTCAATCTCGTAGCGGAGACAACTCTAGTCCAGTATCCTTTGTTTGCCTCAATAGTCGATCACCAGAAAGCTTTGGAGAGTCTTGACCTCTCACAGTTGGGGTACTTTCCTAGGGATACAGAAGGTGAGAGATTCATTGTGGTTGTGATTTCTCTCCTCGGTCAACCGCAATTCAGGAGGCTAAGGCTATGTTGGTGCGAAGACTTCCCACTTGTAGCCCTTCGGTCCATCGTGGAAGCCTTCATGAGGTCCTCCCCACCAAGTGAACAGCACCTGACGCTTGTGAGCATCAAAATTGTAGACAATGCGAGATCCCCTTTGATGCAGACCTTAAAAAGTCATAGCAAATATCTTTCTGTGAGTGCTGCACATGCGGCTGCATTTGGACCAAGGAAAAATCTTCATCTCCAATATTCACACATACCCTATGCCTTCCTGAAGTGGTTTCGAGGCATGGCACACATATTTCTTAACACACTCGAATTTACACACTGTACCCCCAAAACTGCCAAATTTATCAGACGGAAGTTTGAAAAACACCGATACTTCATTGTCGAACACTTCATATGTACATAGTAAGAATCTGTGCATGAATGTATAGCTACTGTATTCCCTGTTTGTACATGAAAAGTAAGTGTAAATACTGTAGTCTATTATGGTACAGTGTACAAGGTGTAAATAGCTGGCACCCACTGTGAGGGCTGTAGCACTAGCTGATTCATGTGAAAGCAGCTGACTGACAGTTGTGCCACGTGTCACGTGAGCAGCAGGCTTCCCCCTCCGTTTTTGCATACTGCAATTGCAAGCGATCCAAAAATGGAGGAGTATAGCTAGATCGAAGGCATGGGAACGAGGCTATAGGCTACATACTGCATAGTGACACACTGCTGGTCACAGGTTTGATAAACAACCTAGCTCTATAGCTACATGCACCATACACTTCCTTTCGCAGAGAGAGACCTCATTTTAAACTGGTCCACACATAATACTTGGATGCATGTGCATGCAGATAGCTAGCCATATCAAATTTTGATTATACGACTACTGTGCTATCCTTCAACACATTGTTATACGGCCACTTCAAGTTCAATTTCATGTCATGCATGGGCGGACTGACCTCACAGTACATATATAGCTCTTTAACTCTACCAAACAATCGTAACATAAGGAACCCTCATTCACAGTAGCTCTTTAAAAGAACATTACATCATCAGAACCACAAAATAGCTGTACGTTTTGCGTGGCTGAGTTTAATGACAGTCACTCGTTGGAAAGAGTAATGTCAAGACCATGCATGTGGAAAATTCTTGTTATTAAGCTGGATCCTCATTAACAGGAAATTCCCTACATTTTAATTACTCCATACAGGAAATTCTTTCAAGTGACCTCATTGAGGAAGCCAAGTGCAGCCATTATTCACAAATTTAGCTAGTTGTTACTGATCGCATCAAATTCAGCAATTCCTTGGTATGTAACAGATAAAACTATGCAAGACCATACTCACTGTCTTATAGCTAATGGCATTGAGCAAGCTGCCAGTGTATTTCCATACTTTGCTAGCATTTCCTTCTGCCAGCACTATGGTACTCCAGATGAGCTACCACAGACGTGTCTGAGGGTGGCAGCACTGAATTTTTGCCAGGCAACCGGTATTAATCTTTTTTGAAATAGTGTTAGCTACCAGACTGTGTACACTCTTCTGCCTTCTTACCTGTGGAATTTCAGCTGTTTCCTAGGCAACATGTAAGGAATCCCATTACAATTCCATGACTTGACAGTCGTTAGTCAAGGGATACAAACAAAACACATGAATGCAGCTTGTGTGGATGGCTAGCTACAAGTTTGGACTTCACCAAGTTATCGTTCTCAGAGGGTTCTGGATCACTGCATGAGACAGCTTTGACATTAATTCGTCTTCCAAGTGTAATTCTGCTTTGTGCTACTTTCCACAGTGGCAGTAGCTGCACAGTGCATGGCATCATCCACAAATCCTTGGGCTGCAAGGCCTCGGCCAGGCAAGGCTTGATGACAGTCATGATTGATTCAATTTCACACCTATCCTGTGACAATTATATAGCTACATGATTCATATACACGAATAGTCTCGGTCCCAGACCCAAACCAACCCCAGCGCGGATCGCATCTAAAATGATCTAATATCCCTCCCCGTGCGTGATACAGGAAGCGATCCGTGCTGGGGTTGGTTTGGGTCTGGGACCGAGACTAATATACACGAAGTATGGTGAACATATATAGTGTACCTCTTTGGTGAATGTGCAAGGTGCACCATGCCAATTAATGGCGCACTAGCTTCATGATGTGTATTAGTCAAACACCTCGATGCATGCATAAATCCAGTATTCAATATATCAGAGTTTCATATAGGCTATCGTATAGGATGAATCGTTCAGAACATTAAATTTCCAAGTGCATGAGGATGAGTCATTTCAAGGTAAGTCAGGTGAGAGTTGTGCCTACAACACACTGAACACAGAGTGTTATTTCCTGGTCCAGATTTTTCTCCTTGTGTGTGTGTGTGTGTGGGGGGGGGGGGGGGGGGGAGGTCCCTGTACAGTATAAGTACTGTGTGTGTGTGTGTGTTGGGGGGGGGGGGGGGGGGGGGGGGGGGGGGGGGGGGTCCCTGTAACTTCTTGGATCACTATGATGCCATATGTTTGTCAATCTGTGTACAGAATTTGCTACAATATCACAATTCTTGCACAACTATATATAGCTACTGGCGTGCATATTATACAACAAACAACTAGCCTTCATCATTAGCATCATTATAATATTATTATAGATGTTTGGTGGTAGTTTGATAGTGAATAATTATGATGATGCCAGAGCAGAACATTTTCCTGCACTTGCAGTATGAGTTGCAAGTTCTAAACCTTCCGCAATTAGCTACACCGCAGAGCTCCTGTTCCTGGACACTTGAGTAAACACTGCGGTCATGCATGTGAGGCTCTCACACTACGAAGCCAGACTAGCAGCCTGCATGGCACTCATATTGTTGTTGTGTGTGCTGAAATAGCCTCATTCCCAGGCACTCGGTAGGAGGATGAGAGGCACTTCTCCCCCTCCCGAGCACCTGCATGGGAACGAGGGTAGTTGTTGAGTAAGGCAGTGTGTTCAATAGCCCGTAAACTAATGCTGCGCACCTTAGCCTTGTTGTTGTTCCCAGTCCTGCATGTATAATATAATCATGTTCTTTATGCATGCATCCGAAAATGGAACACTATGCTGATCTGCATAGAAAGCTGCTGGTTCACAGAATATGTTTGTAAATAAAATCTAAATGACCCAATTTAGCTAACAAGTGTGTACAGTGGCGCAGTTCTGTTCTTAATTGGCGTCTTTTATTAATATCGAAACCACCCAACGTCTGTATACTCACAATACTAACGATGAAGGCTAGTGCATCTATAGTTTTTTGTTGTACAGGCGCGGGGCCTGGAAAAGAGACTGCTGCAACATTAGATGGGTGATATATCAAAACCTCAAATCCACACACACATAGCGCCGTTTCTTGCAGGTTGATTCCTGCACATATTGTTATAGCTTGGTTCCTTACATTGCAGTCATACGTGTGAGGGTTCTCACACTCAAAGGTGGACTGGTAGCAATGGACGAAGAATTGGCATTCATATTGTTGATCTGAGGAGAGCTTTTTGAGAAGTTATGCAGATCTCTTGCAGTATTATGTTATATATGAGTAAAGACGGCAGTCATGCATGTGATGGCTGTCACTACAAAGGAAGACCATGAAGGAGAACTCCATGGTATTAAGAACAGCTTTCAGAGCTCAAACAGCATTAGTTTTCAAGCTGCAAATCATTTTAACTAGCAGCAGTCGATGGTTGTTCGTTGTTTTGAGCTGAGATTGTTCTTCGTTGAAGGAACATAATTATATTGCTGTAAGGAGTGTTGAACTGGTACTCAATTTCACGGTAAGTTAGTACTCTCACTAAAAGATACCATACAGTATAAGTACTGACATAGACATACAATCGCTGTACTATAGACTACTGGAGTGACACATTGCATCAATAATGAATTTTCCGATGCAACTTGCTTGGTGTATATATGTAGCTAGTTGCATAGCACTGCAACAGCATGATTAATGTGGCCTCTATAGTTGCTCAGACTCTTTAGCCTACGAAAATGATTATGCTACTGCAAGCTAGTGCTTTGCATGCACTCGACCTCACCAACAATCAGTGCTACACTGCTACTGTATATTTATTCCAATCCACAGGATGAATCTATTGTACATTGCACTACTCCTGAGCCTGCTGGTGCTCCAGCAAGGAGCACCCTGCAGTGCAGTACCAGAAATAGTGTTCACAATCAGCTCCCCAAACGGCATTGACTGCAACTCGACAGAGCCACGGTATCGTGATGACTGGAAATACCACATCTTCCACGAAATTGAGAAGGCTATAGACTCCAACCAGGCGTTTTTGTATACATTTCGGAAAAACAATGCAATGAAGATATTTGTGCACACCACCGTCTGCTACAGGCACTCAACCAACAGCAGTAGCCAGTGTTCTATCGGTTCCTTTGGGCTCTACCTGTGGACCACCTCATTTCAGAGATTAATGGAAACATTGTCACAACATTTTGAATATGAGGACTTGGGTTTACTGTCCATATTCATACGTGCAATAGTGGACAGCGCTGGAACTATAACATTACGAAGACCAGAGCCAATACTTGACAATAATGTCATAAAAACTACTGAGATTAGCCTGAATGCTACTGTGCTGTGTCCACTGAATGATGTTGTTTTTGGATTGGAGAGTTACATGGAGATACTGCAGCAAGCATGGGAGGATTTCATACCATGGGTAAGCAGTTGTACATAGCTATTCCAGCCTCATTCCTATGATGTACAGTATTAGTGTACGCCAGTATGCATCCACCACAGCTACACATAACTTAACTGTGTATGCTACTTGGCAATGCACTCAGTGGCTTGTAGGATTACTGCACTTGCCAGATAGATCTAGCCTTATTGCAAGCCTACCCCAGTTATTAATCTGTGATTTACATCACACAAAGGGGACAGTCAGAAAAAGGGAAGGCCTAAGAGCATCCACCGAACGGATAATGTCGGGTGGATGCAGAGGATTTTGTGTGGATTCAGAGGATGTCGGGTGGATGCAGAGGATGTCGAGTTGTGTCAAGGGTCTGGGCTTAGCTAAGTAACAATAATTTAAAATCAAGTGTTACTAAAGTGCCATGACTGCACACACTATAATTATAGTGAAAAGCAATCTTATTTATCACTGAACTATATATTTATACTGCATGCTATTTAGGGGCCCATAAAGTGCTAGTATACTCAGAAAAAGGTTTTTTTCTGCCTACACTTCTGGGGCAAGTGCTATATATGTGTGTGCATCCATGTGCTTTGTATGTCACATGCAGTAGTGTGTGCATTGGAGTGTTGTATATATGTGTGTACATCCATGTGCTTTGTATGTCACAGTAGTGTGTGCATTGGAGAATTGTTTGTGTGTGTGTGTGTGTGCATACAACTGTGCATGGGTGTGCAGTGTGTGTAGTATGTGTGTTGGTGTGCATGTGTGTGTGGATTTCTGTTCTTGTGATTTTGTGTAGTTGTGTGTACTTGCATCCCTATCTGCATGACTGTGTGTGTAGCTACTACCAATCGTTAACAGAGACCTTCCCTGCTTCATGCAGCTAAAATCCTATGCCAATGCTAATGGAGAAACAGTGGAATTTGACAGAACCAAGAGAGGGGTCTATTATTCTGAGGCTGATGCCATCGATCCAAATTCAGATCTTTACCACCGCACACTCAATAACTTTCTACTTACCATCGACATACTGCTGATCATTCTGGTCATGTTCGTCATCCTGAAATTTACCCCAGTTGCCTACCTGAAAGTTCTTCAGAACACACAAACAAACTCCGGTGCACTTTCAATTTACTTGACCGTGGTGCTCTTTTCTTGTGTGTACTGCACGCTTGTCTTCTTAAGCTACCTCTTCTGGGTCGTCATGATCATAGCAGTTCTGTCTGGAGCTAATTGGGGGATTGGATTGACAAGAACAAATGCTTTGCCATTAGTAGCTGGACTGATCCTTCTTCCCTTGTTTGCATTATTACAGCTTGGTGCTTGCATCCGGGTTATCCGATTTAATGCAGCCCACATTAACATCCCCAAGCTATTCTGCTGTTCTTGTAGCCATGGAAACCAGCTATGCTGCTTGGGACAATCTCGATGGGAAAAGGTGATCGAAACATTTTCTCTCTGGATCACTGTGATGGTCATACAGTCCCTTTCATTTAGCTTAATGGGGCTTGGAATCCAATGTGCAGCCGCACCCCTGCCAACCATTGGTGCCATGACTCTGGTAGGATCAATCCTATTTCTTGCTGTCATAGTGATAGCTCACATTGTTCAGACTGTCCAAAGTCAATCTACACTCAACCTCGTGACTGCAATCCAACTGATCCTTGAGATATTAGTTACTTTGATCATTCTCACAATCGTTGCCCTATCGTTGGTGGTCTACATTGCTTACACTACCAGCCGGCAGGATACTACTGCAATAGGCAGCTTTGTAGCAGCAGTGGCATCAACCTTGCTTGTAGGAGGAGTAATATTGCTTGCAAAAACTCGTCTACTTACACAAGACAAGAACGGGGCCACGCCATCAGAAGAAAATTCCTACACTAGCAATGAGAGTGAAACAGAATCCTTTGGTAAGAAAGTTGCACTTAAAACGCTGGAATCAGTGAGTTCAGCACTGGCATTATAACCTACATTCAAGAGCAGAAATCATGTCCACAGCAGATGCACAACGGTCACAGCACAACAGTCACAGCACAACAGCCACAGCACAACAGCCAGTCACAGCACAACAGTCACAGCACAACAGTCACAGCACAACAGCCACAGCACAACAGCCACAGCACAACAGCCACAGCACAACAGTCACAGCACAACAGCTACAGCACAACAGTCACAGCACAACAACAGTCACAGCACAACAGTCACAGCACAACAGCTACAGTACAACAGTCACAGCACAACAGTCACAGCACAACAGTCACAGCACAACAGCCACAGCACAACAGCCACAGCACAACAGCCACAGCACAACAGTCACAGCACAACAGCTACAGCACAACAGTCACAGCACAACAACAGTCACAGCACAACAGTCACAGCACAACAGCTACAGTACAACAGTCACAGCACAACAGTCACAGCACAACAGTCACAGCACAACAGCCACAGCACAACAGTCACAGCACAACAGCTACAGCACAACAGTCACAGCACAACAACAGTCACAGCACAACAGTCACAGCACAACAGTCACAGTACAACAGTCACAGCACAACCAATATGCTAGCTTATTCTACTCCCACCATAACCTGATTTTCTGAGTAATAGCTACACATGTATTTCAATCATAATTTTTTATAGCTGGGACATAGACTCTATGTAGTACAACAATCATGTTGTTTGATCCTGTCGAGCACAAAATTTTTACATGATGTGTTTCCAGGTCATTTTGATTTCCTCTTTGGAGTCAGATGTCATGCATCGATCTGTTTGCACACAAAGCTCTTTCTATTCACCACATTTTTCATACCATGCAATATGACTATACCGGCATTGTACAAGATAATAATTATGGGAGATAACCTCATGTAGCTACTCGTCATTGATGGCTTTGATGGTGAACTTTGATGGAATGCCGAAAAAATCAGGGGGTCAAAATATGGACTGCAACAATGGAATGGACTTTGGGATGGACAATGCGTGGAGAATACAAACCTGCCACAAATGCACAATCATAGCAGTAACAGACTGCCTTAAGCATTCGCTATATACCCCCTTGGCATGTTCGGTCTATATTCACTGAACCCCACTTCCACAAAATTACGTTGTGCCATGACATAGCTATCAAGTCTTTTAAATTGAACACTAGTAGCTATCTTGTTGAGATCATGTGCATGGTGCCCTCCCTTGCAGAATTAGATGAGCATGCTCCTTAAAGTTTCAGAATGCCTACACACACTCTGTAAAAACTGATGTGTAGCTATTTGACGTCACAAGCTACCAGGTAGTTATCCAGTGCTGCCTATCTTGAAGGCACAGCATGCATCCTTACGGTTGGGACCAATTCAGTTAATTAGCCTAGTAGACCAGGAGAAACCTCGGCTATACCACAGACATTTTGGTCCATACTTATGCTAAAGGTCCAGTGGAAAACTGCAGACAGTTAATTATAGGTCCAACCTCACAAACAAAGTTTTTAAGGTTGAAGTACTTAATAAGACCCAAAAGATGAGTCTACCTTTATGAATCCTCCTTGAAGTCTTAGGGATCGAAGGGGAGGGATGTGAACCAGCAGTGACACCCCTTATATAAGACTCCAAAGAGGAGAATGCATGCAGGCCACTATACAAGACAGAGTTGGCTATGAGTGTAGCTATATAGGTTATATTTTGTTGGGTTAAACACACCTGCCCTCGCATGCACTAATGAACAACAAGCCTCGTACTCAGGCTTTCTCACCCCAGCATTTGTCGCTTGCAGTAAATTAAAGGCTTTGGTACGAGGCTAAATAGCATGGGCATTCATCCTGGCCCAAACCTCTAGTCACTAGCTAGCTCGTGCCATATATACAGCTATCCAGCTAACCTTCTAATCCACCCGTGCCAAATATAATGCTAATGTGTCAATGCATATTAGGGTTCTTGTTAAGACTTAGCAGGTTAGTGCAATCTCCTGGTAATGTGATACTTCTGAGTTCTGCACGTTTCCCGGCGTGCGTTAATATATCCTCGGCGTTTGGGGCTACCAGTCGTACTCAAAATCGCAATCTCTCTTTGTCGTACGCATAAGACGGTATCCTGAGTACAGTGCAAGATGGCAAGTTTGCTAGAGAGATTATACAATATTTGTGTCTGCATATGTAGAGTAAAACTATACCATACATTATACCTGCGTCGTGTAATGACCGTGGGTAATTTCTAAACGGTTTTTTTTGCATATTGACATGAAATTGCCCTAGCTATCTACATGAAATTTCGCCACTTTTGTGATTCAATCGCTTCGTTATCTGCGACTATTTTACTATATATCGTTGAGATGTATATAGGTTATGGCTTTGGAGCCATGAATGGCAATGGGGGTCTGCGTCTTCTCTATAATTATAGCTAAGATTCCCCCTCCATGCTGTAACTGATTCATTCCTTGCAGCCATCTGCAACTATCAGTGCTGCGTCCTCGGCATCAAGTGTGAACAAATCAAGACGAGGAAATGGTGACACACACTACAAAGTGCTTGGACGGGTGCTTACTGCCAGCTTGTGTGTGTTTGTGCTACTCCAGGATGGGTTCTTGGGGGGTATTGCACGAAAAGACAATAATGGTCATTTGGAACTCACTGCAGCAATTGCGTGTGGCCTGATTTGCGGAGTAGCGGTAAAAGTTGTGGACTTGGCACAGGTGCATGGCCTAAGGATATCCCCAACCAAGGAGATCGTGTGCTTTGTGGTAGTACTACTGAACATCTTTGCACTGTGCACTGTTGTGCCTGGTGGTCAGTCACTCATAGCATACTTCATAGTGTACCATGGGCTTATCAAGGCAAAAGTAGACACTCGAAATTACCTCATCCTGGCTGTTGGAGTGTACAGCTTGTGGATTTACCTTACGTTGAAGGGATTGATAACTGTTGACTGGTTGTTTGTTGCAGTGACTGCTGTCATTGCTACATTGTCGTCCATCCTGAACAACTTAAGTGACACCAGTTTAAACCGGTTCAGTATACACATCGTTTTCGTTATGGCCAACTTCGTTGCATTCAACTATGACAGGTTTGTTGGACCAGCTCTGATAATGGTTGTACAGATCTTTGCACGTACTACCACAATGGGGATTGCCGAAATGCAGACTTGGTACACTACATCAAAGCGAGAAGACCTGGTCGCAAAGAACTACCTCACCATTGATCTGTTCACAGGCCTTGGGTGCGTCCAGTGGGTACTGGTGTACATTTTGATGCTGTGGGAAGGAGTGCGCATTGGCACTGGTCCATGGCCGGTTAACCTTGGGTCGTACTATCTTGTGTGGGAGTTCTTGGATAGTTATTTGGATTATTTCAACAAGGGTTCTTACACGAGCAAAGAATTCCAACTTCCTAAAAGACTGCTGTACGCACTCTGCTTTGTTCTGGACATTGGATTGCACATGCTCTTTGTTGTCTATGGACCAGAAATGTCAACGGATGAGTTTGGAGAGGGAGTTTCCCAAATGGTACAGAGCAGATTATTTTATCTTGCAGCAATGATTGCCATGTGGATGGTGGTGTTCGCACTTTGCTCCAGGTTTGGGTTGAGTCGACAGGTCAAGTTCTGTGGGTATGCCGTTCAATGTATCAATCATACTTGCATGGTGAGACTGCCTGTGTATGCCTCATCCCCACTCCTGATGACAGCAGCTTGGATTTCCGCATTAGGAAACTTCTGTTATCTACCTAAGATGTGGTCAACTACTTTTCCAAAGCCAAAATTGTTGTTTTCCATCTTTGCCATTGGACTCGTAGTTGTGAGTGTCCTCAGCAACATCTTCCACCATGAGTTACGTGCAATGCCTGCATCTCAGCATTCTTCCATAGTAGGCATGTGGCTAATCATTTCCGTTGCAGTAACTTTTGCACATCATTGGTGGAAAGACAAGACTTCTTACTAGCCATTCCCTCATGTACATTACAAATTAATGTTTTACTTACTATATTTTATGTACGCATGACTCAAAGCATTGTACTCAGCAACTGAATATCACAATGAAAGTTTGCCATGCTCACATGTATATACTTCCAGTGTCGTTGCTAAAAGGCATATTCCACTGCCACTCCTCTTTTCTGTTGGTGTTCTAGCCCATTTATCAGTCCCCCTTATATCGCACACTGTCCGAAGTCAGACTATGAGACCCTTCCATTACAGAAGGGTTTGTTGATATACATCTTTACATAGCTAATAATATAGCATGGTTACATAAATACGATGGTGTGTGAGAAAATGTAGGCAATTTCCATCTAAGGTAACTATTTTTGGGGCATGCTGTTGGTTCTCAGCCCAGCCACCCCAGGCTCCCCCCCCCCCCCCCCCCCCCCCCCCCCCCAGCTCCACCTCCATGCTCCCACCCCAGCCCCACCCCCCATGCTCCCACCCCAGCCCCCCCCCCCCCCCCCCCCCCCCCAAGCTCCCACCCCAGCACTACCCCCCAGAGGTAATTTCAGTCTTAGAGAATTAATGGTGAGAGGAGGTTGAGCATGCGGTTGCACTGCATTAGCCTCGTTCGCAGGCCACCTCACCGCATCATTTAACCGTTAGTAACGCAAGCGACAAACACAGGGTGAGGAGGCCTGGGAACGAGGCTAGCAATACGTGATTGAATGTGCAAAATTATTGCAATGAGCATTCATATTTCTAGTTATGGAGACCATTTGCTAACAGTTTATGTGCTAACACATGCATCCAGGTCTACAGAGTTTGGCTGTTTACTAGAAAACTCAAGTGTTCATTGTTTACACAGTCAGTAGCATGCAGCACTCTTTAGTCTACCTAGTGCACACAGCACAAGCCAGCTCTCTCCCACCTGTGTATGGAGGGCAGGCAATCCCTCCGCATGTTGCTTCCACATGGTAGAATAATGCCTCACTCGCATCTCCAACACTTCCAGATACTGACTCAGGGTTCTGATCGATGCATTCATACATTCTGCGATAGTGAGTGTAGTGACCAGCCATCAGGTAGCCATTGTACTCTCGGGTCCAGTAGGAGGGGCAGGTGGTCCTTGCTGGTATCATGAGCACTGTTTCCCTTGTTGAGACATAGCACACCGCACATGGGACATTGTGGTTGTGAACTGACGAGAGTGGACCATTTTGATCTGAATCATACTCTGATCCATATATTTGGTCACGATGTGACTGATAGCCAGATGTGTACTGCAAATAGCTTGGATCACTGGGTAGGCAGATGTAGTTAGCTGCCCCTCCCTGGTGGGTATAATGGCTTCCGGCTGCTCGACCTGCATAAACGAGTTGTGTTCCAGTGATGTTTGGACATGTGGTCCTCCCCCACCGAGTGTACACCACCCCACCAGCAGTGGGACCTGGGGGACCAGCTGGACCAGTGTCTCCCTTCCCTCCCTGGCGTCCAGCTAGACCTTGGAGTCCTACGGGGCCTGCATTGGGTTGAAACACACTGTTAGCATGACTGTACATGACAAGAGTGGGGACATTAATTTTGTATCAAACCATAAAGATGGATCCAATCTTATGGTTCATACCATATTGCCGCATGCAAGCTCCCATACATACGTAAGTGCTTGCATCTTAGGCCAGAAAGAACACCAACATGGAAGAGGTGCTTGAAAGGTTAGTTCTGTGTATGAAAGTACCCTCCCATTACCGATACGAACCCATTGTATATATCATCAGTGCCAAAACAAAAGAGCAAAGAAGGCGGTAAAGTTAGTCCGTACTATCAATAACAATACCATTCCAAACTTTCATGGCTACAGGTCAGGTTGCATGCTGTTCAGAATGCTACCTTGAGGTCCAGCAGGCCCTTGAGGTCCCTGAACTCCTGAATCTCCCTTCTCCCCTGTCCTGCCAACTGGACCTGTGAGTCCATCACGACCATCTCTGCCACTAGCCCCATCTTTTCCATTGATGCCATCCTTGCCTTGCTGCAGCACTAGGAAGGGGGGACCGCTGTAGGGAGAGGGATCAGTGGTAGTCTGTGGTGTGGGTGCCGTAGTGGACTCAGCATTCCTCTGTGTCCGGATCCGGGTGATAGCATTAGCTGTAGGAAGAAATGTATATGTTATGACATATGCTAGTGGTTAGTGTACATTCATATTAGCAGTCCAAATGTGTAGTGAGTTATGATATGGGTGTAATGACTAATAGAATATCACATGCATTGAAGGTACCAATTTCACAAATTTAATACATGATTGTGCATGGATACATCATACCAGCAATAGATCTGAATTGCACAGGAATGATTTGATCACTAGTAGACAGAAAATGCCACAACATAATTGTATTAATGGTTTGGAGGACTGTTTGTCGTGATCTGCCACAACTCACCATTAGATCCACCAAGAAACACTGTGGCAACTGCCAGCAGCAGCAGCAGCAAGCTGATTGAGCTTGGAAACATTGCTGCAAACCACTTGGACCTGCATATAAATCCTAAACATCTCGAGGAGCTACTCTTATAGCCCATAAGCAAGTTTGTGGGTGTTTCATAACATTCAAGAAATCTCAGTACTGTTGATGATTTTGTCAAATACAACTGAAGCAAATCAACATGTTTCACCCACTAGTTACACAGTGGAAATGTTTTAGCTAGCTGCATTTGTGGTAGGATCCCAATATCCCAAGGCCCATGTTACGCCCACTAGTTGATGATTTAAAGGAACATATGCCACCGTGACCCTTAGCAGTATTATGTCTACAACATTCTGTTTCTGTAAATGGTGATCTTGTTTTGATAATATTCCCCGTGCCCACAGCGTGCATGATTGACTAGCTAGCACCTGAACGGCCTCCCTGGTAGTGTGACAGTGGTGAGCTGTGTGACTGGTGACTGACTTAAACATGACAGTGGTGACTACTTAGTGTGGAATAGATGTGCAGCTGTCACTCTCTAATAAGGATACACTTGGGCCTCTAATGTGAAAGTGGTAACTAGTATGACTAGCGTATGGACAGTGGTAACTTGTTGAGGGTGGGTTGTATTGGGCGTTGTTTACAGAGATGTTTCCAGAAAAACAAGAACAGAAGTCTGATTGCGTGAGGCCAATCAATAGCCTTCTGCTGAGTTTCATGATCTGATAATCATTCATCTTTAGTATGTACACCTCTTAATGCTTTTTGACTATGCTGCGCTCATCACCCTCCTCCAACTGCCCCACACCAGTAGTGAGTTGCTTCAACAAACCTTGGACTGAACAATTTTAGCCTCATTCCCTGGCCCTGCTCAGTTTTTTGTACAGAAACACGGGAGAGGGCCTGGTATCTTTCCTTTGTAGCGATGAAAGTTCACAAAGAAGCTTGAAGTTTTTCTTCAGCCCCATAATCTAAATGGTAGGAATCTGTCAAAGCCATTAATTTCCCGAAAGATTTCGCCGGTCACACGTCGCTCACCTTCCGTGCCCCATATTTTCTAGACAGCTCTCAGGGTAACTACATGACCAACAATCTGTTCTCTCTTCACGATCACAGCAAAACTGTCATGGTCGCTTCCCTCCTCGAGCGCTAGACGAGCACTTCAATATGAAATACTGCACATACCGTATTTCCACAATCAAAATTAATGCCACTCTTGATTAGAGGCTACCATCGAATAATAGCTGGACCTCCAGAAGAGTTGAATGAAATAAACGCCTCCCATGTTTGGTAGCTGCGGCTAGCTAGTATTGAATAGCATGTGAGCAACCTTGTTTGGATGGCGGGTGAAGTCAGGACTGACTCACTTCCTGAGACTATAAGGAGTGTCTAGGAGTTGAGTTTATAACTGTGCAAAGTGCAGAAACGTTTTCCACAGTCAACATCAGGAAGGGCTCTCATGGCAGCTTCACACTCCACTGCATTGCTACTGCTTTCCACTTCCATGCCGTGTGGTGATTGCGCAATCAGCATGCATGTATTATAGTGAACTGAAGGGTGGGGCTACAGCCCCCTGTGGCCCCCACCCCCTGGATTCACCCCAGATGATACTGTCTCTGTTTTTCGTCATACGTACACACTGTCATGCAGTAATATATCAACCATACTGATACTGTAATACATCCAGTCTACAAAATTATTACAAAGTAGAAAACCCATTGTTCGTTGTTTACACAGTAGTTGTGCGATATAGGCACATGCGCCTATAACTCCACAGGAAAAAAATCATGCGCCTATAAGCAAGATGTGCTTAAAATCGGATGACATTCCTCGAATAGGAAGTGCATGCACATCAATTTGAATTGTAGCTTTTTCCGCTCGGTAGGATCAAAAATGGCAGTTTCTTGAAGAATTCTTCAGTGCTTAACAAAGAGTAGCTGAGATGAGAGTCAAACCTGTACCTAACAGCGAATGCATGTGCACCTATAAGAGAGCTGCACCGACTACGGTATTGACAGTAGTATCAAATATCCAATTATTACACTGGATATCAACATGGACAAATGCTACTGATCTGTTAGCAGTCTCTCCCTGCGTAAGGTGATGGGAAACTGTTGTCCAACTGGTCGATTGCATAAAGGATCCTGATTATAGCTGACTAGTGAACCCTGTTTGAACTATGATGTTAGAAGCTGCAGCGAGCTTAGTCAGAGTGTATCTGCCACCAACCTTACCTTGTAATGAGGTTTCCTATACTGATTTGCTTCTTCTCATGCATCTATGTGTATTCAGCAGACAATCATGAATGGAGACAGACCACTTGGTTTATGCCGTAACACATTCAGCTCTACAAAGTTTAGCTGTTTACTAGCCTCGTTCCCAGCCTACCCCATTTTTTCTGTTCTTCAGTTTCCGTTGACAATAATACACGGATGTGGAAGGGCGCATCCGTGTATTACTGTCAACGGAAACCGAAGTACAGAAAAAACGGGGTAGGCCTGGGAACGAGGCTACTGTTTACTACATACAAAATTGAAACCCATTGTTTATACAGTCTGTAACATGTACTAGCAGTCATTCATATAGTACACACTGCACAAGCCAGTTGTCTTCCACCTGTGTATGGAGGGCAGGCAATCCCTCCATCTCCACATGACGCTACCACATGGTAGAATAAAGCCTCACTTGCATCTCCAACACTTCCAGATACTGATTCAGGATTTTGATCGACACATTCATGCATTGAGCGATGGTGTGCATAGTGTGCAGCCATCAGGTAGCCATTGTACTCTCGGGTCCAGGAGGAGGGGCAGGTGGTCCTTGCTGGTATCATGAGCACTGTTTCCCTTGTTGAGACATAGCACACCGCACATGGGACATTGTGGTTGTGAACTAACGAGAGTGGACCATTCTCACGTCTCGTATTCTGCTCCATATAGATATGCGCGGTCTGACTGGTGGCCTGAACTGTACTGTAAATAGCCTGGATCGTCAGGTAGGCAGATGTAGTTAGCACCCCCTCCCTTGTGATTGTAATGGCTTCCGGCAGCTCTACCTCTGTACACAAGTTGTGTTGTGTTCCAGTGATGTTTGGGCATGTGGTCCTCCCCCACTGAGTGTACACCACCCCACCAGCAGTGGGACCTGGGGGACCAGCTGGACCAGTGTCTCCCTTCTCTCCCTGGTGTCCAGCTAGACCTTGGAGTCCTACGGGGCCTGCATTGGATTAAAATGCTATGTCATCGGCATGAATGTGCGTGCATAACAAGCGTAAGGACCTGGTAGGTAATCGGCAAGATGATACTATGTTTTATATAATTAAGTAAGTGACTGTTACCTTGAGGTCCAGCAGGCCCTTGAGGTCCCTCAGCTCCTGCTCCCCTCTCCCGCCAACTGGACCAGTGAGTCCATCACGACCATCTCTTCCATTAGTACCATCTTTTCCATCACTTCCATTGATGCCGTCCTTGCCTTGCTGCAGCACCAAGAAGGGGGGACCACTGTAGGGAGAGGGATCAGTGGTAGTCTGTGTTGTAGGTGCTGTAGTGGCCTCAGCGTTCCTCGATCCGAGTCCGGGTGATAGCACTGGCTGTAGGTAAAGTACAATCGTATCTTGTTCTTCTGTTAGCTATAATGTTCATGGTAGCTAGACGTCTTTTCACAATGATTAGAAAGCAGGAAACGGCATTTCAGATTAAAGGAGTTCTAATTTCCACACTACTCATTTTGAGTTGCACATGAATAGCACTAAAACTAATAATAGCAGATGATGAATAAGAAAACTGATGATCGATAGTCTGACTGCCAGAACTCACCGTTTAATCCACCAAGAAGCTGTATGGCTACTGCCAGCAGCAGCAACAGGCTGATTGAGCTTGGAAACATTGCTGCATTTTTGGCATGTAGAGTTTAGCGGACGTGTTGGATAAGATACATGTAGTAGTTGCTATAATCACTTGTGCAGTGTATTGTTTGCAGCACAATGCAATTGTATACGTCAGCCAAATAATGAAAGCTGTCACAAGATTTATCCGTCTGCAGGGCAGCTGTTTGGTATGCCTATCAAAACCGTTACCTGACAATGTCTACAATCTAGCTTGTGTGCTGTTTCTGCAGTCATGAGTACATTATGTAGGTGTAGACGTCGTTATTGCACAAGCACAATGATCTTGGAGAAGGCTCTAGTCCTCATATTATTTTAGGTAGAAATGCTAATATGCTCCCATATCAGACTGTACGCACTAGCAAGTACAAACATCCGGAAACTAAGGAATGGAAACATTGCTGCAATCATGTGGACTGTCTGTATAAACATTTGGGGCAGTAACGTTTGAGGCTGATGAAGACGGAGTGTGGGTATAGTGTAGCCTCATTCCATGCCTACCCATTCTTATTCTTGGTTCATGTGTTGATATATAATTATACACGACTTCCACTCCTGCGTATTACTGCATTCTGCAGGACACACCATGTGTGTATGGTATGCTTACCAAACCAGCTAACATTGATCTAGCTTAAATCTACAGAGGTGTATTATGCTTGTTAATATACAATTCATTTGCCTGAAGGATGGACCGTGGGGGGCACGACACAAAGGGTCAACAATCACCACTTGGGACTCACTGCAGCCATTGTGTCTGGCATCATTTCTGGAGTAGCAATAAAAGTGGTGGAGTTGGCACGGAAGCATGGCCTAAAGATATCCACAGCTAAAGAGAACATTTGCTATTTGATGATACTACTGAACATCTTTGCACTGTGCACTGTTGTGCCTGGTGGTCAGTCATTCATAGCATACTTCATAGTGTACCATGGGCTTATCCAGGCAAAGGTAGAGACTCACAAGCACCTTGTCCTAGCTCTTGGAGTGTACAGCTTGTGGAGCTATCTTACAGTGAAGGAGTTCTTGTCTGTTGACTGGTGGTTTGTTGCAGTTACCGTTGCCATCGCTACATTGTGGTCCATCATGAACATGGTTCTTCACATGGACAAGACCTTCGTAAACAAGTTCAGAATACATATCATTGTTCTTATGGCCTGTTTTGTTACTTTCAACTATGACAGGTTTGTTGCACCAGCTTTCGTAATGGTTGTACAGATTTTCGCATATGCTACCGTAAAGATGATTGCGAAAACACAGACTTGGTACATTACATCAAGTTAGAAGACCTGCATCTCAGTATTCCATTAGCATGTGGCTCATTGATCACTGCCATTGTGATGACTTTCGGACGTCATTAGTGGAAAAACATGCATATTACTTGCTGTGTGTAAACCTGTACATGATAGTTATTAAGACGGCTGTATTTTTGTGTATGCACTAACTTACTAGGCATTGTATTATGATTGTAATCAACAATTATTATCTCACGCCTTCTCTTGAGTTTCACTGACTTGTCCCAGGGCAGGTATATAATGATGTCATCAATGTGCATTCTCAAGACAATGAAATACCTTTGGACTGCAACCATCATGAGCTTGTATAAATATGGTGTCGACTTATTATTACTAAGCAGGTTGCCAGCTTATAAGACACTTAACTATGAATTCTATAGTTTTCTTTTTCTATAGAGCCCCAAAACCATTGTTGTTTATTGAAAATATCATAATAATAAATATGCTGTAAGTTAACAAGCTGCAGGTTGGCTAACAACAGGAGTTACGAGAGTGGGCTTCCTCCCGCTTGGGTGGAATAAAGGATTGGTAGTAGCGCAGGGGCCACTCCCCCCACGTGGCTCAGCGTGGAGACCTGCCCAGGTCTACCCACAACCCAACACACATAAATACAGCCATTGTACAGCCATTGTACAGCCCGCATACAAATAATATGCCCATAGCTGTAACATATAGCAGCCCAGCATACAGCAACAAGCTTTGGGGAGTGCCTGTCCGTGACAGTCCCCGCCCAACAAGACATGAAAGGGGGAACGCCCACTAAAGGACAGATCCCCGCCCAACAAGACATACGAAACAAGGGAGGGAGTGAGTGCAATGCCCCTGCGCAGTCACACCTCAAAGAGGTGTAAAAACATGAGCCGACATCTAAAAGACACACAAATACAACAGACAAACACAACAGACAAACAAAACAAACAAACACAAAATCAAAGTACAAATGGGGATCCTATGGACTTACCTGGCTTACCTGAAGAAAATTTTTTGATGTGGGTGGGCGGGAGGGGAGACAGAGAGCTTAGTAGACAGATTGGAGGCTTCGCAGCTGCCGAATTGCACACGTGGCGCACTCAGCCAGCAGCTGTGCGCATGCGTCTTAGCTGATCTGCAAGCTAGATTAGGGTCTGACTTTGACCCCAGGGGAGTGGCCACCCTTTGCTTGTTAACTATATTTAAAGCTAGCTTTAAACATCACTTAACAAGCTGCAGGTTGGCTAACAACAGGAGTTACGAGAGTGGGCTTCCTCCCGCTTGGGTGGAATAAAGGATTGGTAGTAGCGCAGGGGCCACTCCCCCCACGTGGCTCAGCGTGGAGACCTGCCCAGGTCTACCCACAACCCAACACACATAAATACAGCCATTGTACAGCCATTGTACAGCCCGCATACATACAGCCTGAATAATATGCCCATAGCTGTAACATATAGCAGCCCAGCATACAGCAACAAGCTTTGGGGAGTGCCTGTCCGTGACAGTCCCAAGTGCAGAGCAAACTGCACTCTCCAAAGCAGCCCTAAAGAACTCCCCAACCTACACCTCCTCCTTAGCCCTTAAATTAAATACGGACACACCCTGCAATCCAGAGATGCTGTGGGAAGATCATGAATATAATGACAATGAGAGCTATAGTAACTAGTGGAATGTGTGACATTGTGGGGCGAGCGTGAGCGAAAATTAGCTATGTGGAACAGTTGTACGTACACTAGACTGTCATCAGGATGTGACTACATGAGAACAGCTCAGGTCACAGAATATCAAGTACTCTGCCGCATATGCACAACACAGAGTGAGGGTAGCTGAAGAAGTCTAGTGGCGATATGGCAGGTATTAAACACAAAATCTTTGGCTATGCATGCTGCATGCACACTGGTCCAGCACACCATGTGCTCTGCAGGACACCTACAGCTCTGAGGTCAATGAATAGGTAGGTCCACCAGCGGTGTTCGTCTATGCTGTCGCCACTGGGGAGGTAGAGAGGTAGGTAGGTCACGATCGATCTGTCTTTGTTGTCGCCATACTGCCATAGTCTCGGTGCCAGACTCTCGCGCACGGCGGGATTTACGGTACGACATCCGGAAATGAATGCACTGTTTCGTACGTTATATTGCACGCGCCGGATTTATGGTATGGGAGATAGATCGACATACATATACGTTGTACAGTGCCATATAGCGCCGTGCGCGAGACTACGACTAGTGTGGGGCTCGTTCACGCTTGCCCAAATATACCAACATTGCGAACTATGTATATAGTAGCAACGTGTGTGCTATGTATATAGTGGCTGAGTGGGTGCATGGGAGTGTTTAATATCCTTGCAGTTACTTAGCCAATGCTGGGGCGATTGCAGCCAAGTCTGTTAGAGATGAACGGATGTAGGAGACAAAAGCCGCCGACTTCCATGAAGGAGTCACTGTAGCCAGCCTGTGCTGCTGCGGTCGCAGCGCCAATCCGGAAGCTATGGCCTGAGTAACCACTTGAGTAAATTCCGGCCCGTGCCCAGGCCGTGCGCAAGTGCCCCGCCATGGTGGCTCTCATCAGCGGTGTGCCGTCCTGAAAGAGGAAGAGCGGCCCAGGAGAGAAAAAGGGGCATAGACTAAGGTAGCTGAGGACAGCAGCTACAGGACAAGGGAATGTATCAGTGCAGCCAAGGTAAATTTTGGCATCCCACTCTGAACGGATGCGTTGCGTCGTAAGTAAACTGTAATCAGTCGTGGATTGACTCGAGAGTCTACCGTAATGTCGCTAGGAGATAGTGGGGGGGGGGGTCCGTGGCACCCTGTCCTGTGCATACCATTCCTGATTCTCAAGGTCAGGTATCCAGCAATAAAAAATAAGTTAATGGTTTCTTTTGTTACGGGGTGGTTATAGTAATGAATTCAAATGTGAATTCCACTACCCGGAGGAAGCCGAAGAAGCCAAGGCAGCATGTCGCCCACGACATGACGTTGTCATACACTACTGGAGGCTTGGACCAGATTCCCTGGAGCGCCAGGAGCATGTGCATGGTGATTGGGAGGAAGCACCTCTGCTGGTGCTCAGGGGATAACTCTGTGGATCCCCTTAAGTACGTAGGTAAGGCGGGGGAAGGAGGACAAGGAGGGGTCAGGCAGGCCAACACGAATCCGGAGGAAGCAAAGAGTAGACCCTGATGGTCCCCCAGGTGACCGCCTGACACGTCACTGCTGCAAGCTGGCATAGGGATGTTCTGAGAGTGGGAGTGGGGGTTGGGCAAGCTTGTTGCAGAAGTCGATGTACTGGCACCAACCTGACCGGTAGACTGCTTGGGCAATGCTGCCTGGTAACTCAGGAGTGCCGCTGGCCCTGAAGACAGGCGAGTTTCGTCACAGGCAGACAGACGCAGTTCAAAGATGCGAGTGTCGATCACGATTCCAAGGAAGATGAGCAGGGGTGCGGGACCCTCGGTTTTATGCGCAGCAACGGGGATCCCAAGCATACGCAGCACCCTCGAGACTGTCTCCAAGGCTCTGGCTGCCTCGTCTGAGTAGGGGGCCCAAAGAAAAGGAAAAATCGTCAGGGTAATGAAACTGGTAAGCTATCCCATGTTGGCGCAACACCCAGGCAATGAAATCTGTGACAGCATTGAAGATTTTGGGGGTGGAACACAAGCCAAATGGGAGTGCCCGATCCGTAATGTACTTAGAATAGGTCTGGACTGGGTGTGCATCCGGGTAGGGGTGCAGAGAACTTAGACGCACTGGTGTGTGATAACGGGTGGGGGGGGGGGGGGGGGGGGATGAGTAGAGGACGCTAACGTACATAGTGCCAAGGTAAGCGCATGGGCAATGACAGATTAACACTCCCCAGGCAAAGCGTACATGCAACAATGTTTTCCTACACGAAGCACAGGAAGCGCACATGCCGTCGCCCAGAATCAAATGTCTGACAAGACTGGCTGATATTTTAAGGCATCCAAATTGCTGACCTTGCTACCAACATACCAACCCACATTTTTAATGAGAATCTCTCAGATACCACAAAATAGGTCAGATGGAGCACACACAGGATACCAAAACAAGAGGAAATTGACCTAGGTACATTATGACCAAGGGGGTGACCAACCCTCATGTCGGCCAATCAACTTTTGGATGGCCTCTGATTTATGATCTGCTAAACTTGGTACCCACCATTCCAACTGTTCTTTGAGTTGCCTACAGCAGTGATAGGTGTTATCCAACAGTAACTAAAGCAACTCGCTTTGCAAATCAATATGTAATCTGCGTATACGTAATTATTACTTGCTTGTTTCATGCATGCCAGGATGATAATGCAGCAAATACGGAATCATGCAGTGATCATGCCAAACCAAGAAGGGTACATTATAATGTTAAAGTTACTGGCGGGGGGGGGGGGGGGGGGGGGGGGGGTCCTGCCGGCCGGGCAGGCATCGCTGTGGCCTGGGGCCAATCCAGTGTTTTGTGTGAGTAGGCTGGAACACTCATGGCTATAGTTACACCTGCCAGCATATGGACATGTCTCCCTGCATGTTCCAGGTGAAGCAGGTTGGACTGAACCGAGGCTTGCGCCAGGCTGATACGGGTCCACGCTGAAATGGAGCCTGTGTGGTGGCTGGGGGGGGGGGGGGGGGGGGGGGTCTAAATAGGCAAGCGCACACTGAGTGCACGTGTGGTCCACTGCCCGGCACAGTGTACAACAAAGGGGGGGAATTGAGACTGATGAACGGTGTACCAGCATGGTGGATGCTAGCAAGGCTGGGGTCGACGGCATTCCAACGCATGGAGGGGGGCCGTTGCCAGCTGCTGCCTGAGGGCTTTATCATAGTCCATCCATGTGCGTCCTGGGCCTGTTTGATAACGAGGCATGCATGATGGAAAATACCAGGGGGAAGCGAGAGAAATACCCGCGTGTGGAGAAATACGTGTGTGGATGACCTATCCACCATGTGCGTCTGCACCGCGCCACAACAAGGACATGACCCGCCAGCAGTACCTAGTTTGTCGTATCTTAGCCTCCATGCAGGAGTTTCTTATTTTATTATCAACAACAATATAAATAGCCACAGACCTTGAGAAGAAGAGGTTGAAGACTACAGGAGCAAGAGACATAAGTAGCCAAGGTTAAAGGGTTGGTCTGGGTGCCAAGTGTGAGATGTAACCAGGAAGTGATGGAAAAATACCAGGGGGAAGCAAGAGAAATACATGTGTGTGGATGGCCTATCCACTACTCAGTCGTGAAGGCCCATGTGCACCCACGCCGCGCCACAACAAGGACATGACCTACCAGCATTATGCAGTTTGTCGTATCTTAGTCCCCATGCCCGAGTTTATTTTATGCTCTATTATCAACAACAAATGTAAATTAACCATGGACTTTGAGAGGAAGAGGTTGAAGACCACAGGGGCAAGAGACATAAGTGGCCAAGGTCAAAGTGTTGGTTTGGGTGCCAAGTGTGAGGTGTAACCAGGAAGTGGTGGAAAAATACCAGGGGGAAGCGAGAGAAATACATACGTGTGGATGGCCTCTCCACTACTCGGTTGGGAAGGCCCATGTGCGCCTGCGCCGTGCCACAACAAGGGCATGACCCACCAGCAGTGCATAGATTGTCATATCTAACGCCGCCCGTGACCCACCGCAGTGCAAGCCAAGTACCGCAGCTATCCCCAATCAACGCACATGCCACGCGGCAACCACGCTCAGTCGATCGCCAGCAGTGGCGACCCAAAGGGAAGACACGAAATCACAACAGCACCCACAACCTCGCCTGCCCGGTAAGCTCCAGCCCGCAAGCACCAGCGAATGACAGCGATCATGGCTGTGTGGTCACGATCCTTGTGGGGCCTTCGTAAGACTGCACTGGCATCCAACGTCGAAGAGAGCGATCGAGCAACGGCGGACGATGGCACGACAAAAAGGCACCCGCATTTCCACCACCAAGGTGAGCTTCAGCACAATTACCATCTGACTGCGTCACCTCATGATGGCGATCACGGCGGTGCAGTGAGGATTATAACGGTCGGCCATCGGCCGTTTGCCGCACCAGACGTCGAAATGGCCGTGCGCTAATGGCCCAGGACTGCCTCAGCGGCCGACCAACTACACGCGTAACGTGAGTGCTTATACTCGAGTCAGGACAACTGCAAGGCAAGTGCGCCGGAACTCTCGCAAGTGCGGGTGGGCACTAACGCAGTGAATGTTGTCCTTACAATATAATATTATGGTGTCTGCTGCTACTTATAATACAGAGTTGTAGCTCCAAAAATGATTATGGGTGTCGTGAATATACTTACCCGGCCACAGATGAGTCACATGAATATACTTACCATGTTACCAGGCTGTGAATACATAAACATGACAATCTCTGGATTGCCAGATAGTTGGTCTTACAGCAACTACTAACTCGCTTCCCGCGGGCTCTTCTGCGTGCATTCACGTATGCACTAGTATCATCCCGATTCCAGCATTCACTATAATTGTAACAGTATCATCCAGTATCTACATTGCACTATATATCAGTATGACCTTTACCTTTGCATTTAAGTAATGTCAGATCATGTCCGACCAAAAGCTAAGTTGGTCTGACATCATGTCAGATCAGGAAAGAAAAATTATAATCCTCACTGCGGTGCAGTCAGAATCTCTGTAGACCTTTCCTACCTGCTGTGAGGTTTGATTATTTAGATTAATTACGCGGCACAATTCTTCCCCTACCAGGAGTGTAATCAACAACAAATGTAATTAAACACGGACCTTGAAGAATGAAGAGGTGGAGCCATCGTGGCCAGTGCTCTGGCCCCCACCAGATTCGAGGGCAGAGTTGCGCCCCTATGCTGTACTGGGCACCACCCGAGGAAGACGTCACCTCGCACCTTACCAGCGCGTCAGCGCGTTGAGAGCGTCCGAGAGCCTGGCTCTGCTGGGCGGTGTTTGCTGACTGGTTCCCGCCGGTTGCCAGATGGGCGCCCAGTCCGCAATGACCCCTGCATGGCTGAAGCTGGAATCCGGAAATGGTCGAGCTGCCGCCCGAGTGGCCCCTCTCGACAACCTCCGGGGACCCTGAGTTGGGTGTCCTCGTCCTCTGCCTCTTCTCGTCCTCTGCCTCTTCTCGGTGGCATGGTGGGGAATACAAATCTTAGTATCTAGCTTCTAGACAGTAAGGACAGTTTCTAGGGGCAGAGACAGAGAGCTTAGTAGACAGATTGGAGGCTTCGCAGCTGCCGAATTGCACACGTGGCGCACTCAGCCAGCAGCTGTGCGCATGCGTCTTAGCTGATCTGCAAGCTAGATTAGGGTCTGACTTTGACCCCAGGGGAGTGGCCACCCTTTGCTTGTTAACTATATTTAAAGCTAGCTTTAAACATCACTAACTAGGAAAAGAGTCAAGTAGTAGAAGTTGCTGCAAATTAATTTGCACTGTACTGCATGGGTGAATCAAAGGTACTGGTAGCATTCCATGAGTCAAAGACTGCTGCCTATGCTCTCTCCGCCGTAGAACATAATTATGCTCTAACTGCCCAATTATAGGAAATATAGAACAAGTCGATCATGTGTACGTCGTGATAGTATCCAATTAAGTAGCACTAATCCCATAAAGTAGCATGTGCACCAATTTCGTGGTTTCCGAGAGGCCTATTTTGATATACCACGATCGCACAGCTCAAGTGGTCTATCATAACAATGAATGGCATCATCTAGCTATAACACCTCTATGCACTACACCTCCTTTGCAGGATCGTGATTGCAATTGTGATCGCAATCAGCCGAGCCATAGTTTACCAGATTTTGGAAATTGAAATCAAATTAGCAAGAAAATCATCCTCTCCGTGTTGCTAACAACTGTGAGTATCAGAGGTGTTTAGCATGGTACAAGTTGTGATGCCATAATACTCAGTGACACGCTACAAAGGCTGTTGAACAGATAGCTAAATATGATGCAAGAATTTCTTTTTGCAAAAATTAGGTTAGGTTAGGTTAGCATCCAGAGTGGCCAATCGAGTAAGTAGAATTATGGATCGAAAGTAAGAAAACTGTATCCCCTCTGCTAATGCTAGTTTTTCACATGGACATGGTCGATACTGAAATCTCAAAGATGATGATGTTTCCTAACGTTGTTAATTTGACCCTCTGTCTTTGAGGATGATGAGCATGAGTTGATCTTAGCAACAAAATCCCAAGGGAGCCTGCCATAGCACTGTTTGTTATATGTTGGGAGTGGTGGATATTTGCTGCTGGTAACAGCTTCTATTAAGCATTACAAGACTCAACTTCACTTCTGCTGTCTGACTTTAATTGCCTCAATTGGATAACCACTGGAACTAATTAGTGGGGTGCTGTTTACCCTCCTTTGATAGTGGCACTGTACACTTTAAAATGAGAATGGTTGTTTTAACCAGACTCTAGTCACCCTATAGTTGCATCTCAGTGCCTCCTCCACTGTGGTGGTCGAAGAATGTACCCACAACCACAAATGTTGTGTAGCCTCACTTCTAACGTTTCGTAATTATAGGTACGTGACTTAGCTTAATTGTGTATGTCTGTTGGAGGACCTATAGTGGTCAAGCAGTGTAAATGATCTGCTCGAATGCACAGTGTTTGAAAGTGCAGCTGTTCTATAAGAAACTTGAGCTGGGTTATCTCGACAGGTTTCCTATCGGATAGCTACTAAGGCTGCATGCACTTGTGTGCTCATTCCTTGGTCACCATGCAAAGGGGCCCTGAGATGCAACTGAGGTGACCACAGTCTGGTTAAAACAAGTTAACCCTTCTCGTTTTACAGTGATATTGTCTGCACTAAAGAGCGTGAATAGTGCCTCGGCCAGATATGTTGACACTGCTGGCCCTAGCTTTGATCTCTGGAAGTACATCTCAGATTGCATTTTGATGCTGATATGTCAAGTGCTAAACAAGCCTAATTAAGAAGACAGCAAGCCTCATGAGATGAAAAATTGCACGCTCAAAATCGGTGCCAAGACTGTCACTGCTCCACTGTCAACTATGAACAAATTAGGCCAGGTAAATGGAGATACAATGAACTACAAAGTACTTGGACGTGTACTTGCTGCCAGCTGGTGTATATTCATCCTATTCCAGCTAGGATGGTTTTGGGGGACGCATGATGCAAAAAGACAACAACCATCTTTTTGGACTCATTGCAGCGACTGTGTGTGGCATGATTTGCGGAGTAGCAGTGAAGGTGGTGGACTTGACGCAGGAGCATGGGCTAACCAACTAAGGAGATCGTGTGCTATGTGGTAGTACTACTGAACATCTTTGCACTGTGCACTGTTGTGCCTGGTGGTCAGTCATTCATAGCGTACTTCATAGTGTACCATGGCCTTATCAAGGCGAAAGCAGATACACGCAAGCACCTCTTCCTAGCTGTTGGAGTGTACAGCTTGTGGATCTATCTCACAACGAAGGAGTTCTTGTCTGTTGACTGGTGGTTTGTTGCAGTAACTGTTGCCATTGCCACATTGTGGTCCATCCTGAACAAGCTTTTCTGCATGGGTGATACCTTTGCAAACCGGTTCAGTGTACGCATCATTATCCTTATGGCCAACCTTGTTGCATTCAACTATGACAGGTTTGTTGCACCTGCTCTCATAATGGTTGCACAGATCTGTGTGTATGCAACCACTAAGATGATTGCCGAAATGCAGACTTGGTACACTTCATCAAAGCGAGAAGACCTGGTCGCAAAGAACTACCTCACCATTGAGCTGTTCACCATACTTGGAGCAGTTCAGTGGCTACTAACATACATTTTGATGCTGTGGGAAGGAGTGCGACTTGGCACTGGTCCATGGCCAGTTAACCTTGGGTCGTACTATCTCGTGTGGGAGTTCTTGGATAGTTATTTGGATTATTTCAACAAGGGGGCTTATACAAGAAAAAATTTTCAACTGCCTAAAAGAGTACTGTATGCACTCTACTTTGTTATGGATGCTGGATTACACATTCTGTTTGTTGTTTATGGACTTGGAATGCCAACAGATGAGTTTGATCTTGGAAATTCCCACACGGTACAGAGCAGGTTCTTGTACCTAACAGCACTGATTGCCATGTGGATGATGGTGTTTACACTTTGCTCCAAACATGGATTGGGTCGAGAAATCAAGTACTGTGGGTACGCTATCCAATGTGTCCACCATACCTCTGTAGTGAGACTTCCTGTATACGCCTCATCCCCACTCCTGATGACAGCAGCGTGGTCTTCCACATTAGGAAACTGTTGCTATATTCCTAAGATCTGTTCGCCTTCTTTTCCAAAGCCAAAAATGTTGTTTTCCATGTTTGCCATTGGACTGGTGGTTGTGAGTGTCCTCAGCAACATCTTCCATCATGAGTTACGTGCAATGCCTGCATCTCAGCATTCCTTCATTGCAGGAATGTGGCTCATCTTTGTTGTTATTGCGATGACTTTTGCACATCATTGGTGGAAAGACAAGATTTGTTATTGACCATTCCTTTATTAGGTTGTTTTGCTTTGCTTTTGTAGCCCCCCAATGCATAGCTGTTAGTAAGAGACGGCTATTTATAATTTATGTGCACATTAAGTATTGCACTTAAGGTTACGATGTACTATTCAATTAATTTTTTTGCTGGTAACTTTGCTGCTTTATATCTCAGGAACTATAACAGATATTAGTCTGAAACAAGTTCCATTCCAACATTACAACACCAAATGAAACTCCTGGAACAGGAGAGTAAAATGCCCCAGGGTATTTGGACCTAGGCAACTAGACTCACTGCTCAAGCACTCTTGCGTCAAATTACTGAGGCAGACTGGAGCCCAACCCTCAAATTCTCTGGCACTACTACGCAGTATTTGCTAGGTCGTGATGAAGAGATATTCGGTGATCTGTGTATATTTTTAGCTATGTGCACAAAAACTTACCGGATCATCCAAGAAGAGCGTGCTCTAGGCGTGCATAATCTTCGTTTCGTGCCCAAATTTTGTGATTTCTTTTCATGCCGCCCTGCAAAATACACCAGGCTACCCGTGCAACAAGTCAAAACACGTGAGAAACAATTTCCCTTCGTAAAATTTGACGCAAGGTATAAGGCCTCATTAGTCTGTGGTTAACCCATTGCACCCCGTAGCAGCCAAATGAGCCCGGAGGATACCCATAAGGCCATAAGAATTTATATAGGGGGTTTAATATTAGGCGTTAATACTTTGTACATGTTATTCTGCTTCTTTAAGCTTCTTGCAGTAGTAGGTAATGAGTTAATTGAATTTGTAACACGTTTACATGTACCGCTTCCGCTATGAATAATGTTATCTCATTGTTTTATGTAAACAATCTGGCAGCTGCCTCCAACTTGTACATCGTAACCTCTTGAACCTTCTATTGTCATTGCTAAACTTCTGTCACTCTTCTTTTCAGGTGGTGTTCCTGGCCAATTTAGCACTCCCTAAGGGGCCAGACACTGTGATTGTGAGATAATCATTCAATTATGCGTAGGTTTCTATGGCAATAACTAAAGCATAGATACAGAACAGGTGTGTGCAAGAATGAGAATGGTGTGCATCACAACCCCCTTGCCCTGAAGTGCATGTGAAGCTACCTGAAATTTGAGGCATTTTTCAATGGCTGGGCACATGCACTGAGAAAATAGAATGACTTATAGCTAGTTAGTACACACTTGTCAGATGCAGCACTATTTTCCATTAGATCATAGTTCAAGGACTACTTAAACACAGTTTCAAGTACATGGGTATGCAGCAGGAACATGCAATCATACCAGCGTGCAAAATTCTGAACCCTTTGAAGGGACTGATGTGTTGGTGTCCCTGTCGATGAACTCTTCCCTATCCACATGCATGCTAGTTAGTACGTAGGGATAACATGAGTGGTGCTCTGTTAACGGCTAAACTCTTTCCTGATGGTGGACTGCTACATTGACTGGAGAGTTCAACCAACAGAGCACCACTCATGTTACATACTGTTCGCTACTAACTAGCAGTCCAACTCAGAATGTTGGTTGACTATAGGACTATTGGATTATTGACCTTTGACCATTATCTGCTAAGATTTCACATTGTAACTACAAAGTGTTTAAAAAAAATGTTGATATAAAATTAGGGGGTTAGAATGTACGGTCATTTGCATCAAAAGTTGGAAAATACCTGTTCGCAGGTTTTAAAAATTGTGAGATAAAAGGATACTAGGACAGTAGCTACAGAATGATCTGTTCACAGTTAAAAATTTGAAATTAGGGTTGGTAACATACTGTAGTTTTGAAATGACGAAACTAGGGTTATGTGTATTACCTCAACAATCAATAAAATTAGGGCCAGCACTACTACAAGATCACAACCACAAACACAATGCATAATACTGGGTGTCCCGTCTTGACATAATGTATATATAGGGTATAGGATATAATGTTAGGTTGTGTTTATGGTGTAGTGTTCTTGGCAATGGCATTCAACTCTTGCAATACATCATGCATAGTTGGGCGGCTTGCAGGGCTCTCATCTGTGCAGGAAATAATCAAGCCACGTAGGGATGGCCATTTCCTGGAAACTTCGTGTACCATTTTTGGAAACTTTTCAATGCTAGGAAAATGGTTGACTGCAACTTCACAAACTACAATACCGTAGCTATAAACGTCCACCTTCGGTGTCTGAGGAACAGCTGTGTCCTTGCGAATTTCAGGTGCTGTATATACAGGTGCTCCTGGGCCAGTGGTTTTTGCCTCCCTTGCCAGTTTTGCTGAACCAAAGTCTGAGAGTTTTGCCTTCCACTGTCTGCGCTTTTCCTCTAGCAGCACATTCGATGAGCTAACATCTCAATGGATGATGCACCCGTGGTGATGCCTGTGCAGGTAGTTTAGGGCAGCAGCCACATGTCTGAAGATGCACAACTTGCCTTGGTCGTTGAGCAGATTTCTTTCGTAGGACTCCCGCAAAGTCATGTCAAGAAGCTCTGTGACGATGAGTGGGTCTCCTCTGTCGTCAATGACAGCAGCAATGAGTTGGACGATGTTGGGGTGTCGAATCTGTGCCATGATGCGGATCTCCCGGCGAATGAGAGTTACTGACTCTGAGTCCGTGATTAGTCCATGGAGACATTTGACTGCTACCTCCTGATCTTGATAAAGCCCCTTCACTACATAGCCCCAAGCACCATTGCCAAGAAACTCCTGCATGTTCAGTGTTACATCTGCTCTTGGGACTTCCCAGAATTCACCTTCCTGGGACTGTTGGGTTGTTGAGGCGAGTCGATTTGAGGCTGTTTCAACTTGGTTTTCAAGAGTACGAACTTGAGATTGTAATTCTTCATTCTTAGCTTTGAATTCAGCTGTTGCTTGCTCTTCTCGATTCTTTGCAGCCTGAACCTGTGATTGCAGCTCTTTATTTTTAGCTTCGAGTTTGGCTGTTGCTTGCTCTTCTCGTTTCTTTGCAGCCTCAAATGCCATTATGTTCTGTTGAAGAAGTTTCTGCAGTCGTTTCACATGCTCACCGCTTTCTTCCTTGGGAAGATCTCGTGCGTGACCTCTAATGACATCTGGTGGGGGAGATCTAAGACAATCATCTTGTGCTTCTAATTCCTTGTACAGAGGAACACGCGTTTGGGAAGGTTTGTCGCTGCCACTTTGTTCACCCACTTGGTGTTGATTTGCAGCCATCCACTGCTGGTGACACTTAGTGACAGGTTGTTCCCACACTGTGCATATATAGTGCACATGCAACAGCTATCAAATTTTAGACAGCCTATAGCTAGCTACAAACTCTCACAGCAAATAGCCTGCTGGTACTGTACAATCCAGCAGCATGCATATGACTGACTACCTTATTCACACCACAATATGACTCGGCTACATGGTGAAATAATAGAGCGGAAACAATCATTGGATCTAACTGGCTGTATAATATGTTGAAGGTATGGAATTATGCGGTGGCCCTGGAGGTCGCGTCTAATGCATAGGGCCTATGGCCTAATGACGTAATACCCAATGCACAATACCTAATACACGATAGACTTAATACCTGACACCCGATGCATAATACGCCTAATACCTATGACCTAACGCGCAATTACCCAATACGCGACAGACGCAATACCTGATACCCGATACACAATATGCCTAATACCTACGACCTAACGCCGCAATACCCAAAGCGTAATACCTAATTATATCCAACACGGAATAGCCCTAATGTCGCAATGCCCCGCAATTGGGGCTCACTAAGTTCGCACGATCTGAGGATATGATGTCATGTGTGTATGGTATGCTTATCAAACTAGCTGACATTGATCTAGCTTAAATCTACCTGCTTGTTGCCAGGGGTATTATGCTTGTTAATATACAATCCATTTGCCTTGTTAATATTGAGTTAGACCATGCACTTTGTCTTCAGCAGCAACTTAGAGTCCGTATTGCATAATTATGCAAGATCTACTGACCATACAGAAGATATAGCTCAATATTGAACCAAATTGCCGTGCTAGTGCGAGGCTTGCTCATGCTCACCAATTCACTTTAATTCCTTGGAGCAGGATTATATTGCACTGTATATTCTGGTGTGCCTCTGACAGTGGAAGCACTCTCACTCTCAAGGTAGCCATAATAGCTCCCTACTGTGCATTGCAAGAGTCAACATGAATATCACATCGTGCATGCATTTCTAACCTGTTGTGGCATTATTTTAGCAGGGAACTGTCTTAATTAGATAACAATGACTAGCCCTATCAAATAAAGTACATATGGGGTGAATAGTGCATGGCACTGTTACTCTGTGCTGCCTCTGAAAGAGGCACTGTTTAGTCTGCTCTATAGGGTGTGAACTTGCAGCTATTCTCTGCCAGACGTGGCTCTTTGATCTAATGTGTGACCGGCTCCAACCTGATGCACTTCTGTTTACAGTAACTGTAGCCTACTGTAACTATTTATTTCCTGAGGTCGATTACTGTGTTTAGTCATATGCTCTGAATTTTACTACTGCCGCGTGTGGCCAAGTGCTGAAGCAAGATTTAAGTAGCTATGTCTCTAAGAGAACTGGAAGCCATTCAGGATGAACCATTGCATGCCAACGTTGGGGCAACGGCTGTCATTGCTCCATTATCACCTGTGAACAAATCAGGCAAAGAAGCTGGAGGTACACTAAACTACAAAGTACTTGGACGTGTTCTTGCTGCCGGCTTGTGTATGTTCATGTTACTGAAGGATGGACCGTGGGGAGGCACGACACAAAGGGTCAACAGTCATCACTTGGGACTCACTGCAGCCATTGTGTGTGGCATCATTTCTGGAGTAGCAATAAAGGTGGTGGAGTTGGTGCGGAAGCATGGCCTAAAGATATCCACAGCTAAAGAGAACATTTGCTATTTGATGGTACTACTGAACATCTTTGCACTGTGCACTGTTGTGCCTGGTGGTCAGTCATTCATAGCGTACTTCATAGTGTACCATGGGCTTATCCAGGCAAAGGTAGAGACTCACAAGCACCTTGTCCTAGCTCTTGGAGTGTACAGCTTGTGGATCTATCTTACAGTGAAGGAGTTCTTGTCTGTTGACTGGTGGTTTGTTACAGTTACCGTTGCCATCGCTACATTGTCAGGGGCGGCGGCACGGGGGGGGCAAGGGGGGCAAGCGCCCCCCCCCAAAAATATTTAGGGGGGGCATCGCCCCCCTAACTCCTAGCTAGCTACTAATAAACGGCCAACGGCTGCCCTATACTTAGTACTAGGCTGACTCGGCTAACCTTGTGATGTACGCGAATCGAGTTGCTGATCTGGCGCAGCATCGATCCTCATACATCTGGAACGCGCAGTACAAAGCACGAAGGTGCCACGAGAGCCCATCCTGATAACTGAAAAATGAAGGCGAAAAATTTTTCCGCGCTTCGCGCGGACTGATCGTCGCTACGCGCCTCTATGCACTGCCTTCGGCAGCGTGCGTAGGCTACGCCACTGGCTTGCCCCCCCAATTGTAAATACGTGCCGCCGCCCCTGATTGTGGTCCATCCTGAACATGGTTCTTCACATGGACAAGACCTTTGCAAACAAGTTCAGAATACACATCATTGTTCTTATGGCCTGCTTTGTTACTTTCAACTATGACAGATTTGTTGCACCGGCTCTCGTAATGGTTGTACAGATTTTCGCATATACTACCGTAAAGATGATTGCGAAAACACAGACTTGGTACATTACATCAAAGTGAGAAGACCTGCATCTCAGTATTCCATTAGCATGTGGCTCATTGATCACTGCCATTGTGATGACTTTCGGACGTCATTAGTTGAAAAACATGCATTATTATGTGTAAGCGCCTGTACATGATAGTTATTAAGACAGCTATATTGTGTCTGCACTAACTTACTAGGCATTGTAATCCAATTATCTCACACCTCTTGAGTTTCACTGACTTGTCCCAGGGCAGGTATATATTATATAATGATGTCATCAATGTGCATTCCCAAGACAATGAAATACCTTGAGGAATCTATGGACTACAACTAACAATAAATCAACCCATCATGAGCTTATATAAATATGGTGTCTATTATTACTAAGCAATAAGCATGAAGGTTGCTAACTTATAAGGCACTTATAACTGTGAATTCAATAGTTTTCGCTTTTCAATAGAGCCCCAAAGCCATTGTTGTTTATCTTTATCATAATAATAAACATGCTGTGTAAGTAACTAGGAAAAGAGACAAGTAGTAGAAGTTGCTGCAAATTACCAAACAATAAAATGCTATACTGCAGCTGCATGGGCAGATCAAAGGTACCACCGGTAGCAGTCCATAAGTCAACGACTGCCGCCTATGCTCTATCCACCGTAGAGCTCTAACTGCCCAATTTTTGAACATGTATACCTCATAATTAATCCCTCATAGTAGCATGTGACTTGTACAAGCTAGTAGATGATGCCAATTTCGTGGTTTACAAGAAATACAGGAGAGGCCTGCTTTGATAGACCACGATCACACGGCACGATCACATGCACGGCTCAGTGGTCTATCAAAACAATGAATGGCATCATCTAGCTATAACACCTCTATGCACTACACCTCCTTTGCAGGATCGTGATTGCAATTGTGATCGCAATCAGCAGAGCCATAGTTTACCAGATTGTGGAAACTGCAAATTCAAATTAGCTAGAAAATCATCCTCTTGGTGTTAACAACTGACTATCAAAGGTGTTTAGCATGGTACAAGTTGTGATGCCATAATTCTCGGTGAAACGTTACAAGTTAATTAAGTTAACCCTTTAGGGCCCGTAGTGCCAAAAGTCACACATATTTACAAGCCAATGTAGCTACTATGGCATCTCACTTTGCAGCGATGGATGGACTTGGGCCAGCACTGCTCCTGGAGACTTGTTGGTAATCCCCCTCTGTATAAGTACAGAATTAAAGGTGTCAAGCGTCACAGTAGGCAGCGCTAGCTGTTATGGGCAGAATAAACTTGGGCACTAAAGAGTACAGATGAATATGATGCAAGAATTTCTTTATGTAAATTAGGTTAATGATACGATGCAAATGCTTGGGAAAACCAAACATTTGAGGCTAATTTTGACTCTGCCTCCCACAAGTTTTGAGGATGAGATATAGCAAACATTTTGCATCCAGAGTGGCCAATCGAGTAAGTAGAATTATGGATGGAAAGTAAGAAAAACTGTATCCCCTCTGCTAATGCTAGTTTTTCACATTGACATGGTCTTGAGAATATAAAAGTTGATCTTTTTTCTAATGTTGTTCGACCCTCTGGCTTTGAGGATGATGAGTATGCATGATCTAAGATTCTTAGCAAACAAAATCCCAAGGGAGGCAGCCATAACACTGTCTGTTATGTGTTGGGAGTGGTGGATATTTGCTGCTGGTAACAGTTTCTATTAAGCATTACAACACTCAACTTCACTTTCTACCATGTCTTCATATCAGTTCAAGTGGAGATAGATTAACTTTAATTTGCCCCAATTAGATAATCACTGGAACTAATTGGAGTGGGGTGCTGTTTACCTTCCTTTGATAGTGGCACTGTATTGTCTGCACTATAGGGCGTGAATGGTGTCTTGGCCAGATGTTGACACTGCTGGCCCTAGCTTTGATATCTGGAAGTACATCTCAGATTGCATTTTGATGCTGCTAATTGTAGCTAAACAAGACTCATTGGGAAGACAGCAAGCCTTTGATATCAAAAATTGCATGCTCAAAATCGGTGCCAAGACTGTCACTGCTCCACCGTCAACAATGAACAAATTAGGCCAGGTGAATGGAGATACAATGAACTACAAAGTACTTGGACGTGTACTTGCTGCCAGCTGGTGTATATTCATCCTACTCCAGGATGGTTTTGGGGGACGCATGATGCAAAAAGACAACAACCATCTTTTTGGACTCATTACAGCGACTGTGTGTGGCATGATTTGCGGAGTAGCAGTGAAGGTGGTGGACTTGACGCAGGAGCATGGCCTAAGGATATCCCCAACTAAGGAGATCGTGTGCTATGTGGTAGTACTACTGAACATCTTTGCACTGTGCACTGTTGTGCCTGGTGGTCAGTCATTCATAGCGTACTTCATAGTGTACCATGGGCTTATCAAGGCGAAAGCAGATACATGCAAGCACCTCTTCCTAGCTGCTGGAGTGTACAGCTTGTGGATCTATCTTACAGTGAAGGGGTTCTTGTCTGTTGACTGGTTATTCGTCGCAGTAACTGTTGCCATTGCTACATTGTGGAATTTGTGGTCCATCCTGAACAACAAGCTTTTTTGCATGGGTGATACCTTCGCAAACCGGTTCAGTATACACATCGTTATCCTTATGGCCAACCTTGTTGCATTCAGCTACGACAGGTTTGTTGCACCAGCTCTCATAATGGTTGCACAGATCTGTCTGTATGCAACCACTAAGATGATTGCCGAAATGCAGACTTGGTACACTTCATCAAAGCGAGAAGACCTGGTCGCAAAGAACTACCTCACCATTGAGCTGTTCACCATACTTGGAGCAGTTCAGTGGCTACTAACATACATTTTGATGCTGTGGGAAGGAGTGTGCGTCGGCACTGGTCCATGGCCAGTTAACCTCGGGTCATACCATCTCGTGTGGGAGTTCTTGGATAGTTATTTGGATTATTTCAACAAGGGTTCTTACACGAGCAAAGAGTTCCAACTTCCCAAAAGACTGCTGTACGCACTCTGCTTTGTTCTGGATGTTGGATTGCACATGCTCTTTGTTGTCTACGGACCAGAAATGTCAACAGATGAGTTTGGAGAGGGAATTTCCCAAATGGTACAGAGCAGATTCCTGTATCTTGCAGCAATGATTGCCATGTGGATGGTGGTGTTCACACTTAGCTCCAGGTTTGGGTTGAGTCGACAGGTCAAGTTCTGTGGGTACGCCGTTCAATGTATCAATCATACTTGCATGGTGAGACTGCCTGCGTATGCCTCATCCCCACTCCTGATGACGGCAGCTTGGATTTCCGCATTAGGGAACTTCTGTTATCTACCAAAGATGTGGTCGACCACTTTTCCAAAGCCAAAAATGTTGTTTTCCATCTTTGCCATTGGACTCGTAGTTGTGAGTGTCCTCAGCAACATCTTCCACCATGAGTTACGTGCAATGCCTGCGTCTCAGCATTCCTTCACAGTTGGCTTGTGGCTAATCATTTCCGTTGCGGTTACGTTTGCACATCATTGGTGGACAGACAAGACTGCCTACTAGCCATTGCATGCCTCATGTACATTACAAATTACTTAGTATTATATGTGTAGGCATGTACATGTATATCATAGTTAGCAAGAGGCAGCTTATTTTCATGTAGCTATGCATGATTCAAAGCAATGTCGTTAAGCATTGTACTCAGCAACTGACTATCACAATGAAAGTTTGCCGTTCTCACTTGCACCTCCAGTGTCATTGCTAAAATGCCATATTCCACTGCCGCTCTTCTTTAATTTTCTATTGATGTTCTAGTCCGTTTATCAGTCTCCCTGACCGCACACCATGGCATCCCAAGTCAGACTGAGATCCTTCCATTACAGAAGGTATAAATTTTTACATAACAATAAAGCATGGATACATAAATACGATGGTGTGTGAAAGAGTGTGCAGTGCTTGTCACAGGATTGAACTGTGGGCTCTTTGCTTTACGGTGGCTGCCCATTCCCGTAGCTATCTACAGGCAGTTTTTCCATAGTGCGAACTGCAAGCTAACCTGACTAAACATCCGTGTCAACACTGTCTGCCCATTGAGAGACAACTTGAACGTGGCCTTCTCAGCAATTCTCGTGTGCAGATCGGGGTGTGCCTGTAGGTGTGGTCTATGCAGGAAGTAATGTAATATTCCAAACTCTCAGTTTAGTAGTAGTACAGGCACTGACCGTGCATGAAGCAATTTTGACGATGACGGTGCCGTTCTTGTCCCGTATTTACAGGTAGATTTTCCTGTGTGACTTGCGGGATTCACCTGTTTGCCCTGCATCAGCCATGTAGCTAGCAGCTTTGATATTCTGTTTTGGAACTGAGGCTATAATAGCTGATGCAAGAATATTGATCCCACTAAGGACCTTAGTCCCTTGTGGATGTCACTGAGCCATTGTAGATTGGGAAATCTTCGTTCTAAATTGTTTTCATAGTTGTCCTCAATAATTATGTATGATGACTTTAAAATCACAGCAACAATGAAAGTGGCTCTTTATTCCCAGGAATGCAAGCAAGTATGCCATGCATGCTGTTCCTGTATCTCCCCATGTAGAGTGGAGGCAACTCTGATGATCGGAGTCTGATCGATCTTCAACACTTCATCATCTTAACCGTTTACCAGCTAATGACGCCTTAAGGTGTCATGAGACTTTCAGCTTGATGATGTCACATCCGGCAATGTCCTTGAGAGATACGCTCTGCGCCAGCAGAGAGGGCGGGGCAGGGGGAGGTGGGTGGGTGCACCCGAAGGGTGCAAACAGCATGGCCGTGTCTGGGCTCCGCGATAGAAAGGTCTTGGTCGGCACTGGGAGGGCCATTTCCGCCGTTTTAGGCATAAATGGACTTAGAAAGTAGCTGTCTTGCCTTGTAGGGCCTCCATTTCCAGCATACATCGCCCGTTTTTCAGCTACGGCAGGTTGGCATTTCTCGGGAGGCTTGATTGCAAGCTCGTTAATTGGTGGGTGTGGTTAAGGTCGCGGGCTAGTCTTCGGCGCATTGCGCAGAGCGGCGCGCACTAAATAGAATACCAGCCTGAAGCAGTAACTAACACATGGAGGCAGCCTCACACAAGCTACTAGCAATTTTATACCACAGAATAAAATCAGAAACATACCTGACAAGTTCATGACAACCACAGCTCACGAGTACCACTCTCGTAGAATGCGGATACGTATAGTTTAGACGGACAGCTGCTTTGTATCCAGAGCAGGACGCTCGAGTACAACTGAAGAATCACCTTCAAGGACACATTTTAGGCTACACTTGGCTCTGTACTGCCACTATGTTCAGCGGTTAGACAAAAACTATACGTACCCGCAAAGTACAGTTGCTGGACATCCTGGATCTCTCTTTTGGATTGGTGTCCTTCCGTCAGTCAAACTGGGCTGTGGTTCAAATAACTTTCGCCCGAACAACAACAGCTTTAGCCAGAGACTTCGCCAACAAAACGTACAACGACGCCTTGGCACGCACTGGCTGCCTCTACACTTTCCACGATGTCTAATTGACTTCCGCAAAAGGTCAATAGGTTCACGAAAATTGACGGTACAGCTGGAAAACAATACTTGCGCGTAGCACGCTAATTGAATTAATACGCGACTAGCCCGCGACCTTAAGTCACGTATATGCTCAGTACAGCTGAAATTACCTGTGTGAGCAGTTTCGAGCCCAGCAATGCCAGGGAACAGAAATTAGGGTATGTTTAAGTGTTCTATAGACTGAAAATGACCTAGAGAAAGAATTTGGCCCCTAAAGAGTTAATGAGACGAGAGAAAGATCCGAAATGTGGGACAAAATTTCAGAGATAAGCAAGCTGTAGCTGAACTGAGCACTAAACCTCTGTCTAACCATACCCTGACTGTGACTGCGACAAGGGACGTAATCTGTCTTATTTTGTGGATCATGAATATCATTAACAGCCTATTCACTATTATTCTGTGTGTTGGAGGGTGTGCCTGTGCCGTTGGTACCTGTGAAGCCAGCTGTAGCTAACTTTGGTTGTATGCTGACACTTGACATGGTCTGACCCAAATGGCTGCCAGAATCCTCATGAATATCATTAAATAGCTCCGTTTTAATTTTATTTGCCTCCCCATTAATTAAGCACCAGAGCAGAGCAGAGAGCTTGATACAGATGTCCAACCCGTTATTTAAAGTAAGGCCTCTCATATAATTATGATTGTATATAGTAACCACTGGCTAAGCTATATCTATCTGTGAGCTTGCTACATCATTGATGATAGCTTGTAGTACATTCTCAAGACAGTTAATTAAGTCATGAGTCAACTGACAATGGTACTTATCATCCCACTGTTTTCTGCTTTGCATGCAGCTACATCACTATAGTTTGTATTAATACATTAGATTTTAACGTGTGTTTATGTGTCTGTCTCTCTGTGCGTCGGAAGTGGGATGTTCATGGGACGGGACTAGACTAGTGACACACGACCTTCGTACTTCAATTTACTGAACCTTGAACTCCATGAAAAGTGTTCAAGAACATTGGGGCTGGGCATGGGCTGGAATCCAGCTGGGGCTACAAGCGGATGCATGCAATCGGGGAGCAGCAGTTGAAGCGGACACAATTGGGGAGCAGCAGCTGAAGCGGACGCAATCGGGGAGCAACAGTTGAAGCGGACGCAGTTGGGGAGCGACAGTTGAAGCGGACGCAGTCGGGGGAAGCAGCTCTGCACAGTGAGCTGCGCTGTCCGGCGCCGGATTACTCACAGTAGGCGAATGAGGGGGGATCGAAGTACATAGCTGAACGAGGTTGGTAGACTATACAGTTCATCACATACAGTCTGATGTCTGTATGAAGTATCTGTACTACGATACTAAAATACTTGTATTCAGCGCAGTGCGGTATAGTTCTGGCCAGGATGTGCTAATTAGCTATCATGTGCAATTTCGAAGGGTGTGAAATGAACTGATTAGGAATTAACTACTTCAGACACAAAGGCAGTGCTTTACCCCTGCTGTGTGTGCACACACAGGGTAACTACGTACATCTATGCCGACTTCTTCAGTGAAGTAATCACCTGGTGAAACACAGAATAAAATTATGCTATAGTAACCGACATATGTAATCAGTGAAGTCAATCGAGTATGGAAACACGCTCTCAACTGGTGCTGTACTTGGTGCACACAGTGCATGTGACTCTGTTCTCTGACTGATATGGAGAGTTCAACATTGTAGAAACATGTTCCATAGAAAACAATATGCTTCATTCCTGTTTGCACTTCCTGGTAGTGATTCAGGATCTTTATCAACACACTCATACATGGAAGGCATAGTAATTTGTCCATACAGTACTCTCCAGTCAATAATGATGGACATGTTGTCTTGGTAGGAATCATTGTTCCCCTTAGAGCATAATACACAGCGCATGGTGCATTGTGCATTGTCTGGACCGCCAGTCTCGCACTCTGCACCACAGAGAAATCCTCGGTTGTAGGAATCAGTTTGCCCTACAACCCAAACGGCTATACCATGTACCACCAGTTCTTCAGGAATTCTGTTCCAGAGTGTAGATGCTAGTTAAAATTTATCAACAGTAAAATGGACAGTTTACCAATGTGATGTATTGGCCCTGAATAACAATACCCTCTTACCTATCTCATATGCAAATGCCATTATTCCTGGATTCCTACCCAGCATGCACATGTGCAAGGCAGGGATAGGTTTCTCTCTGTGTTTGTATAGTAGTTGGGTCCAGACTTCGTAGCAGTGGGGGCAAGGGGAAGAGGGAGGGGAGGGGAGAAGTGAGGGAGGGGTGAGGGGAGGGGAGGGGGCGGAAGGGGAGGGAGGGGTGAGGGGAGGGGTGAGGGGAGGGGTGAGCAGAGGGGGGGAGAGAGGAGGAGGGAGGAGAACTGCAGGTACTAATTTACACAATTACTTGTCACTCATGGGATGTGTACATTTGAACTGATTCTGTTTTGTGCTTTTAGGTTGCATCTTTTGTGGGAGTGGTGGTGCTTTCTTTATCGATGTACGTACAGCCATGAACTTCTATGGGTAGAAAAGGAATAATCACTTAAACCATAATATATTATGCACTTCGAATTTACAATAATGAATTTTCAATTGTCAGTCGATTTTACTGTTCACTTTTACTTCAAATTACTTGGTGCATACTGCACAAGCCAACTCTCTCCCAGCTGTGTATGGAGGGCAGGGGACTCCATTGCAGGTTGCCTCCACATGGACAAATAGTGACCCATCTATATCCCCTGCACTTCCAGGGATTGATTCAGGGCTTTGATCCATACATTCATACATTTTACGGTGGTGATTGTAACGGTCAGATGTGAGGTAGCCATAGTACTCTCTGGTCCAGGAGGAAGGGCATGTTGGCTTTCCAGGCATCATCAATACTGTTCCTCTGGTTGAAACGTAACACACTGCACATGGGACATTGTGATTATATACGGAAAAGAGTGGTGCACCACGATCAGGAATTTGGTATTCAGATCCATATATGTAGTCACGATATGTTTGTTTGCCAGATGTATACTGTAAGTAGCCTGGATCATTAGGTAGGCAGATATAGTTGGCTGCCCCTCCCTTGTGTTGCCACGCACTTCCAGCAGCAGTTCCTGCATACACAAATTGTGTTCCAGAAGTGGTTGGACATGTGGTCCTCCTCCACCTAGTGTACACCACCCCACCAGCAGTGGGACCCGGGGGACCAGCAGGACCTGGGTGTCCCGCAAGTTCTAGACCTGCATTGAGTATAAATGGGGAAAACTAGAGTGAAGGGCAGCTAAGATCCCTAATGGTGTGCACATTAATAATGTCTTAGCAGCTTTGTCAGCCTTTAATTGTTCCTGGAATGCTGACCAAATAATTTGGGTACTTAATTTTGTAACAAATCTTCTGTTGTGGGTATATATATTAGGGTGCAGGCTCAGCACCCATTGCCAGCGTGTGGTTCATGATCGAGTTCTATCATGACACATGCACAGAGCAGCATGAACAGGCCTTGAGAGGTGAGTAAAGCAAGCAATTAGCGGGGAACCATACCTACCTGGTGGCCCAGGAGCCCCTTGCAATTGTATTCCTGGGTCTCCTTTTTCCCCCTTGATTCCAGAAGGTCCGACTGATCCCTGGAGTCCGGATGGTCACTTATGTGTACGTCACATACGACCATTGTATGTGCCAGTACTGCACATATAACGGTCGTATGTATACTAGAGTAGCTCACCTGTTGTCACTGTAAACTGCCCACCAACCAGCAGCACAATCAGTCCAAGTAGCATCATCATGGCTGTATGTGGAAGGAGATAAATAAAATATGCATGCAAGTTTTGGTGGTCTGGTTAGTGCCTGAAGGGAAGATCTGAACTTCTTTACAAGTACACAGTGTCATGTAGACGGGAAGTGTATGTACACATTCTATATTGGTTTCCTGCTTCTGAGCGGCTTCCTACTTTGCTTGTTATGTAAGTGGTGTGCTAAGTGGCTTACTAGTACTAATTAGAGACCTGTGTACAGAAGAATGTAACTGCATGGTGATAAAAAAATTTCAATGCCTATATAACTCATTGCGAAGGGAGGACTACCATTATCAGGAGGGATCAGTGGTAGTCTGCAGTGTACCTATATACCTACTAGTAGGTGCTTCAGTGGATTCAGCATTCTTATGTGTCCGGATGATAGCAGTGGCTAAAGGATGGAAGCTTTGTACGTTAGTGTATGACGTGGTGTATATACTCTGGAGAACGGCTGGTCCTCTTCATCTACTAGACATGTATAGTCTTATGAAACCCTGTTGGTACCATTGAAGAGTGTTTGTATCCGCCGAAAAGATCGTATCTCTGTCCTTCTATAATTTGCTGGTGTGTTATTACCCCGTGCGCATGCGCATCAGGGATAGAGTGATTGGTTTGTCTGTCAGTCTGTCGGTCCATCCAAGCAGTTTGAGCAGTGAAGGCCTTGTTGAAGGCTTATAGAAGTGTCAGAATTCAGACAATACTAGCGTCTACAGACCAGAGATCCACTGGAGAGGCTGAAAAAGTTGTGTGAATGTCGACAATTAATTTATACAACTTGACCACACCCTGTTTCTAACATTACTGCCTACAACTTACAGTTCTTATTCTGCATGCATGCTGTGAAAAAGTATCGGTAGGCCATAGCTATCTCATCGTGCATGCTGTATTAAAATGCAAATGATTAGCAGTTAACATCTTCGGGTCTAACCAAACACTGACCACAACGTACTATAGTCTGAATGCACCCATCTATAAGGTTTGGCGGATGAGTCAGGCAGGCACGCGGGGTAGGGTATCCTCAAGGCCAGTTGAGATGAAGAGGAACATAACCTGTTGTGCATTTAGTTTCTCAACCAGACTGTTCTCAACTGGTCTTGCTCTTTCTCAATCCCTACCCTTACTTCTTGCTTGGGGGGAATTGAGAGGCCCATGCCTCTCAACCGGCCCAAATGGAGGAGACCTGCCTGACCCGGGATCACGTCAAGAACACCTTGACGGAGGAGAAGCCCTCGTCCAACCCAGACGCTATACCAATCCAATACGTGTAGCAACCGGGCTGGGTGGGAGGGAGTTTCGCTCACAGCTGCCCATACAGCTGTGTCTTTGTCGCACAAATGGCGGGATACCATTGCGCATGCGTGCCTAGCCCATACCAACCCCCTTGGTGGGATGACCCCACCCACAACACTTATCCCCTCGATGTTAACCTGGTTTAACCAAGGTTAAACTTCATTTAACATCTTCGGGTCTAACCAAACACTGACCACAACGTACTATAGTCTGAATGCACCCATCTATAAGGTTTGGCGGATGAGTCAGGCAGCCACGCGGGGTAGGGTATCCTCAAGGCCAGTTGAGATGAAGAGGAACATAACCTGTTGTGCATTTAGTTTCTCAACCAGACTGTTCTCAACTGGTCTTGCTCTTTCTCAATCCCTACCCTTACTTCTTGCTTGGGGGGAATTGAGAGGCCCATGCCTCTCAACCGGCCCAGAGAAGGACGCAGTCCTCTCCCCCCAAGCCTAAACCATACCTAATTAGTTCTGTATACCTAACTCCCTAACACAAATAATTACAAATTTGCAGCAGGATGAGCAAGTGATCTCTATGTCCCTGTCGGCAACATAACTCAGATGACAACTCACGTGCGGTGATAGACCGAGACTAACCCTTGCCCATTTTCACGTGGGATCTTCAGAACGAGCGACGTGCACTACCAACCACAAGGGTAGGAAAGGTTGAGTCTTCTGTTCCCGATACTACTGCTCCTGGGATGCTACATATGATCATCATGAAGGAAATCAAACTGTGCCCCAATTGAAGAACTGGCTTGACATCTACCTGACAATGAGGCAATCATAACCGCTCACCGAGGTGGGGATGAGTGAGGGGGTTGCCATCTACTGCAAGAGCAGAACTGATTATTCTCTTAGCGGGGTATGCTGTTACTGCTGCCACAGGGCAGCACTCGGTACTTGTACGAAGGAAGCCACAAACACATGCAGCCAGCTGTCCCAATCATATCTCCGTATTGTACCAGCTAGTCTGTGGTCAGGGCTCCGCTAAATCTTGACGCATATCCTCTCCAATGGATCCTTAGTATCATTGGCAGGCAATTCTGCCTACCCAGAGTAATTTGGGTCCCTTGGCTTGGGAAATAATCATCCACCTCAGCTTCAGCAGAACCGGTTGAAAGGGGTGATCGGAAAACACCCTGCTATCCACAGACATCACCTGACTGACAAATACCAGCCACCATTTGGTGAGCCTTTCCTGGGTTGCACCGCCCACCAAGCGACACAGTGACTGCTCTGTCACCAGGAGGAAAAAAAAAAAAGGAAAAATTCAATCATCATCAGGTAAGTATCCATTGGGGTGTACATGTATGGGGCAACTGCAGCCTGTCAATCGGACAGAACTGAATTGACTAAATCTCCTGACAAATACCAGTGCAGGGAAGGAGACTGCTGACGAGATTGTCTAAACTGATGGCCCTTATACCATTGACACATTATCATATGTACATTGAGTTCTCGGGCTCTTCCAACATAAAAACCCCGGACCAGAGCAGCTACAACAATGTTCCCGGCCCTGCTCACTGACAGCAACGAAGGCTCCTTTCCTTCTCCCATTCCATGGGTATTAGAACCATGCTATGCCAAGCCACATATCTGACTACAACGTTGAGTTGGAGTGCTGCTTGCCCCAACACTAGCTGGTGAACAGGAACCCATACCTACAAGTGACTCCTGAAGAAAGGTACACACAGTCATTTCAACTATCTGAGCTAGGGGGACAGACCCACTCAGTTGAGTACCTCTGCAGCAGCTACAAGTTATCCCTTTAACTGTCGGGTTTATTCCACCTAATAATTTACCTGTACAAATACATAGACGATTAACTCAAGATGCCACACCCCCTTTATTTCCTATCTTGAAAGGCACCTCTATGGACACAGCTCTATTTCTACGAATGATCCCTAAATTTGTTTCTTCTATATCAGATCCTCTAAGTACTTCAAAATCTCGTCCACAAAACCATGCAATTTCCTGTTTACTTTGAGGTCTAGCACAGGCCATTGTCACCTGTACTTATCACTCCTTACCATGACTTGTTCTTCCACTACCACTCTAGAGGATGCAATGGAAGTCCGGACTAAGATGTCAAATTATGGAAATTGCAAAACTGCATCTTGTTGGGCACCCTCGGCCATTAAAGGGTTAACTTAACTGATCCAGGCCAACAGCCCCAATGAAACCAGACCAACCTTGCCCCTCATTCCCAGGCGACACCTAGAGATTAGTGTCACCCTTGCAAGGTCCACTTTGGCTGACTGTAATGCAGCCCCGCTTGCAAAGAGAGAGTACCGAACTCCCCCTGACCAAATAAAATGTTCTCACATTTGCATCTTACTCTATTTTTCTTCAAACCCCCTTTGGCCCCTGGGCCACGCAAACAGCCCATGGTGTTGCCACCCTCGATAGGTGATCTGGGAGCGCCTTTACTTCCATGGTGCTCTTGTACCGTCCTTTGCCCACTACACTCACAGGGGACTCCCATTGACGGTCCCAGAAGACCAACTCCAGGCACTCATGACCCCACTCACTCTTTGACTGTGGGTGAGGATTGCAGTCAGCTTCCAAATGGTCTACCGTTATCGCATAACTAATAATAATAACCTGACTCCTATCCAGACTGAATCATTACGAACTGTCATGAATTCCTCTATGGTGATCTGGCTAACTACCTAGTGTGAGACATTTCGCAGTCCTCTGGAAGAAGACTCAGGATCACACCAACCCAATGTCAGTGATGGAATGCCTCTACCCCCTCTTTGGTTGCAGTCCCTGAATGAAACCACTGCATGACTGCATGTACCCTGCATCCTCCACTTGACACACCCACCCAAGGATAATGACCAACTCCTGGCCACCAGGATGCAACACATACCCCTGAGAGAAATACTACTTTGGAGAGTATACTGTTATTGCATAGCTAGTATAGTAGTTATGACCTGAATCCTACCTATATCGACTCATTACATACTGTTGTGTATCTAATTCGTTTTGGCTATCTATCCGGTGCAAGATGTTCTGAGGGAGACAGTTCTCCAGAATCAGATGATCACACTGAGCCGTATCAGTGGAGTAATGCCCTCTTCCACCGAACTGCCTCCCATAAACAATGATGCACCAGACATTCTGTGGGTACTTGCTAGTTATTACTATTGTCACTACCCCCTCTATGGCTGTGAGCAGTGTTGGACCTATATGGCAACACCACAAACTGATGCCTGCATAACAGGATACACACTGAGGTCATGTTTTCATACCTGCACATGTACAGGTTGCCACATGGCTGAGCCCACCATTTGAAAGGTGCTGGGTCCATTTCCACTCCCTGTACACTGAGGCCACTGCTCCCTAACTCTTTGGTCTACGGCCAGTCCGGCACCTCTTGCGGGGGCCAATCTAGCACTTGTTGCTTTGACTTTATAGCCCTACCTTGTTAGTGTCTTAGTTTTCATGGATGCCTGGTTGCCCCACAATTGTGGGGACAACTGAGGCAGGGAGCGTTTAGCTGCCCGTCTGTCTGAATGATGTGTAGGCCACTCTACTGGTACTCCTGGCCACACCCTGAACCATGATGACTTATCTGACGAGAGCTATGTCCTTGTTTGCGGACCTTGCCTATAACAGCCTGGAGCCCCATTGGCTGCTAGGATTTTGCTGTAGGCAGCACAGAAGATACGTTCCTGTGTAAGTTCCTGTGTTGTATAAATTTAGTTGCCCTTAAGACGAAATTACCTAGCCTACTCTTACTTGCCGTGTCCGTGTTAGCACAACTAGCCATGCACGTTAGCACCCCTTATATAGTGTGTAAGTGCTCTTAATTAATAGGGCTTGCCTCTCCTTGACATTCATCTATAGGATCTACCCTTGTGTGATCGCCCCTTCGGAGAAAAAACTATACGCCTCCACCATGGCCATTACCCTTCCATGAGATATCCACCACTGGCACCTTAATCCAGCCCCTGCCCTCATTACGCATATTAAACTCTACCCCCTAGCCGCCCCAGCGGCAGACACACACTCACATGTAGGGTGCCCCTTTGGCGACCCTCCTGCATTGCCCCATTATGGCAACTATCCCCACAGCTTGGGGCCTTTTAAACTTAGTGTGGATGCCTGGACCATGCCAGGTTCCAACCCACGTGCCGCCCCAGTGGCAGACACACACTCACATGTAGGGTGCCCCTTTGGCGACCCTCCTGCATTGCCCCATTATGGCAACTATCCCCACAACTTGGGGCCTTTTAGAACTTAGTGTGGATGCCTGGACCATGCCAGGTTCCAACCCATGTGCTGCCCCCAATGGCAGACACATACTCACAGAGAGGGTGCCCCTTTTGGCAAACTTCCTGCCTTGCCCCGTTATGGCAACTATCGCCATGGCCTTAGCACTTTGGGTATTTGGCTGCCCAAAATTAGTGTGGACGCCTGGACCATGCTAGGTCCCACCCCACGTGCTGCCCCAGTGGCAGAAACACTCACACACAGGGTGCCACTTTTGTAACCCTTCCACATTGCCCCATTGTGGCCACTACCACCAAGGCCCCTATGGCCTGGGCACACTCGGCCCTTGGACGCTCATAAATAGTGCCTGAACGACTGTACTGCAAACATTCTAGCAGCAGTAGGGGACAAACATTCGGGAGAATTAGATCATAGTTTACATTGAACCACGGCTTGAACTTTCTTGCATATCTTCGAACTAGGTGGTCGCGAAGGTTGCTCAAGCCTCCAGGAAATGCCTCAGTTTTCTCACACAGCGTACCCTTCAGTCCAGTTTTCCGAAAATGTTACCTAACATCAGATTCTATATGCTTAGAACTCAACGTCTCAGAGCTAACTGACGCACTAGCACTACTACCATGCACTGGCACTAGACTCTTGCAATTCGGATGCCATCTTGATTGTATACTGCCACATGCAGTAAAATTCGATACGAGGAGTTTCCCTTCTGAATAATTATTCTAGCATTCGAACAACTGCCCGAATGTCAAACATTCGTACACACATTACTCATAACTTTCAAGTGGATGCCTTGACTATACCAGGTTCCAAGTCCTGGTTTGCACCATTCACTCTGTTGCACCTGATCTTTAGAATGTCCAATAGCTGGATGCCTATAGAGAGTCATTGCAGCAACGAAGAAATGGCACCACATGGCCCACAAACTCTTGCTGGATTACTCCCACAGCCGGGCCGCAGCCCCTGCTGCTGTTGCACTTTGGGCCCTTGGATGCCCATATCTCCATGGGAGTTTGATCCTGCCCTTCCAGGTTCCGACCCGCATACTGTCCCAGTGGCTGACATAAATATACCGGGTAGACCTTGGTTGCCCATCCATGTTTCTTACTTTGCGGACTAACCCACAGCCGCAGTGGCCATACTTTACCCCTTGGGGTCCCTCCAGTTTGGGTGGATGCTAGGCCCTTCGCGGTTAAGTTAGCTAATTCAAGCTGACCCCCACTTGCTCTCCCAAAGGCCACTATCCCCTTTGCCCTATATGGCGGTCCCTTGGCTGTCCATTCGTCCTGTGCGCCCAAACAGCGCACGGCTCCAACTCCCTTCGCCGCCTCTCCACTAGGGGCAGCTCCTGTTCATCTGTCCACTTTTGATTAAAGTGCCGACGGCGTGACTACAAGTGTTCCATTCCCCGCCAGGACCTGGCCCCCGGCCCGGCATCGAACTGATGTTGTTCTGTCTGCTCACCTTACCAGTTACCTCCTGTTCCTTCGGCTGTGTGGCCACGCCGCTTGGGATCGCTTGGCTTCGGGATGATAGCCACGAGTTCGGCAAGACGACCCGCCCGGTACTCGTTCGACCGCCATGGCTCAGTACAACTCTTCCGCTCTTTCGGCCATCCCTGTGACCCTGTTACGGTCCTCGGCGCTCGACCATGTTCGCCGTTTCCGCTCAGTTTCGCTCACAGCTGCCCATACAGCTGTGTCTTTGTCGCACAAATGGCGGGATACCATTGCGCATGCGTGCCTAGCCCATACCAACCCCCTTGGTGGGATGACCCCACCCACAACACTTATCCCCTCGATGTTAACCTGGTTTAACCAAGGTTAAACTTCATTTAAAAAGGTCGTGCACGGGTACGTGCTCTGCTGAGCACCTTTAGTTTTATAATTACTCCTCTTGTTGAGAAATTTATACATAAAAATAAAGCATGGTTACATAAATACGACGTGTGTGAAAGAATGAAAAAATGTACCATATCGCAACCAGCTAAGCTATTATATTGTTGGTTCTCAGCTCAACTAGGTTTCCACAATTGCATGAAAGACAAGCATTCTTTCTTATCACACATGTCCGTCAGGCATCACAATCATGAAATTATACCATAATTTAATGCCTATATTCCATGAAATGATAGATGACAGATTTTGACAACTTCAGACAAATTTAAGAGTCAAACCCCAACCCCACCCCCCATGCTCCCAACCCCATCCTCCCATGCTCCCACCCCAGCCTCACCCCCCATGCTCCCACCCCTCCTCTGGTAAGCCCTCTACCATTGGCGCTCCCTCTGTTGATGCCCTTGTAGTTGACTGGGATTGCTATTCGCGCACCGTCTGGCATTATGCCCAGAGTCCATGCCGCTTGGGAATAAGTTTGACAAAGCGCTTGGCGTCTGGGAACGAGACCGCGTTGTTGCTATCTATTCTGTGACAGTAGGGCTTCAGACCACCTGGTCGAGCGTAAGTGAAGAGAGAGAGAGGGAATGTCTGAAAGAAAGAAGGCAGGGAGAAAGATGTCAGCTGTCCTATAATCTATAATCTCTGCAGGCTTATTAATGAACCCCTTAAGCATATATTATGCTTACGGAGTTCATTGAAAGAAGCCTGCAGCGATAGAGCCACCATGGTCATGCTATAGCCAGCTAGTTATGAATCTAGTCAGCATTGTGACCTGTGTAGTGTGGAAATGGGCATCGTATATTGAAAGTGTAAGTGGGCCTCTGTACACATTCAACTAAGAAGAGCAGAGACGTTCAGGGCGAGTTGGTTATGCTGTGGCAGATGTCAAGAAATGAACTATTGTGCAGTACATATCCATGGAGTATGTGCATGATTTAAAGTCTTAGGTGGTGGAATTATTGTTGAATCCCGGCCCTTGCTGCAGTGAGAAGGGTCTGAGTATATAATTTATATGCAGACTTGCTTGTCCTCGTAAAGTGTGTTTACTCATTCCCCTACAGTTGTACATGATGTTGCACTACTTCAGTGAGGTGACATCTTCAGACCAGGCGAACCTACACTCTGGGCTACAGCAGGTAAATGCTACATATGTGCGTGAATATATTGGACACGCATAAGTGTGCAGTGGCTAAGAACAGGATTGAACTATGGGCTCTCAGGTTAGCTTGCAGTTGGCACAGGAAAAACTGCCTGTAGATACGGTGTCATAGGGAATCTGGCACCCCCGAGAATTTGGCACCCCCATGCCAAATTCCCTAGGGATATTGGTAATTTGGTACCCCCTCAGGGATTTTGGCACCCCCCATGCAACAGGGAATATGGCACCCTCACGCATTATTCCCTAGGGAATATGACACCCCATGCAAATTTTTCATGGTGTCAAGTAGACATACTGATGTATAGTAGTAGGCTAGAAATTATTGTTAAACTTTACTGGTTGGCACCCTCTTGTCAAGGGGGTGTCATATTCCCTAGGGAATATGGCACCCCATGCAAATTTTTCATCGGTGTCAAGTAGACATACTGATGTATTGCAAGAAATTATGTTAAACTTTACTGGTTGGCACCCTGGGTGTCATATTCCCTAGGGAATATGACACCCGTGTGAACTTTTCAAGTAGACAAATGGGGTGTCACATTCCCTAAGGAATATGGCACCCCATGCAAATTTTCATCAACTGATTTATTAGAAATTACTATTGAAAAATCAGTATGCAGATATTATAGTCTATTTATTACACAATGGAATAAAGTATATAAGTGTAGGACGCCATCAACAAGCAGAAACTTTGTTCGTTTCCAAATGACAACTTTCTCAACCTTCGTCGCTGTTTCGGGGTATCTTCCGCTGGCTAAATAGTCTTGCACTCATCGTAGACCTTGATCTCATCCAAACCGTCCGTCGTTCCAAGTGAATTCCATCTCCGCCATCCTCTGTTATTGTGCATTGCAAGCTTCTTTAAATACATTTTCCATGACTGACATCTTCTGATAAGGTCACTATAGGTTCAGCAATGCCTAGCTTTGATTTGCTGGTATACGTTCAGCTGTACCGTAACGGGATGCCAAATTCCCCAAGGGGTGCACCGTGGGGTGCCAAATTCCCTCAGTGTATTTTGCTTGGGGGCTCCAATTTCCCTAGGGTATTTAGCATGGGGGTGCCATAAATCGGGGGTGCCAAATTCCCCATGACAACGGGACTGGGCGGCCACCGAAAACATCCATGTCAACATTGTCTGCCCGTTGAGAGACAATTTGAACGTCCATATTTGGCCTTCTCAGCAATTCTCCGGTGTAGAGGTGTGCCCTTAGGTGTGGTCTATGCAGGAATATTCCAAAAGTGAAGTAGTCTCACTACGGACTCGATTGGGCGATTGATCAGATGGTGAGATCGTGGAGCAACTTTGACGATGACGGTGCCGTTTTTGCCCGCATTTACAGGTAGGTTTTCCTGTGCGGCATGCGGGGTTCCAATTTACTGTTTGTGCTGCATCAGCCATGTAGCGTTGATACTTCTGTTTTGGAAGTGAGGCTAAAGCTGGTGCAAGAGGATTTTAAGTTATTCGGACCTTAGCCCTTGTGAATATCATTGAACCACGAGGTTATAGTAGATTGGAAATTTTTCATTTCTAACGCAACAATACGTATGATGACTTTTCAATGGGTAATAACAGCAACAAAGTGGCTCTTCATTCCCAAGAATGCAAGCAAGTATGCAATGCATGCTGTTCCTGTATCTCCCATGTAGGTGTTCTGGTCCAGGACATGAAGCTACCAGTGAAAGTGGAGGCAGCTCTGGATCTTTAACACCTCATCATCTTGAGCACTGGAGCAGAGCAGAGAGCTTGACGCAGGCATATATGCCCAGCCCATCCGATGATTCAAGGTATAACTATGTGTGAGCTTGCTAAGTCATTGACGTTTTGATTATCTATGGTTGGTAGACTGTACAGTTCGGTCTGATATCTGTATGACTTCACACATTTTAATGAAGTTTTAATCACTACAGATACTAAATTGATATTTATTCAGGGAGTATGTACCTCATGCACACGCTGTGTGTTGCGCCTCAGCACAGTGAAGTATAGTACTGGTCATGGTGTGCTAATCAGCTATCATGTGCAAATTCAAAGGGAGTGGAGCCAATGAACTGATGATAGGAAGTGCTTCAAGTCGCAAGGCAATGATGATGGACTTGTTGTCTGGGTAGGAGTCATCGCAATGATTGTTCCCATTGGAACATAATACACAGCACATGGCGCATTGTGTCATTGGCATTGTCTGGACTAGCTGCCAGTCTTGTACTCTGCACTACAGAAAAATCCTTAATCAGTTTGCCTCACCACCCAAACGGCTGTACTAGGTAGCTACACCAGCTCTTCAGGAATTGTGTTCCAGAAGTGTAGGTGCTAATTATGTTTATCAACAGTAAACTACATGTAGACAGTTTACCAATGTGATGTATTGGTGAAAGTTGGCTCTGAACAATATCACCCCCCCCCCCCCCCCCCACACACACACACACACACACACTTACTAAGTCTCCCTATCAATTATCAGCCCATCATATTATCAATGTCCTGCTGTGAAATTATTATGCATGGCTATGAATATAATTATGTCAGCAGCTGCATCTAACTATAAGAAGTTGATTGTGCTTCTTCGTGAACTCTTTGAGAAATTGCTCGGCTATGGAAGCACACTGAATACTTTGGTCAACTTTTTTTAGACTTGTTTCGGTATAACAGTAGTTAGTCTGAGTATAAGTATATAAGGGTAGTGCACAAAGATTGTAATGAAGCAAAGTGAAAAACTTTATTTTGAGAGCCGATATTGCACTGCTGCAATTGTAGAGAACCGTGGTTTGTATCTGTAGTAAAAACTGCACCATTTACGCATATTTGGCCATAATTATAGACAACAAGTTTCTTTCACCCTGAGGCCCCTTTCTAAATATTTTCCATGTCCAATATATGTATGAGTAGGTTAGTATTATATCCTCACAGCACAGCCGGGAAGTGACATAGAAAAATGTTCTCAAAAGTTCGATAGTCAATTCCATTTTCCATTCCATGCACTGTTCCAGTCCAGCAATTAGAGACACCCTTTTAGTAGTTAGCTATGCCCTTTTGACTTCTAGCTAATCAAATTCTAACAACAGTGGATTTGTCTCTTTCCTTTCTGTGTTAACCAGAACTATAAACCCCTTTTAGTTAGGCCATTTCCACTTTACAAAATACTATTATCGAATGAGCACAACTGTTATCATAAACTTTTACAAAATGCAGAACCAACTGCAACTGTTAAAACTAAGACTCTTATAGTCATACTAAAACAACACTTAGTCTTGACCGTCATCCGAATTCCTGGAGGCTATACGTAAATGACTACTTGCTGTCCAGGCGAACCGAGGAAAGAGTATTATCCCCCAAGGTGTCAAGGCTCTCGTACCCGTATTTGCCGAGTCCTAATGGCTTGCCTTTGTAGCAGTGATCTTGGAAACATGTCCACTTCCCTTTCTTTACGATGACTGAGGAGGCCTGGTCATTGAAACCTTTCGTTGCAAAATTTGAGCAACTGCCAGTGAGTACGAGAGTTGGGCCTTGAAAGTTTTTATCCCTGTAGAAGAAGATAGCTGGAGCAACTGGATCCTGAAAGGGGACAGTATTCTTAGCTTGCCCACAAGACATTTTGTACTCTTGACCTGCAGATTATGCATAAAAAGAAACCAATAGTTACACAACACTTATGGTGGGCAGTATATAATCCAGAGACAAAGCTCCATAGCAATGTGCTGCCGCAATAGCAAGCGGACTGTAAACGGAAGCAAACAGAGTATACCAAATCCCAGCGTAAAGAGCAAATGAAATTTGAAGTACAAGCCTAAGACCCAGGCATTGATAAATGCCTATCAGTTAATGTGACTCGCTTTCATCTTCCAATTCAGGTAACTATTCAGCATGCAGTCAAAATAGCACCATATTTGTAGTGGAATACTGTGCAGTGGAACTTTGCGGATGAAAAGTTGTGCAAAAAGACACAGAAATAGCTCCGTAACACGCTCATACTTCTAATTCGCAGACCTCCTGTGTGGTGATCTGGGTTACCGCAAATCTGCCAAAATTTCTCCAACAAAATCTGCTTTCGTGAAAGTTTTCTCCAGCAAAAGAAACTCTCTGTATACTGTGAGATACTCATACTACTCATGCTTTTAGGCGTCTAACTGACGATTGGAACGAATGATTATAGTCCTCGCACTTAAACTGGTAGTGGCGTCTAATCACTCCAATAAACTAGAATTGTGATAATAGAAAGTATACTTACTTTGCTCAACGTGTGAAGAAACTTGAAACAGCAGCTTGATTGCAGCGGCGGCAAATCTGCATGGTAGAAAATGGAGCAGTCAACATAAACACACACATAATATATAGCCATATATATAATTATGGCACTCTAAATTGGAGCTATATAAGGCTCTGTAGCATTACCTTTCAGCCAGAAAGTGACACTGGTCTTTCAGTTCAGCCTCTTATAAGCCAGTTCTACTAGGATCCAATGATGTCATTTAAGAAGCCATACAAATTTGGCATTTGTTAGGCCTTTTATGTGGCAAAGGAACCTCAAAAAACTTCCTAGCACAATTTCGTGGTTCAGGCACTGTAAGGGTCTTCCTATTCACCAGTTGTACTCATGGCAGCTACCGGTAGCTGAGGAGCTTGTAACTTCGTAGCTAGTAAACATTGTGGTTCAGGCTCTATAAGAGTCTCCCTATTCACCAGTTGTACTCATGGCAGCTACCGGAAGCTGAGGAGCTTGTAACTTCCCAGGTTGTGGTTCAGGCACTATAAGGGCCGGTCTCCCTATTCAGCAGTTGTACTGATGACTGCTATCAGCAACTGAGGAGCTAGTAACTTGTAAGCATTGTGGTTCAATCAGGCACTATAAGAGTGTCCCTATTCACCAGTTGTACTCATGGCAGCTACCGGTAGCTGAGGAGATAGTAACTTCCTAGCTAGTAAGCATTGTGGTTGATATGTTTATGGGTTTCTCTATTCACCAGATGTAGCTACTCATGGCAGGTACCGGTAGCTGAGGAGCTAGGAACTTCGTGGTTCAGGCTCTATAAGAGTCTCCCTATTCACCAGTTGTACTCATGGCAGCTACCGGTAGCTGAGGAGCTTGTAACTTCGTAGCTAGTAAACATTGTGGTTCAGGCTCTATAAGAGTCTCCCTATTCACCAGTTGTACTCATGGCAGCTACCGGAAGCTGTGGAGCTTGTAACTTCCCAGGTTGTGGTTCAGGCACTATAAGGGCCGGTCTCCCTATTCAGCAGTTGTACTGATGACTGCTATCAGCAACTGAGGAGCTAGTAACTTGTAAGCATTGTGGTTCAATCAGGCACTATAAGAGTGTCCCTATTCACCAGTTGTACTCATGGCAGCTACCGGTAGCTGAGGAGATAGTAACTTCCTAGCTAGTAAGCATTGTGGTTGATATGTTTATGGGTTTCTCTATTCACCAGATGTAGCTACTCATGGCAGGTACCGGTAGCTGAGGAGCTAGGAACTTCGTGGTTCAGGCTCTATAAGAGTCTCCCTATTCACCAGTTGTACTCATGGCAGCTACCGGTAGCTGAGGAGATAGTAACTTCCTAGCTAGTAAGCATTGTGGTTGATGTGTTTATGGGTTTCTCTCTTCACCAGATGTAGCTACTCATGGCAGGTACCGGTAGCTGAGGATCTAGTAGCTAACTTCCTTGCTAGCAAACACTGCGGTGTGAGTCATGCACCTACTAGCTACAGTGGTCTCCCTATTCACCATGCATCTGTACTCATGGCAGGTTCATGCACCTACTAGCTACAGTGGTCTCCCTATTCACCATGCATCTGTACTCATGGCAGGTTCATGCACGTACTAGCTACAGTGATCTCCCTATTCACCATGCATCTGTACTCATGGCAGGTTCATGCACGTACTAGCTACAGTGGTCTCCCTATTCACCATGCATCTGTACTCATGGCAGGTTCATGCACCTACTAGCTACAGTGGTCTCCCTATTCACCATGCATCTGTACTCATGGCAGGTTCATGCACGTACTAGCTACAGTGGTCTCCCTATTCACCATGCATCTGTACTCATGGCAGGTTATGCACGTACTAGCTACAGTGGTCTCCCTATTCACCATGCATCTGTACTCTGGCAGGTTCATGCACCTACTAGCTACAGTGGTCTCCCTATTCACCATGCATCTGTACTCATGGCAGGTTCATGCACGTACTAGCTACAGTGGTCTCCCTATTCACCATGCAACTGTACTCATGGCAGGTTCATGCACCTACTAGCTACAGTGGTCTCCCTATTCACCTGTACTCATGGCAGGTTCATGCACGTACTAGCTACAGTGGTCTCCCTATTCACCATGCATCTGTACTCATGGCAGGTTCATGCACGTACTAGCTACAGTGGTCTCCCTATTCACCATGCATCTGTACTCATGGCAGGTTCATGCACCTACTAGCTACAGTGGTCTCCCTATTCACCATGCATCTGTACTCATGGCAGGTTCATGCACGTACTAGCTACAGTGGTCTCCCTATTCACCATGCATCTGTACTCATGGCAGGTTCATGCATGTACTAGCTACAGTGGTCTCCCTATTCACCATGCATCTGTACTCATGGCAGGTTCATGCACGTACTAGCTACAGTGGTCTCCCTATTCACCATGCATCTGTACTCATGGCAGGTACGAGTATAGATGAGGAGCTAGTAACTTCCTGCGTTGAGATGGGAAATATAGCAACCACAACCTCCTAAACCCACCACATTGAATCTTAATGGATGTTGGAAGGGAATCATCCAGTATTTTACAACTAGCTACCATGCACTCTGCGACTCCGTTTGATTACATACGTCATTTGATGGTTTATTTGTCACTCTCTTGGTTCTCTGCGAGATCTGTCCAACCTAGTTGCCATGACCATCTACTAGCTCACCAGTGTGTCCCAATTGTAGCTCAGTCCAATCCATGCTGCGATTGGAGAGGACCTGATTGCAATACTGGTTATGTAAGTTGCCTTGGAGTCCTATAGTGGATACCGTGGTAAGAGGCCTACTAGCTAATAATATTCTGGCCCGAGGTGACGCCTTCTGAACAGTACATTATGTACTGTTCAGAAGGCGTCACCTCAGGCCAGAATAGTAAGGAATGGGCACTTAGCTGCATGCGGAAGAAGTGCTTGAAAGGTTGAATGAGTTTTGTGTAAGGATGAGCGATATTCAATATTCAATTTATAGTTAGTTGAATAACTGGCACTTCTTTATAGAAAACGTCATTGACTATCTATAGAAAGATGAGACAATGCAACCGTCACAATAATTATATTAAAAGTTTTGGCCATGTCTCTATGCAGTCACACAACATACCTTAAACGGAAGGGCTACAACTCACGCCTCACACCTACTTTGTTAAGAAGCCTGTGAGGGCTCACATGATGTGTATAAACCCATAGCTACTAATTAAGTAAGAACAATTACAACTGCGCACCTACTTGCATGACATCATGTTCAACCGTACACAGAACGCGGTCGTATAAAGAGTGTTGCATGCTACATCGAAAATACTGTAAGGTCGACAGTAACTAACCGATTAATCTGCATGCCGTAATATCTAAGAATCTCGATATTCACCCACCCTTTGTTCTGTGTAAGCATGGACAATAGAGCACGGAACTGTACTCTATAAAGGTCTTCCTATTCTCTATTATCCATGGTCCCAACCCAGTGGCCAACCCAGTGGCCAACCCAGTGGCCAGTCCAGTACTGACACGAGCCTATTATCAGTGCCACAAAAAATGAGCAAAGGAGGCTAAATATAGGTACTGTCCAATCATTATCCTCACTGGATTGGTCTAGTCATTCTAGACAATGTTGACACAGGTGTGCTTCATCACTTCTCACTGCATGCCTGAGTTTATCACCAACAACACCATTCCAGGCTAAAGTTGCTATAGGGGCATCATAAATAGAAAGGATCCTTCGCTATGTAAATTGAGTTAAGTGCATGCAAACATTCCTGCATGGAGTTAGAGTTTCACTATCATGTTATTCATAGGTATTGCTTGGCTGCTTTATGAATATGCGAAGAAAACCCCATCATCACTTTTGGGAAGCATAAATGCTCATTCACAGTTCAGCATGTCCTTGCATGCTCAAGCATTCATAAGTGACTGAAACCACATCCCATTCAAATTATCAGCCCATCATATTATCAATGTCCTGGCTATGAAATTATTAGTATGGCTATGAATATAAACTTCCTAGAGCTAGAAATTTCCTATGTAGTTAGCAAACAGTGTGGTTCAGGCACAATCTGGAGCTTATGAGCGTCACGAAGGAGCGTCCTTGTTAGGGTTCCGTCTGTTGACAAGCTCCTCAGCTACCTGACATGAGTACAGCTGGCGAATAGGGAGACCCTTATAGTGCCTCAACCACAATGTGTGCTAGGAAGTTACTAGCTATTCAGCTACCAGTAGCTTAGAACTGGTGATTAGGGAGACTCCTATAGTGCCAGAACCACAATGTTAACTAGCTAGGAAGTTACCAGCTCCTCATCTTCCGGTAGCTGAGGAGCTAGTAACTTCCTTGCTAGTAAACATTGTGGTTCAGGCACTCTAAGCATCTCCCTATTCAGTGCACCAGTATTACTCATGGCAGCTACCGGTAGCTGAGGAGCTACTACTACGTTGCTGGTTCAAGCATTATAGAGGTCTCCGTATTCAACAGTTTTACTCGTAATTATGGCAGGTCTAGTAAACCTTGTGGTTCAGGCACCATAAGGGTCACTCTCTCTATTCACCTGTTGTATGCATGATCCATGCATACGTAGACGAGGAGCTATCTTTGACTGAGTATATTGTGGCATCACTAACTGCAAGGATTAGCCATAGTCCATTATTCTCCTGTCTGCTTGTTCATGGAGCTGTTGAGATGTTGAGATGGGCAATGAAGCAACCTGAGAATTGCAAACTATTACACAACCTTCTCAACCACTCTGCAACTCCATTTGTTTACTTTCGTCATTTGATGGGTTAAATTCTTACCCTCTTGGGGGTACTGTAAGATCCATTAATTGGTATGATCACCCCTACTAGCTCACCATTGTGTCCCAATTGCAGCTCTTTTAGCCTCTATTGGAGAGGACCTAAAGGCAACTAGAGGCAAAACAAAATTCTCCCAAAGATTGAAATGGACTTAGTGATGGTCTGTCACATTCGGAGTAATTCAACCTCTTGAAAAGGCTAAGAAACAAGGAGAAATGCCATTAACCAGGCTCAGTCCCATCCCATTGAAAAATGTAGAATTTAGGGATGGGATGGGACTGAGGCTGGTCGTACAGGGGGTGGTCATGACCATGATAATGCCCACTCATTTCGGGGAATGCAATTGTCACAGCACTCGTCTAACCACCACCCATCTAGATTGAGACAAATTTCAGTGCAGAAATGGATCGAGGCAATGCAAGGTGAGAGGACTATTTTCTCATGCAATGAAATGGCTCCAGCCAAGGCCAAGACCAGACACGACCAAAACAGGCCTTGCTGCAGCACTTGGAAGGGAGGACCATTGTAGAGGAGCCATGTCAACATGGTTTAACCCTTCTCCTGATTGGAGAACTAACTAAATACAGGTTTCAGTGTAATACTGTATGAAGTATTAAGGCATGCTTCTTGCATGTGTGTTTGACTCCACCGGTAGCAGGGGGTGGGGTTTGTGGCTTGTGTTGTCTAAAGAGCTATACCTTTTAGAGTCATAGCTAGTTGTGTACTGGCATGGGTGAGTGATCTTTGTTATGTAGCAGACAAGAGAGTGCAGTTTGTATAATGTGTATTTCTCTGTGCTTCTGTACAGCCTATACATTCCATGGTTTAGTCCTTGGCGAATTATGCCAGCATAATTTTGTATAATACATGCAGCACAGGAGTATAATACAGTGCTTTAAGCAAGCATAATACTACAGTTTGCTGAAAGTACGGTGTATTCACCTCATTGGCATCTTTCATAATTATATCCAGTGTGCTTAGAAGGGTTGGTTCAGGTGAAGTTTCAGCCAATGTAACTGTACTCAGGTTCATTGCTTTCAACAGCTATATTCAATTTAGCTACAACACATCTTGGACATTGGGTCAAAGTTTAAGTCCCATATGTGTATACAGTTGTGTAATAATTGCATTTTCAGGAATTGCACAGTACAGGAAACTTTAGGCACAATTCACTAAGGTCTACCATGGGAGTGCCAAACTTAACTTTTTCTGCATATAAACAAGGTTTCCTTAAGCTCCTAGTGAAGGTATACCTACCAATGTCATTTCCGCTGTGGGTAATTTCATGAGAATGTACCTGCAATTGCACTCATGTACTGCATGGCATGTGATTGATGAGTGCAAAGTGTAAATGTATTGCATTGAGCAGCAAGAAGCTGACATACAGGGAATTTCTCTCTCAATTGTCCATATGTAATGATATGGGTGGGGTTGAGCTGACACTGACAGATTGTTCAGTTTTCTTAGTGTAGCTAGTAGCGGCGATTCCCTCCATGTGTAGGTCGTCTCGTGCCTTGTTTCAGAGTGTTACTGTGCACATAGCTATTATCAAGCTGCACAAACGTGATGAGGCACGACTGCTTCTATCAAACTGCAAGATATAGGACTTAGTCACCTGGCCTCATTCGGAGCTTCCCGCCCCTACAGTGAAAGCTCAGAACTGCTGCACGCTGACCGCGACACAGATGATCCCATCTATGAACTATAACTAGCTTCGCACACACAGCTAGCTGTACAGGATGCTCATGTACGTTACTGCTACTCCATTCCATTCCATTTCATTTCGTTTCATTTTGTTTCATTTCACATTCCATAGATTCGGGTATGCCTTTCAGTATGGCATATTTCACTTTAGTAATTAAAACTAAAACTAAAATGAGGACTTTCTCAGCCTGTTATTTAAAACTAAACTAATATTTAAATCACCCAAAAATGGTGGTTACTAAAACTAAAAAGTCGTTACCAACCCTTTTGAGATTTAGTAATTAAAACTAAAACTAAACTCCTTAGTATCCTCTGGAACTAGTGATTGGTTCCTTACAAAACTTGGGGGACTGATGTTATCTAAACTGGAAAAGGTGGATCAGTGTTCTGTCAGGACTGACCAATGAACTAGCTATCCAGTTACGTTTCATGTTGAACCACATAAGCTGGACAACTCAAGTGGTTTGTTAGCGTGGTCCCCTATCTGTATAACCACAGTGGTAAGCTATGGCGCCATACATCGGACTGACAGCACTGCTCTTTATCAGCAGCACCATTGTAGATTGATGGAACTAAAAGAATTTAGTTTAAACATACAAGCGACAAGATAAACCAGTACTAGACCGAGTCAACAGCCGGTGTAGGAAGTAAGAAGCCAACCATAGCAAATGTATCTGCTGTTGACTTAATTGTTCCGTATGGCAATGGGCATGGATATTCCAATACTGATTTTTGTCTTATTTCTATTATGAAGACCAATTGCTGCTAACAGCTACATGCAGGTCTACAAAGTCTGGCATTTTAGCTACTTCAAGTATTCATTGTTTACACAGTCTGTAACATGCACCAGCTAGTGTTGAATTTATTTGGTGCACATTGCACAAGCCAGCTCTCTCCGCATCTCCAACACTTCCGGATACAGATTCAGGGTTCTGATGGATGCATTCATACATTATGCAGTAGTGTGTGTAGCGACCAGCCATCAGGTAGCCATTGTACTCTCGGGTCTAGGAGGAGGGGCTGGTACGTGGTCCTTGCTGGTATCATGAGCACTGTTTCCCTTGTTGAGACATAGCACACCGCACACGGAACATTGTGGGTGTGAATGGACATGAGTGGACCGTCATCATGCACTCTCCTGGTTATATATAGTCACGATTTGACTGGTGGCCTGATGTGTATTGCAAATGGCTTGGATTATTGGCTATTGATCATGTATGTTGTAACCGATGAGAGCAGAAGTGCAACCATGCATGTCTTAGCACCGATTTTTGGGGTTTGCATTGTACTTAATATCAGTGCAAAGTTGCAACCAGAAGGATGAGAACTGGGTAGGCCTGAGGATTCATTTAATAGAGTAACTGCCATAGCTAGTAGTGTTTAGGTCTTGTGGTCCGGGAGATGGTTGTAACGGAATTCCAGAGCAGCGATGGAAAAGTTTCCGAACCATGGCATCAATTTTAAATTCATGCCGTATTATTTGGGTCTCCGTATTAACCAGTTGGACTCATTGCAGGTTGTAACTTCCTAGCTAGTAAACATTATGGTTCTGGCACTATAAGTAACTTCCTAGCTAGTAAGCATTGCGGTTCAAGCTCTATAAGGGTCTCCATATTCACCAGCTGTACTCATGGCTGCTACTGGTAACTGAGGAGCTAGTAACTTCCTAGCTATAGTAAGCATTGTGGTTCAAGCTCTATAAGGGACTCCCTATTCACCAGCTGTACTCATGGCAGCCACTGGTAGCTGAGGAGCTAGTAACTTCCTAGCTAGTAAACACTGTGGTTTAGGCTCTATAAGGGACTCCCTATTCACCAGCTGTACTCATGGCTGCTACTGGTAGCTGAGGAGCTAGTAACTTCCTAGCTAGTATACATTGCGGTTCAAGCTCTATAAGGGTCTCCCTATTCACCAGCTGTACATGTACTCATGGGCTGCTACTGGTAGCTGAGGAGCTACTAGCTATAGCATATATATAGTAAACATTGTGGTTCAGGCTCTATAAGGGTCTTCCCACACTAGCATACACACTACTTACGTGATGTCACATGCAACCATACACGTACACAGAACATGAGCGTGAGCAATTCCAATCCATATAATGAGTGTTGGGTGCTGCTACCCTGCACCTGATGGTTATGCTAGTTGGACGCTCCTTCCTGTTATGGGCTCCTGGCACTATAAGGGTCTCCCTACTCACTAGTTGTACCCATAGTCCGTGGTACGCAGTTGAGGAGATAACTTTGTATGGTTTTGAATGAGTATATTATGGCATTACTTGGATTGTGCCATAGTCCTTCATTCTCCAGTCTGCTTGTTCATGGAGCTGTTGAGCTGTTGAGATGGGCAGTAAAGCAACCTGAGAATTGAAAGCTATTACATAACCTCCTAATCTACCAAATTGAATGAAATGCAAATGTTGGAAAGGAAGCATGCTGTCTTTAACAACTCTATTTGATTACGTACTATGTCCTTTGGTGGGTTTATTTCTCACTCTCTTGGTATACGGTAAGATCCGTCCACCTTCATTGCCATGGCCATCCCTGTTAGCTTACCATTGTGTCCCAGCTGTAAATCCAGGACTTGATTGGAAGGTAATGTTGGGGTCCTGTGGTGGATTACAGTGCTAAGAGACTATACTAGTGCTCAGATAATGTCAGATTTAAATCCCTCCCCCCTTCCTCCTATACTCATGCACTGAGACAATTTGGTAGACTACATGCAGTGGTATACATGTGAAATTTGTGTGGTGTAACTGAAGCTCGAGGAGGCGATTTTTGAATGTAGCTACAATAATATTTCCAGTTCTCGTCAGCCACCAAACTTCACACCTGTGCCCATGCAGGGGTGGTCGTGACCATGATAATGCCCACCCATTTGTGGGAATGCAATTGTCACGGCTCTCGTCTAACCACTGCCTATCTAGATTGAGACAATTTCAGTGCAGAAATGGAGGCAATTTGAGGCGAGAGGACTGTTTTCGCAGCCCATTCATGCAATGGTGGAGAGAAATGGCCCCAACCAAAGGCTTTTCAAGGCCAAGACCAGGCACCACCAAAATGGGGCCACTACGAAGGTTGTACCATTGTAGAGTAGAATCCATGTCAACATGGTTTAACCCTTCTCTTGATTGGAGAACCAAATACAGGTTTCAGTATAAAGTATTAAGGTATGCTTCGTGGATCTGCCTGCATGTGTGTGTGACCCCACCCAGTTGGATACCAGGGGGCGGGATTGTGGTTTGTGTTATCTTAAGAGCTACCTTTTTGAGTCATAGTTGTGTAGCTACTTGGAGAGTGCATCATGTTTGTTGTGTAGCAGACGTGAAAGTGCAGTTTGTATAATATGTATTTCTCTTAGCCTCGTTCCCAGGCGCTCTTGGTATTACCAAGAGCGCCTTGGAACGAGGCTAGTATTTCTCTGTGCTTCCTCTCTTCGTACAGCTATACATTCCATGGTTTAGGCGAATTATGCCAGCATAATATAATTTTGGGCATAATATGTGAATGGATCAAGTAAAAATGGAACCTTAGGCACAGTCAAATGTGGGGAATTGTCCAAATTTCTTAAAAATGGATTAAAACTTGTGCACCCCCTTCGAAGAAATGCCTGAAAATTGGAGAAACTCAATTCTTGGAAATATTCTGAAACATATTTAGAACCAATTCCCATTTCAGGGGGGTGCAAAGTGGGATGTGTGCCTAAGGTTCCATGATCCGTTCACATATAATACATGCAGCACATGAGCATAATACAGTGCTCTTAGCAAGCATAATACTACAGTTTGCTGAAAGTACTGTCTGTTCACCTCATTGGCACCATTCATATATCCAGTGTGCTTAGGAGGGTTGGTCCAGGTGAGGTTTCAGCTTCTGTAACTGTACTCAGGTTCGTTACTTTCAACAGGTAGCTACCCCCTTTTAGTTAGGCCATTTCCATTTTAAAACTGTTATTGAATGAGCTGTAACCAAACGTACTAAATCATTTACAAAATGAAGAAACAATAACTATTTTGGTCATACTGAAACAGCTCTAAACCATCATCTGAATTCCTGAGGCTGTAAATGACTAGTTGCTGTCCAAGTGAACAGAGGAAAGAACATCATCCCCCAAGGTGTCAAGGTTTGCGTAGGAACCTGGCCCGAGTGTTATCTGCCTGCCTAGGCCCTCGTCCTCGATATGTTGGGAGAGTGTCCACCTCCCTTTCATTACGATGATTGAGGAGGCCTTGTCATTGAAGCCAATATCCACCATATTTGAGCAACTTTGAGTGAGTGTGAGAGTTGGGCCTTGAAAGTTGTAATCGCTGTAGATGAAGGCAACTGGAGCAACTGGTTCGTGAACGGACACAGACATTTCGGGATCCTGAACGGGCACAGACATTTGACCTGTAGATTGTGCATTAGAAGAAACCAATAGATACACGACACTTATGGCAGGCAGTATATAATTCATTTTTGAGGTGCACACTACCACTAGATTTTGGTTGTTACGCTAATGATATAATATATGTTGGGTGAAGCCACATCCAGCCAGCCAGTGAGAACCGAACAGAGTGTCAAGTTCAATAGCATAAAATAACAAACGGAGTATAGAGACAAAGCTCCATAGCAATGCTGGTGCAAATGGTACCACAGTAATATGAAACGGACTGTTATATTATAGTAAAAGAAATTAGAAAGCGAACAGAGTATACCAAGTCCCAGCGTAAAAGGAAATGAAATTTGAAGTGAAAGCCTAAGGCCCATGCATGCATTGATCAATGCCTACGTCTCAAGATTTGCAATTCTCAAACATGCAGTCAAATTTTTGTAGTGGCATACAGTCGGTGTCCAGGTGAACCGAGGAAAGAACAGCATCCCGCAATGTGTCAAGGCTTGCGTAAGAGCCTGGCCCGAGTGTTATCTGCCTGCCTTTGCCGTTAGCATGTTGGTGAAGTGTCCACCTCCCTTTCTTTACGATGATTGAGGAAGCCTTGTCATTGAAACCAATATTCACCAAATTTGAGCAACTTCCAGTGAGTGTGAGAGTTGGGCCTTGAAAATTATAACCCCTGTAGATGAAGGCAACTGGAGCAACCGGATCCTGAACGGGCACACCAGACATTTTGTACTCTTGACCTGTAGATTATGCATTAGAAGAAACCAATATAGTTACACAACACTTATGGCAGGCAGTACAATATATTTCAACTTCCAAACTCTGCATGTGTATGACTGAAACCCTCCCCTCATTCAAGTGCTGCATACGTTCTCTAAACTGGTGAATGTCAAGTCTATTTTCTCATGTACCTGTACACTATTAAGTATGCCTGTCTGGTTTGCTTTTGTGTACATATTTAGTCTGGGTACAATATGTTAGCAACTATTGCTATTTTTGTGTCCTTGCCTCACCTGCAAAATTATTATAAATGAAAACGGACTGTCAATAATAAATATTATTTTCATATAATTATAGTAAGAGCAATTTAGAAACCAAACAGAGTTTATACCAAATCCCAGCATAAAAACCAAATGAAATTTGAAGTAAAAGCCTAAATGCATTGATCAATGCTTACATATCGCAATTCTCAAGCATGTAGCTAGTCAAATTTATGTAATGGCATAGCCTGCAACCGGAACTTTTGCGGAAGAACCCTCAGACCTCCGGTGTGCTGGTCTGCACAAATCCGCAAAAGTTTTCTCCAATGCAATCTGCTTTCGCGAAAGTTTTCTCCAGCAAAAGAAACTCTCTATATGGAATATAACTAGAGCAACTTACGCTCCGAGGCATCTGAGCTAGTCATACTTCTGAACTGCTCATGCTTTTGGGCGTCTAACTGACGATTGGAACAAATCATTATAGTCCTCACACTTAAACTGGTAGTGGCGTCTAATCACTTCAATAGACTAGAATTGTGATAATAGAAAGTAGCTATGCTTACTTTGCTCAGCGTGTGAAGAAACTTGAAACAGTAGCTTGATTGCAGCGGCGGCAAATCTGTATGGTAGAAAATGGAGCAGTCAACATCAACACACACTTATATAGCCATCCATATAATTATAACACTCTAAAATGCAGCTAAGGCTCTGCAGCCTCACCTTTCAGCCAGAAAGTGACACTGGTCTTTCAGTTCGGTCTCTTATAAGCCAATTCCACCGATGATGTCATTTAAGAAGCCATAACTTTGTTACGCCTGATATTTAGTTTATGTGGCAGAGGAACATAGTACCTTCCTAGCACATGTGGTTCAGGCACTATAAGGGTCTCCCGGGCCTATTCACCAGTTGTACTTATGCCAGCTACAGGCAGCTGAGGAGCTAGTAACTTCCTAGCTAGTAAACATTGTGGTTCAGGCTCTGTAAGGGTCTTCCCACACTAGCATACACGCTACTTACGTGATGTCACGTGCAACCATACACGTACACAGAACATGAGCATGAGCAATTCAAATCCATATAATGTGTGTTGTGTGCTGCTACCCTGCACCTGATGGTTATGCTAGTTGGACGCTCCTTCCTGTTATGGGCTCCTGGCACTATAAGGGTCTCCCTACTCACTAGTTGTACCCATAGTCCGTGGTACGCAGTTGAGGAGCTAACTTGTATGGTTTTGACTGAGTATATTATGGCATCACTTGGATTGTGCCATAGTCCTTCATTCTCCAGTCTGCTTGTTCATGGAGCTGTTGAGCTATTGAGATGGGCAGTAAAGCAACCTGAGAATTGAAAGCTATTACACAACCTCCTAATCTACCAAATTGAATATAATGCAAATGTAGGAAAGGAAGCATGCTGTCTTTAACAACTCTATTTGATTACGTACTACGTCCTTTGGTGGGTTTATTTCTCACTCTCTTGGTATACGGTAAGATACGTCCACCTTAATTGCCTTGGCCATCCCTGCTAGCTTACCATTGGGCCATTGTGTCCCAGCTGTAAATCCAGGACTTGATTGGAAGGTAATGATGGGGTCCTATGGTGGATTACAGTGCTAAGAGGCTATACTAGTGCTCAGAAGATGTCAGATTTAAATCCCTCCCCCCTTCCTCCTATACTCATGCACTGAGACAATTTGGTAGACTACATGCAGTGGTATACATGTGAAATTTGTGTGGTGTAACTGAAGCTCGAGGAGGCGATTTTTGAATGTAGCTACAATAATATTTCCAGTTCTCGTCAGCCACCAAACTTCACACCTGTGCCCATGCAGGGGTGGTCGTGACCATGATAATGCCCACCCATTTGTGGGAATGCAATTGTCATGGCACTCGTTTAACCACTGCCTATCTAGATTGAGACAATTTCAGTGCAGAAATGGAGGCAATTTGAGGCGAGAGGACTGTTTTTGCAGCCCATTCATGCAATGGAGAAGAGAAATGGCTCCAACCAAAGGCTTTTCAAGGCCAAGACCAGGCACCACCAAAATGGGGCCAATACGAAGGGAGTACCATTGTAGAATCCATGTCAACATGGTTTAGGACCAAATACAGAGGTTTCAGTGCAATGTATTAAGGTATGCTTCGTGGATCTGCCTGCATGTGTGTGTGACCCCACCCAGTTGGATACCAGGGGGCGGGGTTGTGGTTTGTGTTATCTTAAGAGATACCTTTTGAGTCATAGTTGTTAGCTACTTGGGAGAGTGCATGATGTTTGTTGTGTAGCAGACTGAAAGTGCAGTTTGTATAATGTGTATTTCTCTGTGCTTCCTCTCTTCTGTACAGCTATACATTCCATGGTTTAGGCGAATTATGCCAGGATAATATAATTTTGGGCATAATTATAATACATGCAGCACATGAGCATAATACAGTGCTCCTAGCAAGCATAATACTGTTCACCTCATTGGCACCATTCAGATATCCAGTGTGCTTAGAAGGGTTGGTCCAGGTGAAGTTTCAGCTTCTGTAACTGTACTCAGGTTCGTTTCTTTCAACAGGTAGCTACCCCCTTTTAGTTAGGCCATTTCCATTTTAAGGTAGGAAGCATGGCATCGGCGATACCGCGTAATTTTGCTCATGAATGATTAATGAGATGACGTCACTCGCATACGGTTGTATAGAGTTATTAATCTGTTTACGTTTTCCCATGGCGGCAACCGGAATAAACAAAGGGGGCTTCTCTCTTTGATGCGGCTAGCGGCCCTTTCAAGTTTCAATTCGGTACTCTGATGTGGCCGTGCGGAACTTTGAAGATTTGTTTAAACCCTTTTTTTTTTTTTCTTTTTTTTTTTTAAGTAAGGAGCTATTCTGGCTTGGTCGAATGAGCAGAATGTTTGTTGGGCTGCTGAAGTGGCCGAAGAACAGCCTGGAAAGTGAACAGCCTCTGACAGCTCCCTGGCCAAGGTACTCTAGAGAGTTGACCTTTCGGCATTACAGGCCCCGCCCATTTTCGTGTTAGGGCGAATTTGGCTGGTTTGGTAGCTGGACTGGGCTGGTGAGAGGGAGTAGATGTGTGGCCAAAACTCTGTAACCGAGAGGTGAACGTGGAAAAGCATCCCTAGTTTTGCAGGGGGTAGGTTGACCTTATGGAAACTGGCCTTGGCTTTGGTCGGTTTTAGTTGGTGTGTGTGGAATTTTTTTTTGAAAGCCTAGGGTAGCCAAACCTCTGTTTTTGAGGGCGGCAGTGAGTTTTGGGCTGTAGCCTGCAACTGAGGAGAGCAGATGGTAAATCCATCCGTAGTTTTTTGGGCCTGTTTAGTGTGTGTATTGATGATGGGGTCAGAGTGTGTGTGGGGCCTTGGAGAGGGTCCAAATTTTCAGTTTCGTAGAGGGCCTTAAAATTGAGTTTTAGGGCATTTTCAAGCAGAGGGAGCAGTTTGATGCAAAGTTATTGCTGAAACTTGTGTACGCTTTGATGCTGCCCATTTATCCATCAACTTGGTTTTGGAGATCGCGGTACCCATGCTTCCTACCTTAAAACCATTATTGAATGAGCTGTAACCAAACGTACTAAATCATTTTACAAAATGAAGAAACAATTACAACTACATGTATTCACAACTATTTTGGTCATCCTAAAACAGCTCTAAACCATCATCTGAATTCCTGAGGCTGGGAATGACTAGTTGCAGTCCAGGTGAACAGAGGAAAGAACATCATTCCCCAAGGTGTCAAGGCTTTTGTAACAGCCAGGCCCGAGTGTTATCTGCCTGCCTAGGCCCTCGTCCTCGATATGTTGGGAGAGTGTCCACCTCCCTTTCTTTACGATGACTGAGGAGGCCTTGTCGTTGAAGCCAATTTTCACCATATTTGAGCAAGTTTCAGTGAGTACGAGAGTGGGGCCTCTAAATTCATAATCCCTGTAGATGAAGATAACTGGAGCAACTGGATCCTGAATGAAGACAGTATTCTTAGCTTGCCCACAAGACATTTTGTACTCTTGACCTGTAGATTATGCATAAAAAGAAACCAATAGTAACACAACACTTATGGCAGGCAGTATATATAGTCCATTTTTGAAGTGCACACTATACTGATTACATTCTGTTTGCTAAAGCAGTACTCAACCACCTAACGAATAGAGTGTACGCTGATGATATAATAATATAATGTTGTGTGAATCCACATCCAGCCAGCCAATGAGAACCAAACAGAGTGTCAAGTTCAATAGCAAATGGAGTATAGAGACAAAGCTCCATAGCAATGTGCTGCCGCAAATGGTTCCATGGTAATAGCAAACGGACTGTAAACGAACTGTAAATTTCCATGGTAAAAGCAAAGTAGAAAGCAAACAGAGTATACCAAATCCCAGCGTAAAGAGCAAATGAAATCTGAAGAACAAGCCTAAGACACATCAATGCCTATCAGTTGATGTGACTCGCTAACATCTTTGATCTGGTAACTATCCAGCATGCAGTCAAAATAGCACCATATTTGTAGTGGAATACTGTGCAGTGGAACTTTTGCAGATGAAAAGTTGTGTGAAAGACACAGATATACATCAGAAATTGGCATCTAGTGACTGGCAACTACCAAATAAGCTACTAGCTGAACATGGTGTGACGGCTACTGTTCACTATGTACTCCACCGCGTAGCTCTGTAACACGCTCATGCTTCTAATTCTCTGACCTCCATAGTGTGGCGATCTGGGTTACCACAAATCCACAAATGTTTTCTCCAACAAAATATGCTTTCGCAAAAGTTTTCTCCAGCAAAAGAAACTCTCTGTGTTGAATATAACTAGAGCAACTTATGCTCCGAGGCATCTGAGCTACTCATACTTCTGACCTGCTCATGCTTTTGGGCATCTAACTGACGATTGGAACGAATCATTATAGTCCTCACACTTAAACTGCTAGTGGCGTCTAATCACTCCAATAGACCAGAAATGTGATAATAGCTTACTTTGATCAATGTGTGAAAAAACTTGGAACAGTAGCTTGAATGCAGCGTCTGCCAATCTGGATGGTAGAAAACGAAGCAGTCAACATAAACACACACATTGTAGCCATCCATTTAAATATAGCACTCTACATTGCAGCTAAGACACTGCAGCCTCACCTTTCAGCCAGAAAGTGACACTGGTCTTTCAGTTCGGCCTCTTATAAGCCAATTCCACTGATGAAGTCATTTAAGAAGCCATACATTTGTTAGGCCTGATATTTTGCTTATGTGGCAGAGGAACCTAGTGACTTCCTAGCACACATTGTGGTTCAGGCACTATAAGGGTCTCCCGGGCCTATTCACCAATTGTACTTATGCCAGCTACAGGCAGCTGAGGAGCTAGTAACTTCCTAGCTAGTAAACATTGTGGTTCAGGCACTATAATGGTCTCCCTAATCACCAGTTATAGCTACTCATGGCAGCAACCAGTAGCTGATCGAGGAGCTGGTAACTACCTAGCTAGTAAACATTCTGGTTCAGGCTCTATAAACATCTCCCTATTCACCATTTGTAGCTACTCATGACAGCAACCGGTAGCTGAGGAGCTGGTAACTTCCTAGCCGGCTAATGAACATTGTGGTTCTGGCACTATAAGGGTCTCCCTATTCACCAGCTCTAAGCTACTGGTAGCTGAAGAGCTAACTTCCTAACACACATTGTGGTTCAGGCACTATAAGGGTCTCCCTATTCACCAGTTGTACCCATGTCAGGTACCAATAGCTGAGGAACGAGAAACTTCCTACGTAGCTAGCATACAGTGTGGTTCAGGCACAATCTGGAGCTTATGAACGTCACGAAGGAGCGTACTTGTTAGGGTTCCGTCTGTTGACAAGCTCCTCAGCTACCTGACATGAGTACAGCTGGCGAATAGGGAGACCCTTATAGTGCCTCAACCACAATGTGTGCTAGGAAGTTACTAGCTATTCAGCTACCAGTAGCTTAGAACTGGTGATTAGGGAGACTCCTATTGTGCCGGAACCCCAATGTTCACTAGGTAGGAAGTTACCAACTCCTCAGCTACCTGTATATAGCTGCCATGAGTACAACTGGTGAATAGGGAGACCCTTACAGTGCCTGAACCACAATGTTTATTTGGTGTTGTGTAGCATGGGAGATTGCTGTGGTTTGTTCAGGCACTATAAGGGTCACTCTCTCTATTCACAAGTTGTACGCATGATCCATGCATACATGTACGTAGCCGAGGAGCTATCTTTGTATTGTTTTGACTGAGTATATTGTCGCATCACTAACTGCAAGGATTAGCCATAGTCCTTTATTCTCCAGTCTGCTTGTTGTTGAGCTGTTGAGATGTTGAGATGGGCAATAAAGCAACCTGAGAATTGAAAACTATTACACAACCTTCTCAACCACTCTGCAACTCCATTTGTTTACTTTCGCCAATTGATGGGTTAAATTCTTACCCTTACTGTAAGATCAATTAATTGGCATGATCACCCCTACTAGCTCACCATTGTGTCCCAATTGCAGCTCTTATCGCCTTTATTGCATGGAGAGGACTTAAAGGCAACTAGAGGCAAAAAAATTTCTCCCAAAAATTGAAATGGATGGTCTTTCACATTCGGAGTTATTCAACCTCTTTAAAAGGCTAAGAAACCAGGAGAAATGCCATTAACCGGGCTCAGTCCCATCCCATTGAAAAATGTAGAATTTAGGGATGGGATGGGACTGAGGCTGGTCGTACAGGGGTGGTCATGACCATGATAATGCCCACTCATTTCGGGGAATGCAATTGTCACAGCACTCGTCTAACCACCACCCATCTAGATTGAGACAAATTTCAGTGCAGAAATGGATGGAGGCAATACAAGGCGAGAGGACTGTTTTCTCATGCAATGGAGGAACTTAACGAAATGGCTCCAACCAAGGCCAAGACTAGCCACGACCAAAACAGGCCTTGCTGCAGCACTTGGAAGGGAGGACCATTGTAGGAGCCATGTCAAAATGGTTTAACCCTTCTCCTGATTGGAGAACTAACTAAATACAGGTTTCAGTACAATACTGTATGAAGTATTAAGGCATGCTTCTTGCATGTGTGTGTGACTCCACCGGTAGCAGGGGGTGGGGTTTGTGGTTTGTGTTATCTAAAGAGCTATGCCTTTTAGAGTAATAGCTAGTTGTGTACTAGCATGGGTGAGTGATCTTTGTTATGTAGCAGACAAGAAAGTGCAATTTGTATAATGACTGTGTATTTCTCTGTACTTCTGTACAGCCTATACATTCCATGATTTTCGCAGCCCATTCATGCAATGGAGGAGAGAAATGGCTCCAACCAAAGGCAAATGACCTGGCACCACCAAAATGGGGCCCCTACGAAGGGAGTACCATTGTAGAATCCATGTCAACATGGTTTATAACCCTTCTCTTGATTGGAGAACCAAATACATGTTTCAGTGCAATGTATTAAGGTATGCTTCGTGGATCTGCCTGCATGTGTGTGTGACCCCACCCAGTTGGATACCAGGGGGCGGGGTTGTGGTTTGTGTTATCTTAGGAGGTTTGTTGTGTAGCAGACATGAAAGTGCAGTTTGTATAATGTGTATTTCTCTTTGCTTCCTCTCTTCTGTACAGCTATACATTCCATGGTTTAGGCAAATTATGCCAGCATAAGATAATTTGGGGCATAATATAATACATGCAGCACATGAGCATAATTCAGTGCTCTTAGCAAGCATAATACTACAGTTTGCTGAAAGTAGACAGTGTGCTTAGAAGGGTTGGTCCAGGTGAAGTTTCAGCTTCTGTAACTGTACTCAGGTTCGTTACTTTCAACAGGTAGCTACCCCCTTTTAGTTAGGCCTTTTCCATTTTAAAACTATTATTGAATGAGCTGTAACCAAACGTACTAAATCATTTTACAAAATGAAGAAACAATTACAACTACATGTATTCACAACTATTTTGGTCATCCTAAAACAGCTCTAAACCATCATCTGAATTCCTGAGGCTGGGAATGACTAGTTGCAGTCCAGGTGAACAGAGGAAAGAACATCATTCCCCAAGGTGTCAAGGCTTTTGTAACAGCCAGGCCCGAGTGTTATCTGCCTGCCTAGGCCCTCGTCCTCGATATGTTGGGAGAGTGTCCACCTCCCTTTCTTTACGATGACTGAGGAGGCCTTGTCGTTGAAGCCAATTTTCACCATATTTGAGCAAGTTTCAGTGAGTACGAGAGTGGGGCCTCTAAATTCATAATCCCTGTAGATGAAGATAACTGGAGTAACTGGATCCTGAATGAGGACAGTATTCTTAGCTTGCCCACAAGACATTTTGTACTCTTGACCTGTAGATTATGCATAAAAAGAAACCAATAGTAACACAACACTTATGGCAGGCAGTATATATAGTCCATTTTTGAAGTGCACACTATACTGATTACATTCTGTTTGCTAAAGCAGTACTCAACCACCTAACGAATAGAGTGTACGCTGATGATATAATAATATAATGTTGTGTGAATCCACATCCAGCCAGCCAATGAGAACCAAACAGAGTGTCAAGTTCAATAGCAAATGGAGTATAGAGACAAAGCTCCATAGCAATGTGCTGCCGCAAATGGTTCCATGGTAATAGCAAACGGACTGTAAACGAACTGTAAATTTCCATGGTAAAAGCAAAGTAGAAAGCAAACAGAGTATACCAAATCCCAGCGTAAAGAGCAAATGAAATCTGAAGAACAAGCCTAAGACACATCAATGCCTATCAGTTGATGTGACTCGCTAACATCTTTGATCTGGTAACTATCCAGCATGCAGTCAAAATAGCACCATATTTGTAGTGGAATACTGTGCAGTGGAACTTTTGCAGATGAAAAGTTGTGTGAAAGACACAGATATACATCAGAAATTGGCATCTAGTGACTGGCAACTACCAAATAAGCTACTAGCTGAACATGGTGTGACGGCTACTGTTCACTATGTACTCCACCGCGTAGCTCTGTAACACGCTCATGCTTCTAATTCTCTGACCTCCATAGTGTGGCGATCTGGGTTACCACAAATCCACAAATGTTTTCTCCAACAAAATATGCTTTCGCAAAAGTTTTCTCCAGCAAAAGAAACTCTCTGTGTTGAATATAACTAGAGCAACTTATGCTCCGAGGCATCTGAGCTACTCATACTTCTGACCTGCTCATGCTTTTGGGCATCTAACTGACGATTGGAACGAATCATTATAGTCCTCACACTTAAACTGCTAGTGGCGTCTAATCACTCCAATAGACCAGAAATGTGATAATAGCTTACTTTGATCAATGTGTGAAAAAACTTGGAACAGTAGCTTGAATGCAGCGTCTGCCAATCTGGATGGTAGAAAACGAAGCAGTCAACATAAACACACACATTGTAGCCATCCATTTAAATATAGCACTCTACATTGCAGCTAAGACACTGCAGCCTCACCTTTCAGCCAGAAAGTGACACTGGTCTTTCAGTTCGGCCTCTTATAAGCCAATTCCACTGATGAAGTCATTTAAGAAGCCATACATTTGTTAGGCCTGATATTTTGTTTATGTGGCAGAGGAACCTAGTGACTTCCTAGCACACATTGTGGTTCAGGCACTATAAGGGTCTCCCGGGCCTATTCACCAATTGTACTTATGCCAGCTACAGGCAGCTGAGGAGCTAGTAACTTCCTAGCTAGTAAACATTGTGGTTCAGGCACTGTAAGGGTCTCCCTATTCACCAGTTATAGCTACTCATGGCAGCAACCAGTAGCTGATGGAGGAGCTGGTAACTACCTAGCTAGTAAACATTCTGGTTCAGGCTCTATAAACATCTCCCTATTCACCATTTGTAGCTACTCATGACAGCAACCGGTAGCTGAGGAGCTGGTAACTTCCTAGCCGGCTAATGAACATTGTGGTTCTGGCACTATAAGGGTCTCCCTATTCACCAGTTCTAAGCTACTGGTAGCTGAAGAGCTAACTTCCTAACACACATTGTGGTTCAGGCACTATAAGGGTCTCCCTATTCACCAGTTGTACTCATGTCAGGTACCAATAGCTGAGGAACGAGAAACTTCCTACGTAGCTAGCATACAGTGTGGTTCAGGCACAATCTGGAGCTTATGAGCGTCACGAAGGAGCGTACTTGTTAGGGTTCCGTCTGTTGACAAGCTCCTCAGCTACTGGTAGCTACCTGACATGAGTACAGCTGGCGAATAGGGAGACCCTTATAGAGACTCAACCACAATGTGTGCTAGGAAGTTACTAGCTATTCAGCTACCAGTAGCTTAGAACTGGTGATTAGGGAGACTCCTATAGTGCCAGAACCACAATGTTAACTAGCTAGGAAGTTACCAGCTCCTCATCTTCCGGTAGCTGCCATGAGTAGCTACAACTGGTGAATAGGGAGACCCTTACAGTGCCTGAACCACAATGTTTATTTGGTGTTGTGTAGCATGGGAGATTGCTGTGGTTTGTTCAGGCACTATAAGGGTCACTCTCTCTATTCACAAGTTGTACGCATGATCCATGCATACATGTACATAGCCGAGGAGCTATCTTTGTATTGTTTTGACTGAGTATATTGTCGCATCACTAACTGCAAGGATTAGCCATAGTCCTTTATTCTCCAGTCTGCTTGTTGTTGAGCTGTTGAGATGTTGAGATGGGCAATAAAGCAACCTGAGAATTGAAAACTATTACACAACCTTCTCAACCACTCTGCAACTCCATTTGTTTACTTTCGCCAATTGATGGGTTAAATTCTTACCCTTACTGTAAGATCAATTAATTGGCATGATCACCCCTACTAGCTCACCATTGTGTCCCAATTGCAGCTCTTATAGCCTTTATTGCATGGAGAGGACTTAAAGGCAACTAGAGGCAAAAAAATTTCTCCCAAAAATTGAAATGGATAGTCTTTCACATTCGGAGTTATTCAACCTCTTTAAAAGGCTAAGAAACAAGGAGAAATGCCATTAACCAGGCTCAGTCCCATCCCATTGAAAAATGTCGAATTTAGGGATGGGATGGGACTGAGGCTGGTCGTACAGGGGGTGGTCATGACCATGATAATGCCCACTCATTTCGGGGAATGCAATTGTCACAGCACTCGTCTAACCACCACCCATCTAGATTGAGACAAATTTCAGTGCAGAAATGAATCGAGGCAATGCAAGATGAGAGGACTATTTTCTCATGCAATGAAATGGCTCCAGCCAAGGCCAAGACCAGACACGACCAAAACAGGCCTTGCTGCAGCACTTGGAAGGGAGGACCATTGTAGGAGCCATGTCAACATGGTTTAACCCTTCTCCTGATTGGAGAACTAACTAAATACAGGTTTCAGTACAATACTGTATGAAGTATTAAGGCATGCTTCTTGCATGTGTGTGTGACTCCACCGGTAGCAGGGGGTGGGGTTTGTGGTTTGTATTATCTAAAGAGCTATACCTTTTAGAGCAATAGCTAGTTGTGTACTAGCATGGGTGAGTGATCTTTGTTATGTAGCAGACAAGAAGAAAGTGCAATTTGTATAATGACTGTGTATTTCTCTGTGCTTCTGTACAGCCTATACATTCCATGGTTTAGTCCTTGGCGAATTGTGCCTGCATAATTTTGTATATATAACACATGCAGCACAGGAGTATAATACAGTGCTTTTAGCAAGCATAATACTACGGTTTGCTGAATGTACTATCTATTCACCTCATTGGCATCTTTCATAATTATATCCAGTGTGCTTAGAAGGGTTGGTCCAGGTGAAGTGTCAGCCAATGTAAATGTACTAACTGACTCAGGTTCATTCCTTTCAACAGCTATATTCAATTTAGCTACAACACATCTTGGACATTGGGTCAAAGTTTAAGTCCCTTAATGTGAGCATTGTATACAGTTGTGTAATAATTGCATTTTCAGGAATTGAACATCACAGGAAACTTTAGGCAAAATTCACCAATGTTGCTAAGGGAGTGACAAACTTAACTTTTTCTGCATAGAAACAAGGTTTCCTTAAGCTCCTAGTGAAGGTTTACCTACCAATGTCATTTCCGCTGGGGGTAATTTCATGGTGAAAGGAGATTGTACTTGCAATTGCACTCATGTACTGCATGGCATGTGATTGACGAGTGCAAAGTGTAAATGTATTGCATTGAGCAGCGAGAAGCTGGGAATTTCTCTCTCAATTATGTAATGATATGGGTGGGGTTGAGCTGACACTGACAGATTGTTCAGCTTGCTTAGTGTAGCCATATGCGGCAATTCCCTCCGTCTGTACGTCGTCTCGCGCCTTTCTTTAGAGTGTTACTGTGCACATAGCTATTATCAAGCTGCACAAACGTGATGAGGTACGACTGCTTCTATCAAACTGCAAGATATAGGACTTAGTCACCTGGCCTCGTTCGTAGCTTCCCGCCCCTACAGTGAAAGCTCAGAACTGCTGCATGCTGACCGCGACACAAACGATCTTCACACACACAGCTAGCTATACAGGATGCTCATGTGCGTTACTGCTACTCCATTCCATTCCATTTCATTTCGTTTCGTTTTGTTTCGCTTCACGTTCCATAGATTCGGATATGCCTTTCAGTATGGCATATTTAGTAATTAAAACTAAAACAAAAATGAGGACTGTCTCAACCTGCTAATTGAAACTACTAATATTTAAATCACCCAAAAAAGGTGGTTACTAAAAGTAAAGAGCCGTTACTGACCGTTTTGAGATTTAGTAATTAAAACTAAAACTAAACTCCTTAGTAACCTCTGGAGTGATTGGTTCCTTACAAAACTTGGGGGACTGATAGTGGTGATAATAGTGCTGGTTATCTAAACTGGAGAAGGTTGATCACTGTTCTGTCAGGACTGACCAATGAACTAGCTATCCAGTTCCGTATCATGTTGAACCACTTAAGCTGGACAACTCAAGTGGTTTGTTAGCGTGGTCCCCTATCTGTATAACCACAGTGGTAAGCTATGGCGCCATACATCGGACTGACAGCACTGCTCTTTATCAGCAGCACCATTGTAGATTGATGGAACTAAAAGAATTTAGTTTAAACATACAAGCGACAAGATAAATCAGTACTAGACCGAGTCAACAGCCGGTGTAGGAAGTAAGAAGCCAACCATAGCAAATGTATCTGCTGTTGACTTAATTGTTCCGTATGACAATGGGCATGGATATTCCAATACTGTTTTTTGTCTTATTTCTAGTTATGAAGACCAATTGCTGCTAACAGCTACGTAGCTACATGCAGGTCTACAAAGTTAGCTACTCAAGTATTCATTGTTTACACAGTCTGTAACATGCACCAGCTAGTGTTGAATTTGTTTGGTGCACATTGCACAAGCCAGCTCTCTCCGCATCTCCAACACTTCCGGATACAGATTCAGGGTTCTGATGGATGCATTCATACATTATGCGATAGTGTGTGTAGCGACCAACCATCAGGTAGCCATTGTACTCTCGGGTCCAGGAGGAGGGGCTGGTGGTCCTTGCTGGTATCATGAGCACTGTTTCCCTTGTTGAGACATAGCACACCGCACACGGAACATTGTGGTTGTGAATGGACATGAGTGGACCGTCATCATGCACTCTCCTCGTTATATATATAGTCACGATTTGACTGGTGGCCTGATGTGTATTGCAAATGGCTTGGATTATTGGGTATTGATCATGTATGTTGTAACCGATGAGAACAGAAGTGCAACCATGCATGTCTTAGCACCGATTTTTGGGGTTTGCATTGTACATAATATCAGTGCAAAGTTGCAAACCAGAAGGATGAGAACTGGGTAGGCCTGAGGATTCATTTAATAGAGTAACTGCCATAGCTAGTAGTGTTTAAGTCTTGTGGTACGGGAGATGGTTGTAACAGAATTCCAGAGCAGCGATGGAAAGGTTTCCGAACCATGGCATCAATTTTAAATTCTTGCCGTACTATTTGGGTCCCCGTATTCACCAGTTTGGACTCATTGCAGGTGGTAACTTCCTAGCTAGTAAACATTATGGTTCTGGCACTATAAGTAACTTCCTAGCTAGTAAGCATTGCAGTTCAGGCTCTATAAGGGACTCCCTATTCACCAGCTGTACTCAAGGCTGCTACTGGTAGCTGAGGAGCTAGTAACTTCCTAGCTAGTAAGCATTGCAGTTCAGGCTCTATAAGGGACTCCCTATTCACCAGCTGTACTCAAGGCTGCTACTGGTAGCTGAGGAGCTAGTAACTTCCTAGCTAGTAAGCATTGTGGTTTAGGCTCTATAAGGGACTCCCTATTCACCAACTGTACTCAAGGCTGCTACTGGTAGCTGAGGAGCTAGTAACTTCCTAGCTAGTAAGCATTGCGGTTCAAGCTCTATAAGGGACTCCCTATTCACCAGCTGTACTCAAGGCTGCTACTGGTAGCTGAGGAGCTAGTAACTTCCTAGCTAGTAAACATTGTGGTTCAGGCTCTATAAGGGTCTTCCCACGCTAGCATACACGCTACTTATGTGATGTCACGTGCAACCATACACCCAGGGCAGGTGTATAATGATGTCATCAATGTGCATTCTCAAGATAATGAAATACCTTTGGACTGCAACGATCATGAGCTTGAATAAATATGGTGTCGACTTATTATTACTAAGCAATAAGCATGTAGGTTGCTAACATATCAGAGAACGCGGTAGCGTTCTCTATTTAGGGATGGCCAAGGAAATTTCGAATTTACCATACTGATGCACTTGCAGAATAACGGCCAAAGGAGCTACAACCCCCCAAACCAAGCATGCAGACAGAACGTTACTACCTAGCAGTACACAAAAACACTCGCAAACGCACCTTAGAGTACACGGGAGTCGATGAACAAGTCGCGGGGGAAAGTCTGATTTCGTCATCTTCTTTCTTTCTTTCTCATACAAGGCCTTGCGCAAGGATAGCGTACCAACTAAAGCACTTCTGGAGTTCATTTACGCACAGAACAACACCGATTTCACCGTAGTAGAGCCTTTGAGCCCTTTTGTCTGCGAAGTGGCAAGAACAGCAGTTTTGGCTAGCTAGATCCGATGGCATTCTAGCACGACGCCATTGAGGCAATGAGGTCAAGCGTCCGCCAATTGCGCATGCACAATCCAAAATGCAAGCACATTCTTTTCGTGTTCTTGATGGCTGCGTTTGGTACACTAACAGCATCCCTATGAATCCGTCATCTGGTTGCTCCTAGGAATTTCTACCAACCTGTTCTTGTCAAGATTTATTGTGACTAGCTATGTCATCATGGAGGCGTGGCTTTCTTTTCATGACATAACTACAATGCAGAACTGTGCAGAGAGGCTAGAGTTTTGGATTTCCATTGCAAGCACATGACCGGCACGGCTGCAATCGAGCTCTCTGATCTGATGAAGGGTGAATGCCCCACCCCCTCATCCGTGAAGGTAACAATAAACACTGATCACAACAGCAACATCAAAAAAATATTGGAAACTAAATGGATTGTATTGTATTGTATAAATGTTCTTTTAACAGGGTTGCTACATCAGCGAGCTGGTTTTCAGCAGCGCCCTGCATCATTAAAGCCTGCTCAGTGCCCAGCAGAAGGTCCATATCCATAAGAGAGACCATCACAGCTTTGTTGACATGGTGATCGCCTCGTAGTCTCGGGCCTAGGAACGAGGCTAACATGGTGATTAAGTAACAACACCTTAAAATCTAGCATAGCTACATCCAGTTCCCCCGTACCCTTATGGTGACATGACGTTGCACGTACCATGACTAAGAAGTTACGTGTTTCATGCGCTCGAAAAAGTACACAAACTAGTGGCAAAAAATTTTCTGCGAAAAACAAAAAGGATTTAGCTAGTGATGGCCTGTCACATTCGGAATTATTCCACCCCTCAAAAAAGCTATGAAACGAGAAATGCCTTTAACCAGGCTCAGTCCCATCCCCTCCCTAAATTCTACATTATATAATTATAATAGGATGGTACTGAGCCTGGTTAAAGGCATTTCTCCTTGTTTCTTAGCTTTTTTGAGGGGTGGAATAATTCCGAATGTGACAGGCCATCACCAAATCCTTTTTGTTTTTCGTAGAAAATTTTTTGCCACTAGTAAGACACTTAAACCCTTTAACCACCGAATTCTTCCCACCAAGACAACACATTTACATGCATTCAGCACTCACCACTTTCGTAGCTAGGTACCAATGAATGGCATCATCTAACTATAACACCTCTATGCACTACACCTCCTTTGCATGATCGTAATTGCAATTGTGATCGCAATCAGACGAGCCATAGTTTACCAGATTGTGGAAATTGTACCAATCAAATTAGCAAGAAAATCATCCTCTCCGTGTTGCTAACAACTGTGAGTATCAGAGGTGTTTAGCATGGTACAAGTTGTGATGCCATAATTCTCAGTGACACGTTACAAATTTAAAGCTGTTGAACAGATAGCTAAATATGATGAAAGAATTTCTTTTTGCAAAACTAGGTTAACGATACAATATGGTTAATCTGTAGCAAATGCTTGGGAAAACCAAACCTTTGAGGCTAATTTTGACTATGCCTCCCACACGTTTTGAGGATGAGATGTAGCAAACATTTTGCATCCAGAGTGGCCAATCGAGTAAGTAGAATAATGGATGGAAAGTAAGAAAAACTGTATCCCCTCTGCTAATGCTAGGTTTTCACATGGACATGGACAATATTGAAATCTCAAAGATGATGATGTTTTCCTAACGTTGTTAATTTGACCCTCTGATGATGAGCATGCATGATGTTAGCAACAAAACCCAAGGGAGCCTGCCATAGCACTGTTTGTTATATGTTGGGAGTGGTGGATATTTGCTGCTGGTAACAGCTTCTATTAAGCATTACAAGACCCAACTTCACTTTCTATCATGTCTTCAGATACTTCTGCTGTCTGACTTTAATTGCCTCAATTGGATAACCACTGGAACTAATTAGTGGGGTGCTGTTTACCCTCCTTTGAGAGTGGCACTGTACATTTTAAAATGAGAAGGGTTGCTTTGACCAGACTCTAGTCACCATAGTTGCATCTCAGTGCCTCCTCCACTGTGGTGATCAAGGAATGAGCCCACGACCACAAATGTTGTGTAGCCTCACTTCTAACGTTTCGTAATTATAGGTACGTGACTTAGCTTAATTGTGTATGTCTGTTGGACGACCTATAGTGGTCAAGCAGTGTAAATGATCTGCTCGAATGCACAGTGTTTGAAAGTGCAGCTGTTCTATAAGAAACTTGAGCTAGGGTATCTCAACAGGCCTACTAGGTTTTCCTATTGGATTAGCTACTAATAGGATCAAATTAGGCTGCATGCACTTGTGTGCTCATTCCTTGGTCACCATGCAAGGGGGCCCCTGAAGCAACTGAGGTGACCACAGTCTGGTTAAAACAAGTTAACCCTTCTCGTTTTACAGTGATATTGTCTGCACTATAGAGCGTGAATAGTGCCTCGGCCAGATATGTTGACACTGCTGGTCCTAACTTTGATCTCTGGAAGTACATCTCAGATTGCATTTTGATGCTGATATGTCAAGTGCTAAACAAGCCTAATTAAGAAGACAGCAAGCCTCATGAGATGAAAAATTGCATGCTCAAAATCGGTGCCAAGACTGTCACTGCTCCACTGTCAACTATGAACAAATTAGGCCAGGTGAATGGAGATACAATGAACTACAAAGTACTTGGACGTGTACTTGCTGCCAGCTGGTGTATATTCATCCTATTCCAGGATGGTTTTGGGGGACGCATGATGCAAAAAGACAACAACTATCTTTTTGGACTCATTGCAGCGACTGTGTGTGGCATGATTTGCGGAGTAGCAGTGAAGGTGGTGGACTTGACACAGGAGCATGGCCTAAAGATATCCCCAACTAAGGAGATCGTGTGCTATGTGGTAGTACTACTGAACATCTTTGCACTGTGCACTGTTGTGCCTGGTGGTCAGTCATTCATAGCGTACTTCATAGTGTACCATGGCCTTATCAAGGCGAAAGCAGATACATGCAAGCACCTCTTCCTAGCTGTTGGAGTGTACAGCTTGTGGATCTATCTTACAGTGAAGGGGTTCTTGTCTGTTGACTGGTGGTTTGTTGCAGTAACTGTTGCCATTGCCACATTGTGGTCCATCCTGAACAAGCTTTTCTGCATGGGTGATACCTTCGCAAACCGTTTCAGTGTACACATCATTATCCTTATGGCCAACCTTGTTGCATTCAACTACGACAGGTTTGTTGCACCTGCTCTCATAATGGTTGCACAGATCTGTCTGTATGCAACCACTAAGATGATTGCCGAAATGCAGACTTGGTACACTTCATCAAAGCGAGAAGACCTGGTCGCAAAGAACTACCTCACCATTGAGCTGTTCACCATACTTGGAGCAGTTCAGTGGCTACTAACATACATTTTGATGCTGTGGGAAGGAGTGCGCATCGGCACTGGTCCATGGCCAGTTAACCTCGGGTCATACCATCTCGTGTGGGAGTTCTTGGATAGTTATTTGGATTATTTCAACAAGGGTTCTTACACGAGCAAAGAATTCCAACTTCCCAAAAGACTGCTGTATGCACTCTGCTTTGTTCTGGATGTTGGATTGCACATGCTCTTTGTTGTCTACGGACCAGAAATGTCAACAGATGAGTTTGGAGAGGGAATTTCCCAAATGGTACAGAGCAGATTCCTGTATCTTGCAGCAATGATTGCCATGTGGATGGTGGTGTTCACACTTAGCTCCAGGTTTGGGTTGAGTCGACAGGTCAATTTCTGTGGGTACGCCGTTCAATGTATCAATCATACTTGCATGGTGAGACTGCCTGCGTATGCCTCATCCCCACTGCTGATGACGGCAGCTTGGATTTCCGCATTAGGAAACTTCTGTTATCTACCAAAGATGTGGTCGACCACTTTTCCAAAGCCAAAATTGTTGTTTTCCATCTTTGCCATTGGACTCGTAGTTGTGAGTGTCCTCCAGCAACATCTTCCATCATGAGTTACGTGCAATGCCTGCATCTCAGCATTCCTTCATAGTAGGCATGTGGCTAATCGTTTCCATTGCTGTAGCTTTTGCACATCATTGGTGGAAATAGCCTCGTTCCCAGGCCCGCGCGCCGCTTTCGGTCCGTACTGCAAGCGACGAAAAGTTGGGCGGGGCCTGGGAACGAGGCTAGGTGGAAATACAAGACTTAATTCCTACTAGCCATTCCCTCATGTACATTACAAATTAGTACGTGTAGGCACGTACTACATGTGTATCATAGTTAGCAAGAGGCAGCAATATTTCATGTATGCATCTTCGTTGTTATTGCGATGACTTTTGCACATCATTGGTGGAAAGACAAGATTTGTTGTTAACCTAGGTTGTTTTGCTTTGCTTTTGTAAGCCAATACAAAAGCAAAACAAAACAACCTAGGTTAACAGGTGCGTGGTTAATAGTATGAGACAGGCTATATTTAATGTACACATTAAGTATTAATTACACCTAACAACTTAAGATCAGAATGGAGGCTAGATATTTTGCAAAACTTTCTGTTACTCTCCTTTTCGGTTGGTGTTCCTGGTGTTTATATAGCACTCCCTAAGGTGTATTGTGAGATTACATTATTGTTTGGATTTCTAAAGCATAGATACAGAACAGGTGTGTACAAGAATGAATATTGGTGTGCATTACAGCCCCCTGAAGTCACACAGCATGTGTAGCTACCTGAAATTTGAGGCATTTTTCAATGGCTGGGCACACTTAGAATGACGTAGCTGGTACACACAGGTCAGAAGCAGCACTAATTGATCATGATTACTTGGTATAGGAAACACAGTTCAAGTACATGGCATGGGTAGCTATGCTGTAGGAACAAGCAATCATATAATTATACCAACGTGCAAAGTTCTGAACCGTTTGAAGGGAACGGATGTGTCCCTGTCGATGGGGGGGGACTGCTGTACATCTTTAGTGAACTCTTCCCTATCCACGTGCATGCTAGTTAGTATATAACATGAGTGGTGCTCTGTTGGTTGAACTCTTTCCTGATGGTGGACTGCTACATTGACTGGAGAGTTCAACCAACAGAGCACCACTCATGTTACATACTGTTCGATACTACATGTAACTAGCACGCATGTTGGTCCTCCAACTCAGAATGTTGTTTGACTATAGGACTATATTATTGACCTTTGACCGTTATCTGCTAAGCTTTCACATTGTAACTACAAAGTGTTTAAAAAATGTTGATATAAAAAATAGGGGGTTAGAATGCACGGTCATTTGCATCACAAGTTGGAAAATACCTGTCCGCAGGTTTTAAAAATTGTGAGATAAAAGGATACTAGGACAGTAGCTACAGAATGATCTGTTCACAGTTAAAAATTTGAAATTAGGGTTGGTAACATACTGTAGTTTTGAAATGACGAAACTAGGGTTATGTGTATACCTCAACAATCAATAAAATAAGGGCCAGCACTACTACAAGATCACAACCACAAACACAATGCATAATACTGGGTGTCCCGTCTTGACATAATCATATAATGTATATACAGGGTATAGGATATAATGTTAGGTTGTGTTTATGGTGTAGTGTTCTTGGCAATGGCATTCAACTCTTGCAATACATCATGCATAGTTGGGCGGCTTGCAGGGCTCTCATCTGTGCAGGAAATAACCAAGCCATGTAGGGATGGCCATTTCCTGGAAACTTCGTGTACCATTTTTGGAAACTTTTCAACGCTAGGAAAATGGTTGACTGCAACTTCACAAACTACAATACCGTAGCTATAAACGTCCACCTTCGGTGTCTGAGGAACAGCTGTGTCCTTGCGAATTTCAGGCGCTGTATATACAGGTGCTCCTGGGCCAGTGGTTTTTGCCTCCCTTGCCAGTTTTGCTGAACCAAAGTCTGAGAGTTTTGCCTTCCACTGTCTGCGCTTTTCCTCTAGCAGCACATTCGATGAGCTAACATCTCGATGGATGATGCACCCGTGGTGATGCCTGTGCAGGTAGTTTAGGGCAGCAGCCACATGTCTGAAGATGCACAACTTGCCTTGGTCGTTGAGCAGATTTCTTTCGTAGGACTCCCGCAAAGTCATGTCAAGAAGCTCTGTGACGATGAGTGGGTCTCCTCTGTCGTCAATGACAGCAGCAATGAGTTGGACGATGTTGGGGTGTCGAATCTGTGCCATGATGCGGATCTCCCGGCGAATGAGAGTTACTGACTCTGAGTCCGTGATTAGTCCATGGAGACATTTGACTGCTACCTCCTGATCTTGATAAAGCCCCTTCACTACATAGCCCCAAGCACCATTGCCAAGAAACTCCTGCATGTTCAGTGTTACATCTGCTCTTGGGACTTCCCAGAATTCACCTTCCTGGGACTGTTGGGTTGTTGAGGCGAGTCGATTTGAGGCTGTTTCAACTTGGTTTTCAAGAGTACGAACTTGAGATTGTAATTCTTCATTCTTAGCTTTGAATTTGGCTGTTGCTTGCTCTTGTCGTTTCTTTTCAGCCTGAACTTGTGATTGCAGCTCTTTATTTTTAGCTTCGAGCTTGGCTGTTGCTTGCTCTTGTCGTTTCTTCGCAGCCTCAAATGCCATTATGTTCTGTTGAAGAAGTTTCTGCAGTCGTTTCACATGCTCACCGCTTTCTTCCTTGGGAAGATCTCGTGCGTGACCTCTAATGACATCTGGTGGGGGAGATCTAAGACAATCATCTTGTGCTTCTAATTCCTTGTACAGAGGAACACGCTGCCCTCCCCCAGAGTTATTAACAGCTTCCACTGAATCCAGAGCTTTATTCAATTGTGCTTGTTTTGATCCAATTTTGATTGGCACAATAGGCTGTGGCACGACAGGCTGTGGCACGACAGGCTGTGATGCAGCAGTGGCTGTTTCGGAAGCATTCTCCATCGCCATCTGATTTAAACGTCTCTCCAGTCCAATATGGTGCAGCCGTTTCAGTTCATGAGATTTGTTCCTGTCCTGTGGTTGTAATGCTGTGAGATGCTACCGAAGAACACAGATCAACTGGGTCAACAGAATCAGAAGTAAAGTTCAGGTGCATCATGATCACATTGTCTGGGATTTCAACCTGAGATCTAAGTACGAACAGACTATCACTTTAGCCCTGTTCCAGGCCCTCGTGCTGCTTTCGGTTCCATACCGCAAGCAACAAAAAGCTGGGTGGGGGCCTGGGAACGAGGCTACTATCACTTCTCATGCAGTTAGTTACATGTCTACGAATAGTTGTGTATGTATGGTACTTTAATGATGTACATACCTCATTCCTTGCATCTCTGACAATTCTCACTTCCTCACATCCTCCGCACAAGTCAACAAACCCGTAGACGCGTTTGGCAAGGTTTGTCGCTACCACTTTGTTCACCCACTTGGTGTTGATTTGCAGCCATCCACTGCTGGTGACACTTAGTGACAGGTTGTTCCCACACTGTGCATATATAGTGCACATGCAACAGCTATCAAATTTTAGACAGCCTATAGCTAGCTACAAACTCTCACAGCAAATGGCCTCTGTACAATCCAGCAGCATGCATATGACTGACTACCTTATTCACACTACAATATGACTCGGCTACATGGTGAAATAATAGAGCGGAAACAATCATTGGATCTAACTGGCTGTATAATATGTTGAAGGTATGGAATTATGCGGTGGCCCTGGAGGTCACGTCTAATGCATAGGGCCTATGGCCTAATGACGTAATACCCAATGCGCAATACCTAATACACGATAGACTTAATACCTGACACCCGATGCATAATACGCCTAATACCTATGACCTAACGTGCAATTACCCAATACGCGACAGACGTAATACCTGATACCCGATACACAATATGCCTAATACCTACGACCTAACGCCGCAATACCCAAAGCGTAATACCTAATATCCAACACGGAATAGCCCTAATGTCGCAATGCCCCGCAATTGGGGCTCACTAAGTTCGCACGATCTGAGGATATGATGTCATGTGTGTATGGTATGCTTATCAAACTAGCTGACATTGATCTAGCTTAAATCTACCTGCTTGTTGCCAGGGGTATTATGCTTGTTAATATACAATCCATTTGCATTGTTAATATTGAGTTAGACCATGCACTTTGTCTTCAGCAGCAACTTAGAGTCCGTATTGCATAATTATGCAAGATCTACTGACCATACAGAAGATATAGCTCAATATTGAACCAAATTGCCGTGCTAGTGTGAGGCTTGCTCATGCTCACCAATTCACTTTAATTACTTGGAGCAGGATTATATTGCACTGTATATTCTGTGGTGCCTCTGACAGTGGAAGCACTCTCACTCTCAAGGTAGCCATAATAACTCCCTACTGTGCATTGCAAGAGTCAACATGAATATCACATCGTGCATGCATTTCTAACCTGTTGTGGCATTATTTTAGCAGGGAACTGTCTTAATTAGATAACAATGACTAGCCCTATCAAATAAAGTACATATGGGGTGAATAGTGCATGGCACTGTTACTCTGTGCTGCCTCTGAAAGAGGCACTGTTTAGTCTGCTCTATAGGGTGTGAACTTGCAGCTATTCTCTGCCAGACGTGGCTCTTTGATCTAATGTGTGACCGGCTCCAACCTGATGCACTTCTGTTTACAGTAACTGTAGCCTACTGTAACTATTTATTTCCTGAGGTCGATTACTGTGTTTAGTCATATGCTCTGAATTTTACTACTGCCGCGTGTGGCCAAGTGCTGAAGCAAGATTTAAGTAGCTATGTCTCTAAGAGAACTGGAAGCCATTCAGGATGAACCATTGCATGCCAACGTTGGGGCAACGGCTGTCGTTGCTCCATTATCACCTGTGAACAAATCAGGCAAAGAAGCTGGAGGTACACTAAACTACAAAGTACTTGGACGTGTTCTTGCTGCCGGCTTGTGTATGTTCATGTTACTGAAGGATGGACCGTGGGGAGGCACGACACAAAGGGTCAACAGTCATCACTTGGGACTCACTGCAGCCATTGTGTGTGGCATCATTTCTGGAGTAGCAATAAAGGTGGTGGAGTTGGTGCGGAAGCATGGCCTAAAGATATCCACAGCTAAAGAGAACATTTGCTATTTGATGGTACTACTGAACATCTTTGCACTGTGCACTGTTGTGCCTGGTGGTCAGTCATTCATAGCGTACTTCATAGTGTACCATGGGCTTATCCAGGCAAAGGTAGAGACTCACAAGCACCTTGTCCTAGCTCTTGGAGTGTACAGCTTGTGGATCTATCTTACAGTGAAGGAGTTCTTGTCTGTTGACTGGTGGTTTGTTGCAGTTACCGTTGCCATCGCTACATTGTGGTCCATCATGAACATGGTTCTTCACATGGACAAGACCTTCGTAAATAAGTTCAGAATACACATCATTGTTCTTATGGCCTGCTTTGTTACTTTATATATGACAGATTTGTTGCACCGGCTCTCGTAATGGTTGTACAGATTTTCGCATATACTACCGTAAAGATGATTGCGAAAACACAGACTTGGTACATTACATCAAAGTGAGAAGACCTGCATCTCAGTATTCCATTAGCATGTGGCTCATTGATCACTGCCATTGTGATGACTTTCGGACGTCATTAGTTGAAAAACATGCATTATTATGTGTAAGCGCCTGTACATGATAGTTATTAAGACAGCTATATTGTGTCTGCACTAACTTACTAGGCATTGTAATCCAATTATCTCACACCTCTTGAGTTTCACTGACTTGTCTCAGGGCAGGTATATATTATATAATGATGTCATCAATGTGCATTCTCAAGACAATGAAATACCTTGAGGAATCTATGGACTACAACTAACAATAAATCAACCCATCATGAGCTTATATAAATATGGTGTCTATTATTACTAAGCAATAAGCATGAAGGTTGCTAACTTATAAGGCACTTATAACTGTGAATTCAATAGTATTCGCTTTTCAATAGAGCCCCAAAGCCATTGTTGTTTATCAAATATTCCTTTATCATAATAATAAACATGCTGTGTAAGTAACTAGGAAAAGAGACAAGTAGTAGAAGTTGCTGCAAATTACCAAACAATAAAATGCTATATTGCAGCTGCATGGGCAGATCAAAGGTACCACCGGTAGCAGTCCATAAGTCAACGACTGCCGCCTATGCTCTATCCACCGTAGAGCTCTAACTGCCCAATTATTGAACATGTATACCTCATAATTAATCCCTCATAGTAGCATGTGCCTTGTACAAGCCAGTAGATGATGCCAATTTCGTGGTTTACAAGATCACCTGCTTTGATAGACCACGATCACACGGCTCGAGTGGTCTATCAAAACAATGAATGGTACCATCTAGCTATAACACCTCTATGCACTACACCTCCTTTGTAGGATCGTGATTGCAATTGTGATCGCAATCAGCAGAGCCATAGTTTACCAGATTGTGGAAACTGCAAATTCAAATTAGCTAGAAAATCATCCTCTTGGTGTTAACAACTGACTATCAAAGGTGTTTAGCATGGTACAAGTTGTGATGCCATAATTCTCGGTGAAACGTTACAAGTTAATGTTAACCCTTTAGGGCCCGTAGTGCCAAAAGTCACACATATTTACAAGCCAATGTAGCTACTATGGCATCTCACTTTGCAGCGATGGATGGACTTGGGCCAGCACTGCTCCTGGAGACTTGTTGGTAATCCCCCTCTGTATAAGTACAGAATTAAAGGTGCCAAGCGTCACAGCAGGCAGCGCTAGCTGTTATGGGCAGAATAAACTTGGGCACTAAAGAGTACAGATGAATATGATGCAAGAATTTCTTTATGTAAATTAGGTTAATGATACGATGCAAATGCTTGGGAAAACCAAACATTTGAGGCTAATTTTGACTCTGCCTCCCACAAGTTTTGAGGATGAGATATAGCAAACATTTTGCATCCAGAGTGGCCAATCGAGTAAGTAGAATTATGGATGGAAAGTAAGAAAAACTGTATCCCCTCTGCTAATGCTAGTTTTTCACATTGACATGGTCTTGAGAATATAAAAGTTGATCCTTTTTCTAATGTTGTTTGACCCTCTGGCTTTGAGGATGATGAGTATGCATGATCTTAGCAAACAAAATCCCAAGGGAGGCAGCCATAACACTGTCTGTTATGTGTTGGGAGTGGTGGATATTTGCTGCTGGTAACAGTTTCTATTAAGCATTACAACACTCAACTTCACTTTCTACCATGTCTTCATATCAGTTCAAGTGGAGATAGATTAACTTTAATTTGCCCCAATTAGATAATCACTGGAACTAATTGGAGTGGGGTGCTGTTTACCCTCCTTTGATAGTGGCACTGTATTGTCTGCACTATAGGGCGTGAATGGTGTCTCGGCCAGATGTTGACACTGCGGCCCTAGCTTTGATATCTGGAAGTACATCTCAGATTGCATTTTGATACTGCTATGTCAAGTGCTAAACAAGCCTAATTAAGAAGACAGCAAGCCTCATGAGATGAAAAATTGCATGCTCAAAATTGGTGCCAAGACTGTCACTGCTCCACCGTCAACTATGAACAAATTAGGCCAGGTAAATGGAGATACAATGAACTACAAAGTACTTGGACGTGTACTTGCTGCCAGCTGGTGTATATTCATCCTACTCCAGGATGGTTTTGGGGGACGAATGATGCAAAAAGACAACAACCATCTTTTTGGACTCATTGCAGCGACTGTGTGTGGCATGATTTGTGGAGTAGCAGTGAAGGTGGTGGACTTGACGCAGGAGCATGGTCTAAGGATATCCCCAACTAAGGAGTTCGTGTGCTATTTGGTAGTACTACTGAACATCTTTGCACTGTGCACTGTTGTGCCTGGTGGTCAGTCATTCATAGCATACTTCATAGTGTACCATGGGCTCATCAAGGCGAAAGCAGATACATGCAAGCACCTCTTCCTAGCTGCTGGAGTGTACAGCTTGTGGATCTATCTTACAGTGAAGGAGTTCTTGTCTGTTGACTGGTTATTCGTCGCAGTAACTGTTGCCATTGCTACATTGTGGAATTTCTGGTCCATCCTGAACAACAAGCTTTTCTGCATGGGTGATACCTTCGCAAACCGGTTCAGTGTACACATCATTATCCTTATGGCCAACCTTGTTGCATTCAGCTACGACAGGTTTGTTGCACCAGCTCTCATAATGGTTGCACAGATCTGTGTGTATGCAACCACTAAGATGATTGCAGAAATGCAGACTTGGTACACTACATCAAAGCGAGAAGACCTGGTCGCAAAGAACTACCTCACCATTGAGCTGTTCACCATACTTGGTGCAGTTCAGTGGCTACTAACATACATTTTGATGCTGTGGGAAGGAGTGCGACTTGGCACTGGTCCATGGCCAGTTAACCTCGGGTCGTACTATCTCGTGTGGGAGTTCTTGGATAGCTATTTAGATTATTTCAACAAGGGGGCTTACACGAGCAAAGAATTCCAACTGCCTAAACGAATACTGTATGCACTCTACTTTGTTATGGATGCTGGATTACACGTTCTCTTCGTTGTCTATGGACTTGGAATGCCAACAGATGAGTTTGATCTTGGAAATTCCCACACAGTACAGAGCAGATTCCTATATCTTGCAGCAATGATTGCCATGTGGATGATGGTGTTTACACTTTGCTCCAAACTTGGATTGGGTCGACAAATCAAGTACTGTGGGTATGCCGTTCAATGTATCAATCATACTTGCATGGTGAGACTGCCTGCGTATGCCTCATCCCCACTCCTGATGACGGCAGCTTGGATTTCCGCATTAGGAAACTCCTGTTATCTACCTAAGATGTGGTCGACTACTTTCCCAAAGCCAAAAATGTTATTTTCCATCTTTGCCATTGGACTCGTAGTTGTGAGTGTCCTCAGCAACATCTTCCACCATGAGTTACGTGCAATGCCTGCATCTCAGCATTCCTTCATAGCAGGCATGTGGCTCGTCTTTGTTGTTATTGCGATGACTTTTGCACATCATTGGTGGAAAGACAAGATTTGTTATTGACCATTCCTTTATTAGGTTGTTTTGCTTTGCTTTTGTAAGCCAATGAATGGTTGTTAGCAAGAGATGGCTATTTTATGTACACATTAAGTATTGCACTTAACAACTTAAGATCAGAATGGAGGCTAGACATCTTCTCTTCAGGTGGTGTTCCTGGCCAATTTAGCACTCCCTAAGGGGCCAGACACTGTACGGTGATTGTGAGATAATCATTCAATTATGCTTGGATTTCATAGCCTAAGGTTTCTATGGCAATAATTAAAGCATAGATACAGAACAGGTGTGTGCAAGAATGAGAATGGTGTGCATTACAACCCCCCTGATTCAGAAGTGCATGTGAAGCTACTTGGAATTTGACGCATTTTTCAATGGCTGGGCACACTGAGAAAATAGAATGACTTAGCTAGTTAGTACACACTTATCAGATGCAGCACAATTTTCCATTAGATCATAGTTCAAGGATTACTTGGTATAAGAAACACATGCAGTTTCAAGTACATGGGTATGCTGCAGGAACATGCAATCATACCAGCGTGCAAAGTTCTGAACCCTTTGAAGGGAATCGAACTGATGTGTCTCTGTCGATGGGGGGACTGCTGTACATCTTTAGTGAACTCTTCCCTATCCACATGCATGCTAGTTAGTACGTAGGGAATAGTATATAACATGCATGAGTGGTGCTCTGTGGCTGAACTCTACATTGACTGGAGAGTTCAACCAACAGAGCACCACTCATGTTATATACTGTTCGATACTACATGTAACTAGCACGCATGTTGGTCCTCCAACTCAGAATGTTGTTTGACTATAGGACTATTGACCTTTGACCATTATCTGCTAAGCTTTCACATTGTAACTACAAAGTGTTTAAAAAATGTTGATATAAAAATTAGGGGGTTAGAATACACGGTCATTTGCATCAAAAGTTGGAAAATACCTGTTCGCAGGTTTTATTAATTGTGAGATAAAAGGATGCTAGGAAAGTACAGAATGATCTGTTCACAGTTAAAAATTTGAAATTAGGGTTGGTAACATACTGTAGTTTTGAAATGACGAAACTAGGGTATGTGTATACCTCAACAGTCAATAAAATAAGGGCCAGCACTACTACAAGATCACAACCACAAACACAATACATAATACATGGGTGTCCCGTCTTGACATAATCATATAATGTATATACAGGGTATAGGATATAATGTTAGGTTGTGTTTATGGTGTAGTGTTCTTGGCAATGGCATTCAACTCTTGCAATACATCATGCATAGTTGGGCGGCTTGCAGGGCTCTCATCTGTGCAGGAAATAACCAAGCCATGTAGGGATGGCCATTTCCTGGAAACTTCGTGTACCATTTTTGGAAACTTTTCAACGCTAGGAAAATGGTTGACTGCAACTTCACAAACTACAATACCGTAGCTATAAACGTCCACCTTCGGTGTCTGAGGAACAGCTGTGTCCTTGCGAATTTCAGGCGCTGTATATACAGGTGCTCCTGGGCCAGTGGTTTTTGCCTCCCTTGCCAGTTTTGCTGAACCAAAGTCTGAGAGTTTTGCCTTCCACTGTCTGCGCTTTTCCTCTAGCAGCACATTCGATGAGCTAACATCTCGATGGATGATGCACCCGTGGTGATGCCTGTGCAGGTAGTTTAGGGCAGCAGCCACATGTCTGAAGATGCACAACTTGCCTTGGTCGTTGAGCAGATTTCTTTCGTAGGACTCCCGCAAAGTCATGTCAAGAAGCTCTGTGACGATGAGTGGGTCTCCTCTGTCGTCAATGACAGCAGCAATGAGTTGGACGATGTTGGGGTGTCGAATCTGTGCCATGATGCGGATCTCCCGGCGAATGAGAGTTACTGACTCTGAGTCCGTGATTAGTCCATGGAGACATTTGACTGCTACCTCCTGATCTTGATAAAGCCCCTTCACTACATAGCCCCAAGCACCATTGCCAAGAAACTCCTGCATGTTCAGTGTTACATCTGCTCTTGGGACTTCCCAGAATTCACCTTCCTGGGACTGTTGGGTTGTTGAGAGTTGATTTGAGGCTCTTTCAACTTGGTTTTCAAGAGTACGAACTTGAGATTGTAATTCTTCATTCTTAGCTTTGAATTCAGCTGTTGCTTGCTCTTCTCGATTCTTTGCAGCCTGAACCTGTGATTGCAGCTCTTTATTTTTAGCTTCGAGTTTGGCTGTTGCTTGCTCTTCTCGTTTCTTTGCAGCCTCAAATGCCATTATGTTCTGTTGAAGAAGTTTCTGCAGTCGTTTCACATGCTCAACGCTTTCTTCCTTGGGAAGATCTCGTGCGTGACCTCTAATGACATCTGGTGGGGGAGATCTAAGACAATCATCTTGTGCTTCTAATTCCTTGTACAGAGGAACACGCGTTTGGGAAGGTTTGTCGCTGCCACTTTGTTCACCCACTTGGTGTTGATTTGCAGCCATCCACTGCTGGTGACACTTAGTGACAGGTTGTTCCCACACTGTGCATATATAGTGCACATGCAACAGCTATCAAATTTTAGACAGCCTATAGCTAGCTACAAACTCTCACAGCAAATAGCCTGCTGGTACTGTACAATCCAGCAGCATGCATATGACTGACTACCTTATTCACACCACAATATGACTCGGCTACATGGTGAAATAATAGAGCGGAAACAATCATTGGATCTAACTGGCTGTATAATATGTTGAAGGTATGGAATTATGCGGTGGCCCTGGAGGTCGCGTCTAATGCATAGGGCCTATGGCCTAATGACGTAATACCCAATGCACAATACCTAATATATACACGATAGACTTAATACCTGACACCCGATGCATAATACGCCTAATACCTATGACCTAACGCGCAATTACCCAATACGCGACAGACGTAATACCTGATACCCGATACACAATATGCCTAATACCTACGACCTAACGCCGCAATACCCAAAGCGTAATACCTAATATCCAACACGGAATAGCCCTAATGTCGCAATGCCCCGCAATTGGGGCTCACTAAGTTCGCACGATCTGAGGATATGATGTCATGTGTGTATGGTATGCTTATCAAACTAGCTGACATTGATCTAGCTTAAATCTACCTGCTTGTTGCCAGGGGTATTATGCTTGTTAATATACAATCCATTTGCCTTGTTAATATTGAGTTAGACCATGCACTTTGTCTTCAGCAGCAACTTAGAGTCCGTATTGCATAATTATGCAAGATCTACTGACCATACAGAAGATATAGCTCAATATTGAACCAAATTGCCGTGCTAGTGTGAGGCTTGCTCATGCTCACCAATTCACTTTAATTCCTTGGAGCAGGATTATATTGCACTGTATATTCTGTGGTGCCTCTGACAGTGGAAGCACTCTCACTCTCAAGGTAGCCATAATAACTCCCTACTGTGCATTGCAAGAGTCAACATGAATATCACATCGTGCATGCATTTCTAACCTGTTGTGGCATTATTTTAGCAGGGAACTGTCTTAATTAGATAACAATGACTAGCCCTATCAAATAAAGTACATATGGGGTGAATAGTGCATGGCACTGTTACTCTGTGCTGCCTCTGAAAGAGGCACTGTTTAGTCTGCTCTATAGGGTGTGAACTTGCAGCTATTCTCTGCCAGACGTGGCTCTTTGATCTAATGTGTGACCGGCTCCAACCTGATGCACTTCTGTTTACAGTAACTGTAGCCTACTGTAACTATTTATTTCCTGAGGTCGATTACTGTGTTTAGTCATATGCTCTGAATTTTACTACTGCCGCGTGTGGCCAAGTGCTGAAGCAAGATTTAAGTAGCTATGTCTCTAAGAGAACTGGAAGCCATTCAGGATGAACCATTGCATGCCAACGTTGGGGCAACGGCTGTCATTGCTCCATTATCACCTGTGAACAAATCAGGCAAAGAAGCTGGAGGTACACTAAACTACAAAGTACTTGGACGTGTTCTTGCTGCCGGCTTGTGTATGTTCATGTTACTGAAGGATGGACCGTGGGGAGGCACGACACAAAGGGTCAACAGTCATCACTTGGGACTCACTGCAGCCATTGTGTGTGGCATCATTTCTGGAGTAGCAATAAAGGTGGTGGAGTTGGTGCGGAAGCATGGCCTAAAGATATCCACAGCTAAAGAGAACATTTGCTATTTGATGGTACTACTGAACATCTTTGCACTGTGCACTGTTGTGCCTGGTGGTCAGTCATTCATAGCGTACTTCATAGTGTACCATGGGCTTATCCAGGCAAAGGTAGAGACTCACAAGCACCTTGTCCTAGCTCTTGGAGTGTACAGCTTGTGGATCTATCTTACAGTGAAGGAGTTCTTGTCTGTTGACTGGTGGTTTGTTACAGTTACCGTTGCCATCGCTACATTGTGGTCCATCCTGAACATGGTTCTTCACATGGACAAGACCTTTGTAAACAAGTTCAGAATACACATCATTGTTCTTATGGCCTGCTTTGTTACTTTCAACTATGACAGATTTGTTGCACCGGCTCTCGTAATGGTTGTACAGATTTTCGCATATACTACCGTAAAGATGATTGCGAAAACACAGACTTGGTACATTACATCAAAGTGAGAAGACCTGCATCTCAGTATTCCATTAGCATGTGGCTCATTGATCACTGCCATTGTGATGACTTTCGGACGTCATTAGTTGAAAAACATGCATTATTATGTGTAAGCGCCTGTACATGATAGTTATTAAGACAGCTATATTGTGTCTGCACTAACTTACTAGGCATTGTAATCCAATTATCTCACACCTCTTGAGTTTCACTGACTTGTCCCAGGGCAGGTATATATTATATAATGATGTCGTCAATGTGCATTCCCAAGACAATGAAATACCTTGAGGAATCTATGGACTACAACTAACAATAAATCAACTCATCATGAGCTTATATAAATATGGTGTCTATTATTACTAAGCAATAAGCATGAAGGTTGCTAACTTATAAGGCACTTATAACTGTGAATTCAATAGTTTTCGCTTTTCAATAGAGCCCCAAAGCCATTGTTGTTTATCTTTATCATAATAATAAACATGCTGTGTAAGTAACTAGGAAAAGAGACAAGTAGTAGAAGTTGCTGCAAATTACCAAACAATAAAATGCTATACTGCAGCTGCATGGGCAGATCAAAGGCACCACCGGTAGCAGTCCATAAGTCAACGACTGCCGCCTATGCTCTATCCACCGTAGAGCTCTAACTGCCCAATTATTGAACATGTATACCTCATAATTAATCCCTCATAGTAGCATGTGACTTGCACAAGCCAGTAGATGATGCCAATTTCGTGGTTTACAAGAAATACAGGAGAGGACTGCTTTGATAGACCACGATCACACGGCACGATCACACGGCTCAGTGGTCTATCAAAACAATGAATGGCATCATCTAGCTATAACACCTCTATGCACTACACCTCCTTTGCAGGATCGTGATTGCAATTGTGATCGCAATCAGCAGAGCCATAGTTTACCAGATTGTGGAAACTGCAAATTCAAATTAGCTAGAAAATCATCCTCTTGGTGTTAACAACTGACTATCAAAGGTGTTTAGCATGGTACAAGTTGTGATGCCATAATTCTCGCCCTTTAGGGCCCGTAGTGCCAAAAATCACACATATTTACAAGCCAATGTAGCTACTATGGCATCTCACTTTGCAGCGATGGATGGACTTGGGCCAGCACTGCTCCTGGAGACTTGATGGTAATCCCCCTCTGTATAAGTACAGAATTAAAGGTGCCAAGCGTCACAGCAGGCAGCGCTAGCTGTTATGGGCAGAATAAACTTGGGCACTAAAGAGTACAGATGAATATGATGCAAGAATTTCTTTATGTAAATTAGGTTAATGATACAATGCAAATGCTTGGGAAAACCAAACATTTGAGGCTAATTTTGACTCTGCCTCCCGCAAGTTTTGAGGATGAGATATAGCAAACATTTTGCATCCAGAGTGGCCATGGCAATCGAGTAAGTAGAATTATGGATGGAAAGTAAGAAAAACTGTATCCCTTCTGCTAATGCTAGTTTTTCACATTGACATGGTCTTGAGAATATAAAAGTTGATCCTTTTTCTAATGTTGTTCGACCCTCTGGCTTTGAGGATGATGAGTATGCATGATCTAAGAATCCCAAGGGAGGCAGCCATAACACTGTCTGTTATGTGTTGGGAGTGGTGGATATTTGCTGCTGGTAACAGTTTCTATTAAGCATTACAAGACTCAACTTCACTTTCTACCATGTCTTCATATACCTCTGATGTCAGTTCAAGTGGAGATAGATTAACTTTAATTTGCCCCAATTAGATAATCACTGGAACTAATTGGAGTGGGGTGCTGTTTACCCTCCTTTGATAGTGGCACTGTATTGTCTGCACTATAGGGCGTGAATGGTGTCTCGGCCAGATGTTGACACTGCTGGCCCTAGCTTTGATATCTGGAAGTTCATCTCAGATTGCATTTTGATGCTGCTAATTGTAGCTAAACAAGACTCATTGGGAAGACAGCAAGCCTTTGATATCAAAAATTGCATGCTCAAAATCAGTGCCAAGACTGTCACTGCTCCACCGTCAACAATGAACCAATTAGGCCAGGTGAATGGAGATACAATGAACTACAAAGTACTTGGACGTGTACTTGCTGCCAGCTGGTGTATATTCATCCTACTCCAGGATAGTTTTGGGGGACGCATGATGCAAAAAGACAACAACCATCTTTTTGGACTCATTACAGCGACTGTGTGTGGCATGATTTGCGGAGTAGCAGTGAAGGTGGTGGACTTGACGCAGGACCATGGCCTATAAGGATATCCACCAATAAGGAGATTGTATGCTATGTGGTAGTATTACTGAACATCATTGCACTGTGCACTGTTGTGCCTGGTGGTCAGTCATTCATAGCGTACTTCATAGTGTACCATGGCCTTATCAAGGCGAAAGCAGATACATGCAAGCACCTCTTCCTAGCTGTTGGAGTGTACAGCTTGTGGATCTATCTCACAACGAAGGAGTTCTTGTCTGTTGACTGGTGGTTTGTTGCAGTAACTGTTGCCATTGCCACATTGTGGTCCATCCTGAACAAGCTTTTCTGCATGGGTGATACCTTCGCAAACCGTTTCAGTGTACACATCATTATCCTTATGGCCAACCTTGTTGCATTCAACTATGACAGGTTTGTTGCACCTGCTCTCATAATGGTTGCACAGATCTGTATGTATGCAACCACTAAGATGATTGCCGAAATGCAGACTTGGTACAGCACATCAAAGCGAGATGAACTTGTTGCAAAGAACTACAGCACCATTGAGTTGTTCACCATACTTGGTACAGTTCAGTGGCTACTAACATACATTTTGATGCTGTGGGAAGGAGTGCGCATCGGCACTGGTCCATGGCCAGTTAACCTCGGGTCATACCATCTCGTGTGGGAGTTCTTGGATAGTTATTTGGATTATTTCAACAAGGGTTCTTACACGAGCAAAGAATTCCAACTTCCCAAAAGACTACTGTACGCACTCTGCTTTGTTCTGGATGTTGGATTGCACATGCTCTTTGTTGTCTACGGACCAGAAATGTCAACAGATGAGTTTGGAGAGGGAATTTCCCAAATGGTACAGAGCAGATTCCTGTATCTTGCAGCAATGATTGCCATGTGGATGGTGGTGTTCACACTTAGCTCCAGGTTTGGGTTGAGTCGACAGGTCAAGTTCTGTGGGTACGCCGTTCAATGTATCAATCATACTTGCATGGTGAGACTGCCTGCGTATGCCTCATCCCCACTCCTGATGACGGCAGCTTGGATTTCCGCATTAGGGAACTTCTGTTATCTACCAAAGATGTGGTCGACCACTTTTCCAAAGCCAAAAATGTTGTTTTCCATCTTTGCCATTGGACTCGTAGTTGTGAGTGTCCTCAGCAACATCTTCCATCATGAGTTACGTGCAATGCCTGCGTCTCAGCATTCCTTCACAGTAGGCTTGTGGCTAATCATTTCCGTTGTGGTTACGTTTGCACATCATTGGTGGACAGACAAGACTGCCTACTAGCCATTGCATGCCTCATGTACATTACAAATTACTTAGTATTATATGTGTAGGCATGTACATGTATATCATAGTTAGCAAGAGGCAGCTTATTTTCAGGTATGCATGATTCAAAGCAATGTTGTTAAGCATTGTACTCAGCAACTGACTATCACAATGAAAGTTTTCCATTCTCACTTGCACCTCCAGTGTCGTTGCTAAAATGCCATATTCCACTGCCGCTCTTCTTTAATTTTCTATTGATGTTCTGTCTGCCCATTGAGAGACAACTTGAACGTGGCCTTCTCAGCAATTCTCGTGTGCAGATCGGGGTGCGCCTGTAGGTGTGGTCTATGCAGGAAGTAATGTAATATTCCAAACTCTCAGTTTAGTACCGTACTCTCGCGAAAGTCCGCCCATGGGCGCTGCATCTTACTTTCTCACCAAACAGGGGGGTGGGCGCTCTTTCGAGTGTTTCCGCATTCAACCTTGAAAGAGCGCCCACCTTTGTTTACGTACACAAGTAGCGCAATAGCAGCGATCGAGCAGCAAGCGCGCGTGAGTCAAAGCCCTCCCAGCACATCTACATCGCTGGAGTCACTAGCAACATCACCGCTCACCACGTCGTCTTCGCTGCCGCCAAGCGCTGGCTGAGGTCCAGCGTGGAGGCCGCGGGGCCGTCGTCAGCACAGGCAAGCCAGGCAACACACATGGACACGGATACACAGACTAATAGAGACTTGCTGCAAGGAGGTTCTTACCTCAGATACGCTGGAACATCTCACCAATGCGCTCCATCGCCTGTTACACGAGGCACGAGGCTATAGCGCGAGGGTGGGCGCTCATTCGAGTAAACTTTGACCCTATATAGAAAATTGAGCCAAAAGTGGGGGGTGGGCGCTCTTTGCGGAGTGGGCGGACTTTCGCGCGAGAGTACGGTAGTAGTACAGGCACAGTGCATGAAGCAATTTTGACGATGACGGTGCCGTTCTTGTCCCATATTTACAGGTAGATTTTCCTGTGTGACTTGCGGGATTCACCTGTTTTCCCTGCATCAGCCATGTAGCTAGAAGCTTTGATCTTCTGTTTTGGAACTGAGGCTATAATAGCTGATGCAAGAATATTGATCCCACTAAGTCCCTTGTGGATGGATGTCACTGAGCCATTGTAGATTGGGAAATTTTCGTTTTAATTGTTTTCATAGTTGTCCTCAATAATTATGTATGATGACTTTAAAATCACAGCAACAATGAAAGTGGCTCTTTATTCCCAGGAATGCAAGCAAGTATGCCATGCATGCTGTTCCTGTATCTCCCATGTAGGTGTTCTGGTCCAGGACATGAAGCTCCCCATGTAGAGTGGAGGCAACTCTGATCGATCTTCAACACTTCATCATCTTAATTAAGCACCAGAGCAGAGCAGAGAGCTTGATACATATGTCCAACCCGTTATTCAAAGTAAGGCCTCTCATATAATTGTAGTAACCACTGGCTAAGCTATATCTATCTGTGAGCTTGCTACATCATTGATGATAGCTTGTAGTACATTCTCAAGACAGTTAATTAAGTCATGAGTCAACTGACAATGGTACTTATCATCCCACTGTTGTCTGCTTTGCATGCAGCTACATCACTATAGTTTGTATTAATACATTAGATTTTTAACGTGTGTTTATGTGTCTGTCTCTCTGTGCGTGACGGAAGTGGGATGTTCGTGGGACGGGACTAGACTAGTGACACACGACCTTTGTACTTCAATTTACTGAACCTTGAACTCCATGAAAAGTGTTCGAGAACATTGGGGCTGGGCATGGCCTGGGCTGGAATCCAGCTGGGGCTACAAGCGGAAGCATACAATCGGGGAGCAGCAGTTGAAGCGGACACAATTGGGGAGCAGCAGCTGAAGCGGACGCAATCGGGGAGCAACAGTTGAAGCGGACGCAGTCGGGGAGCAACAGTTGAAGCGGACGCAGTCGGGGGAAGCAGCTCTGCACAGTGAGCTGCGCTGTCTGGCGCCGGATTACTCACAGTAGGCGAATGAGGGGGGAAGTACATAGCTGAGCGAGGCTGGTGGACTATATACAGTTCACCACATACTGTCTGATGTCTGTATGAAGTATCTGTACTACGATACTAAAATACTTGTGTGTTGTGCCTCAGTGCAGTGTGGTATAGTACTGGCCAGGATGTGCTAATTAGCTATCATGTGCAATTTGGAAGGGTGTGAAATGAACTGATTAGGAATTAAGTACTTCAGACACAAAGGCAGTGCTTTACCCCTGCTGTGTGTGCAATTGTATTCCTGGATCTCCTTTTTCCCCCTTGATTCCAGAAGGTCCGACTGATCCCTGGAGTCCGGATGGTCACTTATGTGTACGTCACATACGACCATTGTATGTGCCAGTACTGCACATATAACGGTCATATGTATACTAGAGTAGCTCACCTGTTGTCACTGTAAACTGTCCACCAACCAGCAGCACAATCAGTCCAAGTAGCATCATCACGGCTGTATGTGGAAGGAGATAAATAAAAATGCATGCAAGTTTTGGTGGTCTGGTTGGTGCCTGAAGGGAAGATCTGAACTTCTTTACAAGTACACAGTGTCATGTAGATGGGAAGTGTATGTACACATTCTAGATTGGTTTCCTGCTTCTGAGCGGCTTCCTACTTTGCTTGTTATGTAAGTGGTGTGCTAAGTGGCTTACTAGTACTAATTAGAGACCTGTGTACAGAAGAATGTAACTGCATGGTGATAAAAAAATTTCAATGCCTATATAACTCATTGCGAAGGGAGGACCACCATTATCAGGAGGGATCAGTGGTAGTCTGCAGTGTACCTATATACCTAGGTGCTTCAGTGGATTCAGCATTCTTATGTGTCCGGATGATAGCAGTGGCTATAGGATGGAAGCTTTGTACGTTAGTGTATGACGTGGTGTATATACTCTGGAGAACGGCTGGTCCTCTTCATCTACTAGACATGTATAGTCTTATGAAACCCTGTTGGTACCATTGAAGAGTGTTTGTATCCGCCGAAAAGATCGTATCTCTGTCCTTCTATAATTTGCTGGTGTGTTATTACCCCGCATCAGGGATAGAGTGATCGGTTTGTCTGTCGGTCCATCCAAGCGGTTTGAGCAGTGAAGGCCTTGTTGAAGGCTTATAGAAGTGTCAGAATTCAGACAATACTAGCGTCTACAGACCAGAGATCCACTGGAGAGGCTGAAAAAGTTGTGTGAATGTCGACAATTAATTTATACAACTTGACCACACCCTGTTTCTAACATTACTGCCTACAACTTACAGTATCTTATTCTGCATGCATGCTGTGAAAAAGTATCGGTAGGCCATAGCTATCTCATCGTGCATGCTGTATTAAAATGCAAATGATTAGCAGTTAAAAAGTCGTGCACGGGTACGTGCTCTGCTGAGCACCTTTAGTTTTATAATTACTCCTCTTGTTGAGAAATTTATACATAAAAATAAAGCATGGTTACATAGCTAAATACGATGGTGTGTGAAAGAATGAAAAAATGTACCATATCGCAACCAGCTAAGCTATTATATTGTTGGTTCTCAGCTCAACTAGGTTTCCACAATTGCATGAAAGACAAGCATTCTTTCTTATCACACATGTCCGTAAGGCATCACAATCATGAAAATACCATAATTTAATCCATGAAATGATAAATGACAGATTTTGACAACTTCAGACAAACTTAACAGTCAAACCCCAACCCCACCCCCCATGCTCCCACCCCAACCCCATCCCCCCATGCTCACACCCCAGCCTCACCCCCCATGCCCCCACCCCTCCTCTGGTAAGCCCTCTACCATTGGCGCTCCCTCTGTTGATGCCCTTGTAGTTGACTGCGATTGCTATTCGAGAATGGTCCGCACCGTCTGGCATTATGCCCAGAGTCCATGCCGCTTGGGAATAAGTTTGACAAAGCGCTTGGCGTCTGGGAACGAGACCGCGTTGTTGCTATCTATTCTGTGACAGTAGGGCTTCAGACCACCTGGTCGAGCGTAAGTGAAGAGAGAGAGAGGGAATGTCTGAAAGAAAGAAGGCAGGGAGAAAGATGTCAGCTGTCCTATAATCTATAATCTCTGCAGGCTTATTAATGAACCCCTTAAGCATATATTATGCTTACGGAGTTCATTGAAAGAAGCCTGCAGCGATAGAGCCACCATGGTCATGCTATAGCCAGCTAGTTATGAATCTAGTCAGCATTGTGACCTGTGTAGTGTGGAAATGGGCATCGTATATTGAAAGTGTAAGTGGGCCTCTGTACACATTCAACTAAGAAGAGCAGAGACGTTCAGGGCGAGTTGGTTATGCTGTGGCAGATGTCAAGAAATGAACTATTGTGCAGTACATATCCATGGAGTATGTGCATGATTTAAAGTCTTAGGTGGTGGAATTATTGTTGAATCCCGGCCCTTGCTGCAGTGAGAAGGGTCTGAGTATATAATTTATATGCAGACTTGCTTGTCCTCGTAAAGTGTGTTTACTCATTCCCCTACAGTTGTACATGATGTTGCACTACTTCAGTGAGGTGACATCTTCAGACCAGGCGAACCTACACTCTGGGCTACAGCAGGTAAATGCTACATATGTGCGTGAATATATTGGACACGCATGAGTGTGCAGTGGCTAAGAACAGGATTGAACTATGGGCTCTCAGGTTAGCTTGCAGTTGGCACAGGAAAAACTGCCTGTAGATACGGTGTCATAGGGAATCTGGCACCCCCGAGAATTGGCACCCCCATGCCAAATTCCCTAGGGATATTGGTAATTTGGTACCCCCTCAGGGATTTTGGCACCCCCCATGCAACAGGGAATATGGCACCCTCACGCATTATTCCCTAGGGAATATGACACCCCATGCAAATTTTTCATGGTGTCAAGTAGACATACTGATGTATAGTAGTAGGCTAGAAATTATTGTTAAACTTTACTGGTTGGCACCCTCTTGTCAAGGGGGTGTCATATTCCCTAGGGAATATGGCACCCCATGCAAATTTTTCATCGGTGTCAAGTAGACATACTGATGTATTGCAAGAAATTATGTTAAACTTTACTGGTTGGCACCCTGGGTGTCATATTCCCTAGGGAATATGACACCCGTGTGAACTTTTCAAGTACTAGACAAATGGGGTGTCACATTCCCTAAGGAATATGGCACCCCATGCAAATTTCCATCAACTGATTTATTAGAAATTACTATTGAAAAATCAGTATGCAGATATTATAGTCTATTTATTACACAATGGAATAAAGTATATAAGTGTAGGACGCCATCAACAAGCTGAAACTTTGTTCGTTTCCAAATGACAACTTTCTCAACCTTCGTCGCTGTTTCGGGGTATCTTCCGCTGGCTAAATAGTCTTGCACTCATCGTAGACCTTGATCTCATCCAAACCGTCCGTCGTTCCAAGTGAATTCCATCTCCGCCATCCTCTGTTATTGTGCATTGCAAGCTTCTTTAAATACATTTTCCATGACTGACATCTTCTGATAAGGTCACTATAGGTTCAGCAATGCCTAGCTTTGATTTGCTGGTATACGTTCAGCTGTACCGTAACGGGATGCCAAATTCCCCAAGGGGTGCACCGCGGGGTGCCAAATTCCCTCAGTGTATTTTGCTTGGGGGCTCCAATTTCCCTAGGGTATTTAGCATGGGGGTGCCATAAATCGGGGGTGCCAAATTCCCCATGACAACGGGACTGGGCGGCCACCGAAAACATCCATGTCAACATTGTCTGCCCGTTGAGAGACAATTTGAACGTCCATATTTGGCCTTCTCAGCAATTCTCCGGTGTAGAGGTGTGCCCTTAGGTGTGGTCTATGCAGGAATATTCCAAAAGTGAAGTAGTCTCACTACGGACTCGATTGGGCGATCGATCAGATGGTGAGATCGTGGAGCAACTTTGACGATGACGGTGCCGTTTTTGCCCGCATTTACAGGTAGGTTTTCCTGTGCGGCATGCGGGGTTCCAATTTACTGTTTGTGCTGCATCAGCCATGTAGCGTTGATACTTCTGTTTTGGAAGTGAGGCTAAAGCTGGTGCAAGAGGATTTTAAGTTATTCGGACCTTAGTCCCTTGTGAATACCATTGAACCACGAGGTTATAGTAGATTGGAAATTTTTCATTTCTAACGCAACAATGCGTATGATGACTTTTCAATGGGTAATAACAGCAACAAAGTGGCTCTTCATTCCCAAGAATGCAAGCAAGTATGCAATGCATACTGTTCCTGTATCTCCCATGTAGGTGTTCTGGTCCAGGACATGAAGCTACCAGTGAAAGTGGAGGCAGCTCTGGATCTTTAACACCTCATCATCTTGAGCACTGGAGCAGAGCAGAGAGCTTGACGCAGGCATATATGCCCAGCCCATCCGATGATTCAAGGTATAACTATGTGTGAGCTTGCTAAGTCATTGACGTTTTGGCATTATCTATGGTTGGTAGACTGTACAGTTCGGTCTGATATCTGTATGACTTCACACATTTTAATGAAGTTTTAATCACTACAGATACTAAATTGATATTTATTCAGGGAGTATGTACCTCATGCACACGCTGTGTGTTGCGCCTCAGCACAGTGAAGTATAGTACTGGTCATGGTGTGCTATTCAGCTATCATGTGCAAATTCGAAGGGAGTGGAGCCAATGAACTGATGATAGGAAGTGCTTCAAGTCGCAAGGCAATGATGATGGACTTGTTGTCTGGGTAGGAGTCATCGCAATGATTGTTCCCATTGGAACGTAATACACAGCACATGGCGCATTGTGTCATTGGCATTGTCTGGACTAGCTGCCAGTCTTGTACTCTGCACTACAGAAAAATCCTTAATCAGTTTGCCTCACCACCCAAACGGCTGTACTAGGTAGCTACACCAGCTCTTCATGAATTGTGTTCCAGAAGTGTAGGTGCTAATTATGTTTATCAACAGTAAACTACATGTAGACAGTTTACCAATGTGATGTATTGGTGAAAGTTGGCTCTGAACAATATCACCCCCCCCCCCCCCCCCCACACACACACACACACACACACTTACTAAGTCTCCCTATCAATTATCAGCCCATCATATTATCAATGTCCTGCTGTGAAATTATTATGCATGGCTATGAATATAATTATGTCAGCAGCTGCATCTAACTATAAGAAGTTGATTGTGCTTCTTCGTGAACTCTTTGAGAAATTGCTCGGCTATGGAAGCACACTGAATACTTTGGTCAACTTTTTTTAGACTTGTTTCGGTATAACAGTAGTTAGTCTGAGTATAAGTATATAAGGGTAGTGCACAAAGATTGTAATGAAGCAAAGTGAAAAACTTTATTTTGAGAGCCGATATTGCACTGCTGCAATTGTAGAGAACCGTGGTTTGTATCTGTAGTAAAAACTGCACCATTTACGCATATTTGGCCATAATTATAGACAACAAGTTTCTTTCACCCTGAGGCCCCTTTCTAAATATTTTCCATGTCCAATATGTGTATGAGTAGATTAGTATTATATCCTCACAGCACAGCCGGGAAGTGACATAGAAAAATGTTCTCAAAAGTTCGATAGTCAATTCCATTTTCCATTCCATGCACTGTTCCAGTCCAGCAATTAGAGACACCCTTTTAGTAGTTAGCTATGCCCTTTTGACTTCTAGCTAATCAAATTCTAACAACAGTGGATTTGTCTCTTTCCTTTCTGTGTTAACCAGAACTATAAACCCCTTTTAGTTAGGCCATTTCCACTTTACAAAATACTATTATCGAATGAGCACAACTGTTATCATAAACTTTTACAAAATGCAGAACCAACTGCAACTGTTAAAGCTAAGACTCTTATAGTCATACTAAAACAACACTTAGTCTTGACCGTCATCCGAATTCCTGGAGGCTGTACGTAAATGACTACTTGCTGTCCAGGCGAACCGAGGAAAGAGTATCATCCCCCAAGGTGTCAAGGCTCTCGTACCCGTATTTGCCGAGTCCTAATGGCTTGCCTTTGTAGCAGTGATCTTGGAAACATGTCCACTTCCCTTTCTTTACGATGACTGAGGAGGCCTGGTCATTGAAACCTTTCGTTGCAAAATTTGAGCAACTGCCAGTGAGTACGAGAGTTGGGCCTTGAAAGTTTTTATCCCTGTAGAAGAAGATAGCTGGAGCAACTGGATCCTGAAAGGGGACAGTATTCTTAGCTTGCCCACAAGACATTTTGTACTCTTGACCTGTAGATTATGCATAAAAAGAAACCAATAGTTACACAACACTTATGGCAGGCAGTATATAATCCAGAGACAAAGCTCCATAGCAATGTGCTGCCGCAATAGCAAGCGGACTGTAAACGGAAGCAAACAGAGTATACCAAATCCCAGCGTAAATAGCAAATGAAATTTGAAGTACAAGCCTAAGACCCAGGCATTGATAAATGCCTATCAGTTAATGTGACTCGCTTTCATCTTCCAATTCAGGTAACTATTCAGCATGCAGTCAAAATAGCACCATATTTGTAGTGGAATACTGTGCAGTGGAACTTTGCGGATGAAAAGTTGTGCAAAAAGACACAGAAATAGCTCCGTAACACGCTCATGCTTCTAATTCGCAGACCTCCTGTGTGGTGATCTGGGTTACCGCAAATCTGCAAAAGTTTCTCCAACAAAATCTGCTTTCGTGAAAGTTTTCTCCAGCAAAAGAAACTCTCTGTATACTGTGAGATACTCATACTACTCATGCTTTTAGGCGTCTAACTGACGATTGGAACGAATGATTATAGTCCTCGCACTTAAACTGGTAGTGGCGTCTAATCACTCCAATAAACTAGAATTGTGATAATAGAAAGTATGTTTACTTTGCTCAACGTGTGAAGAAACTTGAAACAGCAGCTTGATTGCAGCGGCGGCAAATCTGCATGGTAGAAAATGGAGCAGTCAACATAAACACACACATAATATATAGCCATATATATAATTATGGCACTCTAAATTGGAGCTATATAAGGCTCTGTAGCATTACCTTTCAGCCAGAAAGTGACACTGGTCTTTCAGTTCAGCCTCTTATAAGCCAGTTCTACTAGGATCCAATGATGTCATTTAAGAAGCCATACAAATTTGGCATTTGTTAGGCCTTTTATGTGGCAAAGGAACCTCAAAAAACTTCCTAGCACAATTTCGTGGTTCAGGCACTGTAAGGGTCTTCCTATTCACCAGTTGTACTCATGGCAGCTACCGGTAGCTGAGGAGCTTGTAACTTCCTAGCTAGTAAACATTGTGGTTCAGGCTCTATAAGAGTCTCCCTATTCACCAGTTGTACTCATGGCAGCTACCGGAAGCTGAGGAGCTTGTAACTTCCCAGATTGTGGTTCAGGCACTATAAGGGCCGGTCTCCCTATTCACCAGTTGTAGTCATGACTGCTATCAGCCACTGAGGAGCTAGTAACTTGTAAGCATTGTGGTTCAATCAGGCACTATAAGAGTGTCCCTATTCACCAGTTGTACTCATGGCAGCTACCGGTAGCTGAGGAGATAGTAACTTCCTAGCTAGTAAGCATTGTGGTTGATGTGTTTATGGGTTTCTCTCTTCACCAGATGTAGCTACTCATGGCAGGTACCGGTAGCTGAGGATCTAGTAGCTAACTTCCTTGCTAGCAAACACTGCGGTGTGAGTCATGCACGTACTAGCTACAGTGGTCTCCCTATTCACCATGCATCTGTACTCTGGCAGGTTCATGCACCTACTAGCTACAGTGGTCTCCCTATTCACCATGCATCTGTACTCATGGCAGGTTCATGCACGTACTAGCTACAGTGGTCTCCCTATTCACCATGCATCTGTACTCATGGCAGGTTCATGCACGTACTAGCTACAGTGGTCTCCCTATTCACCATGCATCTGTACTCATGGCAGGTTCATGCACGTACTAGCTACAGTGGTCTCCCTATTCACCATGCATCTGTACTCTGGCAGGTTCATGCACGTACTAGCTACAGTGGTCTCCCTATTCACCATGCATCTGTACTCATGGCAGGTTCATGCACGTACTAGCTACAGTGGTCTCCCTATTCACCATGCATCTGTACTCTGGCAGGTTCATGCACCTACTAGCTACAGTGGTCTCCCTATTCACCATGCATCTGTACTCATGGCAGGTTCATGCACCTACTAGCTACAGTGGTCTCCCTATTCACCATGCATCTGTTCTCTGGCAGGTTCATGCACCTACTAGCTACAGTGGTCTCCCTATTCACCATGCATCTGTACTCTGGCAGGTTCATGCACCTACTAGCTACAGTGGTCTCCCTATTCACCATGCATCTGTACTCTGGCAGGTTATGCACGTACTAGCTACAGTGGTCTCCCTATTCACCATGCATCTGTACTCTGGCAGGTTCATGCACCTACTAGCTACAGTGGTCTCCCTATTCACCATGCATCTGTACTCTGGCAGGTTCATGCACCTACTAGCTACAGTGGTCTCCCTATTCACCATGCATCTGTACTCTGGCAGGTTCATGCACCTACTAGCTACAGTGGTCTCCCTATTCACCATGCATCTGTACTCTGGCAGGTTATGCACGTACTAGCTACAGTGGTCTCCCTATTCACCATGCATCTGTACTCTGGCAGGTTCATGCACCTACTAGCTACAGTGGTCTCCCTATTCACCATGCATCTGTACTCATGGCAGGTTCATGCACGTACTAGCTACAGTGGTCTCCCTATTCACCATGCATCTGTACTCATGGCAGGTTCATGCACGTACTAGCTACAGTGGTCTCCCTATTCACCATGCATCTGTACTCATGGCAGGTTCATGCACGTACTAGCTACAGTGGTCTCCCTATTCACCATGCATCTGTACTCTGGCAGGTTCATGCACGTACTAGCTACAGTGGTCTCCCTATTCACCATGCATCTGTACTCATGGCAGGTTCATGCACGTACTAGCTACAGTGGTCTCCCTATTCACCATGCATCTGTACTCTGGCAGGTTCATGCACCTACTAGCTACAGTGGTCTCCCTATTCACCATGCATCTGTACTCATGGCAGGTTCATGCACCTACTAGCTACAGTGGTCTCCCTATTCACCATGCATCTGTTCTCTGGCAGGTTCATGCACCTACTAGCTACAGTGGTCTCCCTATTCACCATGCATCTGTACTCTGGCAGGTTCATGCACCTACTAGCTACAGTGGTCTCCCTATTCACCATGCATCTGTACTCTGGCAGGTTATGCACGTACTAGCTACAGTGGTCTCCCTATTCACCATGCATCTGTACTCTGGCAGGTTCATGCACCTACTAGCTACAGTGGTCTCCCTATTCACCATGCATCTGTACTCTGGCAGGTTCATGCACCTACTAGCTACAGTGGTCTCCCTATTCACCATGCATCTGTACTCTGGCAGGTTCATGCACCTACTAGCTACAGTGGTCTCCCTATTCACCATGCATCTGTACTCTGGCAGGTTATGCACGTACTAGCTACAGTGGTCTCCCTATTCACCATGCATCTGTACTCTGGCAGGTTCATGCACCTACTAGCTACAGTGGTCTCCCTATTCACCATGCATCTGTACTCTGGCAGGTTCATGCACCTACTAGCTACAGTGGTCTCCCTATTCACCATGCATCTGTACTCATGGCAGGTTATGCACGTACTAGCTACAGTGGTCTCCCTATTCACCATGCATCTGTACTCTGGCAGGTTCATGCACCTACTAGCTACAGTGGTCTCCCTATTCACCATGCATCTGTACTCATGGCAGGTTCATGCACCTACTAGCTACAGTGGTCTCCCTATTCACCATGCATCTGTACTCTGGCAGGTTCATGCACCTACTAGCTACAGTGGTCTCCCTATTCACCATGCATCTGTACTCATGGCAGGTTCATGCACCTACTAGCTACAGTGGTCTCCCTATTCACCATGCATCTGTACTCTGGCAGGTTCATGCACCTACTAGCTACAGTGGTCTCCCTATTCACCATGCATCTGTACTCATGGCAGGTTGTGCACGTACTAGCTACAGTGGTCTCCCTATTCACCATGCATCTGTACTCATGGCAGGTTCATGCACGTACTAGCTACAGTGGTCTCCCTATTCACCATGCATCTGTACTCATGGCAGGTTATGCACGTACTAGCTACAGTGGTCTCCCTATTCACCATGCATCTGTACTCATGGCAGGTACGAGTATAGATGAGAAGCTAGTAACTTCCTGCGTTGAGATGGGAAATATAGCAACCACAACCTCCTAAACCCACCACATTGAATCTTAATGGATGTTGGAAGGGAATCATCCAGTATTTAACAACTAGCTACCATGCACTCTGCGACTTCGTTTGATTACGTACGTCATTTGATGGGTTTATTTGTCACTCTCTTGGTATTCTGCAAGATCTGTCCAACCTAGTTGCCATGACCATCTGCTAGCTCACCAGTGTGTCCCAATTGTAGCTCAGTCCAATCCATGCTGCGATTGGAGAGGACCTGATGGCAATACTGGTTATGTAAGTTGCCTTGGAGTCCTATAGTGGGTACCGTGGTAAGAGGCCTACTAGCTAATAATATTCTGGCCCGAGGTGACGCCTTCTGAACAGTACATTATGTACGTTCAGAAGGCGTCACCTCAGGCCAGAATAGTAAGGAATGGGCACTTAGCTGCATGCGGAAGAAGTGCTTGAAAGGTTGAATGAGTTTTGTGTAAGGATGAGCGATATTCAATGTTCAATTTATAGTTAGTTGAATAACTGGCACTTCTTTATATTAAACGTCATTGACTATCTATAGAAAGATGAGACAATGCAACCGTCACAATAATTATATTAAAAGTTTTGGCCATGTCTCTATGCAGTCACACAACATACCTTAAACGGAAGGGCTACAACTCACGCCTCACACCTACTTTGTTAAGAAGCCTGTGAGGGCTCACATGATGTGTATAAACCCATAGCTACTAATTAAGTAAGAACAATTACAACTGCGCACCTACTTGCATGACATCATGTTCAACCGTACACAGAACGCGGTCGTATTAAGAGTGTTGCATGCTACATCGAAAATACCGTAAGGTCGACAGTAACTAACCGATTAATCTGCATGCCGTAATATCTAAGAATCTCGATATATCACCCACCCTTTGTTCTGTGTAAGCATGGACAATAGAGCACGGAACTGTACTCTATAAAGGTCTTCCTATTCTCTATTATCCATGGTCCCAACCCAGTGGCCAACCCAGTGGCCAACCCAGTGGCCAGTCCAGTACTGACACGAGCCTATTATCAGTGCCACAAAAAATGAGCAAAGGAGGCTAAATATAGGTACTGTCCAATCATTATCCTCACTGGATTGGTCTAGTCATTCTAGACAATGTTGACACAGGTGTGCTTCATCACTTCTCACTGCATGCCTGAGTTTATCACCAACAACACCATTCCAGGCTAAAGTTGCTATAGGGGCATCATAAATAGAAAGGATCCTTCGCTATGTAAATTGAGTTAAGTGCATGCAAGCATTCCTGCATGGAGTTAGAGTTTCACTATCATGTTATTCATAGGTATTGCTTGGCTGCTTTATGAATATGCGAAGAAAACTCCATCATCACTTTTGGGGAGCATAAATGCTCATTCACAGTTCAGCATTTCCTTGCATGCTCAAGCATTCATAAGTGACTGAAACCACATCCCATTCAAATTATCAGCCCATCATATTATCAATGTCCTGGCTATGAAATTATTAGTATGGCTATGAATATAAACTTCCTAGAGCTAGAAATTTCCTACGTAGCTAGCAAACAGTGTGGTTCAGGCACGATCTGGAGCTTATGAGCGTCATGAAGGAGCGTCCTTGTTAGGGTTCCGTCTGTTGACAAGCTCCTCAGCTACTGGTAGCTACCTGACATGAGTACAGCTGGCGAATAGGGAGACCCTTATAGTGCCTCAACCACAATGTGTGCTAGGAAGTTACTAGCTATTCAGCTACCAGTAGCTTAGAACTGGTGATTAGGGAGACTCCTGTAGTGCCAGAACCACAATGTTAACTAGCTAGGAAGTTACCAGCTCCTCAGCTTCCGGTAGCTGCCATGAGTAGCTACAACTGGTGAATAGGGAGACCCTTACAGTGCCTGAACCACAATGTTTATTTGGTGTTGTGTAGCGTGGGAGATTGCTATGGTTTGTTTTTCATACGTAATACGAGCCCTCGCAGGTTTGTAAAAAAGTAGGTGCAACTTGTAGCCCTTCCCTATTAGGCGCATTGTGCGTCTGCTAACTAGTAACTTCCTACGTAGCTAGCAAAGAGTGTGGTTCAGGCACAATCTGGAGCTTATGAGCACCACGAAGGAGCGTACTTGTTGTTGACAAGCTAGCAGTCGCACAATTACGGAAGGGCTACGTACAACTCGCACCTACTTTGTTACGAACCGGCGAGGGCTCGTATTACGTATGAAAAACAAACCACAGCAATCTCCCACGCTACACAACACCAATAAACATTGTGGTTCAGGCACTCTAAGGGTCTCCCTGTTCACCAGTTGTGCGCATGACAGCTACCGGTAGCTGAGGAGCTAGTAACTTCCTTGCTAGTAAACATTGTGGTTCAGGCACTATAAGCATCTCCCTATTCAGTGCACCAGTATTACTCATGGCAGCTACCGGTAGCTGAGGAGCTACTACTATGTTGCTGGTTCAAGCATTATAGAGGTCTCCCTATTCAACAGTTTTACTCGTAATTATGGCAGGTCTAGTAAACCTTGTGGTTCAGGCACTATAAGGGTTACTCTCTCTATTCACCTGTTGTACGCATGATCCATGCATACGTAGACGAGGAGCTATCTTTGTATTGTTTTGACTGAGTATATTGTGGCATCACTAACTGCAAGGATTAGCCATAGTCCTTTATTCTCCAGTCTGCTTGTTCATGGAGCTGTTGAGATGTTGAGATGGGCAATAAAGCAACCTGAGAATTGAAAACTATTACACAACCTTCTCAACCACTTTGCAACTCCATTTGTTTACTTTCGTCATTTGATGGGTTAAATTCTTACCCTCTTGGGGGTACTGTAAGATTCATTAATTGGTATGATCACCCCTACTAGCTCACCATTGTGGCCCAATTGCAGCTCTTATAGCCTCTATTGGAGAGGACCTAAAGGCAACTAGAGGCAAAAAAATTTCTCCCAAAGATTGAAATGGACTTAGTGATGGTCTGTCACATTCGTAGTTATTCAACCTCTTGAAAAAGCTAAAAAACAAGGAGAAATGCCATTAACCAGGCTCAGTCCCATCCCATTTAAAAATGTAGAATTTAGGGATGGGATGGGACTGTGGCTGGTCGTACAGGGGTGGTCATGACCATGATAATGCCCACTCATTTCGGGGAATGCAATTGTCACAGCACTCGTCTAACCACCACCCATCTAGATTGAGACAAATTTCAGTGCAGAAATGGATCGAGGCAATGCAAGGTGAGAGGACTATTTTCTCATGCAATGAAATGGCTCCAGCCAAGGCCAAGACCAGACACGACCAACACAGGCCTTGCTGCAGCACTTTGAAGGGAGGACCATTGTTGGAGCCATGTCAAAATGGTTTAACCCTTCTCCTGATTGGAGAACTAACTAAATACAGGTTTCAGTGTAATACTGTATGAAGTATTAAGGCATGCTTCTTGCATGTGTGTGTGACTCCACCGGTAGCAGGGGGTGGGGTTTGTGGCTTGTGTTATCTAAAGAGCTATACCTTTTAGAGTCATAGCTAGTTGTGTACTGGCATGGGTGAGTGATCTTTGTTATGTAGCAGACAAGAGAGTGCAGTTTGTATAATGTGTATTTCTCTGTGCTTCTGTACAGCCTATACATTCCATGGTTTAGTCCTTGGCGAATTATGCCAGCAAAACTTTGTATAATACATGCAGCACAGGAGTATAATACAGTGCTTTTAGCAAGCATAATACTACAGTTTGCTGAAAGTACTGTCTATTCACCTCATTGGCATCTTTCATAATTATATCCAGTGTGCTTAGAAGGGTTGGTTCAGGTGAAGTTTCAGCCAATGTAACTGTACTAACTGACTCAGGTTCATTGCTTTCAACAGCTATATTCAATTTAGCTACAACACATATTGGACATTGGGTCAAAGTTTAAGTCCCATTATGTGAGCATTGTATACAGTTGTGTAATAATTGCATTTTCAGGAATTGAACAGTACAGGAAACTTTAGGCACAATTCACTAAGGGAGTGCCAAACTTAACTTTTTCTGCATATAAACAAGGTTTCCTTAAGCTCCTAGTGAAGGTTTACCTACCAATGTCATTTCCGCTGTGGGTAATTTCATGAGAATGTACCTGCAATTGCACTCATGTATTGCATGGCATGTGATTGACGAGTGCAAAGTGTAAATGTATTGCATTGAGCAGCGAGAAGCTGACATACAGGGAATTTCTCTCTCAATTGTCCATATGTAATGATATGGGTGGGGTTGAGCTGACACTGACAGATTGTTCAGTTTACTTAGTGTAGCTAGTAGCAGCGATTCCCTCCGTGTGTAGGTCGTCTCGTGCCTTGTTTCAGAGTGTTACTGTGCACATAGCTATTATCAAGCTGCACAAACGTAATGAGGCACGACTGCTTCTATCAAACTGCAAGATATAGGACTTAGTCACCTGGCCTCATTCGGAGCTTCCCGCCCCTACAGTGAAAGCTCAGAACTGCTGCACGCTGACCGCGACACAGATGATCCCATCTATGAACTATGACTAGCTGTACAGGATGCTCATGTGCGTTACTGCTACTCCATTCCATTTCATTTCGTTTCGTTTTGTTTCGTTTCACATTCCATAGATTCGGGTATGCCTTTCAGTATGGCATATTTCACTTTAGTAACTAAAACTAAAACTAAAATGAGGACTTTCTCAGCCTGTTATTTAAAACTAAACTAATATTTAAATCACCCAAAAATGGTGGTTACTAAAACTAAAAAGTCGTTACCAACCCTTTTGAGATTTAGTAATTAAAACTAAAACTAAACTCCTTAGTATCCTCTGGAACTAGTGATTGGTTCCTTACAAAACTTGGGGGACTGATGTTATCTAAACTGGAGAAGGTGGATCAGTGTTCTGTCAGGACTGACCAATGAACTAGCTATCCAGTTACGTTTCATGTTGAACCACATAAGCTGGACAACTCAAGTGGTTTGTTAGCGTGGTACCCTATCTGTATAACCACAGTGGTAAGCTATGGTGCCATACATCGGACTGACAGCACTGCTCTTTATCAGCAGCACCATTGTAGATTGATGGAACTAAAAGAATTTAGTTTAAACATACAAGCGACAAGATTAACCAGTACTAGACCGAGTCAACAGCCGGTGTAGGAAGTAAGAAGCCAACCATAGCAAATGTATCTGCTGTTGACTTAATTGTTCCGTATGGCAATGGGCATGGATATTCCAATACTGATTTTTGTCTTATTTCTATTATGAAGACCAATTGCTGCTAACAGCTACATGCAGGTCTACAAAGTCTGGCATTTTAGCTACTTCAAGTATTCATTGTTTACACAGTCTGTAACATGCACCAGCTAGTGTTGAATTTGTTTGGTGCACATTGCACAAGCCAGCTCTCTCCGCATCTCCAACACTTCCGGATACAGATTCAGGGTTCTGATGGATGCATTCATACATTATGCAGTAGTGTGTGTAGCGACCAGCCATCAGGTAGCCATTGTACTCTCGGGTCTAGGAGGAGGGGCTGGTGGTCCTTGCTGGTATCATGAGCACTGTTTCCCTTGTTGAGACATAGCACACCGCACACGGAACATTGTGGGTGTGAATGGACATGAGTGGACCGTCATCATGCACTCTCCTGGTTATATATAGTCACGATTTGACTGGTGGCCTGATGTGTATTGCAAATGGCTTGGATTATTGGCTATTGATCATGTATGTTGTAACCGATGAGAGCAGAAGTGCAACCATGCATGTCTTAGCACCGATTTTTGGGGTTTGCATTGTACTTAATATCAGTGCAAAGTTGCAACCAGAAGGATGAGAACTGGGTAGGCCTGAGGATTCATTTAATAGAGTAACTGCCATAGCTAGTAGTGTTTAGGTCTTGTGGTCCGGGAGATGGTTGTAACGGAATTCCAGAGCAGCGATGGAAAAGTTTCCGAACCATGGCATCAATTTTAAATTCATGCCGTATTATTTGGGTCTCCGTATTAACCAGTTGGACTCATTGCAGGTGGTAACTTCCTAGCTAGTAAACATTATGGTTCTGGCACTATAAGTAACTTCCTAGCTAGTAAGCATTGCGGTTCAAGCTCTATAAGGGTCTCCATATTCACCAGCTGTACTCATGGCTGCTACTGGTAACTGAGGAGCTAGTAACTTCCTAGCTATAGTAAGCATTGTGGTTCAAGCTCTATAAGGGACTCCCTATTCACCAGCTGTACTCATGGCAGCCACTGGTAGCTGAGGAGCTAGTAACTTCCTAGCTAGTAAACACTGTGGTTTAGGCTCTATAAGGGACTCCCTATTCACCAGCTGTACTCATGGCTGCTACTGGTAGCTGAGGAGCTAGTAACTTCCTAGCTAGTAAACATTGCGGTTCAAGCTCTATAAGGGACTCCCTATTCACCAGCTGTACTCATGGCAGCCACTGGTAGCTGAGGAGCTAGTAACTTCCTAGCTAGTAAACATTGCGGTTCAAGCTCTATAAGGGACTCCCTATTCACCAGCTGTACTCATGGGCTGCTACTGGTAGCTGAGGAGCTACTAGCTATAGCATATATATAGTAAACATTGTGGTTCAGGCTCTATAAGGGTCTTCCCACACTAGCATACACACTACTTACGTGATGTCACATGCAACCATACACGTACACAGAACATGAGCGTGAGCAATTCCAATCCATATAATGAGTGTTGGGTGCTGCTACCCTGCACCTGATGGTTATGCTAGTTGGACGCTCCTTCCTGTTATTGGCTCCTGGCACTATAAGGGTCTCCCTACTCACTAGTTGTACCCATAGTCCGTGGTACGCAGTTGAGGAGATAACTTTGTATGGTTTTGAATGAGTATATTATGGCATCACTTGGATTGTGCCATAGTCCTTCATTCTCCAGTCTGCTTGTTCATGGAGCTGTTGAGCTGTTGAGATGGGCAGTAAAGCAACCTGAGAATTGAAAGCTATTACATAACCTCCTAATCTACCAAATTGAATGAAATGCAAATGTTGGAAAGGAAGCATGCTGTCTTTAACAACTCTATTTGATTACGTACTATGTCCTTTGGTGGGTTTATTTCTCACTCTCTTGGTATACGGTAAGATCCGTCCACCTTCATTGCCATGGCCATCCCTGTTAGCTTACCATTGTGTCCCAGCTGTAAATCCAGGACTTGATTGGAAGGTAATGTTGGGGTCCTGTGGTGGATTACAGTGCTAAGAGACTATACTAGTGCTCAGATAATGTCAGATTTAAATCCCTCCCCCCTTCCTCCTATACTCATGCACTGAGACAATTTGGTAGACTACATGCAGTGGTATACATGTGAAATTTGTGTGGTGTAACTGAAGCTCGAGGAGGCGATTTTTGAATGTAGCTACAATAATATTTCCAGTTCTCGTCAGCCACCAAACTTCACACCTGTGCCCATGCAGGGGTGGTCGTGACCATGATAATGCCCACCCATTTGTGGGAATGCAATTGTCACGGCTCTCGTCTAACCACTGCCTATCTAGATTGAGACAATTTCAGTGCAGAAATGGAGGCAATTTGAGGCGAGAGGACTGTTTTCGCAGCCCATTCATGCAATGGTGGAGAGAAATGGCCCCAACCAAAGGCTTTTCAAGGCCAAGACCAGGCACCACCAAAATGGGGCCACTACGAAGGTTGTACCATTGTAGAGTAGAATCCATGTCAACATGGTTTAACCCTTCTCTTGATTGGAGAACCAAATACAGGTTTCAGTATAAAGTATTAAGGTATGCTTCGTGGATCTGCCTGCATGTGTGTGTGACCCCACCCAGTTGGATACCAGGGGGCGGGATTGTGGTTTGTGTTATCTTAAGAGCTACCTTTTTGAGTCATAGTTGTGTAGCTACTTGGAGAGTGCATCATGTTTGTTGTGTAGCAGACGTGAAAGTGCAGTTTGTATAATATGTATTTCTCTTAGCCCCGTTCCCAGGCGCTCTTGGTATTACCAAGAGCGCCTTGGAACGAGGCTAGTATTTCTCTGTGCTTCCTCTCTTCGTACAGCTATACATTCCATGGTTTAGGCGAATTATGCCAGCATAATATAATTTTGGGCATAATATGTGAATGGATCAAGTAAAAATGGAACCTTAGGCACAGTCAAATGTGGGGAATTGTCCAAATTTCTTAAAAAATGGATTAAAACTTGTGCATCCCCTTCGAAGAAATGCCTGAAAATTGGAGAAACTCAATTCTTGGAAATATTCTGAAACATATTTAGAACCAATTCCCATTTCAGGGGGGTGCAAAGTGGGATGTGTGCCTAAGGTTCCATGATCCGTTCACATATAATACATGCAGCACATGAGCATAATACAGTGCTCTTAGCAAGCATAATACTACAGTTTGCTGAAAGTACTGTCTGTTCACCTCATTGGCACCATTCATATATCCAGTGTGCTTAGGAGGGTTGGTCCAGGTGAGGTTTCAGCTTCTGTAACTGTACTCAGGTTCATTACTTTCAACAGGTAGCTACATGTACCTCCTTTTAGTTAGGCCATTTCCATTTTAAAACTGTTATTGAATGAGCTGTAACCAAACGTACTAAATCATTTACAAAATGAAGAAACAATTACAACTACAACTATTTTGGTCATACTGAAACAGCTCTAAACCATCATCTGAATTCCTGAGGCTGTAAATGACTAGTTGCTGTCCAAGTGAACAGAGGAAAGAACATCATCCCCCAAGGTGTCAAGGTTTGCGTAGGAACCTGGCCCGAGTGTTATCTGCCTGCCTAGGCCCTCGTCCTCGATATGTTGGGAGAGTGTCCACCTCCCTTTCATTACGATGATTGAGGAGGCCTTGTCATTGAAGCCAATATCCACCATATTTGAGCAACTTTGAGTGAGTGTGAGAGTTGGGCCTTGAAAGTTGTAATCGCTGTAGATGAAGGCAACTGGAGCAACTGGTTCGTGAACGGACACAGACATTTCGGGATCCTGAACGGGCACAGACATTTGACCTGTAGATTGTGCATTAGAAGAAACCAATAGATACACGACACTTATGGCAGGCAGTATATAATTCATTTTTGAGGTGCACACTACCACTAGATTCTGGTTGTTACGCTAATGATATAATATATGTTGGGTGAAGCCACATCCAGCCAGCCAGTGAGAACCGAACAGAGTGTCAAGTTCAATAGCATAAAATAACAAACGGAGTATAGAGACAAAGCTCCATAGCAATGCTGGTGCAAATGGTACCACAGTAATATGAAACGGACGGTTATATTATAGTAAAAGAAATTAGAAAGCGAACAGAGTATACCAAGTCCCAGCGTAAAAAGGAAATGAAATTTGAAGTGAAAGCCTAAGGCCCATGCATGCATTGATCAATGCCTACGTCTCAAGATTTGCAATTCTCAAACATGCAGTCAAATTTTTGTAGTGGCATACAGTCGGTGTCCAGGTGAACCGAGGAAAGAACAGCATCCCGCAATGTGTCAAGGCTTGCGTAAGAGCCTGGCCCGAGTGTTATCTGCCTGCCTTTGCCGTTAGCATGTTGGTGAAGTGTCCACCTCCCTTTCTTTACGATGATTGAGGAAGCCTTGTCATTGAAACCAATATTCACCAAATTTGAGCAACTTCCAGTGAGTGTGAGAGTTGGGCCTTGAAAATTATAACCCCTGTAGATGAAGGCAACTGGAGCAACTGGATCCTGAACGGGCACACCAGACATTTTGTACTCTTGACCTGTAGATTATGCATTAGAAGAAACCAATATAGTTATACACAACACTTATGGCAGGCAGTATAAGATATTTCAACTTCCAAACTCTGCATGTGTATGACTGAAACCCTCCCCTCATTCAAGTGCTGCATATGTTCTCTAAACTGGTGAATGTCAAGTCTATTTTCTCATGTACCTGTACACTATTAAGTATGCCTGTCTGGTTTGCTTTTGTGTACATATTTAGTCTGGGTACAATATGTTAGCAACTATTGCTATTTTTGTGTCCTTGCCTCACCTGCAAAATTATTATAAATGAAAACGGACTGTCAATAATAAATATTATTTTCATATAATTATAGTAAGAGCAATTTAGAAACCAAACAGAGTTTATACCAAATCCCAGCATAAAAACCAAATGAAATTTGAAGTAAAAGCCTAAATGCATTGATCAATGCTTACATATCGCAATTCTCAAGCATGTAGCTAGTCAAATTTATGTGATGGCATAGCCTGCAACCGGAACTTTTGCGGAAGAACCCTCAGACCTCCGGTGTGCTGGTCTGCACAAATCCGCAAAAGTTTTCTCCGATGCAATCTGCTTTCGCGAAAGTTTTCTCCAGCAAAAGAAACTCTCTGTATGGAATATAACTAGAGCAACTTACGCTCCGAGGCATCTGAGCTAGTCATACTTCTGAACTGCTCATGCTTTTGGGCGTCTAACTGACGATTGGAACGAATCATTATAGTCCTCACACTTAAACTGGTAGTGGCGTCTAATCACTCCAATAGACTAGAATTGTGATAATAGAAAGTAGCTATGCTTACTTTGCTCAGCGTGTGAAGAAACTTGAAACAGTAGCTTGATTGCAGCGGCGGCAAATCTGTATGGTAGAAAATGGAGCAGTCAACATCAACACACACTTATATAGCCATCCATATAATTATAACACTCTAAAATGCAGCTAAGGCTCTGCAGCCTCACCTTTCAGCCAGAAAGTGACACTGGTCTTTCAGTTCGGTCTCTTATAAGCCAATTCCACCGATGATGTCATTTAAGAAGCCATAACTTTGTTACGCCTGATATTTAGTTTATGTGGCAGAGGAACATAGTACCTTCCTAGCACATGTGGTTCAGGCACTATAAGGGTCTCCCGGGCCTATTCACCAGTTGTACTTATGCCAGCTACAGGCAGCTGAGGAGCTAGTAACTTCCTAGCTAGTAAACATTGTGGTTCAGGCTCTGTAAGGGTCTTCCCACACTAGCATACACGCTACTTACGTGATGTCACGTGCAACCATACACGTACACAGAACATGAGCATGAGCAATTCAAATCCATATAATGTGTGTTGTGTGCTGCTACCCTGCACCTGATGGTTATGCTAGTTGGACGCTCCTTCCTGTTATGGGCTCCTGGCACTATAAGGGTCTCCCTACTCACTAGTTGTACCCATAGTCCGTGGTACGCAGTTGAGGAGCTAACTTGTATGGTTTTGACTGAGTATATTATGGCATCACTTGGATTGTGCCATAGTCCTTCATTCTCCAGTCTGCTTGTTCATGGAGCTGTTGAGCTATTGAGATGGGCAGTAAAACAACCTGAGAATTGAAAGCTATTACACAACCTCCTAATCTACCAAATTGAATATAATGCAAATGTAGGAAAGGAAGCATGCTGTCTTTAACAACTCTATTTGATTACGTACTACGTCCTTTGGTGGGTTTATTTCTCACTCTCTTGGTATACGGTAAGATACGTCCACCTTAATTGCCTTGGCCATCCCTGCTAGCTTACCATTGGGCCATTGTGTCCCAGCTGTAAATCCAGGACTTGATTGGAAGGTAATGATGGGGTCCTATGGTGGATTACAGTGCTAAGAGGCTATACTAGTGCTCAGAAGACGTCAGATTTAAATCCCTCCCCCCTTCCTCCTATACTCATGCACTGAGACAATTTGGTAGACTACATGCAGTGGTATACATGTGAAATTTGTGTGGTGTAACTGAAGCTCGAGGAGGCGATTTTTGAATGTAGCTACAATAATATTTCCAGTTCTCGTCAGCCACCAAACTTCACACCTGTGCCCATGCAGGGGTGGTCGTGACCATGATAATGCCCACCCATTTGTGGGAATGCAATTGTCATGGCACTTGTTTAACCACTGCCTATCTAGATTGAGACAATTTCAGTGCAGAAATGGAGGCAATTTGAGGCGAGAGGACTGTTTTTGCAGCCCATTCATGCAATGGAGAAGAGAAATGGCTCCAACCAAAGGCTTTTCAAGGCCAAGACCAGGCACCACCAAAATGGGGCCAATACGAAGGGAGTACCATTGTAGAATCCATGTCAACATGGTTTAGGACCAAATACAGAGGTTTCAGTGCAATGTATTAAGGTATGCTTTGTGGATCTGCCTGCATGTGTGTGTGACCCCACCCAGTTGGATACCAGGGGGCGGGGTTGTGGTTTGTGTTATCTTAAGAGATACCTTTTGAGTCATAGTTGTGTAGCTACTTGGGAGAGTGCATGATGTTTGTTGTGTAGCAGACTGAAAGTGCAGTTTGTATAATGTGTATTTCTCTGTGCTTCCTCTCTTCTGTACAGCTATACATTCCATGGTTTAGGCGAATTATGCCAGGATAATATAATTCTGGGCATAATTATAATACATGCAGCACATGAGCATAATACAGTGCTCCTAGCAAGCATAATACTGTTCACCTCATTGGCACCATTCAGATATCCAGTGTGCTTAGAAGGGTTGGTCCAGGTGAAGTTTCAGCTTCTGTAACTGTACTCAGGTTCGTTTCTTTCAACAGGTAGCTACCCCCTTTTAGTTAGGCCATTTCCATTTTAAGGTAGGAAGCATGGCATCGGCGATACCGCGTAATTTTGCTCATGAATGATTAATGAGATGACGTCACTCGCATACGGTTGTATAGAGTTATTAATCTGTTTACGTTTTCCCATGGCGGCAACCGGAATAAACAAAGGGGGCTTCTCTCTTTGATGCGGCTAGCGGCCCTTTCAAGTTTCAATTCGGTACTCTGATGTGGCCGTGCGGAACTTTGAAGATTTGTTTAAACCGTTTTGTTTTTTTTCTTTTGTTTTTTTAAGTAAGGAGCTATTCTGGCTTGGTCGAATGAGCAGAATGTTTGTTGGGCTGCTGAAGTGGCCAAAGAACAGCCTGGAAAGTGAACAGCCTCTGACAGCTCCCTGGCCAAGGTACTCTAGAGAGTTGACCTTTCGGCATTACAGGCCCCGCCCATTTTCGTGTTAGGGCGAATTTGGCTGGTTTGGTAGCTGGACTGGGCTGGTGAGAGGGAGTAGATGTGTGGCCAAAACTCTGTAACCGAGAGGTGAACGTGGAAAAGCATCCCTAGTTTTGCAGGGGGTAGGTTGACCTTATGGAAACTGGCCTTGGCTTTGGTCGGTTTTAGTTGGTGTGTGTGGAATTTTTTTTTGAAAGCCTAGGGTAGCCAAACCTCTGTTTTTGAGGGCGGCAGTGAGTTTTGGGCTGTAGCCTGCAACTGAGGAGAGCAGATGGTAAATCCATCCGTAGTTTTTTGGGCCTGTTTAGTGTGTGTATTGATGATGGGGTCAGAGTGTGTGTGGGGCCTTGGAGAGGGTCCAAATTTTCAGTTTCGTAGAGGGCCTTAAAATTGAGTTTTAGGGCATTTTCAAGCAGAGGGAGCAGTTTGATGCAAAGTTATTGCTGAAACTTGTGTACGCTTTGATGCTGCCCATTTATCCATCAACTTGGTTTTGGAGATCGCGGTACCCATGCTTCCTACCTTAAAACCATTATTGAATGAGCTGTAACCAAACGTACTAAATCATTTTACAAAATGAAGAAACAATTACAACTACATGTATTCACAACTATTTTGGTCATCCTAAAACAGCTCTAAACCATCATCTGAATTCCTGAGGCTGGGAATGACTAGTTGCAGTCCAGGTGAACAGAGGAAAGAACATCATTCCCCAAGGTGTCAAGGCTTTTGTAACAGCCAGGCCCGAGTGTTATCTGCCTGCCTAGGCCCTCGTCCTCGATATGTTGGGAGAGTGTCCACCTCCCTTTCTTTACGATGACTGAGGAGGCCTTGTCGTTGAAGCCAATTTTCACCATATTTGAGCAAGTTTCAGTGAGTACGAGAGTGGGGCCTCTAAATTCATAATCCCTGTAGATGAAGATAACTGGAGCAACTGGATCCTGAATGAAGACAGTATTCTTAGCTTGCCCACAAGACATTTTGTACTCTTGACCTGTAGATTATGCATAAAAAGAAACCAATAGTAACACAACACTTATGGCAGGCAGTATATATAGTCCATTTTTGAAGTGCACACTATACTGATTACATTCTGTTTGCTAAAGCAGTACTCAACCACCTAACGAATAGAGTGTACGCTGATGATATAATAATATAATGTTGTGTGAATCCACATCCAGCCAGCCAATGAGAACCAAACAGAGTGTCAAGTTCAATAGCAAATGGAGTATAGAGACAAAGCTCCATAGCAATGTGCTGCCGCAAATGGTTCCATGGTAATAGCAAACGGACTGTAAACGAACTGTAAATTTCCATGGTAAAAGCAAAGTAGAAAGCAAACAGAGTATACCAAATCCCAGCGTAAAGAGCAAATGAAATCTGAAGAACAAGCCTAAGACACATCAATGCCTATCAGTTGATGTGACTCGCTAACATCTTTGATCTGGTAACTATCCAGCATGCAGTCAAAATAGCACCATATTTGTAGTGGAATACTGTGCAGTGGAACTTTTGCAGATGAAAAGTTGTGTGAAAGACACAGATATACATCAGAAATTGGCATCTAGTGACTGGCAACTACCAAATAAGCTACTAGCTGAACATGGTGTGACGGCTACTGTTCACTATGTACTCCACCGCGTAGCTCTGTAACACGCTCATGCTTCTAATTCTCTGACCTCCATAGTGTGGCGATCTGGGTTACCACAAATCCACAAATGTTTTCTCCAACAAAATATGCTTTCGCAAAAGTTTTCTCCAGCAAAAGAAACTCTCTGTGTTGAATATAACTAGAGCAACTTATGCTCCGAGGCATCTGAGCTACTCATACTTCTGACCTGCTCATGCTTTTGGGCATCTAACTGACGATTGGAACGAATCATTATAGTCCTCACACTTAAACTGCTAGTGGCGTCTAATCACTCCAATAGACCAGAAATGTGATAATAGCTTACTTTGATCAATGTGTGAAAAAACTTGGAACAGTAGCTTGAATGCAGCGTCTGCCAATCTGGATGGTAGAAAACGAAGCAGTCAACATAAACACACACATTGTAGCCATCCATTTAAATATAGCACTCTACATTGCAGCTAAGACACTGCAGCCTCACCTTTCAGCCAGAAAGTGACACTGGTCTTTCAGTTCGGCCTCTTATAAGCCAATTCCACTGATGAAGTCATTTAAGAAGCCATACATTTGTTAGGCCTGATATTTTGCTTATGTGGCAGAGGAACCTAGTGACTTCCTAGCACACATTGTGGTTCAGGCACTATAAGGGTCTCCCGGGCCTATTCACCAATTGTACTTATGCCAGCTACAGGCAGCTGAGGAGCTAGTAACTTCCTAGCTAGTAAACATTGTGGTTCAGGCACTATAATGGTCTCCCTAATCACCAGTTATAGCTACTCATGGCAGCAACCAGTAGCTGATCGAGGAGCTGGTAACTACCTAGCTAGTAAACATTCTGGTTCAGGCTCTATAAACATCTCCCTATTCACCATTTGTAGCTACTCATGACAGCAACCGGTAGCTGAGGAGCTGGTAACTTCCTAGCCGGCTAATGAACATTGTGGTTCTGGCACTATAAGGGTCTCCCTATTCACCAGCTCTAAGCTACTGGTAGCTGAAGAGCTAACTTCCTAACACACATTGTGGTTCAGGCACTATAAGGGTCTCCCTATTCACCAGTTGTACCCATGTCAGGTACCAATAGCTGAGGAACGAGAAATTTCCTACGTAGCTAGCATACAGTGTGGTTCAGGCACAATCTGGAGCTTATGAGTGTCACGAAGGAGCGTACTTGTTAGGGTTCCGTCTATTGACAAGCTCCTCAGCTACCTGACATGAGTACAGCTGGCGAATAGGGAGACCCTTATAGTGCCTCAACCACAATGTGTGCTAGGAAGTTACTAGCTATTCAGCTACCAGTAGCTTAGAACTGGTGATTAGGGAGACTCCTATTGTGCCGGAACCCCAATGTTCACTAGGTAGGAAGTTACCAACTCCTCAGCTACCTGTATATAGCTGCCATGAGTACAACTGGTGAATAGGGAGACCCTTACAGTGCCTGAACCACAATGTTTATTTGGTGTTGTGTAGCATGGGAGATTGCTGTGGTTTGTTCAGGCACTATAAGGGTCACTCTCTCTATTCACAAGTTGTACGCATGATCCATGCATACATGTACGTAGCCGAGGAGCTATCTTTGTATTGTTTTGACTGAGTATATTGTCGCATCACTAACTGCAAGGATTAGCCATAGTCCTTTATTCTCCAGTCTGCTTGTTGTTGAGCTGTTGAGATGTTGAGATGGGCAATAAAGCAACCTGAGAATTGAAAACTATTACACAACCTTCTCAACCACTCTGCAACTCCATTTGTTTACTTTCGCCAATTGATGGGTTAAATTCTTACCCTTACTGTAAGATCAATTAATTGGCATGATCACCCCTACTAGCTCACCATTGTGTCCCAATTGCAGCTCTTATAGCCTTTATTGCATGGAGAGGACTTAAAGGCAACTAGAGGCAAAAAAATTTCTCCCAAAAATTGAAATGGATGGTCTTTCACATTCGGAGTTATTCAACCTCTTTAAAAGGCTAAGAAACCAGGAGAAATGCCATTAACCGGGCTCAGTCCCATCCCATTGAAAAATGTAGAATTTAGGGATGGGATGGGACTGAGGCTGGTCGTACAGGGGGTGGTCATGACCATGATAATGCCCACTCATTTCGGGGAATGCAATTGTCACAGCACTCGTCTAACCACCACCCATCTAGATTGAGACAAATTTCAGTGCAGAAATGGATGGAGGCAATACAAGGCGAGAGGACTGTTTTCTCATGCAATGGAGGAACTTAACGAAATGGCTCCAACCAAGGCCAAGACCAGCCACGACCAAAACAGGCCTTGCTGCAGCACTTGGAAGGGAGGACCATTGTAGGAGCCATGTCAAAATGGTTTAACCCTTCTCCTGATTGGAGAACTAACTAAATACAGGTTTCAGTACAATACTGTATGAAGTATTAAGGCATGCTTCTTGCATGTGTGTGTGACTCCACCGGTAGCAGGGGGTGGGGTTTGTGGTTTGTGTTATCTAAAGAGCTATGCCTTTTAGAGTAATAGCTAGTTGTGTACTAGCATGGGGGAGTGATCTTTGTTATGTAGCAGACAAGAAAGTGCAATTTGTATAATGACTGTGTATTTCTCTGTACTTCTGTACAGCCTATACATTCCATGATTTTCGCAGCCCATTCATGCAATGGAGGAGAGAAATGGCTCCAACCAAAGGCAAATGACCTGGCACCACCAAAATGGGGCCCCTACGAAGGGAGTACCATTGTAGAATCCATGTCAACATGGTTTATAACCCTTCTCTTGATTGGAGAACCAAATACATGTTTCAGTGCAATGTATTAAGGTATGCTTCGTGGATCTGCCTGCATGTGTGTGTGACCCCACCCAGTTGGATACCAGGGGGCGGGGTTGTGGTTTGTGTTATCTTAGGAGGTTTGTTGTGTAGCAGACATGAAAGTGCAGTTTGTATAATGTGTATTTCTCTTTGCTTCCTCTCTTCTGTACAGCTATACATTCCATGGTTTAGGCAAATTATGCCAGCATAAGATAATTTGGGGCATAATATAATACATGCAGCACATGAGCATAATTCAGTGCTCTTAGCAAGCATAATACTACAGTTTGCTGAAAGTAGACAGTGTGCTTAGAAGGGTTGGTCCAGGTGAAGTTTCAGCTTCTGTAACTGTACTCAGGTTCGTTACTTTCAACAGGTAGCTACCCCCTTTTAGTTAGGCCTTTTCCATTTTAAAACTATTATTGAATGAGCTGTAACCAAACGTACTAAATCATTTTACAAAATGAAGAAACAATTACAACTACATGTATTCACAACTATTTTGGTCATCCTAAAACAGCTCTAAACCATCATCTGAATTCCTGAGGCTGGGAATGACTAGTTGCAGTCCAGGTGAACAGAGGAAAGAACATCATTCCCCAAGGTGTCAAGGCTTTTGTAACAGCCAGGCCCGAGTGTTATCTGCCTGCCTAGGCCCTCGTCCTCGATATGTTGGGAGAGTGTCCACCTCCCTTTCTTTACGATGACTGAGGAGGCCTTGTCGTTGAAGCCAATTTTCACCATATTTGAGCAAGTTTCAGTGAGTACGAGAGTGGGGCCTCTAAATTCATAATCCCTGTAGATGAAGATAACTGGAGCAACTGGATCCTGAATGAAGACAGTATTCTTAGCTTGCCCACAAGACATTTTGTACTCTTGACCTGTAGATTATGCATAAAAAGAAACCAATAGTAACACAACACTTATGGCAGGCAGTATATATAGTCCATTTTTGAAGTGCACACTATACTGATTACATTCTGTTTGCTAAAGCAGTACTCAACCACCTAACGAATAGAGTGTACGCTGATGATATAATAATATAATGTTGTGTGAATCCACATCCAGCCAGCCAATGAGAACCAAACAGAGTGTCAAGTTCAATAGCAAATGGAGTATAGAGACAAAGCTCCATAGCAATGTGCTGCCGCAAATGGTTCCATGGTAATAGCAAACGGACTGTAAACGAACTGTAAATTTCCATGGTAAAAGCAAAGTAGAAAGCAAACAGAGTATACCAAATCCCAGCGTAAAGAGCAAATGAAATCTGAAGAACAAGCCTAAGACACATCAATGCCTATCAGTTGATGTGACTCGCTAACATCTTTGATCTGGTAACTATCCAGCATGCAGTCAAAATAGCACCATATTTGTAGTGGAATACTGTGCAGTGGAACTTTTGCAGATGAAAAGTTGTGTGAAAGACACAGATATACATCAGAAATTGGCATCTAGTGACTGGCAACTACCAAATAAGCTACTAGCTGAACATGGTGTGACGGCTACTGTTCACTATGTACTCCACCGCGTAGCTCTGTAACACGCTCATGCTTCTAATTCTCTGACCTCCATAGTGTGGCGATCTGGGTTACTACAAATCCACAAATGTTTTCTCCAACAAAATATGCTTTCGCAAAAGTTTTCTCCAGCAAAAGAAACTCTCTGTGTTGAATATAACTAGAGCAACTTATGCTCCGAGGCATCTGAGCTACTCATACTTCTGACCTGCTCATGCTTTTGGGCATCTAACTGACGATTGGAACGAATCATTATAGTCCTCACACTTAAACTGCTAGTGGCGTCTAATCACTCCAATAGACCAGAAATGTGATAATAGCTTACTTTGATCAATGTGTGAAAAAACTTGGAACAGTAGCTTGAATGCAGCGTCTGCCAATCTGGATGGTAGAAAACGAAGCAGTCAACATAAACACACACATTGTAGCCATCCATTTAAATATAGCACTCTACATTGCAGCTAAGACACTGCAGCCTCACCTTTCAGCCAGAAAGTGACACTGGTCTTTCAGTTCGGCCTCTTATAAGCCAATTCCACTGATGAAGTCATTTAAGAAGCCATACATTTGTTAGGCCTGATATTTTGTTTATGTGGCAGAGGAACCTAGTGACTTCCTAGCACACATTGTGGTTCAGGCACTATAAGGGTCTCCCGGGCCTATTCACCAATTGTACTTATGCCAGCTACAGGCAGCTGAGGAGCTAGTAACTTCCTAGCTAGTAAACATTGTGGTTCAGGCACTATAATGGTCTCCCTATTCACCAGTTATAGCTACTCATGGCAGCAACCAGTAGCTGATCGAGGAGCTGGTAACTACCTAGCTAGTAAACATTCTGGTTCAGGCTCTATAAACATCTCCCTATTCACCATTTGTAGCTACTCATGACAGCAACCGGTAGCTGAGGAGCTGGTAACTTCCTAGCCGGCTAATGAACATTGTGGTTCTGGCACTATAAGGGTCTCCCTATTCACCAGCTCTAAGCTACTGGTAGCTGAAGAGCTAACTTCCTAACACACATTGTGGTTCAGGCACTATAAGGGTCTCCCTATTCACCAGTTGTACTCATGTCAGGTACCAATAGCTGAGGAACGAGAAACTTCCTACGTAGCTAGCATACAGTGTGGTTCAGGCACAATCTGGAGCTTATGAGCGTCACGAAGGAGCGTACTTGTTAGGGTTCCGTCTGTTGACAAGCTTCTCAGCTACTGGTAGCTACCTGACATGAGTACAGCTGGCGAATAGGGAGACCCTTATAGTGCCTCAACCACAATGTGTGCTAGGAAGGTACTAGCTATTCAGCTACCAGTAGCATAGAACTGGTGATTAGGGAGACTCCTATAGTGCCAGAACCACAATGTTAACTAGCTAGGAAGTTACCAGCTCGTCATCTTCCGGTAGCTGCCATGAGTAGCTACAACTGGTGAATAGGGAGACCCTTACAGTGCCTGAACCACAATGTTTATTTGGTGTTGTGTAGCATGGGAGATTGCTGTGGTTTGTTCAGGCACTATAAGGGTCACTCTCTCTATTCACAAGTTGTACGCATGATCCATGCATACATGTACGTAGCCGAGGAGCTATCTTTGTATTGTTTTGACTGAGTATATTGTCGCATCACTAACTGCAAGGATTAGCCATAGTCCTTTATTCTCCAGTCTGCTTGTTGTTGAGCTGTTGAGATGTTGAGATGGGCAATGAAGCAACCTGAGAATTGAAAACTATTACACAACCTTCTCAACCACTCTGCAACTCCATTTGTTTACTTTCGCCAATTGATGGGTTAAATTCTTACCCTTACTGTAAGATCAATTAATTGGCATGATCACCCCTACTAGCTCACCATTGTGTCCCAATTGCAGCTCTTATAGCCTTTATTGCATGGAGAGGACTTAAAGGCAACTAGAGGCAAAAAAATTTCTCCCAAAAATTGAAATGGATAGTCTTTCACATTCGGAGTTATTCAACCTCTTTAAAAGGCTAAGAAACAAGGAGAAATGCCATTAACCAGGCTCAGTCCCATCCCATTGAAAAATGTAGAATTTAGGGATGGGATGGGACTGAGGCTGGTCGTACAGGGGGTGGTCATGACCATGATAATGCCCACTCATTTCGGGGAATGCAATTGTCACAGCACTCGTCTAACCACCACCCATCTAGATTGAGACAAATTTCAGTGCAGAAATGGATCGAGGCAATGCAAGATGAGAGGACTATTTTCTCATGCAATGAAATGGCTCCAGCCAAGGCCAAGACCAGACACGACCAAAACAGGCCTTGCTGCAGCACTTGGAAGGGAGGACCATTGTAGGAGCCATGTCAAAATGGTTTAACCCTTCTCCTGATTGGAGAACTAACTAAATACAGGTTTCAGTACAATACTATATGAAGTATTAAGGCATGCTTCTTGCATGTGTGTGTGACTCCACCGGTAGCAGGGGGTGGGGTTTGTGGTTTGTGTTATCTAAAGAGCTATACCTTTTAGAGTAATAGCTAGTTGTGTACTAGCATGGGTGAGTGATCTTTGTTATGTAGCAGACAAGAAAGTGCAATTTGTATAATGACTGTGTATTTCTCTGTGCTTCTGTACAGCCTATACATTCCATGGTTTAGTCCTTGGCGAATTGTGCCAGCATAATTTTGTATAACACATGCAGCACAGGAGTATAATACAGTGCTTTTAGCAAGCATAATACTACGGTTTGCTGAATGTACTATCTATTCACCTCATTGGCATCTTTCATAATTATATCCAGTGTGCTTAGAAGGGTTGGTCCAGGTGAAGTTTCAGCCAATGTAAATGTACTAACTGACTCAGGTTCATTCCTTTCAACAGCTATATTCAATTTAGCTACAACACATCTTGGACATTGGGTCAAAGTTTAAGTCCCTTAATGTGAGCATTGTATACAGTTGTGTAATAATTGCATTTTCAGGAATTGAACAGCACAGGAAACTTTAGGCAAAATTCACCAATGTTGCTAAGGGAGTGACAAACTTAAGTTTTTCTGCATAGAAACAAGGTTTCCTTAAGCTTCTAGTGAAGGTTTACCTACCAATGTCATTTCCGCCGGGGGTAATTTCATGGTGAAAGGAGATTGTACTTGCAATTGCACTCATGTACTGCATGGCATGTGATTGACGAGTGCAAAGTGTAAATGTATTGCATTGAGCAGCGAGAAGCTGGGAATTTCTCTCTCAATTATGTAATGATATGGGTGGGGTTGAGCTGACACTGACAGATTGTTCAGCTTGCTTAGTGTAGCCATATGCGGCAATTCCCTCCGTGTGTACGTCGTCTCGCGCCTTGCTTCAGAGTGTTACTGTGCACATAGCTATTATCAAGCTGCACAAACGTGATGAGGTACGACTGCTTCTATCAAACTGCAAGATATAGGACTTAATCACCTGGCCTCGTTCGTAGCTTCCCGCCCCTACAGTGAAAGCTCAGAACTGCTGCATGCTGACCGCGACACAAACGATCTTCACACACACAGCTAGCTGTACAGGATGCTCATGTGCGTTACTGCTACTCCATTCCATTCCATTTCATTTCGTTTTGTTTTGTTTCGCTTCACGTTCCATAGATTCGGATATGCCTTTCAGTATGGCATATTTAGTAATTAAAACTAAAACGAAAATGAGGACTGTCTCAACCTGCTAATTGAAACTACAACTAAACTAATATTTAAATCACCCCAAAAAGGTGGTTACTAAAAGTAAAGAGCCGTTACTGACCGTTTTGAGATTTAGTAATTAAAACTAAAACTAAACTCCTTAGTAACCTCTGGAGTGATTGGTTCCTTACAAAACTTGGGGGACTGATAGTGGTGATAATAGTGCTGGTTATCTAAACTGGAGAAGGTTGATCACTGTTCTGTCAGGACTGACCAATGAACTAGCTATCCAGTTCCGTATCATGTTGAACCACTTAAGCTGGACAACTCAAGTGGTTTGTTAGCGTGGTCCCCTATCTGTATAACCACAGTGGTAAGCTATGGCGCCATACATCGGACTGACAGCACTGCTCTTTATCAGCAGCACCATTGTAGATTGATGGAACTAAAAGAATTTAGTTTAAACATACAAGCGACAAGATTAACCAGTACTAGACCGAGTCAACAGCCGGTGTAGGAAGTAAGAAGCCAACCATTGCAAATGTATCTGCTGTTGACTTAATTGTTCCGTATGACAATGGGCATGGATATTCCAATACTGTTTTTTGTCTTATTTCTAGTTATGAAGACCAATTGCTGCTAACAGCTACGTAGCTACATGCAGGTCTACAAAGTTAGCTACTCAAGTATTCATTGTTTACACAGTCTGTAACATGCACCAGCTAGTGTTGAATTTGTTTGGTGCACATTGCACAAGCCAGCTCTCTCCGCATCTCCAACACTTCCGGATACAGATTCAGGGTTCTGATGGATGCATTCATACATTATGCGGTAGTGTGTGTAGCGACCAACCATCAGGTAGCCATTGTACTCTCGGGTCCAGGAGGAGGGGCTGGTGGTCCTTGCTGGTATCATGAGCACTGTTTCCCTTGTTGAGACATAGCACACCGCACACGGAACATTGTGGTTGTGAATGGACATGAGTGGACCGTCATCATGCACTCTCCTCGTTAGGCCAAGCAAACTTGATTGCTTGTTTAGCGTCCCCGCCCGCATGCTTTTAGAGGGGCCGCCCCTAATCTTTCATTATTCATTACAAGGATGCGGATGTTGAAGGCAGCCATTTTTTTTGCCGCGCGTAGGTCTGTAGGTGCTAGCTATAGTTGTGCAAAGTTGGCTCTTCTTGCAGTGATTTGTAGACCAACATGGCTTTTGTATGCGTTTCTGTAGTAGCTGCAATCGTTGCCTGGTCCGTCGTGAGTGTTGAAACCTTCGCAAACAAGTTCAAGGTTTTTGAAAATTGAGTAGGAAATGAGGAGGAAGTGGCAATGAATAATGAAAATGAACCGCCCGCCCGCATGCAATAGCAGGGATTCCATGGCGCTAAACAAGCAATCAAGTTTGCTTGGCCTTATATATATAGTCACGATTTGACTGGTGGCCTGATGTGTATTGCAAATGGCTTGGATTATTGGGTATTGATCATGTATGTTGTAACCGATGAGAACAGAAGTGCAACCATGCATGTCTTAGCACCGATTTTTGGGGTTTGCATTGTACATAATATCAGTGCAAAGTTGCAAACCAGAAGGATGAGAACTGGGTAGGCCTGAGGATTCATTTAATAGAGTAACTGCCATAGCTAGTAGTGTTTAGGTCTTGTGGTACGGGAGATGGTTGTAACAGAATTCCAGAGCAGCGATGGAAAGGTTTCCGAACCATGGCATCAATTTTAAATTCATGCCGTACTATTTGGGTCCCCGTATTCACCAGTTTGGACTCATTGCAGGTGGTAACTTCCTAGCTAGTAAACATTATGGTTCTGGCACTATAAGTAACTTCCTAGCTAGTAAGCATTGCAGTTCAGGCTCTATAAGGGACTCCCTATTCACCAGCTGTACTCAAGGCTGCTACTGGTAGCTGAGGAGCTAGTAACTTCCTAGCTAGTAAGCATTGTGGTTTAGGCTCTATAAGGGACTCCCTATTCACCAGCTGTACTCAAGGCTGCTACTGGTAGCTGAGGAGCTAGTAACTTCCTAGCTAGTAAGCATTGCGGTTCAAGCTCTATAAGGGACTCCCTATTCACCAGCTGTACTCATGGCAGCTACTGGTAGCTGAGGAGCTAGTAACTTCCTAGCTAGTAAACATTGTGGTTCAGGCTCTATAAGGGTCTTCCCACGCTAGCATACACGCTACTTATGTGATGTCACGTGCAACCATACACCCAGGGCAGGTGTATAATGATGTCATCAATGTGCATTCTCAAGACAATGAAATACCTTTGGACTGCAACGATCATGAGCTTGAATAAATATGGTGTCGACTTATTATTACTAAGCAATAAGCATGTAGGTTGCTAACTTATCAGAGAACGCGGTAGCGTTCTCTATTTAGGGATGGCCAAGGAAATTTCGAATTTACCATACTGATGCACTTGCAGAATAACGGCCAAAGGAGCTACAACCCCCCAAACCAAGCATGCAGACAGAACGTTACTACCTAGCAGTACACAAAAACACTCGCAAACGCACCTTAGAGTACACGGGAGTCGATGAACAAGTCGCGGGGGAAAGTCTGATTTCGTCATCTTCTTTCTTTCTTTCTCATACAAGGCCTTGCGCAAGGATAGCGTACCAACTAAAGCACTTCTGGAGTTCATTTACGCACAGAACAACACCGATTTCACCGTAGTAGAGCCTTTGAGCCCTTTTGTCTGCGAAGTGGCAAGAACAGCAGTTTTGGCTAGCTAGATCCGATGGCATTCTAGCACGACGCCATTGAGGCAATGAGGTCAAGCGTCCGCCAATTGCGCATGCACAATCCAAAATTCAAGCACATTCTTTTCGTGTTCTTGATGGCTGCGTTTGGTACACTAACAGCATCCCTATGAATCCGTCATCTGGTTGCTCCTAGGAATTTCTACCAACCTGTTCTTGTCAAGATTTATTGTGACTAGCTATGTCATCATGGAGGCGTGGCTTTCTTTTCATGACATAACTACAATGCAGAACTGTGCAGAGAGGCTAGAGTTTTGGATTTCCATTGCAAGCACATGACCGGCACGGCTGCAATCGAGCTCTCTGATCTGATGAAGGGTGAATGCCCCACCCCCTCATCCGTGAAGGTAACAATAAACACTGATCACAACAGCAACATCAAAAAAATATTGGAAACTAAATGGATTGTATTGTATTGTATAAATGTTCTTTTAACAGGGTTGCTACATCAGCGAGCTGGTTTTCAGCAGCGCCCTGCATCATTAAAGCCTGCTCAGTGCCCAGCAGAAGGTCCATATCCATAAGAGAGACCATCACAGCTTTGTTGACATGGTGATCGCCTCGTAGTCTCGGGCCTAGGAACGAGGCTAACATGGTGATTAAGTAACAACACCTTAAAATCTAGCATAGCTACATCCAGTTCCCCCGTACCCTTATGGTGACATGACGTTGCACGTACCATGACTAAGAAGTTACGTGTTTCATGCGCTCGAAAAGTACACAAACTAGTGGCAAAAAATTTTCTGCGAAAAACAAAAAGGATTTAGCTAGTGATGGCCTGTCACATTCGGAATTATTCCACCCCTCAAAAAAGCTATGAAACGAGAAATGCCTTTAACCAGGCTCAGTCCCATCCCCTCCCTAAATTCTACATTATATAATTATAATAGGATGGTACTGAGCCTGGTTAAAGGCATTTCTCCTTGTTTCTTAGCTTTTTTGAGGGGTGGAATAATTCCGAATGTGACAGGCCATCACCAAATCCTTTTTGTTTTTCGTAGAAAATTTTTTGCCACTAGTAAGACACTTAAACCCTTTAACCACCGAATTCTTCCCACCAAGACAACACATTTACATGCATTCAGCACTCACCACTTTCGTAGCTAGGTACCAATGAATGGCATCATCTAACTATAACACCTCTATGCACTACACCTCCTTTGCATGATCGTAATTGCAATTGTGATCGCAATCAGACGAGCCATAGTTTACCAGATTGTGGAAATTGTACCAATCAAATTAGCAAGAAAATCATCCTCTCCGTGTTGCTAACAACTGTGAGTATCAGAGGTGTTTAGCATGGTACAAGTTGTGATGCCATAATTCTCAGTGACACGTTACAAATTTAAAGCTGTTGAACAGATAGCTAAATATGATGAAAGAATTTCTTTTTGCAAAACTAGGTTAACGATACAATATGGTTAATCTGTAGCAAATGCTTGGGAAAACCAAACCTTTGAGGCTAATTTTGACTATGCCTCCCACACGTTTTGAGGATGAGATGTAGCAAACATTTTGCATCCAGAGTGGCCAATCGAGTAAGTAGAATAATGGATGGAAAGTAAGAAAAACTGTATCCCCTCTGCTAATGCTAGGTTTTCACATGGACATGGACAATATTGAAATCTCAAAGATGATGATGTTTTCCTAACGTTGTTAATTTGACCCTCTGATGATGAGCATGCATGATGTTAGCAACAAAACCCAAGGGAGCCTGCCATAGCACTGTTTGTTATATGTTGGGAGTGGTGGATATTTGCTGCTGGTAACAGCTTCTATTAAGCATTACAAGACCCAACTTCACTTTCTATCATGTCTTCAGATACTTCTGCTGTCTGACTTTAATTGCCTCAATTGGATAACCACTGGAACTAATTAGTGGGGTGCTGTTTACCCTCCTTTGAGAGTGGCACTGTACATTTTAAAATGAGAAGGGTTGCTTTGACCAGACTCTAGTCACCATAGTTGCATCTCAGTGCCTCCTCCACTGTGGTGATCAAGGAATGAGCCCACGACCACAAATGTTGTGTAGCCTCACTTCTAACGTTTCGTAATTATAGGTACGTGACTTAGCTTAATTGTGTATGTCTGTTGGACGACCTATAGTGGTCAAGCAGTGTAAATGATCTGCTCGAATGCACAGTGTTTGAAAGTGCAGCTGTTCTATAAGAAACTTGAGCTAGGTTATCTCAACAGGCCTACTAGGTTTTCCTATTGGATTAGCTACTAATAGGATCAAATTAGGCTGCATGCACTTGTGTGCTCATTCTTTGGTCACCATGCAAGGGGGCCCTGAGATGCAACTGAGGTGACCACAGCCTGGTTAAAACAAGTTAACCCTTCTCGTTTTACAGTGATATTGTCTGCACTATAGAGCGTGAATAGTGCCTCGGCCAGATATGTTGACACTGCTGGCCCTAGCTTTGATCTCTGGAAGTACATCTCAGATTGCATTTTGATGCTGATATGTCAAGTGCTAAACAAGCCTAATTAAGAAGACAGCAAGCCTCATGAGATGAAAAATCGGTGCCAAGGCTGTCACTGCTCCACTGTCAACTATGAACAAATTAGGCCAGGTAAATGGAGATACAATGAACTACCAAGTACTTGGACGTGTACTTGCTGCCAGCTGGTGTATATTCATCCTACTCCAGGATGGTTTTGGGGGACGCATGATGCAAAAAGACAACAACCATCTTTTTGGACTCATTGCAGCGACTGTGTATGGCATGATTTGCGGAGTAGCAGTGAAGGTGGTGGACTTGACGCAGGAGCATGGCCTAAGGATATCCCCAACTAAGGAGATCGTGTGCTATGTGGTAGTACTACTGAACATCTTTGCACTGTGCACTGTTGTGCCTGGTGGTCAGTCATTCATAGCATACTTCATAGTGTACCATGGGCTCATCAAGGCAAAAGCAGATACACGAAAGCACCTCTTCCTAGCTGTTGGAGTGTACAGCTTGTGGATCTATCTTACAGTGAAGGGGTTCTTGTCTGTTGACTGGTTATTTGTTGCAGTAACTGTTGCCATTGCCACATTGTGGTCCATCCTGAACAAGCTTTTCTGCATGGGTGATACCTTCGCAAACCGGTTCAGTGTACACATCATTATCCTTATGGCCAACCTTGTTGCATTCAGCTACGACAGGTTTGTTGCACCTGCTCTCATAATGGTTGCACAGATCTGTGTGTATGCAACCACTAAGATGATTGCCGAAATGCAGACTTGGTACAGCACATCAAAGCGAGAAGACCTGGTCGCAAAGAACTACCTCACCATTGAGCTGTTCACCATACTTGGAGCAGTTCAGTGGCTACTAACATACATTTTGATGCTGTGGGAAGGAGTGCGACTTGGCACTGGTCCATGGCCAGTTAACCTTGGGTCGTACTATCTTGTGTGGGAGTTCTTGGATAGTTATTTGGATTATTTCAACAAGGGGGCTTATACAAGAAAAAATTTTCAACTGCCTAAAAGAGTACTGTATGCACTCTACTTTGTTATGGATGCTGGATTACACATTCTGTTTGTTGTTTATGGACTTGGAATGCCAACAGATGAGTTTGATCTTGGAAATTCCCACACGGTACAGAGCAGGTTCTTGTACCTAACAGCACTGATTGCCATGTGGATGATGGTGTTTACACTTTGCTCCAAACATGGATTGGGTCGAGAAATCAAGTACTGTGGGTACACTATCCAATGTGTCCACCATACCTCTGTAGTGAGACTTCCTGTATACGCCTCATCCCCACTCCTGATGACAGCAGCGTGGTCTTCCACATTAGGAAACTGTTGCTATATTCCTAAGATCTGTTCGCCTTCTTTTCCAAAGCCAAAAATGTTGTTTTCCATGTTTGCCATTGGACTGGTGGTTGTGAGTGTCCTCAGCAACATCTTCCATCATGAGTTACGTGCAATGCCTGCATCTCAGCATTCCTTCATTGCAGGAATGTGGCTCATCTTTGTTGTTATTGCGATGACTTTTGCACATCATTGGTGGAAAGACAAGATTTGTTATTGACCATTCCTTTATTAGGTTGTTTTGCTTTGCTTTTGTAGCCCCCCAATGCATGGCTGTTAGTAAGAGACGGCTATTTATAATTTATGTGCACATTAAATATTGCACTTAAGGTTACGATGTACTATTCGATTAATTTTTTTGCTGGTAACTTTGCTGCTTTATATCTCAGGAACTATAACAGATATTAGTCTGAAACAAGTTCCACTCCAACATTACAACACCAAATGAAACTCCTGGAACAGGAGAGTAAAATGCCCCAGGGTATTTGGACCTAGGCAACTAGACTCACTGCTCAAGCACTCTTGCGTCAAATTACTGAGGCAGACTGGAGCCCAACCCTCAAAATTCTCTGGCACTACTACGCAGTATTTGCTAGGTCGTGATGAAGAGATATTCGGTGATCTGTGTATATTTTTAGCTATGTGCACAAAAACTTACCGGATCATCCAAGAAGAGCGTGCTCTAGGCGTGCATAATCTTCGTTTCGTGCCCAAATTTTGTGATTTCTTTTCATGCCGCCCTGCAAAATACACCAGGCTACCCGTGCAACAAGTCAAAACACGTGAGAAACAATTTCCCTTCGTAAAATTTGACGCAAGGTATAAGGCCTCATTAGTCTGTGGTTAATTGAATTTGTAACACGTTTACATGTACCGCTTCCGCTATGAATAATGTTATCTCATTGTTTTATGTAAACAATCTGGCAGCTGCCTCCAACTTGTACATCGTAACATCTTCTCTTGAACCTTCTATTGTCATTGCTAAACTTCTGTCACTCTTCTTTTCAGGTGGTGTTCCTGGCCAATTTAGCACTCCCTAAGGGGCCAGACACTGTGATTGTGAGATAATCATTCAATTATGCGTAGGTTTCTATGGCAATAACGAAAGCATAGATACAGAACAGGTGTGTGCAAGAATGAGAATATGGTGTGCATCACAACCCCCCTGCCCTGAAGTGCATGTGAAGCTACCTGAAATTTGAGGCATTTTTCAATGGCTGGGCACATGCACTGAGAAAATAGAATGACTTATAGCTAGTTAGTACACACTTGTCAGATGCAGCACTATTTTCCATTAGATCATAGTTCAAGGACTACATAAACACAGTTTCAAGTACATGGGTATGCAGCAGGAACATGCAATCATACCAGCGTGCAAAATTCTGAACCCTTTGAAGGGACTGATGTGTTGGTGTCCCTGTCGATGAACTCTTCCCTATCCACATGCATGCTAGTTAGTACGTAGGGATAACATGAGTGGTGCTCTGTTAACGGCTAAACTCTTTCCTGATGGTGGACTGCTACATTGACTGGAGAGTTCAACCAACAGAGCACCACTCATGTTACATACTGTTCGCTACTAACTAGCACGCACATTGGTCCTCCAACTCAGAATGTTGTTTGACTATAGGACTATTGGATTATTGCCCTTTGACCATTATCTGCTAAGCTTTCACATTGTAACTACAAAGTGTTTTAAAAAAATGTTGATATAAAATTAGGGGGTTAGAATGCACGGTCATTTGCATCAAAAGTTGGAAAATACCTGTTCGCAGGTTTTAAAAATTGTGAGATAAAAGGATACTAGGACAGTAGCTACAGAATGATCTGTTCACAGTTAAAAATTTGAAATTAGGGTTGGTAACATTCTGTAGTTGTGAAATGACGAAACTAGGGTTATGTGTATACCTCAACAATCAATAAAATAAGGGCCAGCACTACTACAAGATCACAACCACAAACACAATACATAATACTGGGTGTCCCGTCTTGTTATAATGTATAATTATAGTATATACAGGGTATAGGATAAAATGTTAGGTTGTGTTTATGGTGTAGTGTTCTTGGCAATGGCATTCAACTCTTGCAATACATCATGCATAGTTGGGCGGCTTGCAGGGCTCTCATCTGTGCAGGAAATAACCAAGCCATGTAGGGATGGCCATTTCCTGGAAACTTTGTGTACCATTTTTGGAAACTTTTCAACGCTAGGAAAATGGTTGACTGCAACTTCACAAACTACAATACCGTAGCTATAAACGTCCACCTTCGGTGTCTGAGGAACAGCTGTGTCCTTGCAAATTTCAGGCGCTGTATATACAGGTGCTCCTGGGCCAGTGGTTTTTGCCTCCCTTGCCAGTTTTGCTGAACCAAAGTCTGAGAGTTTTGCCTTCCACTGTCTGCGCTTTTCCTCTAGCAGCACATTCGATGAGCTAACATCTCGATGGATGATGCACCCGTGGTGATGCCTGTGCAGGTAGTTTAGGGCAGCAGCCACATGTCTGAAGATGCACAACTTGCCTTGGTCGTTGAGCAGATTTCTTTCGTAGGACTCCCGCAAAGTCATGTCAAGAAGCTCTGTGACGATGAGTGGGTCTCCTCTGTCGTCAATGACAGCAGCAATGAGTTGGACGATGTTGGGGTGTCGAATCTGTGCCATGATGCGGATCTCCCGGCGAATGAGAGTTACTGACTCTGAGTCCGTGATTAGTCCATGGAGACATTTGACTGCTACCTCCTGATCTTGATAAAGCCCCTTCACTACATAGCCCCAAGCACCATTGCCAAGAAACTCCTGCATGTTCAGTGTTACATCTGCTCTTGGGACTTCCCAGAATTCACCTTCCTGGGACTGTTGGGTTGTTGAGAGTTGATTTGAGGCTCTTTCAACTTGGTTTTCAAGAGTACGAACTTGAGATTGTAATTCTTCATTCTTAGCTTTGAATTCAGCTGTTGCTTGCTCTTCTCGATTCTTTGCAGCCTGAACCTGTGAATGCAGCTCTTTATTTTTAGCTTCGAGTTTGGCTGTTGCTTGCTCTTCTCGTTTCTTTGCAGCCTCAAATGCCATTATGTTCTGTTGAAGAAGTTTCTGCAGTCGTTTCACATGCTCACCGCTTTCTTCCTTGGGAAGATCTCGTGCGTGACCTCTAATGACATCTGGTGGGGGAGATCTAAGACAATCATCTTGTGCTTCTAATTCCTTGTACAGAGGAACACGCGTTTGGGAAGGTTCGTCGCTGCCACTTTGTTCACCCACTTGGTGTTGATTTGCAGCCATCCACTGCTGGTGACACTTAGTGACAGGTTGTTCCCACACTGTGCATATATAGTGCACATGCAACAGCTATCAAATTTTAGACAGCCTATAGCTAGCTACAAACTCTCACAGCAAATAGCCTGCTGGTACTGTACAATCCAGCAGCATGCATATGACTGACTACCTTATTCACACCACAATATGACTCGGCTACATGGTGAAATAATAGAGCGGAAACAATCATTGGATCTAACTGGCTGTATAATATGTTGAAGGTATGGAATTATGCGGTGGCCCTGGAGGTCGCGTCTAATGCATAGGGCCTATGGCCTAATGACGTAATACCCAATGCACAATACCTAATACACGATAGACTTAATACCTGACACCCGATGCATAATACGCCTAATACCTATGACCTAACGCGCAATTACCCAATACGCGACAGACGTAATACCTGATACCTGATACACAATATGCCTAATACCTACGACCTAACGCCGCAATACCCAAAGCGTAATACCTAATATCCAACACGGAATAGCCCTAATGTCGCAATGCCCCGCAATTGGGGCTCACTAAGTTCGCACGATCTGAGGATATGATGTCATGTGTGTATGGTATGCTTATCAAACTAGCTGACATTGATCTAGCTTAAATCTACCTGCTTGTTGCCAGGGGTATTATGCTTGTTAATATACAATCCATTTGCCTTGTTAATATTGAGTTAGACCATGCACTTTGTCTTCAGCAGCAACTTAGAGTCCGTATTGCATAATTATGCAAGATCTACTGACCATACAGAAGATATAGCTCAATATTGAACCAAATTGCCGTGCTAGTGTGAGGCTTGCTCATGCTCACCAATTCACTTTAATTCCTTGGAGCAGGATTATATTGCACTGTATATTCTGTGGTGCCTCTGACAGTGGAAGCACTCTCACTCTCAAGGTAGCCATAATAGCTCCCTACTGTGCATTGCAAGAGTCAACATGAATATCACATCGTGCATGCATTTCTAACCTGTTGTGGCATTATTTTAGCAGTGAACTGTCTTAATTAGATAACAATGACTAGCCCTATCAAATAAAGTACATATGGGGTGAATAGTGCATGGCACTGTTACTCTGTGCTGCCTCTGAAAGAGGCACTGTTTAGTCTGCTCTATAGGGTGTGAACTTGCAGCTATTCTCTGCCAGACGTGGCTCTTTGATCTAATGTGTGACCGGCTCCAACCTGATGCACTTCTGTTTACAGTAACTGTAGCCTACTGTAACTATTTATTTCCTGAGGTCGATTACTGTGTTTAGTCATATGCTCTGAATTTTACTACTGCCGCGTGTGGCCAAGTGCTGAAGCAAGATTTAAGTAGCTATGTCTCTAAGAGAACTGGAAGCCATTCAGGATGAACCATTGCATGCCAACGTTGGGGCAACGGCTGTCGTTGCTCCATTATCACCTGTGAACAAATCAGGCAAAGAAGCTGGAGGTACACTAAACTACAAAGTACTTGGACGTGTTCTTGCTGCCGGCTTGTGTATGTTCATGTTACTGAAGGATGGACCGTGGGGAGGCACGACACAAAGGGTCAACAGTCATCACTTGGGACTCACTGCAGCCATTGTGTGTGGCATCATTTCTGGAGTAGCAATAAAGGTGGTGGAGTTGGTGCGGAAGCATGGCCTAAAGATATCCGCAGCTAAAGAGAACATTTGCTATTTGATGGTACTACTGAACATCTTTGCACTGTGCACTGTTGTGCCTGGTGGTCAGTCATTCATAGCGTACTTCATAGTGTACCATGGGCTTATCCAGGCAAAGGTAGAGACTCACAAGCACCTTGTCCTAGCTCTTGGAGTGTACAGCTTGTGGATCTATCTTACAGTGAAGGAGTTCTTGTCTGTTGACTGGTGGTTTGTTACAGTTACCGTTGCCATCGCTACATTGTGGTCCATCCTGAACATGGTTCTTCACATGGACAAGACCTTTGTAAACAAGTTCAGAATACACATCATTGTTCTTATGGCCTGCTTTGTTACTTTCAACTATGACAGATTTGTTGCACCGGCTCTCGTAATGGTTGTACAGATTTTCGCATATACTACCGTAAAGATGATTGCGAAAACACAGACTTGGTACATTACATCAAAGTGAGAAGACCTGCATCTCAGTATTCCATTAGCATGTGGCTCATTGATCACTGCCATTGTGATGTCTTTCGGACGTCATTAGTTGAAAAACACGCATTATTATGTGTAAGCGCCTGTACATGATAGTTATTAAGACAGCTATATTGTGTCTGCACTAACTTACTAGGCATTGTAATCCAATTATCTCACACCTCTTGAGTTTCACTGACTTGTCCCAGGGCAGGTATATATTATATAATGATGTCATCAATGTGCATTCCCAAGACAATGAAATACCTTGAGGAATCTATGGACTACAACTAACAATAAATCAACCCATCATGAGCTTATATAAATATGGTGTCTATTATTACTAAGCAATGAGCATGAAGGTTGCTAACTTATAAGGCACTTATAACTGTGAATTCAATAGTTTTCGCTTTTCAATAGAGCCCCAAAGCCATTGTTGTTTATCTTTATCATAATAATAAACATGCTGTGTAAGTAACTAGGAAAAGAGACAAGTAGTAGAAGTTGCTGCAAATTACCAAACAATAAAATGCTATACTGCAGCTGCATGGGCAGATCAAAGGTACCACCGGTAGCAGTCCATAAGTCAACGACTGCCGCCTATGCTCTATCCACCGTAGAGCTCTAACTGCCCAATTATTGAACATGTATACCTCATAATTAATCCCTCATAGTAGCATGTGACTTGTACAAGCCAGTAGATGATGCCAATTTCGTGGTTTACAAGAAATACAGGAGAGGCCTGCTTTGATAGACCACGATCACACGGCACGATCACACGGCTCAGTGGTCTATCAAAACAATGAATGGCATCATCTAGCTATAACACCTCTATGCACTACACCTCCTTTGCAGGATCGTGATTGCAATTGTGATCGCAATCAGCAGAGCCATAGTTTACCAGATTGTGGAAACTGCAAATTCAAATTAGCTAGAAAATCATCCTCTTGGTGTTAACAACTGACTATCAAAGGTGTTTAGCATGGTACAAGTTGTGATGCCATAATTCTCGGTGAAACGTTACAAGTTAATTAAGTTAACCCTTTAGGGCCCGTAGTGCCAAAAGTCACACATATTTACAAGCCAATGTAGCTACTATGGCATCTCACTTTGCAGCGATGGATGGACTTGGGCCAGCACTGCTCCTGGAGACTTGTTGGTAATCCCCCTCTGTATAAGTACAGAATTAAAGGTGCCAAGCGTCACAGTAGGCAGCGCTAGCTGTTATGGGCAGAATAAACTTGGGCACTAAAGAGTACAGATGAATATGATGCAAGAATTTCTTTATGTAAATTAGGTTAATGATACGATGCAAATGCTAGGGAAAACCAAACATTTGAGGCTAATTTTGACTCTGCCTCCCACAAGTTTTGAGGATGAGATATAGCAAACATTTTGCATCCAGAGTGGCCAATCGAGTAAGTAGAATTATGGATGGAAAGTAAGAAAAACTGTATCCCCTCTGCTAATGCTAGTTTTTCACATTGACATGGTCTTGAGAATATAAAAGTTGATCTTTTTTCTAATGTTGTTCGACCCTCTGGCTTTGAGGATGATGAGTATGCATGATCTAAGATTCTTAGCAAACAAAATCCCAAGGGAGGCAGCCATAACACTGTCTGTTATGTGTTGGGAGTGGTGGATATTTGCTGCTGGTAACAGTTTCTATTAAGCATTACAACACTCAACTTCACTTTCTACCATGTCTTCGTATCAGTTCAAGTGGAGATAGATTAACTTTAATTTGCCCCAATTAGATAATCACTGGAACTAATTGGAGTGGGTTGCTGTTTACCCTCCTTTGATAGTGGCACTGTATTGTCTGCACTATAGGGCGTGAATGGTGTCTCGGCCAGATGTTGACACTGCTGGCCCTAGCTTTGATATCTGGAAGTACATCTCAGATTGCATTTTGATGCTGCTAATTGTAGCTAAACAAGACTCATTGGGAAGACAGCAAGCCTTTGATATCAAAAATTGCATGCTCAAAATCGGTGCCAAGACTGTCACTGCTCCACCGTCAACAATGAACAAATTAGGCCAGGTGAATGGAGATACAATGAACTACAAAGTACTTGGACGTGTACTTGCTGCCAGCTGGTGTATATTCATCCTACTCCAGGATAGTTTTGGGGGACGAATGATGCAAAAAGACAACAACCATCTTTTTGGACTCATTGCAGCGACTGTGTGTGGCATGATTTGCGGAGTAGCAGTGAAGGTGGTGGACTTGACGCAGGAGCATGGTCTAAGGATATCCCCAACTAAGGAGTTCGTGTGCTATTTGGTAGTACTACTGAACATCTTTGCACTGTGCACTGTTGTGCCTGGTGGTCAGTCATTCATAGCATACTTCATAGTGTACCATGGCCTTATCAAGGCGAAAGCAGATACATGCAAGCACCTCTTCCTAGCTGTTGGAGTGTACAGCTTGTGGATCTATCTCACAGTGAAGGGGTTCTTGTCTGTTGACTGGTTATTTGTTGCAGTAACTGTTGCCATTGCCACATTGTGGTCCATCCTGAACAAGCGTTTTTGCATGGGTGATACCTTCGCAAACCGGTTCAGTGTACACATCATTATCCTTATGGCCAACCTTGTTGCATTCAGCTACGACAGGTTTGTTGCACCTGCTCTCATAATGGTTGCACAGATCTGTGTGTATGCAACCACTAAGATGATTGCCGAAATGCAGACTTGGTACACTACATCAAAGCGAGAAGACCTGGTCGCAAAGAACTACCTCACCATTGAGCTGTTCACCATACTTGGAGCAGTTCAGTGGTTACTAACATACATTTTGATGCTGTGGGAAGGAGTGCGACTTGGCACTGGTCCATGGCCAGGTAACCTCGGGTCATACCATCTCGTGTGGGAGTTCTTGGATAGCTATTTGGATTATTTGAACAAGGGGGCTTATACAAGAAAAAATTTTCAACTGCCTAAAAGAGTACTGTATGCACTCTGCTTTGTTATGGATGCTGGATTACACATTCTGTTTGTTGTCTATGGACTTGGAGATGAGTTTGATCTTGGAAATTCCCACACGGTACAGAGCAGGTTCTTGTACATAACAGCACTGATTGCCATGTGGATGATGGTGTTTACACTTTGCTCCAAACATGGATTGGGTCGAGAAATCAAGTACTGTGGGTACGCTATCCAATGTGTCCACCATACCTCTGTAGTGAGACTTCCTGTATACGCCTCATCCCCACTCCTGATGACAGCAACGTGGTCTTCCACATTGGGAAACTGTTGCTATATTCCTAAGATCTGTTCACCTTCTTTTCCAAAGCCAAAAATGTTGTTTTCCGTGTTTGCCATTGGACTGGTGGTTGTGAGTGTCCTCAGCAACATCTTCCATCATGAATTACGTGCAATGCCTGCCTGCATCTCAGCATTCCTTCATAGCAGGCATGTGGCTCGTCTTTGTTGTTACTGCGATGACTTTTGCACATCATTGGTGGAAAGACAAGATTTGTTATTGACCATTCCTTTATTAGGTTGTTTTGCTTTGCTTTTGTAAGCCAATGAATGGTTGTTAGCAAGAGATGGCTATTTTATGTACACATTAAGTATTGCTCTTAACAACTTAAGATCAGAATGGAGGCTAGACATCTTCTCTTGAACCTTCTATTGTCATTGCTGAACTTTCTGTTATACTCTTCTTTTCAGGTGGTGTTCCTGGCCAATTTAGCACTCCCTAAGTACATGGGTATGCAGCAGGAGCATGCAATCATACCAGCGTGCAAAATTCTGAACCCTTTGAAGGGACTGATGTGTTGGTGTCCCTGTCGATGAACTCTTCCCTATCCACATGCATGCTAGTTAGTATGTAGGGATAACATGAGTGGTGCTCTGTTAACGGCTAAACTCTTTCCTGCATGATGGTACGGTGGACTGCTACATTGACTGGAGAGTTCAACCAACAGAGCACCACTCATGTTACATACTGTTCGCTACTAACTAGCACGCACATTGGTCCTCCAACTCAGAATGTTGTTTGACTATAGGACTATATTATTGACCTTTGACCATTATCTGCAAAGCTTTCACATTGTAACTACAAAGTGTTTAAAAAATGTTGATATAAAAATTAGGGGGTTAGAATACACGGTCATTTGCATCAAAAGTTGGAAAATACCTGTTCGCAGGTTTTATTAATTGTGAGATAAAAGGATGCTAGGAAAGTACAGAATGATCTGTTCACAAAATTTGAAATTAGGGTTGGTAACATACTGTAGTTTTGAAATGACGAAACTAGGGTTATGTGTATACCTAAACAATCAATAAAATGAGGGCCAGCACTACTACAAGATCACAACCACAAACACAATACATAATACTGGGTGTCCCGTCTTGACATAATCATATAATGTATATACAGGGTATAGGATATAATGTTAGGTTGTGTTTATGGTGTAGTGTTCTTGGCAATGGCATTCAACTCTTGCAATACATCATGCATAGTTGGGCGGCTTGCAGGGCTCTCATCTGTGCAGGAAATAACCAAGCCATGTAGGGATGGCCATTTCCTGGAAACTTCGTGTACCATTTTTGGAAACTTTTCAACGCTAGGAAAATGGTTGACTGCAACTTCACAAACTACAATACCGTAGCTATAAACGTCCACCTTCGGTGTCTGAGGAACAGCTGTGTCCTTGCGAATTTCAGGCGCTGTATATACAGGTGCTCCTGGGCCAGTGGTTTTTGCCTCCCTTGCCAGTTTTGCTGAACCAAAGTCTGAGAGTTTTGCCTTCCACTGTCTGCGCTTTTCCTCTAGCAGCACATTCGATGAGCTAACATCTCGATGGATGATGCACCCGTGGTGATGCCTGTGCAGGTAGTTTAGGGCAGCAGCCACATGTCTGAAGATGCACAACTTGCCTTGGTCGTTGAGCAGATTTCTTTCGTAGGACTCCCGCAAAGTCATGTCAAGAAGCTCTGTGACGATGAGTGGGTCTCCTCTGTCGTCAATGACAGCAGCAATGAGTTGGACGATGTTGGGGTGTCGAATCTGTGCCATGATGCGGATCTCCCGGCGAATGAGAGTTACTGACTCTGAGTCCGTGATTAGTCCATGGAGACATTTGACTGCTACCTCCTGATCTTGATAAAGCCCCTTCACTACATAGCCCCAAGCACCATTGCCAAGAAACTCCTGCATGTTCAGTGTTACATCTGCTCTTGGGACTTCCCAGAATTCACCTTCCTGGGACTGTTGGGTTGTTGAGAGTTGATTTGAGGCTCTTTCAACTTGGTTTTCAAGAATACGAACTTGAGATTGTAATTCTTCATTCTTAGCTTTGAATTCAGCTGTTGCTTGCTCTTCTCGATTCTTTGCAGCCTGAACCTGTGATTGCAGTTCTTTATTTTTAGCTTCGAGTTTGGCTGTTGCTTGCTCTTCTCGTTTCTTTGCAGCCTCAAATGCCATTATGTTCTGTTGAAGAAGTTTCTGCAGTCGTTTCACATGCTCACCGCTTTCTTCCTTGGGAAGATCTCGTGCGTGACCTCTAATGACATCTGGTGGGGGAGATCTAAGACAATCATCTTGTGCTTCTAATTCCTTGTACAGAGGAACACGCGTTTGGGAAGGTTTGTCGCTGCCACTTTGTTCACCCACTTGGTGTTGATTTGCAGCCATCCACTGCTGGTGACACTTAGTGACAGGTTGTTCCCACACTGTGCATATATAGTGCACATGCAACAGCTATCAAATTTTAGACAGCCTATAGCTAGCTACAAACTCTCACAGCAAATAGCCTGCTGGTACTGTACAATCCAGCAGCATGCATATGACTGACTACCTTATTCACACCACAATATGACTCGGCTACATGGTGAAATAATAGAGCGGAAACAATCATTGGATCTAACTGGCTGTATAATATGTTGAAGGTATGGAATTATGCGGTGGCCCTGGAGGTCGCGTCTAATGCATAGGGCCTATGGCCTAATGACGTAATACCCAATGCACAATACCTAATACACGATAGACTTAATACCTGACACCCGATGCATAATACGCCTAATACCTATGACCTAACGCGCAATTACCCAATACGCGACAGACGTAATACCTGATACCCGATACACAATATGCCTAATACCTACGACCTAACGCCGCAATACCCAAAGCGTAATACCTAATATCCAACACGGAATAGCCCTAATGTCGCAATGCCCCGCAATTGGGGCTCACTAAGTTCGCACGATCTGAGGATATGATGTCATGTGTGTATGGTATGCTTATCAAACTAGCTGACATTGATCTAGCTTAAGTCTACCTGCTTGTTGCCAGGGGTATTATGCTTGTTAATATACAATCCATTTGGCTTGTTAATATTGAGTTAGACCATGCACTTTGTCTTCAGCAGCAACTTAGAGTCCGTATTGCATAATTATGCAAGATCTACTGACCATACAGAAGATATAGCTCAATATTGAACCAAATTGCCGTGCTAGTGTGAGGCTTGCTCATGCTCACCAATTCACTTTAATTCCTTGGATCAGGATTATATTGCACTGTATATTCTGTGGTGCCTCTGACAGTGGAAGCACTCTCACTCTCAAGGTAGCCATAATAGCTCCCTACTGTGCATTGCAAGAGTCAACATGAATATCACATCGTACATGCATTTCTAACCTGTTGTGGCATTATTTTAGCAGGGAACTGTCTTAATTAGATAACAATGACTAGCCCTATCAAATAAAGTACATATGGGGTGAATAGTGCATGGCACTGTTACTCTGTGCTGCCTCTGAAAGAGGCACTGTTTAGTCTGCTCTATAGGGTGTGAACTTGCAGCTATTCTCTGCCAGACGTGGCTCTTTGATCTAATGTGTGACCGGCTCCAACCTGATGCACTTCTGTTTACAGTAACTGTAGCCTACTGTAACTATTTATTTCCTGAGGTCGATTACTGTGTTTAGTCATATGCTCTGAATTTTACTACTGCCGCGTGTGGCCAAGTGCTGAAGCAAGATTTAAGTAGCTATGTCTCTAAGAGAACTGGAAGCCATTCAGGATGAACCATTGCATGCCAACGTTGGGGCAACGGCTGTCATTGCTCCATTATCACCTGTGAACAAATCAGGCAAAGAAGCTGGAGGTACACTAAACTACAAAGTACTTGGACGTGTTCTTGCTGCCGGCTTGTGCATGTTCATGTTACTGAAGGATGGACCGTGGGGAGGCACGACACAAAGGGTCAACAGTCATCACTTGGGACTCACTGCAGCCATTGTGTGTGGCATCATTTCTGGAGTAGCAATAAAAGTGGTGGAGTTGGTGCGGAAACATGGCCTAAAGATATCCACAGCTAAAGAGAACATTTGCTATTTGATGGTACTACTGAACATCTTTGCACTGTGCACTGTTGTGCCTGGTGGTCAGTCATTCATAGCGTACTTCATAGTGTACCATGGGCTTATCCAGGCAAAGGTAGAGACTCACAAGCACCTTGTCCTAGCTCTTGGAGTGTACAGCTTGTGGATCTATCTTACAGTGAAGGAGTTCTTGTCTGTTGACTGGTGGTTTGTTACAGTTACCGTTGCCATCGCTACATTGTGGTCCATCCTGAACATGGTTCTTCACATGGACAAGACCTTTGTAAACAAGTTCAGAATACACATCATTGTTCTTATGGCCTGCTTTGTTACTTTCAACTATGACAGATTTGTTGCACCGGCTCTTGTAATGGTTGTACAGATTTTCGCATATACTACCGTAAAGATGATTGCGAAAACACAGACTTGGTACATTACATCAAAGTGAGAAGACCTGCATCTCAGTATTCCATTAGCATGTGGCTCATTGATCACTGCCATTGTGATGACTTTCGGACGTCATTAGTTGAAAAACATGCATTATTATGTGTAAGCGCCTGTACATGATAGTTATTAAGACAGCTGTCATGTAGATGGGAAGTGTATGTACACATTCTAGATTGGTTTCCTGCTTCTGAGCGGCTTCCTACTTTGCTTGTTATGTAAGTGGTGTGCTAAGTGGCTTACTAGTACTAATTAGAGACCTGTGTACAGAAGAATGTAACTGCATGGTGATAAAAAAATTTCAATGCCTATATAACTCATTGCGAAGGGAGGACCACCATTATCAGGAGGGATCAGTGGTAGTCTGCAGTGTACCTATATACCTAGGTGCTTCAGTGGATTCAGCATTCTTATGTGTCCGGATGATAGCAGTGGCTATAGGATGGAAGCTTTGTACGTTAGTGTATGACGTGGTGTATATACTCTGGAGAACGGCTGGTCCTCTTCATCTACTAGACATGTATAGTCTTATGAAACCCTGTTGGTACCATTGAAGAGTGTTTGTATCCGCCGAAAAGATCGTATCTCTGTCCTTCTATAATTTGCTGGTGTGTTATTACCCCGCATCAGGGATAGAGTGATCGGTTTGTCTGTCGGTCCATCCAAGCGGTTTGAGCAGTGAAGGCCTTGTTGAAGGCTTATAGAAGTGTCAGAATTCAGACAATACTAGCGTCTACAGACCAGAGATCCACTGGAGAGGCTGAAAAAGTTGTGTGAATGTCGACAATTAATTTATACAACTTGACCACACCCTGTTTCTAACATTACTGCCTACAACTTACAGTATCTTATTCTGCATGCATGCTGTGAAAAAGTATCGGTAGGCCATAGCTATCTCATCGTGCATGCTGTATTAAAATGCAAATGATTAGCAGTTAAAAAGTCGTGCACGGGTACGTGCTCTGCTGAGCACCTTTAGTTTTATAATTACTCCTCTTGTTGAGAAATTTATACATAAAAATAAAGCATGGTTACATAGCTAAATACGATGGTGTGTGAAAGAATGAAAAAATGTACCATATCGCAACCAGCTAAGCTATTATATTGTTGGTTCTCAGCTCAACTAGGTTTCCACAATTGCATGAAAGACAAGCATTCTTTCTTATCACACATGTCCGTAAGGGCATCACAATCATGAAAATACCATAATTTAATCCATGAAATGATAAATGACAGATTTTGACAACTTCAGACAAACTTAACAGTCAAACCCCAACCCCACCCCCCATGCTCCCACCCCAACCCCATCCCCCCATGCTCACACCCCAGCCTCACCCCCCATGCCCCCACCCCTCCTCTGGTAAGCCCTCTACCATTGGCGCTCCCTCTGTTGATGCCCTTGTAGTTGACTGCGATTGCTATTCGAGAATGGTCCGCACCGTCTGGCATTATGCCCAGAGTCCATGCCGCTTGGGAATAAGTTTGACAAAGCGCTTGGCGTCTGGGAACGAGACCGCGTTGTTGCTATCTATTCTGTGACAGTAGGGCTTCAGACCACCTGGTCGAGCGTAAGTGAAGAGAGAGAGAGGGAATGTCTGAAAGAAAGAAGGCAGGGAGAAAGATGTCAGCTGTCCTATAATCTATAATCTCTGCAGGCTTATTAATGAACCCCTTAAGCATATATTATGCTTACGGAGTTCATTGAAAGAAGCCTGCAGCGATAGAGCCACCATGGTCATGCTATAGCCAGCTAGTTATGAATCTAGTCAGCATTGTGACCTGTGTAGTGTGGAAATGGGCATCGTATATTGAAAGTGTAAGTGGGCCTCTGTACACATTCAACTAAGAAGAGCAGAGACGTTCAGGGCGAGTTGGTTATGCTGTGGCAGATGTCAAGAAATGAACTATTGTGCAGTACATATCCATGGAGTATGTGCATGATTTAAAGTCTTAGGTGGTGGAATTATTGTTGAATCCCGGCCCTTGCTGCAGTGAGAAGGGTCTGAGTATATAATTTATATGCAGACTTGCTTGTCCTCGTAAAGTGTGTTTACTCATTCCCCTACAGTTGTACATGATGTTGCACTACTTCAGTGAGGTGACATCTTCAGACCAGGCGAACCTACACTCTGGGCTACAGCAGGTAAATGCTACATATGTGCGTGAATATATTGGACACGCATGAGTGTGCAGTGGCTAAGAACAGGATTGAACTATGGGCTCTCAGGTTAGCTTGCAGTTGGCACAGGAAAAACTGCCTGTAGATACGGTGTCATAGGGAATCTGGCACCCCCGAGAATTGGCACCCCCATGCCAAATTCCCTAGGGATATTGGTAATTTGGTACCCCCTCAGGGATTTTGGCACCCCCCATGCAACAGGGAATATGGCACCCTCACGCATTATTCCCTAGGGAATATGACACCCCATGCAAATTTTTCATGGTGTCAAGTAGACATACTGATGTATAGTAGTAGGCTAGAAATTATTGTTAAACTTTACTGGTTGGCACCCTCTTGTCAAGGGGGTGTCATATTCCCTAGGGAATATGGCACCCCATGCAAATTTTTCATCGGTGTCAAGTAGACATACTGATGTATTGCAAGAAATTATGTTAAACTTTACTGGTTGGCACCCTGGGTGTCATATTCCCTAGGGAATATGACACCCGTGTGAACTTTTCAAGTACTAGACAAATGGGGTGTCACATTCCCTAAGGAATATGGCACCCCATGCAAATTTCCATCAACTGATTTATTAGAAATTACTATTGAAAAATCAGTATGCAGATATTATAGTCTATTTATTACACAATGGAATAAAGTATATAAGTGTAGGACGCCATCAACAAGCTGAAACTTTGTTCGTTTCCAAATGACAACTTTCTCAACCTTCGTCGCTGTTTCGGGGTATCTTCCGCTGGCTAAATAGTCTTGCACTCATCGTAGACCTTGATCTCATCCAAACCGTCCGTCGTTCCAAGTGAATTCCATCTCCGCCATCCTCTGTTATTGTGCATTGCAAGCTTCTTTAAATACATTTTCCATGACTGACATCTTCTGATAAGGTCACTATAGGTTCAGCAATGCCTAGCTTTGATTTGCTGGTATACGTTCAGCTGTACCGTAACGGGATGCCAAATTCCCCAAGGGGTGCACCGCGGGGTGCCAAATTCCCTCAGTGTATTTTGCTTGGGGGCTCCAATTTCCCTAGGGTATTTAGCATGGGGGTGCCATAAATCGGGGGTGCCAAATTCCCCATGACAACGGGACTGGGCGGCCACCGAAAACATCCATGTCAACATTGTCTGCCCGTTGAGAGACAATTTGAACGTCCATATTTGGCCTTCTCAGCAATTCTCCGGTGTAGAGGTGTGCCCTTAGGTGTGGTCTATGCAGGAATATTCCAAAAGTGAAGTAGTCTCACTACGGACTCGATTGGGCGATCGATCAGATGGTGAGATCGTGGAGCAACTTTGACGATGACGGTGCCGTTTTTGCCCGCATTTACAGGTAGGTTTTCCTGTGCGGCATGCGGGGTTCCAATTTACTGTTTGTGCTGCATCAGCCATGTAGCGTTGATACTTCTGTTTTGGAAGTGAGGCTAAAGCTGGTGCAAGAGGATTTTAAGTTATTCGGACCTTAGTCCCTTGTGAATATCATTGAACCACGAGGTTATAGTAGATTGGAAATTTTTCATTTCTAACGCAACAATGCGTATGATGACTTTTCAATGGGTAATAACAGCAACAAAGTGGCTCTTCATTCCCAAGAATGCAAGCAAGTATGCAATGCATACTGTTCCTGTATCTCCCATGTAGGTGTTCTGGTCCAGGACATGAAGCTACCAGTGAAAGTGGAGGCAGCTCTGGATCTTTAACACCTCATCATCTTGAGCACTGGAGCAGAGCAGAGAGCTTGACGCAGGCATATATGCCCAGCCCATCCGATGATTCAAGGTATAACTATGTGTGAGCTTGCTAAGTCATTGACGTTTTGGCATTATCTATGGTTGGTAGACTGTACAGTTCGGTCTGATATCTGTATGACTTCACACATTTTAATGAAGTTTTAATCACTACAGATACTAAATTGATATTTATTCAGGGAGTATGTACCTCATGCACACGCTGTGTGTTGCGCCTCAGCACAGTGAAGTATAGTACTGGTCATGGTGTGCTAATCAGCTATCATGTGCAAATTCGAAGGGAGTGGAGCCAATGAACTGATGATAGGAAGTGCTTCAAGTCGCAAGGCAATGATGATGGACTTGTTGTCTGGGTAGGAGTCATCGCAATGATTGTTCCCATTGGAACGTAATACACAGCACATGGCGCATTGTGTCATTGGCATTGTCTGGACTAGCTGCCAGTCTTGTACTCTGCACTACAGAAAAATCCTTAATCAGTTTGCCTCACCACCCAAACGGCTGTACTAGGTAGCTACACCAGCTCTTCATGAATTGTGTTCCAGAAGTGTAGGTGCTAATTATGTTTATCAACTACATGTAGACAGTTTACCAATGTGATGTATTGGTGAAAGTTGGCTCTGAACAATATCACCCCCCCCCCCCCCCCCCCCCCCCCCCCCCACACACACACACACACACACACACTTACTAAGTCTCCCTATCAATTATCAGCCCATCATATTATCAATGTCCTGCTGTGAAATTATTATGCATGGCTATGAATATAATTATGTCAGCAGCTGCATCTAACTATAAGAAGTTGATCGTGCTTCTTCGTGAACTCTTTGAGAAATTGCTCGGCTATGGAAGCACACTGAATACTTTGGTCAACTTTTTTTAGACTTGTTTCGGTATAACAGTAGTTAGTCTGAGTATAAGTATATAAGGGTAGTGCACAAAGATTGTAATGAAGCAAAGTGAAAAACTTTATTTTGAGAGCCGATATTGCACTGCTGCAATTGTAGAGAACCGTGGTTTGTATCTGTAGTAAAAACTGCACCATTTACGCATATTTGGCCATAATTATAGACAACAAGTTTCTTTCACCCTGAGGCCCCTTTCTAAATATTTTCCATGTCCAATATATGTATGAGTAGGTTAGTATTATATCCTCACAGCACAGCCGGGAAGTGACATAGAAAAATGTTCTCAAAAGTTCGATAGTCAATTCCATTTTCCATTCCATGCACTGTTCCAGTCCAGCAATTAGAGACACCCTTTTAGTAGTTAGCTATGCCCTTTTGACTTCTAGCTAATCAAATTCTAACAACAGTGGATTTGTCTCTTTCCTTTCTGTGTTAACCAGAACTATAAACCCCTTTTAGTTAGGCCATTTCCACTTTACAAAATACTATTATCGAATGAGCACAACTGTAATCATAAACTTTTACAAAATGCAGAACCAACTGCAACTGTTAAAACTAAGACTCTTATAGTCATACTAAAACAACACTTAGTCTTGACCGTCATCCGAATTCCTGGAGGCTGTACGTAAATGACTACTTGCTGTCCAGGCGAACCGAGGAAAGAGTATTATCCCCCAAGGTGTCAAGGCTCTCGTACCCGTATTTGCCGAGTCCTAATGGCTTGCCTTTGTAGCAGTGATCTTGGAAACATGTCCACTTCCCTTTCTTTACGATGACTGAGGAGGCCTGGTCATTGAAACCTTTCGTTGCAAAATTTGAGCAACTGCCAGTGAGTACGAGAGTTGGGCCTTGAAAGTTTTTATCCCTGTAGAAGAAGATAGCTGGAGCAACTGGATCCTGAAAGGGGACAGTATTCTTAGCTTGCCCACAAGACATTTTGTACTCTTGACCTGTAGATTATGCATAAAAAGAAACCAATAGTTACACAACACTTATGGCAGGCAGTATATAATCCAGAGACAAAGCTCCATAGCAATGTGCTGCCGCAATAGCAAGCGGACTGTAAACGGAAGCAAACAGAGTATACCAAATCCCAGCGTAAAGAGCAAATGAAATTTGAAGTACAAGCCTAAGACCCAGGCATTGATAAATGCCTATCAGTTAATGTGACTCGCTTTCATCTTCCAATTCAGGTAACTATTCAGCATGCAGTCAAAATAGCACCATATTTGTAGTGGAATACTGTGCAGTGGAACTTTGCGGATGAAAAGTTGTGCAAAAAGACACAGAAATAGCTCCGTAACACGCTCATGCTTCTAATTCGCAGACCTCCTGTGTGGTGATCTGGGTTACCGCAAATCTGCAAAAGTTTCTCCAACAAAATCTGCTTTCGTGAAAGTTTTCTCCAGCAAAAGAAACTCTCTGTATACTGTGAGATACTCATACTACTCATGCTTTTAGGCGTCTAACTGACGATTGGAACGAATGATTATAGTCCTCGCACTTAAACTGGTAGTGGCGTCTAATCACTCCAATAAACTAGAATTGTGATAATAGAAAGTATGTTTACTTTGCTCAACGTGTGAAGAAACTTGAAACAGCAGCTTGATTGCAGCGGCGGCAAATCTGCATGGTAGAAAATGGAGCAGTCAACATAAACACACACATAATATATAGCCATATATATAATTATGGCACTCTAAATTGGAGCTATATAAGGCTCTGTAGCATTACCTTTCAGCCAGAAAGTGACACTGGTCTTTCAGTTCAGCCTCTTATAAGCCAGTTCTACTAGGATCCAATGATGTCATTTAAGAAGCCATACAAATTTTGCATTTGTTAGGCCTTTTATGTGGCAAAGGAACCTCAAAAAACTTCCTAGCACAATTTCGTGGTTCAGGCACTGTAAGGGTCTTCCTATTCACCAGTTGTACTCATGGCAGCTACCGGTAGCTGAGGAGCTTGTAACTTCCTAGCTAGTAAACATTGTGGTTCAGGCTCTATAAGAGTCTCCCTATTCACCAGTTGTACTCATGGCAGCTACCGGAAGCTGAGGAGCTTGTAACTTCCCAGATTGTGGTTCAGGCACTATAAGGGCCGGTCTCCCTATTCACCAGTTGTAGTCATGACTGCTATCAGCCATGCACTGAGGAGCTAGTAACTTGTAAGCATTGTGGTTCAATCAGGCACTATAAGAGTGTCCCTATTCACCAGTTGTACTCATGGCAGCTACCGGTAGCTGAGGAGATAGTAACTTCCTAGCTAGTAAGCATTGTGGTTGATGTGTTTATGGGTTTCTCTCTTCACCAGATGTAGCTACTCATGGCAGGTACCGGTAGCTGAGGATCTAGTAGCTAACTTCCTTGCTAGCAAACACTGCGGTGTGAGTCATGCACGTACTAGCTACAGTGGTCTCCCTATTCACCATGCATCTGTACTCTGGCAGGTTCATGCACCTACTAGCTACAGTGGTCTCCCTATTCACCATGCATCTGTACTCTGGCAGGTTCATGCACGTACTAGCTACAGTGGTCTCCCTATTCACCATGCATCTGTACTCATGGCAGGTTCATGCACGTACTAGCTACAGTGGTCTCCCTATTCACCATGCATCTGTACTCATGGCAGGTTCATGCACGTACTAGCTACAGTGGTCTCCCTATTCACCATGCATCTGTACTCTGGCAGGTTCATGCACGTACTAGCTACAGTGGTCTCCCTATTCACCATGCATCTGTACTCATGGCAGGTTCATGCACGTACTAGCTACAGTGGTCTCCCTATTCACCATGCATCTGTACTCATGGCAGGTTCATGCACGTACTAGCTACAGTGGTCTCCCTATTCACCATGCATCTGTACTCATGGCAGGTTCATGCACCTACTAGCTACAGTGGTCTCCCTATTCACCATGCATCTGTACTCATGGCAGGTTCATGCACGTACTAGCTACAGTGGTCTCCCTATTCACCATGCATCTGTACTCTGGCAGGTTCATGCACGTACTAGCTACAGTGGTCTCCCTATTCACCATGCATCTGTACTCATGGCAGGTTCATGCACCTACTAGCTACAGTGGTCTCCCTGTTCACCATGCATCTGTACTCATGGCAGGTTATGCACCTACTAGCTACAGTGGTCTCCCTATTCACCATGCATCTGTACTCATGGCAGGTTCATGCACCTACTAGCTACAGTGGTTTCCCTATTCACCATGCATCTGTACTCTGGCAGGTTCATGCACCTACTAGCTACAGTGGTCTCCCTATTCACCATGCATCTGTACTCATGGCAGGTTCATGCACGTACTAGCTACAGTGGTCTCCCTATTCACCATGCATCTGTACTCATGGCAGGTACGAGTATAGATGAGAAGCTAGTAACTTCCTGCGTTGAGATGGGAAATATAGCAACCACAACCTCCTAAACCCACCACATTGAATCTTAATGGATGTTGGAAGGGAATCATCCAGTATTTAACAACTAGCTACCATGCACTCTGCGACTTCGTTTGATTACGTACGTCATTTGATGGGTTTATTTGTCACTCTCTTGGTATTCTGCAAGATCTGTCCAACCTAGTTGCCATGACCATCTGCTAGCTCACCAGTGTGTCCCAATTGTAGCTCAGTCCAATCCATGCTGCGATTGGAGAGGACCTGATGGCAATACTGGTTATGTAAGTTGCCTTGGAGTCCTATAGTGGGTACCGTGGTAAGAGGCCTACTAGCTAATAATATTCTGGCCCGAGGTGACGCCTTCTGAACAGTACATTATGTACGTTCAGAAGGCGTCACCTCAGGCCAGAATAGTAAGGAATGGGCACTTAGCTGCATGCGGAAGAAGTGCTTGAAAGGTTGAATGAGTTTTGTGTAAGGATGAGCGATATTCAATGTTCAATTTATAGTTAGTTGAATAACTGGCACTTCTTTATATTAAACGTCATTGACTATCTATAGAAAGATGAGACAATGCAACCGTCACAATAATTATATTAAAAGTTTTGGCCATGTCTCTATGCAGTCACACAACATACCTTAAACGGAAGGGCTACAACTCACGCCTCACACCTACTTTGTTAAGAAGCCTGTGAGGGCTCACGTGATGTGTATAAACCCATAGCTACTAATTAAGTAAGAACAATTACAACTGCGCACCTACTTGCATGACATCATGTTCAACCGTACACAGAACGCGGTCGTATTAAGAGTGTTGCATGCTACATCGAAAATACCGTAAGGTCGACAGTAACTAACCGATTAATCTGCATGCCGTAATATCTAAGAATCTCGATATATCACCCACCCTTTGTTCTGTGTAAGCATGGACAATAGAGCACGGAACTGTACTCTATAAAGGTCTTCCTATTCTCTATTATCCATGGTCCCAACCCAGTGGCCAACCCAGTGGCCAACCCAGTGGCCAGTCCAGTACTGACACGAGCCTATTATCAGTGCCACAAAAAATGAGCAAAGGAGGCTAAATATAGGTACTGTCCAATCATTATCCTCACTGGATTGGTCTAGTCATTCTAGACAATGTTGACACAGGTGTGCTTCATCACTTCTCACTGCATGCCTGAGTTTATCACCAACAACACCATTCCAGGCTAAAGTTGCTATAGGGGCATCATAAATAGAAAGGATCCTTCGCTATGTAAATTGAGTTAAGTGCATGCAAGCATTCCTGCATGGAGTTAGAGTTTCACTATCATGTTATTCATAGGTATTGCTTGGCTGCTTTATGAATATGCGAAGAAACCCCATCATCACTTTTGGGGAGCATAAATGCTCATTCACAGTTCAGCATGTCCTTGCATGCTCAAGCATTCATAAGTGACTGAAACCACATCCCATTCAAATTATCAGCCCATCATATTATCAATGTCCTGGCTATGAAATTATTAGTATGGCTATGAATATAAACTTCCTAGAGCTAGAAATTTCCTACGTAGCTAGCAAACAGTGTGGTTCAGGCACGATCTGGAGCTTATGAGCGTCATGAAGGAGCGTCCTTGTTAGGGTTCCGTCTGTTGACAAGCTCCTCAGCTACTGGTAGCTACCTGACATGAGTACAGCTGGCGAATAGGGAGACCCTTATAGTGCCTCAACCACAATGTGTGCTAGGAAGTTACTAGCTATTCAGCTACCAGTAGCTTAGAACTGGTGATTAGGGAGACTCCTATAGTGCCAGAACCACAATGTTAACTAGCTAGGAAGTTACCAGTTCCTCAGCTTCCGGTAGCTGCCATGAGTAGCTACAACTGGTGAATAGGGAGACCTTTACAGTGCCTGAACCACAATGTTTATTTGGTGTTGTGTAGCGTGGGAGATTGCTGTGGTTTGTTTTTCATACGTAATACGAGCCCTCGCAGGTTTGTAAAAAAGTAGGTACAACTTGTAGCCCTTCCCTATTAGGCGCATTGTGCGTCTGCTAACTAGTAACTTCCTACGTAGCTAGCAAAGAGTGTGGTTCAGGCACGATCTGGAGCTTATGAGCACCACAAAGGAGCGTACTTGTTGTTGACAAGCTAGCAGTCGCACAATTACGGAAGGGCTACGTACAACTCGCACCTACTTTGTTACGAACCTGCGAGGGCTCGTATTACGTATGAAAAACAAACCATAGCCATCTCCCATGCTACACAACACCAATAAACATTGTGGTTCAGGCACTCTAAGGGTCTCCCTGTTCACCAGTTGTGCGCATGACAGCTACCGGTAGCTGAGGAGCTAGTAACTTCCTTGCTAGTAAACATTGTGGTTCAGGCACTATAAGCATCTCCCTATTCAGTGCACCAGTATTACTCATGGCAGCTACCGGTAGCTGAGGAGCTACTACTACGTTGCTGGTTCAAGCATTATAGAGGTCTCCCTATTCAACAGTTTTACTCGTAATTATGGCAGGTCTAGTAAACCTTGTGGTTCAGGCACTATAAGAGTCACTCTCTCTATTCACCTGTTGTACGCATGATCCATGCATACGTAGACGAGGAGCTATCTTTGTATTGTTTTGACTGAGTATATTGTGGCATCACTAACTGCAAGGATTAGCCATAGTCCTTTATTCTCCAGTCTGCTTGTTCATGGAGCTGTTGAGATGTTGAGATGGGCAATAAAGCAACCTGAGAATTGAAAACTATTACACAACCTTCTCAACCACTTTGCAACTCCATTTGTTTACTTTCATCATTTGATGGGTTAAATTCTTACCCTCTTGGGGGTACTGTAAGATCCATTAATTGGTATGATCACCCCTACTAGCTCACCATTGTGGCCCAATTGCAGCTCTTATAGCCTCTATTGGAGAGGACCTAAAGGCAACTAGAGGCAAAAAAATTTCTCCCAAAGACTGAAATGGACTTAGTGATGGTCTGTCACATTCGTAGTTATTCAACCTCTTGAAAAAGCTAAAAAACAAGGAGAAATGCCATTAACCAGGCTCAGTCCCATCCCATTTAAAAATGTAGAATTTAGGGATGGGATGGGACTGTGGCTGGTCGTACAGGGGTGGTCATGACCATGCCCACTCATTTCGGGGAATGCAATTGTCACGGCTCTCGTCTAACCACCACCCATCTAGATTGAGACAAATTTCAGTGCAGAAATGGATCGAGGCAATGCAAGGTGAGAGGACTATTTTCTCATGCAATGAAATGGCTCCAGCCAAGGCCAAGACCAGACACGACCAACACAGGCCTTGCTGCAGCACTTTGAAGGGAGGACCATTGTTGGAGCCATGTCAAAATGGTTGAACCCTTCTCCTGATTGGAGAACTAACTAAATACAGGTTTCAGTGTAATACTGTATGAAGTATTAAGGCATGCTTCTTGCATGTGTGTGTGACTCCACCGGTAGCAGGGGGTGGGGTTTGTGGCTTGTGTTATCTAAAGAGCTATACCTTTTAGAGTCATAGCTAGTTGTGTACTGGCATGGGTGAGTGATCTTTGTTATGTAGCAGACAAGAGAGTGCAGTTTGTATAATGTGTATTTCTCTGTGCTTCTGTACAGCCTATACATTCCATGGTTTAGTCCTTGGCGAATTATGCCAGCAAAACTTTGTATAATACATGCAGCACAGGAGTATAATACAGTGCTTTTAGCAAGCATAATACTACAGTTTGCTGAAAGTACTGTCTATTCACCTCATTGGCATCTTTCATAATTATATCCAGTGTGCTTAGAAGGGTTGGTCCAGGTGAAGTTTCAGCCAATGTAACTGTACTAACTGACTCAGGTTCATTCCTTTCAACAGCTATATTCAATTTAGCTACAACACATATTGGACATTGGGTCAAAGTTTAAGTCCCATTATGTGAGCATTGTATACAGTTGTGTAATAATTGCATTTTCAGGAATTGCACAGTACAGGAAACTTTAGGCAAAATTCACTAAGGGAGTGCCAAACTTAACTTTTTCTGCATATAAACAAGGTTTCCTTAAGCTCCTAGTGAAGGTTTACCTACCAATGTCATTTCCGCTGTGGGTAATTTCATGAGAATGTACCTGCAATTGCACTCATGTATTGCATGGCATGTGATTGACGAGTGCAAAGTGTAAATGTATTGCATTGAGCAGCGAGAAGCTGACATACAGGGAATTTCTCTCTCAATTGTCCATATGTAATGATATGGGTGGGGTTGAGCTGACACTGACAGATTGTTCAGTTTACTTAGTGTAGCTAGTAGCAGCGATTCCCTCCGTGTGTAGGTCGTCTCGTGCCTTGTTTCAGAGTGTTACTGTGCACATAGCTATTATCAAGCTGCACAAACGTGATGAGGCACGACTGCTTCTATCAAACTGCAAGATATAGGACTTAGTCACCTGGCCTCATTCGGAGCTTCCCGCCCCTACAGTGAAAGCTCAGAACTGCTGCACGCTGACCGCGACACAGATGATCCCATCTATGAACTATGACTAGCTGTACAGGATGCTCATGTGCGTTACTGCTACTCCATTCCATTTCATTTCGTTTCGTTTTGTTTCGTTTCACATTCCATAGATTCGGGTATGCCTTTCAGTATGGCATATTTCACTTTAGTAACTAAAACTAAAACTAAAATGAGGACTTTCTCAGCCTGTTATTTAAAACTAAACTAATATTTAAATCACCCAAAAATGGTGGTTACTAAAACTAAAAGAGCCGTTACCAACCCTTTTGAGATTTAGTAATTAAAACTAAAACTAAACTCCTTAGTATCCTCTGGAACTAGTGATTGGTTCCTTACAAAACTTGGGGGGACTGATAGTGGTGATAATAGTGCTGGTTATCTAAACTGGAGAAGGTGGATCACTGTTCTGTCAGGACTGACCAATGAACTAGCTATCCAGTTACGTATCATGTTGAACCACATAAGCTGGACAACTCAAGTGGTTTGTTAGCATGGTCCCCTATCTGTATAACCACAGTGGTAAGCTATGGCGCCATACATCGGACTGACAGCACTGCTCTTTATCAGCAGCACCATTGTAGATTGATGGAACTAAAAGAATTTAGTTTAAACATACAAGCGACAAGATAAATCAGTACAGGACCGAGTCAACAGCCGGTGTAGGAAGTAAGAAGCCAACCATAGCAAATGTATCTGCTGTTGACTTAATTGTTCCGTATGAAAATTAATGGGCATGGATATTCCAATACTGTTTTTTGTCTTATTTCTAGTTATGAAGACCAATTGCTGCTAACAGCTACGTAGCTACATGCAGGTCTACAAAGTTAGCTACTCAAGTATTCATTGTTTACACAGTCTGTAACATGCACCAGCTAGTGTTGAATTTGTTTGGTGCACATTGCACAAGCCAGCTCTCTCCGCATCTCCAACACTTCCGGATACAGATTCAGGGTTCTGATGGATGCATTCATACATTATGCGGTAGTGTGTGTAGCGACCAGCCATCAGGTAGCAATTGTACTCTCGGGTCCAGGAGGAGGGGCTGGTGGTCCTTGCTGGTATCATGAGCACTGTTTCCCTTGTTGAGACATAGCACACCGCACACGGAACATTGTGGTTGTGAATGGACATGAGTGGACCGTCATCATGCACTCTCCTCGTTATATATATAGTCACGATTTGACTGGTGGCCTGATGTGTATTGCAAATGGCTTGGATTATTGGGTATTGATCATGTATGTTGTAACCGATGAGAGCAGAGTGCAACCATGCATGTCTTAGCACCGATTTTTGGGGTTTGCATTGTACTTAATATCAGTGCAAAGTTGCAACCAGAAGGATGAGAACTGGGTAGGCCTGAGGATTCATTTAATAGAGTAACTGCCATAGCTAGTAGTGTTTAGGTCTTGTGGTCCGGGAGATGGTTGTAACGGAATTCCAGAGCAGCGATGGAAAAGTTTCCGAACCATGGCATCAATTTTAAATTCATGCCGTATTATTTGGGTCTTCGTATTAACCAGTTGGACTCATTGCAGGTGGTAACTTCCTAGCTAGTAAACATTATGGTTCTGGCACTATAAGTAACTTCCTAGCTAGTAAGCATTGCGGTTCAAGCTCTATAAGGGTCTCCATATTCACCAGCTGTACTCATGGCTGCTACTGGTAACTGAGGAGCTAGTAACTTCCTAGCTATAGTAAGCATTGTGGTTCAAGCTCTATAAGGGACTCCCTATTCACCAGCTGTACTCATGGCAGCCACTGGTAGCTGAGGAGCTAGTAACTTCCTAGCTAGTAAACACTGTGGTTTAGGCTCTATAAGGGACTCCCTATTCACCAGCTGTACTCATGGCTGCTACTGGTAGCTGAGGAGCTAGTAAATTCCTAGCTAGTAAACATTGCGGTTCAAGCTCTATAAGGGACTCCCTATTCACCAGCTGTACTCATGGCAGCCACTGGTAGCTGAGGAGCTAGTAACTTCCTAGCTAGTAAACATTGCGGTTCAAGCTCTATAAGGGACTCCCTATTCACCAGCTGTACTCATGGGCTGCTACTGGTAGCTGAGGAGCTACTAGCTATAGCATATATATAGTAAACATTGTGGTTCAGGCTCTATAAGGGTCTTCCCACACTAGCATACACACTACTTACGTGATGTCACATGCAACCATACACGTACACAGAACATGAGCGTGAGCAATTCCAATCCATATAATGAGTGTTGGGTGCTGCTACCCTGCACCTGATGGTTATGCTAGTTGGACGCTCCTTCCTGTTATGGGCTCCTGGCACTATAAGGGTCTCCCTACTCACTAGTTGTACCCATAGTCCGTGGTACGCAGTTGAGGAGATAACTTTGTATGGTTTTGAATGAGTATATTATGGCATCACTTGGATTGTGCCATAGTCCTTCATTCTCCAGTCTGCTTGTTCATGGAGCTGTTGAGCTGTTGAGATGGGCAGTAAAGCAACCTGAGAATTGAAAGCTATTACATAACCTCCTAATCTACCAAATTGAATGAAATGCAAATGTTGGAAAGGAAGCATGCTGTCTTTAACAACTCTATTTGATTACGTACTATGTCCTTTGGTGGGTTTATTTCTCACTCTCTTGGTATACGGTAAGATCCGTCCACCTTAATTGCCATGGCCATCCCTGTTAGCTTACCATTGTGTCCCAGCTGTAAATCCAGGACTTGATTGGAAGGTAATGTTGGGGTCCTGTGGTGGATTACAGTGCTAAGAGACTATACTAGTGCTCAGATAATGTCAGATTTAAATCCCTCCCCCCTTCCTCCTATACTCATGCACTGAGACAATTTGGTAGACTACATGCAGTGGTATACATGTGAAATTTGTGTGGTGTAACTGAAGCTCGAGGAGGCGATTTTTGAATGTAGCTACAATAATATTTCCAGTTCTCGTCAGCCACCAAACTTCACACCTGTGCCCATGCAGGGGTGGTCGTGACCATGATAATGCCCACCCATTTGTGGGAATGCAATTGTCACGGCTCTCGTCTAACCACTGCCTATCTAGATTGAGACAATTTCAGTGCAGAAATGGAGGCAATTTGAGGCGAGAGGACTGTTTTCGCAGCCCATTCATGCAATGGTGGAGAGAAATGGCCCCAACCAAAGGCTTTTCAAGGCCAAGACCAGGCACCACCAAAATGGGGCCACTACGAAGGTTGTACCATTGTAGAGTAGAATCCATGTCAACATGGTTTAACCCTTCTCTTGATTGGAGAACCAAATACAGGTTTCAGTATAAAGTATTAAGGTATGCTTCGTGGATCTGCCTGCATGTGTGTGTGACCCCACCCAGTTGGATACCAGGGGGCGGGATTGTGGTTTGTGTTATCTTAAGAGCTACCTTTTTGAGTCATAGTTGTGTAGCTACTTGGAGAGTGCATCATGTTTGTTGTGTAGCAGACGTGAAAGTGCAGTTTGTATAATATGTATTTCTCTTAGCCTCGCTCCCAGGCGCTCTTGGTATTACCAAGAGCGCCTTGGAACGAGGCTAGTATTTCTCTGTGCTTCCTCTCTTCGTACAGCTATACATTCCATGGTTTAGGCGAATTATGCCAGCATAATATAATTTTGGGCATAATATGTGAATGGATCAAGTAAAAATGGAACCTTAGGCACAGTCAAATGTGGGGAATTGTCCAAATTTCTTAAAAATGGATTAAAACTTGTGCACCCCCTTCGAAGAAATGCCTGAAAATTGGAGAAACTCAATTCTTGGAAATATTCTGAAACATGTTTAGAACCAATTCCCATTTCAGGGGGGTGCAAAGTGGGATGTGTGCCTAAGGTTCCATGATCCGTTCACATATAATACATGCAGCACATGAGCATAATACAGTGCTCTTAGCAAGCATAATACTACAGTTTGCTGAAAGTACTGTCTGTTCACCTCATTGGCACCATTCATATATCCAGTGTGCTTAGGAGGGTTGGTCCAGGTGAGGTTTCAGCTTCTGTAACTGTACTCAGGTTCATTACTTTCAACAGGTAGCTACATGTACCCCCTTTTAGTTAGGCCATTTCCATTTTAAAACTGTTATTGAATGAGCTGTAACCAAACGTACTAAATCATTTACAAAATGAAGAAACAATTACAACTACAACTATTTTGGTCATACTGAAACAGCTCTAAACCATCATCTGAATTCCTGAGGCTGTAAATGACTAGTTGCTGTCCAAGTGAACAGAGGAAAGAACATCATCCCCCAAGGTGTCAAGGTTTGCGTAGGAACCTGGCCCGAGTGTTATCTGCCTGCCTAGGCCCTCGTCCTCGATATGTTGGGAGAGTGTCCACCTCCCTTTCATTACGATGATTGAGGAGGCCTTGTCATTGAAGCCAATATCCACCATATTTGAGCAACTTTCAGTGAGTGTGAGAGTTGGGCCTTGAAAGTTGTAATCGCTGTAGATGAAGGCAACTGGAGCAACTGGTTCGTGAACGGACACAGACATTTCGGGATCCTGAACGGGCACAGACATTTGACCTGTAGATTGTGCATTAGAAGAAACCAATAGATACACGACACTTATGGCAGGCAGTATATAATTCATTTTTGAGGTGCACACTACCACTAGATTCTGGTTGTTACGCTAATGATATAATATATGTTGGGTGAAGCCACATCCAGCCAGCCAGTGAGAACCGAACAGAGTGTCAAGTTCAATAGCATAAAATAACAAACGGAGTATAGAGACAAAGCTCCATAGCAATGCTGGTGCAAATGGTACCACAGTAATATGAAACGGACTGTTATATTATAGTAAAAGAAATTAGAAAGCGAACAGAGTATACCAAGTCCCAGCGTAAAAAGGAAATGAAATTTGAAGTGAAAGCCTAAGGCCCATGCATGCATTGATCAATGCCTACGTCTCAAGATTTGCAATTCTCAAACATGCAGTCAAATTTTTGTAGTGGCATACAGTCGGTGTCCAGGTGAACCGAGGAAAGAACAGCATCCCGCAATGTGTCAAGGCTTGCGTAAGAGCCTGGCCCGAGTGTTATCTGCCTGCCTTTGCCGTTAGCATGTTGGTGAAGTGTCCACCTCCCTTTCTTTACGATGATTGAGGAAGCCTTGTCATTGAAACCAATATTCACCAAATTTGAGCAACTTCCAGTGAGTGTGAGAGTTGGGCCTTGAAAATTATAACCCCTGTAGATGAAGGCAACTGGAGCAACCGGATCCTGAACGGGCACACCAGACATTTTGTACTCTTGACCTGTAGATTATGCATTAGAAGAAACCAATATAGTTATACACAACACTTATGGCAGGCAGTATAATATATTTCAACTTCCAAACTCTGCATGTGTATGACTGAAACCCTCCCCTCATTCAAGTGCTGCATACGTTCTCTAAACTGGTGAATGTCAAGTCTATTTTCTCATGTACCTGTACACTATTAAGTATGCCTGTCTGGTTTGCTTTTGTGTACATATTTAGTCTGGGTACAATATGTTAGCAACTATTGCTATTTTTGTGTCCTTGCCTCACCTGCAAAATTATTATAAATGAAAACGGACTGTCAATAATAAATATTATTTTCATATAATTATAGTAAGAGCAATTTAGAAACCAAACAGAGTTTATACCAAATCCCAGCATAAAAACCAAATGAAATTTGAAGTAAAAGCCTAAATGCATTGATCAATGCTTACATATCGCAATTCTCAAGCATGTAGCTAGTCAAATTTATGTGATGGCATAGCCTGCAACCGGAACTTTTGCGGAAGAACCCTCAGACCTCCGGTGTGCTGGTCTGCACAAATCCGCAAAAGTTTTCTCCAATGCAATCTGCTTTCGCGAAAGTTTTCTCCAGCAAAAGAAACTCTCTGTATGGAATATAACTAGAGCAACTTACGCTCCGAGGCATCTGAGCTAGTCATACTTCTGAACTGCTCATGCTTTTGGGCGTCTAACTGACGATTGGAACGAATCATTATAGTCCTCACACTTAAACTGGTAGTGGCGTCTAATCACTCCAATAGACTAGAATTGTGATAATAGAAAGTAGCTATGCTTACTTTGCTCAGCGTGTGAAGAAACTTGAAACAGTAGCTTGATTGCAGCGGCGGCAAATCTGTATGGTAGAAAATGGAGCAGTCAACATCAACACACACTTATATAGCCATCCATATAATTATAACACTCTAAAATGCAGCTAAGGCTCTGCAGCCTCACCTTTCAGCCAGAAAGTGACACTGGTCTTTCAGTTCGGTCTCTTATAAGCCAATTCCACCGATGATGTCATTTAAGAAGCCATAACTTTGTTACGCCTGATATTTAGTTTATGTGGCAGAGGAACATAGTACCTTCCTAGCACATGTGGTTCAGGCACTATAAGGGTCTCCCGGGCCTATTCACCAGTTGTACTTATGCCAGCTACAGGCAGCTGAGGAGCTAGTAACTTCCTAGCTAGTAAACATTGTGGTTCAGGCTCTGTAAGGGTCTTCCCACACTAGCATACACGCTACTTACGTGATGTCACGTGCAACCATACACGTACACAGAACATGAGCATGAGCAATTCAAATCCATAAAATGTGTGTTGTGTGCTGCTACCCTGCACCTGATGGTTATGCTAGTTGGACGCTCCTTCCTGTTATGGGCTCCTGGCACTATAAGGGTCTTCCTACTCACTAGTTGTACCCATAGTCCGTGGTACGCAGTTGAGGAGCTAACTTGTATGGTTTTGACTGAGTATATTATGGCATCACTTGGATTGTGCCATAGTCCTTCATTCTCCAGTCTGCTTGTTCATGGAGCTGTTGAGCTATTGAGATGGGCAGTAAAGCAACCTGAGAATTGAAAGCTATTACACAACCTCCTAATCTACCAAATTGAATATAATGCAAATGTAGGAAAGGAAGCATGCTGTCTTTAACAACTCTATTTGATTACGTACTACGTCCATTGGTGGGTTTATTTCTCACTCTCTTGGTATACGGTAAGATACGTCCACCTTAATTGCCTTGGCCATCCCTGCTAGCTTACCATTGGGCCATTGTGTCCCAGCTGTAAATCCAGGACTTGATTGGAAGGTAATGATGGGGTCCTATGGTGGATTACAGTGCTAAGAGGCTATACTAGTGCTCAGAAGATGTCAGATTTAAATCCCTCCCCCCTTCCTCCTATACTCATGCACTGAGACAATTTGGTAGACTACATGCAGTGGTATACATGTGAAATTTGTGTGGTGTAACTGAAGCTCGAGGAGGCGATTTTTGAATGTAGCTACAATAATATTTCCAGTTCTCGTCAGCCACCAAACTTCACACCTGTGCCCATGCAGGGGTGGTCGTGACCATGATAATGCCCACCCATTTGTGGGAATGCAATTGTCATGGCACTTGTTTAACCACTGCCTATCTAGATTGAGACAATTTCAGTGCAGAAATGGAGGCAATTTGAGGCGAGAGGACTGTTTTTGCAGCCCATTCATGCAATGGAGAAGAGAAATGGCTCCAACCAAAGGCTTTTCAAGGCCAAGACCAGGCACCACCAAAATGGGGCCAATACGAAGGGAGTACCATTGTAGAATCCATGTCAACATGGTTTAGGACCAAATACAGAGGTTTCAGTGCAATGTATTAAGGTATGCTTCGTGGATCTGCCTGCATGTGTGTGTGACCCCACCCAGTTGGATACCAGGGGGCGGGGTTGTGGTTTGTGTTATCTTAAGAGATACCTTTTGAGTCATAGTTGTGTAGCTACTTGGGAGAGTGCATGATGTTTGTTGTGTAGCAGACTGAAAGTGCAGTTTGTATAATGTGTATTTCTCTGTGCTTCCTCTCTTCTGTACAGCTATACATTCCATGGTTTAGGCGAATTATGCCAGGATAATATAATTTTGGGCATAATTATAATACATGCAGCACATGAGCATAATACAGTGCTCCTAGCAAGCATAATACTGTTCACCTCATTGGCACCATTCAGATATCCAGTGTGCTTAGAAGGGTTGGTCCAGGTGAAGTTTCAGCTTCTGTAACTGTACTCAGGTTCGTTTCTTTCAACAGGTAGCTACCCCCTTTTAGTTAGGCCATTTCCATTTTAAGGTAGGAAGCATGGCATCGGCGATACCGCGTAATTTTGCTCATGAATGATTAATGAGATGACGTCACTCGCATACGGTTGTATAGAGTTATTAATCTGTTTACGTTTTCCCATGGCGGCAACCGGAATAAACAAAGGGGGCTTCTCTCTTTGATGCGGCTAGCGGCCCTTTCAAGTTTCAATTCGGTACTCTGATGTGGCCGTGCGGAACTTTGAAGATTTGTTTAAACCCTTTTTTTTTTTCTTTTTTTTTTTTAAGTAAGGAGCTATTCTGGCTTGGTCGAATGAGCAGAATGTTTGTTGGGCTGCTGAAGTGGCCGAAGAACAGCCTGGAAAGTGAACAGCCTCTGACAGCTCCCTGGCCAAGGTACTCTAGAGAGTTGACCTTTCGGCATTACAGGCCCCGCCCATTTTCGTGTTAGGGCGAATTTGGCTGGTTTGGTAGCTGGACTGGGCTGGTGAGAGGGAGTAGATGTGTGGCCAAAACTCTGTAACCGAGAGGTGAACGTGGAAAAGCATCCCTAGTTTTGCAGGGGGTAGGTTGACCTTATGGAACTGGCCTTGGCTTTGGTCGGTTTTAGTTGGTGTGTGTGGAATTTTTTTTTGAAAGCCTAGGGTAGCCAAACCTCTGTTTTTGAGGGCGGCAGTGAGTTTTGGGCTGTAGCCTGCAACTGAGGAGAGCAGATGGTAAATCCATCCGTAGTTTTTTGGGCCTGTTTAGTGTGTGTATTGATGATGGGGTCAGAGTGTGTTGGAGAGGGTCCAAATTTTCAGTTTCGTAGAGGGCCTTAAAATTGAGTTTTAGGGCATTTTCAAGCAGAGGGAGCAGTTTGATGCAAAGTTATTGCTGAAACTTGTGTACGCTTTGATGCTGCCCATTTATCCATCAACTTGGTTTTGGAGATCGCGGTACCCATGCTTCCTACCTTAAAACCATTATTGAATGAGCTGTAACCAAACGTACTAAATCATTTTACAAAATGAAGAAACAATTACAACTACATGTATTCACAACTATTTTGGTCATCCTAAAACAGCTCTAAACCATCATCTGAATTCCTGAGGCTGGGAATGACTAGTTGCAGTCCAGGTGAACAGAGGAAAGAACATCATTCCCCAAGGTGTCAAGGCTTTTGTAACAGCCAGGCCCGAGTGTTATCTGCCTGCCTAGGCCCTCGTTCTCGATATGTTGGGAGAGTGTCCACCTCCCTTTCTTTACGATGACTGAGGAGGCCTTGTCGTTGAAGCCAATTTTCACCATATTTGAGCAAGTTTCAGTGAGTACGAGAGTGGGGCCTCTAAATTCATAATCCCTGTAGATGAAGATAACTGGAGCAACTGGATCCTGAATGAGGACAGTATTCTTAGCTTGCCCACAAGACATTTTGTACTCTTGACCTGTAGATTATGCATAAAAAGAAACCAATAGTAACACAACACTTATGGCAGGCAGTATATATAGTCCATTTTTGAAGTGCACACTATACTGATTACATTCTGTTTGCTAAAGCAGTACTCAACCACCTAACGAATAGAGTGTACGCTGATGATATAATAATATAATGTTGTGTGAATCCACATCCAGCCAGCCAATGAGAACCAAACAGAGTGTCAAGTTCAATAGCAAATGGAGTATAGAGACAAAGCTCCATAGCAATGTGCTGCCGCAAATGGTTCCATGGTAATAGCAAACGGACTGTAAACGAACTGTAAATTTCCATGGTAAAAGCAAAGTAGAAAGCAAACAGAGTATACCAAATCCCAGCGTAAAGAGCAAATGAAATCTGAAGAACAAGCCTAAGACACATCAATGCCTATCAGTTGATGTGACTCGCTAACATCTTTGATCTGGTAACTATCCAGCATGCAGTCAAAATAGCACCATATTTGTAGTGGAATACTGTGCAGTGGAACTTTTGCAGATGAAAAGTTGTGTGAAAGACACAGATATACATCAGAAATTGGCATCTAGTGACTGGCAACTACCAAATAAGCTACTAGCTGAACATGGTGTGACGGCTACTGTTCACTATGTACTCCACCGCGTAGCTCTGTAACACGCTCATGCTTCTAATTCTCTGACCTCCATAGTGTGGCGATCTGGGTTACCACAAATCCACAAATGTTTTCTCCAACAAAATATGCTTTTGCAAAAGTTTTCTCCAGCAAAAGAAACTCTCTGTGTTGAATATAACTAGAGCAACTTATGCTCCGAGGCATCTGAGCTACTCATACTTCTGACCTGCTCATGCTTTTGGGCATCTAACTGACGATTGGAACGAATCATTATAGTCCTCACACTTAAACTGCTAGTGGCGTCTAATCACTCCAATAGACCAGAAATGTGATAATAGCTTACTTTGATCAATGTGTGAAAAAACTTGGAACAGTAGCTTGAATGCAGCGTCTGCCAATCTGGATGGTAGAAAACGAAGCAGTCAACATAAACACACACATTGTAGCCATCCATTTAAATATAGCACTCTACATTGCAGCTAAGACACTGCAGCCTCACCTTTCAGCCAGAAAGTGACACTGGTCTTTCAGTTCGGCCTCTTATAAGCCAATTCCACTGATGAAGTCATTTAAGAAGCCATACATTTGTTAGGCCTGATATTTTGTTTATGTGGCAGAGGAACCTAGTGACTTCCTAGCACACATTGTGGTTCAGGCACTATAAGGGTCTCCCGGGCCTATTCACCAATTGTACTTATGCCAGCTACAGGCAGCGGAGGAGCTAGTAACTTCCTAGCTAGTAAACATTGTGGTTCAGGCACTATAATGGTCTCCCTATTCACCAGTTATAGCTACTCATGGCAGCAACCAGTAGCTGATCGAGGAGCTGGTAACTACCTAGCTAGTAAACATTCTGGTTCAGGCTCTATAAACATCTCCCTATTCACCATTTGTAGCTACTCATGACAGCAACCGGTAGCTGAGGAGCTGGTAACTTCCTAGCCGGCTAATGAACATTGTGGTTCTGGCACTATAAGGGTCTCCCTATTCACCAGCTCTAAGCTACTGGTAGCTGAAGAGCTAACTTCCTAACACACATTGTGGTTCAGGCACTATAAGGGTCTCCCTATTCACCAGTTGTACTCATGTCAGGTACCAATAGCTGAGGAACGAGAAACTTCCTACGTAGCTAGCATACAGTGTGGTTCAGGCACAATCTGGAGCTTATGAGCGTCACGAAGGAGCGTACTTGTTAGGGTTCCGTCTGTTGACAAGCTCCTCAGCTACTGGTAGCTACCTGACATGAGTACAGCTGGCGAATAGGGAGACCCTTATAGAGACTCAACCACAATGTGTGCTAGGAAGTTACTAGCTATTCAGCTACCAGTAGCTTAGAACTGGTGATTAGGGAGACTCCTATAGTGCCAGAACCACAATGTTAACTAGCTAGGAAGTTACCAGCTCCTCATCTTCCGGTAGCTGCCATGAGTAGCTACAACTGGTGAATAGGGAGACCCTTACAGTGCCTGAACCACAATGTTTATTTGGTGTTGTGTAGCATGGGAGATTGCTGTGGTTTGTTCAGGCACTATAAGGGTCACTCTCTCTATTCACAAGTTGTACGCATGATCCATGCATACATGTACATAGCCGAGGAGCTATCTTTGTATTGTTTTGACTGAGTATATTGTCGCATCACTAACTGCAAGGATTAGCCATAGTCCTTTATTCTCCAGTCTGCTTGTTGTTGAGCTGTTGAGATGTTGAGATGGGCAATAAAGCAACCTGAGAATTGAAAACTATTACACAACCTTCTCAACCACTCTGCAACTCCATTTGTTTACTTTCGCCAATTGATGGGTTAAATTCTTACCCTTACTGTAAGATCAATTAATTGGCATGATCACCCCTACTAGCTCACCATTGTGTCCCAATTGCAGCTCTTATAGCCTTTATTGCATGGAGAGGACTTAAAGGCAACTAGAGGCAAAAAAATTTCTCCCAAAAATTGAAATGGATAGTCTTTCACATTCGGAGTTATTCAACCTCTTTAAAAGGCTAAGAAACAAGGAGAAATGCCATTAACCAGGCTCAGTCCCATCCCATTGAAAAATGTAGAATTTAGGGATGGGATGGGACTGAGGCTGGTCGTACAGGGGGTGGTCATGACCATGATAATGCCCACTCATTTCGGGGAATGCAATTGTCACAGCACTCGTCTAACCACCACCCATCTAGATTGAGACAAATTTCAGTGCAGAAATGGATCGAGGCAATGCAAGATGAGAGGACTATTTTCTCATGCAATGAAATGGCTCCAGCCAAGGCCAAGACCAGACACGACCAAAACAGGCCTTGCTGCAGCACTTGGAAGGGAGGACCATTGTAGGAGCCATGTCAAAATGGTTTAACCCTTCTCCTGATTGGAGAACTAACTAAATACAGGTTTCAGTACAATACTGTATGAAGTATTAAGGCATGCTTCTTGCATGTGTGTGTGACTCCACCGGTAGCAGGGGGTGGGGTTTGTGGTTTGTGTTATCTAAAGAGCTATACCTTTTAGAGTAATAGCTAGTTGTGTACTAGCATGGGTGAGTGATCTTTGTTATGTAGCAGACAAGAAAGTGCAATTTGTATAATGACTGTGTATTTCTCTGTGCTTCTGTACAGCCTATACATTCCATGGTTTAGTCCTTGGCGAATTGTGCCAGCATAATTTTGTATAACACATGCAGCACAGGAGTATAATACAGTGCTTTTAGCAAGCATAATACTACGGTTTGCTGAATGTACTATCTATTCACCTCATTGGCATCTTTCATAATTATATCCAGTGTGCTTAGAAGGGTTGGTCCAGGTGAAGTTTCAGCCAATGTAAATGTACTAACTGACTCAGGTTCATTCCTTTCAACAGCTATATTCAATTTAGCTACAACACATCTTGGACATTGGGTCAAAGTTTAAGTCCCTTAATGTGAGCATTGTATACAGTTGTGTAATAATTGCATTTTCAGGAATTGAACAGCACAGGAAACTTTAGGCAAAATTCACCAATGTTGCTAAGGGAGTGACAAACTTAAGTTTTTCTGCATAGAAACAAGGTTTCCTTAAGCTCCTAGTGAAGGTTTACCTACCAATGTCATTTCCGCCGGGGGTAATTTCATGGTGAAAGGAGATTGTACTTGCAATTGCACTCATGTACTGCATGGCATGTGATTGACGAGTGCAAAGTGTAAATGTATTGCATTGAGCAGCGAGAAGCTGGGAATTTCTCTCTCAATTATGTAATGATATGGGTGGGGTTGAGCTGACACTGACAGATTGTTCAGCTTGCTTAGTGTAGCCATATGCGGCAATTCCCTCCGTGTGTACGTCGTCTCGTGCCTTGCTTCAGAGTGTTACTGTGCACATAGCTATTATCAAGCTGCACAAACGTGATGAGGTACGACTGCTTCTATCAAACTGCAAGATATAGGACTTAGTCACCTGGCCTTGTTCGTAGCTTCCCGCCCCTACAGTGAAAGCTCAGAACTGCTGCATGCTGACCGCGACACAAACGATCTTCACACACACAGCTAGCTGTACAGGATGCTCATGTGCGTTACTGCTACTCCATTCCATTCCATTTCATTTCGTTTCGTTTTGTTTCGCTTCACGTTCCATAGATTCGGATATGCCTTTCAGTATGGCATATTTAGTAATTAAAACTAAAACGAAAATGAGGACTGTCTCAACCTGCTAATTGAAACTACAACTAAACTAATATTTAAATCACCCCAAAAAGGTGGTTACTAAAAGTAAAGAGCCGTTACTGACCGTTTTGAGATTTAGTAATTAAAACTAAAACTAAACTCCTTAGTAACCTCTGGAGTGATTGGTTCCTTACAAAACTTGGGGGACTGATAGTGGTGATAATAGTGCTGGTTATCTAAACTGGAGAAGGTTGATCACTGTTCTGTCAGGACTGACCAATGAACTAGCTATCCAGTTACGTATCATGTTGAACCACTTAAGCTGGACAACTCAAGTGGTTTGTTAGCGTGGTCCCCTATCTGTATAACCACAGTGGTAAGCTATGGCGCCATACATCGGACTGACAGCACTGCTCTTTATCAGCAGCACCACTGTAGATTGATGGAACTAAAAGAATTTAGTTTAAACATACAAGCGACAAGATTAACCAGTACTAGACCGAGTCAACAGCCAGTGTAGGAAGTAAGAAGCCAACCATAGCAAATGTATCTGCTGTTGACTTAATTGTTCCGTATGACAATGGGCATGGATATTCCAATACTGTTTTTTGTCTTATTTCTAGTTATGAAGACCAATTGCTGCTAACAGCTACGTAGCTACATGCAGGTCTACAAAGTTAGCTACTCAAGTATTCATTGTTTACACAGTCTGTAACATGCACCAGCTAGTGTTGAATTTGTTTGGTGCACATTGCACAAGCCAGCTCTCTCCGCATCTCCAACACTTCCGGATACAGATTCAGGGTTCTGATGGATGCATTCATACATTATGCGGTAGTGTGTGTAGCGACCAACCATCAGGTAGCCATTGTACTCTCGGGTCCAGGAGGAGGGGCTGGTGGTCCTTGCTGGTATCATGAGCACTGTTTCCCTTGTTGAGACATAGCACACCGCACACGGAACATTGTGGTTGTGAATGGACATGAGTGGACCGTCATCATGCACTCTCCTCGTTATATATATAGTCACGATTTGACTGGTGGCCTGATGTGTATTGCAAATGGCTTGGATTATTGGGTATTGATCATGTATGTTGTAACCGATGAGAACAGAAGTGCAACCATGCATGTCTTAGCACCGATTTTTGGGGTTTGCATTGTACATAATATCAGTGCAAAGTTGCAAACCAGAAGGATGAGAACTGGGTAGGCCTGAGGATTCATTTAATAGAGTAACTGCCATAGCTAGTAGTGTTTAAGTCTTGTGGTACGGGAGATGGTTGTAACAGAATTCCAGAGCAGCGATGGAAAGGTTTCCGAACCATGGCATCAATTTTAAATTCTTGCCGTACTATTTGGGTCCCCGTATTCACCAGTTTGGACTCATTGCAGGTGGTAACTTCCTAGCTAGTAAACATTATGGTTCTGGCACTATAAGTAACTTCCTAGCTAGTAAGCATTGCAGTTCAGGCTCTATAAGGGACTCCCTATTCACCAGCTGTACTCAAGGCTGCTACTGGTAGCTGAGGAGCTAGTAACTTCCTAGCTAGTAAGCATTGCAGTTTAGGCTCTATAAGGGACTCCCTATTCACCAGCTGTACTCAAGGCTGCTACTGGTAGCTGAGGAGCTAGTAACTTCCTAGCTAGTAAGCATTGTGGTTTAGGCTCTATAAGGGACTCCCTATTCACCAACTGTACTCAAGGCTGCTACTGGTAGCTGAGGAGCTAGTAACTTCCTAGCTAGTAAGCATTGCGGTTCAAGCTCTATAAGGGACTCCCTATTCACCAGCTGTACTCAAGGCTGCTACTGGTAGCTGAGGAGCTAGTAACTTCCTAGCTAGTAAACATTGTGGTTCAGGCTCTATAAGGGTCTTCCCACGCTAGCATACACGCTACTTATGTGATGTCACGTGCAACCATACACCCAGGGCAGGTGTATAATGATGTCATCAATGTGCATTCTCAAGACAATGAAATACCTTTGGACTGCAACGATCATGAGCTTGAATAAATATGGTGTCGACTTATTATTACTAAGCAATAAGCATGTAGGTTGCTAACTTATCAGAGAACGCGGTAGCGTTCTCTATTTAGGGATGGCCAAGGAAATTTCGAATTTACCATACTGATGCACTTGCAGAATAACGGCCAAAGGAGCTACAACCCCCCAAACCAAGCATGCAGACAGAACGTTACTACCTAGCAGTACACAAAAACACTCGCAAACGCACCTTAGAGTACACGGGAGTCGATGAACAAGTCGCGGGGGAAAGTCTGATTTCGTCATCTTCTTTCTTTCTTTCTCATACAAGGCCTTGCGCAAGGATAGCGTACCAACTAAAGCACTTCTGGAGTTCATTTACGCACAGAACAACACCGATTTCACCGTAGTAGAGCCTTTGAGCCCTTTTGTCTGCGAAGTGGCAAGAACAGCAGTTTTGGCTAGCTAGATCCGATGGCATTCTAGCACGACGCCATTGAGGCAATGAGGTCAAGCGTCCGCCAATTGCGCATGCACAATCCAAAATGCAAGCACATTCTTTTCGTGTTCTTGATGGCTGCGTTTGGTACACTAACAGCATCCCTATGAATCCGTCATCTGGTTGCTCCTAGGAATTTCTACCAACCTGTTCTTGTCAAGATTTATTGTGACTAGCTATGTCATCATGGAGGCGTGGCTTTCTTTTCATGACATAACTACAATGCAGAACTGTGCAGAGAGGCTAGAGTTTTGGATTTCCATTGCAAGCACATGACCGGCACGGCTGCAATCGAGCTCTCTGATCTGATGAAGGGTGAATGCCCCACCCCCTCATCCGTGAAGGTAACAATAAACACTGATCACAACAGCAACATCAAAAAAATATTGGAAACTAAATGGATTGTATTGTATTGTATAAATGTTCTTTTAACAGGGTTGCTACATCAGCGAGCTGGTTTTCAGCAGCGCCCTGCATCATTAAAGCCTGCTCAGTGCCCAGCAGAAGGTCCATATCCATAAGAGAGACCATCACAGCTTTGTTGACATGGTGATCGCCTCGTAGTCTCGGGCCTAGGAACGAGGCTAACATGGTGATTAAGTAACAACACCTTAAAATCTAGCATAGCTACATCCAGTTCCCCCGTACCCTTATGGTGACATGACGTTGCACGTACCATGACTAAGAAGTTACGTGTTTCATGCGCTCGAAAAAGTACACAAACTAGTGGCAAAAAATTTTCTGCGAAAAACAAAAAGGATTTAGCTAGTGATGGCCTGTCACATTCGGAATTATTCCACCCCTCAAAAAAGCTATGAAACGAGAAATGCCTTTAACCAGGCTCAGTCCCACCCCCTCCCTAAATTCTACATTATATAATTATAATAGGATGGTACTGAGCCTGGTTAAAGGCATTTCTCCTTGTTTCTTAGCTTTTTTGAGGGGTGGAATAATTCCGAATGTGACAGGCCATCACCAAATCCTTTTTGTTTTTCGTAGAAAATTTTTTGCCACTAGTAAGACACTTAAACCCTTTAACCACCGAATTCTTCCCACCAAGACAACACATTTACATGCATTCAGCACTCACCACTTTCGTAGCTAGGTACCAATGAATGGCATCATCTAACTATAACACCTCTATGCACTACACCTCCTTTGCATGATCGTAATTGCAATTGTGATCGCAATCAGACGAGCCATAGTTTACCAGATTGTGGAAATTGTACCAATCAAATTAGCAAGAAAATCATCCTCTCCGTGTTGCTAACAACTGTGAGTATCAGAGGTGTTTAGCATGGTACAAGTTGTGATGCCATAATTCTCAGTGACACGTTACAAATTTAAAGCTGTTGAACAGATAGCTAAATATGATGAAAGAATTTCTTTTTGCAAAACTAGGTTAACGATACAATATGGTTAATCTGTAGCAAATGCTTGGGAAAACCAAACCTTTGAGGCTAATTTTGACTATGCCTCCCACACGCTTTGAGGATGAGATGTAGCAAACATTTTGCATCCAGAGTGGCCAATCGAGTAAGTAGAATAATGGATGGAAAGTAAGAAAAACTGTATCCCCTCTGCTAATGCTAGGTTTTCACATGGACATGGACAATATTGAAATCTCAAAGATGATGATGTTTTCCTAACGTTGTTAATTTGACCCTCTGATGATGAGCATGCATGATGTTAGCAACAAAACCCAAGGGAGCCTGCCATAGCACTGTTTGTTATATGTTGGGAGTGGTGGATATTTGCTGCTGGTAACAGCTTCTATTAAGCATTACAAGACCCAACTTCACTTTCTATCATGTCTTCAGATACTTCTGCTGTCTGACTTTAATTGCCTCAATTGGATAACCACTGGAACTAATTAGTGGGGTGCTGTTTACCCTCCTTTGAGAGTGGCACTAGCACTGTACATTTTAAAATGAGAAGGGTTGCTTTGACCAGACTCTAGTCACCATAGTTGCATCTCAGTGCCTCCTCCACTGTGGTGATCAAGGAATGAGCCCACGACCACAAATGTTGTGTAGCCTCACTTCTAACGTTTCGTAATTATAGGTACGTGACTTAGCTTAATTGTGTATGTCTGTTGGACGACCTATAGTGGTCAAGCAGTGTAAATGATCTGCTCGAATGCACAGTGTTTGAAAGTGCAGCTGTTCTATAAGAAACTTGAGCTAGGTTATCTCAACAGGCCTACTAGGTTTTCCTATTGGATTAGCTACTAATAGGATCAAATTAGGCTGCATGCACTTGTGTGCTCATTCCTTGGTCACCATGCAAGGGGGCCCCTGAAGCAACTGAGGTGACCACAGCCTGGTTAAAACAAGTTAACCCTTCTCGTTTTACAGTGATATTGTCTGCACTATAGAGCGTGAATAGTGCCTCGGCCAGATATGTTGACACTGCTGGCCCTAGCTTTGATCTCTGGAAGTACATCTCAGATTGCATTTTGATGCTGATATGTCAAGTGCTAAACAAGCCTAATTAAGAAGACAGCAAGCCTCATGAGATGAAAAATCGGTGCCAAGGCTGTCACTGCTCCACTGTCAACTATGAACAAATTAGGCCAGGTAAATGGAGATACAATGAACTACAAAGTACTTGGACATGTACTTGCTGCCAGCTGGTGTATATTCATCCTACTCCAGGATGGTTTTGGGGGACGCATGATGCAAAAAGACAACAACAATCTTTTTGGACTCATTGCAGCGACTGTGTGTGGCATGATTTGCGGAGTAGCAGTGAAGGTGGTGGACTTGACGCAGGAGCATGGCCTAAGAATATCCACAACTAAGGAGATCGTGTGCTATGTGGTAGTACTACTGAACATCTTTGCACTGTGCACTGTTGTGCCTGGTGGTCAGTCATTCATAGCGTACTTCATAGTGTACCATGGCCTTATCAAGGCGAAAGCAGATACATGCAAGCACCTCTTCCTAGCTGTTGGAGTGTACAGCTTGTGGATCTATCTCACAACGAAGGAGTTCTTGTCTGTTGACTGGTTATTTGTTGTAGTAACAGTTGCCATTGCCACATTGTGGTCCATCCTGAACAAGCTTCTTTGCATGGGTGATACCTTCGCAAACCGGTTCAGTGTACACATCATTATCCTTATGGCCAACCTTGTTGCATTCAGCTACGACAGGTTTGTTGCACCTGCTCTCATAATGGTTGCACAGATCTGTGTGTATGCAACCACTAAGATGATTGCCGAAATGCAGACTTGGTACACTTCATCAAAGCGAGAAGACCTGGTCGCAAAGAACTACCTCACCATTGAGCTGTTCACCATACTTGGAGCAGTTCAGTGGCTACTAACATACATTTTGATGCTGTGGGAAGGAGTGCGACTTGGCACTGGTCCATGGCCAGTTAACCTCGGGTCATACCATCTCGTGTGGGAGTTCTTGGACAGTTATTTGGATTATTTCAACAAGGGGGCTTATACAAGAAAAAAATTTCAACTGCCTAAAAGAGTACTGTATGCACTCTACTTTGTTATGGATGCTGGATTACACATTCTGTTTGTTGTCTATGGACTTGGAATGCCAACAGATGAGTTTGATCTTGGAAATTCCCACACGGTACCTAGCAGGTTCTTGTACCTAACAGCACTGATTGCCATGTGGATGATGGTGTTTACACTTTGCTCCAAACATGGATTGGGTCGAGAAATCAAGTACTGTGGGTACGCTATCCACTGTGTCCACCATACCTCTGTAGTGAGACTTCCTGTATACGCCTCATCCCCACTCCTGATGACAGCAGCGTGGTCTTCCACATTAGGAAACTGCATGTTGCTATATTCCTAAGATCTGTTCGCCTTCTTTTCCAAAGCCAAAATTTTGTTTTCCGTGTTTGCCATTGGACTGGTGGTTGTGAGTGTCCTCAGTAACATCTTCCATCATGAATTACGTGCAATGCCTGCATCTCAGCATTCCTTCATAGCAGGCATGTGGCTCGTCTTTGTTGTTATTGCGATGACTTTTGCACATCATTGGTGGAAAGACAAGATTTGTTATTGACCATTCCTTTATTAGGTTATTTTGCTTTGCTTTTGTAAGCCAATGAATGGTTGTTAGCAAGAGACGGCTATTTTATGTACACATTAAGTATTGCTCTTAACAACTTAAGATCAGAATGGAGGCTAGACATCTTCTCTTGAACCTTCTATTGTCATTGCTAAACTTTCTGTTACTCTTCTTTTCAGGTGGTGTTCCTGGCCCATTTAGCACTCCCTAAGGGGCCAGACACTGTGATTGTGAGATAATCATTCAATTATGCGTAGGTTTCTATGGCAACAACTAAAGCATAGATACAGAACAGGTGTGTGCAAGAATGAGAATGGTGTGCATTACAACCCCCCTGCCCTGAAGTGCATGTGAAGCTACCTGAAATTTGAGGCATTTTTCAATGGCTGGGCACATGCACTGAGAATATAGAATGACTTATAGCTAGCTTGTCAGATGCAGCACTATTTCCCATTAGATCATAGTTCAAGGACTACTTGGTATAGGAAACACAGTTTCAAGTACAGGGTATGCAGCAGGAACATGCAATCATACCAGTGTGCAAAATTCTGAACCCTTTGAAGGGACTGATGTGTTGGTGTCCCTGTCGATGAACTCTTCCCTATCCACATGCATGCTAGTTAGTACGTAGGGATAACATGAGTGGTGCTCTGTTAACGGCTAAACTCTTTCCTGATGGTGGACTGCTACATTGACTGGAGAGTTCAACCAACAGAGCACCACTCATGTTACATACTGTTCGCTACTAACTAGCACGCACATTGGTCCTCCAACTCAGAATGTTGTTTGACTATAGGACTATTGACCTTTGACCATTATCTGCTAAGCTTTCACATTGTAACTACAAAGTGTTTAAAAAATGTTGATATAAAAATTAGGGGGTTAGAATGCACGGTCATTTGCATCAAAAGTTGGAAAATACCTGTTCGCAGGTTTTAAAAATTGTGAGATAAAAGGATGCTAGGAAAGTACAGAATGATCTGTTCACAAAATTTGAAATTAGGGTTGGTAACATACTGTAGTTTTGAAATGACGAAACTAGGGTTATGTGTATACCTAAACAATCAATAAAATGAGGGCCAGCACTACTACAAGATCACAACCACAAACACAATACATAATACTGGGTGTCCCGTCTTGACATAATCATATAATGTATATACAGGGTATAGGATATAATGTTAGGTTGTGTTTATGGTGTAGTGTTCTTGGCAATGGCATTCAACTCTTGCAATACATCATGCATAGTTGGGCGGCTTGCAGGGCTCTCATCTGTGCAGGAAATAACCAAGCCATGTAGGGATGGCCATTTCCTGGAAACTTCGTGTACCATTTTTGGAAACTTTTCAACGCTAGGAAAATGGTTGACTGCAACTGCACAAACTACAATACCGTAGCTATAAACGTCCACCTTCGGTGTCTGAGGAACAGCTGTGTCCTTGCGAATTTCAGGCGCTGTATATACTGGTGCTCCTGGGCCAGTGGTTTTTGCCTCCCTTGCCAGTTTTGCTGAACCAAAGTCTGAGAGTTTTGCCTTCCACTGTCTGCGCTTTTCCTCTAGCAGCACATTCGATGAGCTAACATCTCGATGGATGATGCACCCGTGGTGATGCCTGTGCAGGTAGTTTAGGGCAGCAGCCACATGTCTGAAGATGCACAACTTGCCTTGGTCGTTGAGCAGATTTCTTTCGTAGGACTCCCGCAAGTCATGTCAAGAAGCTCTGTGATGATGAGTGGGTCTCCTCGTTCATCAATGACTGCAGCAATGAGCTGGACTATGTTGGGGTGTCGAAGCTGTGCTATGATGCTGATCTCACGGCGAATGAGAGTTACTGACTCCGAGTCCCTGATTAGTCCATGGAGGCATTTGACTGCTACTTCATGAGCTTGATAAAGCCCCTTCACTACATAACCCCAAGCACCATTGCCAAGAAACTCCTGCATGTTCAATGTTACATCTGCTCTTGGGACTTCCCAGAATTCACCTTCCTGGGACTGTTGGGTTGTTGAGGCGAGTCGATTTGAGGCTGTTTCAACTTGGTTTTCAAGAGTACGAACTTGAGATTGTAATTCTTCATTCTTAGCTTTGAATTTGGCTGTTGCTTGCTCTTGTCGTTTCTTTTCAGCCTGAACTTGTGATTGCAGCTCTTTATTTTTAGCTTCGAGCTCGGCTGTTGCTTGCTCTTGTCATTTCTTCGCAGCCTCAAATGCCATTATGTTCTGTTGAAGAAGTTTCTGCAGTCGTTTCACATGCTCACCGCTTTCTTCCTTGGGAAGATCTCGTGCGTGACCTCTAATGACATCTGGTGGGGGAGATCTAAGACAATCATCTTGTGCTTCTAATTCCTTGTACAGAGGAACACGCTGCCCTCCCCCAGAGTTATTAACAGCTTCCACTGAATCCAGAGCTTTATTCAATTGTGCTTGTTTTGATCCAATTTTGATTGGCACAATAGGCTGTGGCACGACAGGCTGTGGCACGACAGGCTGTGATGCAGCAGTGGCTGTTTCGGAAGCATTCTCCATCGCCATCTGATTTAAACGTCTCTCCAGTCCAATATGGTGCAGCCGTTTCAGTTCATGAGATTTGTTCCTGTCCTGTGGTTGTAATGCTGTGAGATGCTACCGAAGAACACAGATCAACTGGGTCAACAGAATCAGAAGTAAAGTTCAGGTGCATCATGATCACATTGTCTGGGATTTCAACCTGAGATCTAAGTACGAACAGACTATCACTTTAGCCCTGTTCCAGGCCCTCGTGCTGCTTTCGGTTCCATACCGCAAGCAACAAAAAGCTGGGTGGGGGCCTGGGAACGAGGCTACTATCACTTCTCATGCAGTTAGTTACATGTCTACGAATAGTTGTGTATGTATGGTACTTTAATGATGTACATACCTCATTCCTTGCATCTCTGACAATTCTCACTTCCTCACATCCTCCGCACAAGTCAACAAACCCGTAGACGCGTTTGGGAAGGTTGTCGCTGCCACTTTGTTCACCCACTTGGTGTTGATTTGCAGCCATCCACTGCTGGTGACACTTAGTGACAGGTTGTTCCCACACTGTGCATATATAGTGCACATGCAACAGCTATCAAATTTTAGACAGCCTATAGCTAGCTACAAACTCTCACAGCAAATGGCCTGCTGGTACTGTACAATCCAGCAGCATGCATATGACTGACTACCTTATTCACACTACAATATGACTCGGCTACATGGTGAAATAATAGAGCGGAAACAATCATTGGATCTAACTGGCTGTATAATATGTTGAAGGTATGGAATTATGCGGTGGCCCTGGAGGTCACGTCTAATGCATAGGGCCTATGGCCTAATGACGTAATACCCAATGCGCAATACCTAATACACGATAGACTTAATACCTGACACCCGATGCATAATACGCCTAATACCTATGACCTAACGTGCAATTACCCAATACGCGACAGACGTAATACCTGATACCCGATACACAATATGCCTAATACCTACGACCTAACGCCGCAATACCCAAAGCGTAATACCTAATATCCAACACGGAATAGCCCTTTGTCGCAATGCCCCGCAATTGGGGCTCACTAAGTTCGCACGATCTGAGGATATGATGTCATGTGTGTATGGTATGCTTATCAAACTAGCTGACATTGATCTAGCTTACATCTACCTGAGAGATGTTGCCAGGGGTATTATGCTTGTTAATATACAATCCATTTGCCTTGTTAATATTGAGTTAGACCATGCACTTTGTCTTCAGCAGCAACTTAGAGTCCGTATTGCATAATTATGCCAGATCTACTGACCATACAGATATAGCTCAATATTGAACCAAATTGCCGTGCTAGTGTGAGGCCTGCTCATGCTCACCAATTCACTTTAATTACTTGGAGCAGGATTATATTGCACTGTATATTCTGTGGTGCCTCTGACAGTGGAAGCACTCTCACTCTCAAGGTAGCCATAATAACTCCCTACTGTGCATTGCAAGAGTCAACATGAATATCACATCGTGCATGCATTTCTAACCTGTTGTGGCATTATTTTAGCAGGGAACTGTCTTAATTAGATAACAATGACTAGCCCTATCAAATAAAGTACATATGGGGTGAATAGTGCATGGCACTGTTACTCTGTGCTGCCTCTGAAAGAGACACTGTTTAGTCTGCTCTATAGGGTGTGAACTTGCAGCTATTCTCTGCCAGACGTGGCTCTTTGATCTAATGTGTGACCGGCTCCAACCTGATGCACTTCTGTTTACAGTAACTGTAGCCTACTGTAACTATTTATTTCCTGAGGTCGATTACTGTGTTTAGTCATATGCTCTGAATTTTACTACTGCCGCGTGTGGCCAAGTGCTGAAGCAAGATTTAAGTAGCTATGTCTCTAAGAGAACTGGAAGCCATTCAGGATGAACCATTGCATGCCAACGTTGGGGCAACGGCTGTCATTGCTCCATTATCACCTGTGAACAAATCAGGCAAAGAAGCTGGAGGTACACTAAACTACAAAGTACTTGGACGTGTTCTTGCTGCCGGCTTGTGTATGTTCATGTTACTGAAGGATGGACCGTGGGGAGGCACGACACAAAGGGTCAACAGTCATCACTTGGGACTCACTGCAGCCATTGTGTGTGGCATCATTTCTGGAGTAGCAATAAAGGTGGTGGAGTTGGTGCGGAAGCATGGCCTAAAGATATCCACAGCTAAAGAGAACATTTGCTATTTGATGGTACTACTGAACATCTTTGCACTGTGCACTGTTGTGCCTGGTGGTCAGTCATTCATAGCGTACTTCATAGTGTACCATGGGCTTATCCAGGCAAAGGTAGAGACTCACAAGCACCTTGTCCTAGCTCTTGGAGTGTACAGCTTGTGGATCTATCTTACAGTGAAGGAGTTCTTGTCTGTTGACTGGTGGTTTGTTGCAGTTACCGTTGCCATCGCTACATTGTGGTCCATCATGAACATGGTTCTTCACATGGACAAGACCTTCGTAAATAAGTTCAGAATACACATCATTGTTCTTATGGCCTGCTTTGTTACTTTCAACTATGACAGATTTGTTGCACCGGCTCTCGTAATGGTTGTACAGATTTTCGCATATACTACCGTAAAGATGATTGCGAAAACACAGACTTGGTACATTACATCAAAGTGAGAAGACCTGCATCTCAGTATTCCATTAGCATGTGGCTCATTGATCACTGCCATTGTGATGACTTTCGGACGTCATTAGTTGAAAAACATGCATTATTATGTGTAAGCGCCTGTACGTGATAGTTATTAAGACAGCTATATTGTGTCTGCACTAACTTACTAGGCATTGTAATCCAATTATCTCACACCTCTTGAGTTTCACTGACTTGTCCCAGGGCAGGTATATATTATATAATGATGTCATCAATGTGCATTCCTAAGACAATGAAATACCTTGAGGAATCTATGGACTACAACTAACAATAAATCAACCCATCATGAGCTTATATAAATATGGTGTCTATTATTACTAAGCAATAAGCATGAAGGTTGCTAACTTATAAGGCACTTATAACTGTGAATTCAATAGTTTTCGCTTTTCAATAGAGCCCCAAAGCCATTGTTGTTTATCAAATATTCCTTTATCATAATAATAAACATGCTGTGTAAGTAACTAGGAAAAGAGACAAGTAGTAGAAGTTGCTGCAAATTACCAAACAATAAAATGCTATACTGCAGTTGCATGGGCAGATCAAAGGTACCACCGGTAGCAGTCCATAAGTCAACGACTGCCGCCTATGCTCTATCCACCGTAGAGCTCTAACTGCCCAATTATTGAACATGTATACCTCATAATTAATCCCTCATAGTAGCATGTGCCTTGTACAAGCCAGTAGATGATGCCAATTTCGTGGTTTACAAGATCACCTGCTTTGATAGACCACGATCACACGGCTCGAGTGGTCTATCAAAACAATGAATGGCATCATCTAGCTATAACACCTCTATGCACTACACCTCCTTTGCAGGATCGTGATTGCAATTGTGATCGCAATCAGCAGAGCCATAGTTTACCAGATTGTGGAAACTGCAAATTCAAATTAGCTAGAAAATCATCCTCTTGGTGTTAACAACTGACTATCAAAGGTGTTTAGCATGGTACAAGTTGTGATGCCATAATTCTCGGTGAAACGTTACAAGTTAATTAAGTTAACCCTTTAGGGCCCGTAGTGCCAAAAGTCACACATATTTACAAGCCAATGTAGCTACTATGGCATCTCACTTTGCAGCGATGGATGGACTTGGGCCAGCACTGCTCCTGGAGACTTGTTGGTAATCCCCCTCTGTATAAGTACAGAATTAAAGGTGCCAAGCGTCACAGCAGGCAGCGCTAGCTGTTATGGGCAGAATAAACTTGGGCACTAAAGAGTACAGATGAATATGATGCAAGAATTTCTTTATGTAAATTAGGTTAATGATACGATGCAAATGCTTGGAAAAACCAAACATTTGAAGCTAATTTTGACTCTGCCTCCCACAAGTTTTGAGGATGAGATATAGCAAACATTTTGCATCCAGAGTGGCCAATCGAGTAAGTAGAATTATGGATGGAAAGTAAGAAAAACTGTATCCCCTCTGCTAATGCTAGTTTTTCACATTGACATGGTCTTGAGAATATAAAAGTTGATCCTTTTTCTAATGTTGTTTGACCATCTGGCTTTGAGGATGATGAGTATGCATGATCTTAGCAAACAAAATCCCAAGGGAGGCAGCCATAACACTGTCTGTTATGTGTTGGGAGTGGTGGATATTTGCTGCTGGTAACAGTTTCTATTAAGCATTACAAGACTCAACTTCACTTTCTACCATGTCTTCATATACCTCTGATGTCGGTTCAAGTGGAGATAGATTAACTTTAATTTGCCCCAATTAGATAATCACTGGAACTAATTGGAGTGGGGTGCTGTTTACCCTCCTTTGATAGTGGCACTGTATTGTCTGCACTATAGGGCGTGAATGGTGTCTCGGCCAGATGTTGACACTGCTGGCCCTAGCTTTGATATCTGGAAGTACATCTCAGATTGCATTTTGATGCTGCTAATTGTAGCTAAACAAGACTCATTGGGAAGACAGCAAGCCTTTGATATCAAAAATTGCATGCTCAAAATCGGTGCCAAGGCTGTCACTGCTCCACCGTCAACAATGAACAAATTAGGCCAGGTAAATGGAGATACAATGAACTACAAAGTACTTGGACGTGTACTTGCTGCCAGCTGGTGTATATTCATCCTACTCCAGGATGGTTTTGGGGGACGCATGATGCAAAAAGACAACAACCATCTTTTTGGACTCATTGCAGCGACTGTGTGTGGCATGATTTGCGGAGTAGCAGTGAAGGTGGTGGACTTGACGCAGGAGCATGGCCTAAGGATATCCCCAACTAAGGAGATCGTGTGCTATGTGGTAGTACTACTGAACATCTTTGCACTGTGCACTGTTGTGCCTGGTGGTCAGTCATTCATAGCATACTTCATAGTGTGCCATGGGCTTATCAAGGCGAAAGCAGATACACGCAAGCACCTCTTCCTAGCTGCTGGAGTGTACAGCTTGTGGATCTATCTCACAGTGAAGGGGTTCTTGTCTGTTGACTGGTTATTTGTTGCAGTAACTGTTGCCATTGGTCCATCCTGAACAAGCGTTTTTGCATGGGTGATACCTTCGCAAACCGGTTCAGTGTACACATCATTATCCTTATGGCCAACCTTGTTGCATTCAGCTACGACAGGTTTGTTGCACCAGCTCTCATAATGGTTGCACAGATCTGTGTGTATGCAACCACTAAGATGATTGCAGAAATGCAGACTTGGTACACTACATCAAAGCGAGAAGACCTGGTCGCAAAGAACTACCTCACCATTGAGCTGTTCACCATACTTGGTGCAGTTCAGTGGCTACTAACATACATTTTGATGCTGTGGGAAGGAGTGCGACTTGGCACTGGTCCATGGCCAGTTAACCTCGGGTCGTACTATCTCGTGTGGGAGTTCTTGGATAGCTATTTAGATTATTTCAACAAGGGGGCTTACACGAGCAAAGAATTCCAACTGCCTAAACGAATACTGTATGCACTCTACTTTGTTATGGATGCTGGATTACACGTTCTCTTCGTTGTCTATGGACTTGGAATGCCAACAGATGAGTTTGATCTTGGAAATTCCCACACAGTACAGAGCAGATTCCTATATCTTGCAGCAATGATTGCCATGTGGATGATGGTGTTTACACTTTGCTCCAAACTTGGATTGGGTCGACAAATCAAGTACTGTGGGTATGCCGTTCAATGTATCAATCATACTTGCATGGTGAGACTGCCTGCGTATGCCTCATCCCCACTCCTGATGACGGCAGCTTGGATTTCCGCATTAGGAAACTCCTGTTATCTACCTAAGATGTGGTCGACTACTTTCCCAAAGCCAAAAATGTTGTTTTCCATCTTTGCCATTGGACTCGTAGTTGTGAGTGTCCTCAGCAACATCTTCCACCATGAGTTACGTGCAATGCCTGCATCTCAGCATTCCTTCATAGCAGGCATGTGGCTCGTCTTTGTTGTTATTGCGATGACTTTTGCACATCATTGGTGGAAAGACAAGATTTGTTATTGACCATTCCTTTATTAGGTTGTTTTGCTTTGCTTTTGTAAGCCAATGAATGGTTGTTAGCAAGAGATGGCTATTTTATGTACACATTAAGTATTGCACTTAACAACTTAAGATCAGAATGGAGGCTAGACATCTTCTCTTCAGGTGGTGTTCCTGGCCAATTTAGCACTCCCTAAGGGGCCAGACACTGTACGGTGATTGTGAGATAATCATTCAATTATGCTTGGATTTCATAGCCTAAGGTTTCTATGGCAATAATTAAAGCATAGATACAGAACAGGTGTGTGCAAGAATGAGAATGGTGTGCATTACAACCCCCCTGATTCAGAAGTGCATGTGAAGCTACTTGGAATTTGACGCATTTTTCAATGGCTGGGCACACTGAGAAAATAGAATGACTTAGCTAGTTAGTACACACTTATCAGATGCAGCACAATTTTCCATTAGATCATAGTTCAAGGATTACTTGGTATAAGAAACACATGCAGTTTCAAGTACATGGGTATGCTGCAGGAACATGCAATCATACCAGCGTGCAAAGTTCTGAACCCTTTGAAGGGAATCGAACTGATGTGTCTCTGTCGATGGGGGGACTGCTGTACATCTTTAGTGAACTCTTCCCTATCCACATGCATGCTAGTTAGTACGTAGGGAATAGTATATAACATGCATGAGTGGTGCTCTGTGGCTGAACTCTACATTGACTGGAGAGTTCAACCAACAGAGCACCACTCATGTTATATACTGTTCGATACTACATGTAACTAGCACGCATGTTGGTCCTCCAACTCAGAATGTTGTTTGACTATAGGACTATGGGATTATTGACCTTTGACCATTATCTGCTAAGTTATCACATTGTAACTACAAAGTACGTGCTTTAAAAAAATTAATGTTGATATAAAAAATAGGGGGTTAGAATGCACGGTCATTTGCATCAAAAGTTGGAAAATACCTGTTCGCAGGTTTCAAAAATTGTGAGATAAAAGGATGCTAGGACAGTACAGAATGATCTGTTCACAGTTAAAAATTTGAAATTAGGGTTGGTAACATACTGTAGTTTTGAAATGACGAAACTAGGGTTATGTGTATACCTCAACAATCAATAAAATAAGGGCCAGCACTACTACAAGATCACAACCACAAACACAATGCATAATACTGGGTGTCCCGTCTTGACATAATCATATAATGTATATACAGGGTATAGGATATAATGTTAGGTTGTGTTTATGGTGTAGTGTTCTTGGCAATGGCATTCAACTCTTGCAATACATCATGCATAGTTGGGCGGCTTGCAGGGCTCTCATCTGTGCAGGAAATAATCAAGCCACGTAGGAATGGCCATTTCCTGGAAACTTCGTGTACCATTTTTGGAAACTTTTCAACGCTAGGAAAATGGTTGACTGCAACTTCACAAACCACAATACCGTAGCTATAAACATCCACCTTCGGTGTCTGAGGAACAGCTGTGTCCTTGCGAATTTCAGGCGCTGTATATACTGGTGCTCCTGGGCCAGTGGTTTTTGCCTCCCTTGCCAGTTTTGCTGAACCAAAGTCTGAGAGTTTTGCCTTCCACTGTCTGCGCTTTTCCTCTAGCAGCACATTCGATGAGCTAACATCTCGATGGATGATGCACCCGTGGTGATGCCTGTGCAGGTAGTTTAGGGCAGCAGCCACATGTCTGAAGATGCACAACTTGCCTTGGTCGTTGAGCAGATTTCTTTCGTAGGACTCCCGCAATGTCATGTCGAGAAGCTCTGTGACGATGAGTGGGTCTCCTCTGTCGTCAATGACAGCAGCAATGAGTTGGACGATGTTGGGGTGTCGAATCTGTGCCATGATGCGGATCTCCCGGCGAATGAGAGTTACTGACTCTGAGTCCGTGATTAGTCCATGGAGACATTTGACTGCTACCTCCTGATCTTGATAAAGCCCCTTCACTACATAGCCCCAAGCACCATTGCCAAGAAACTCCTGCATGTTCAGTGTTACATCTGCTCTTGGGACTTCCCAGAATTCACCTTCCTGGGACTGTTGGGTTGTTGAGGCGAGTCGATTTGAGGCTGTTTCAACTTGGTTTTCAAGAGTACGAACTTGAGATTGTAATTCTTCATTCTTAGCTTTGAATTTGGCTGTTGCTTGCTCTTGTCGTTTCTTTTCAGCCTGAACTTGTGATTGCAGCTCTTTATTTTTAGCTTCGAGCTTGGCTGTTGCTTGCTCTTGTCGTTTCTTCGCAGCCTCAAATGCCATTATGTTCTGTTGAAGAAGTTTCTGCAGTCGTTTCACATGCTCACCGCTTTCTTCCTTGGGAAGATCTCGTGCGTGACCTCTAATGACATCTGGTGGGGGAGATCTAAGACAATCATCTTGTGCTTCTAATTCCTTGTACAGAGGAACACGCTGCCCTCCCCCAGAGTTATTAACAGCTTCCACTGAATCCAGAGCTTTATTCAATTGCGCTTGTTTTGATCTAAGTTTGATTGGCACAATAGGCTGTGGCACGACAGGCTGTGGCACGACAGGCTGTGATGCAGCAGTGGCTGTTTCGGAAGCATTCTCCATCGCCATCTGATTTAAACGTCTCTCCAGTCCAATATGGTGCAGCCGTTTCAGTTCATGAGATTTGTTCCTGTCCTGTGGTTGTAATGCTGTGAGATGCTACCGAAGAACACAGATCAACTGGGTCAACAGAATCAGAAGTAAAGTTCAGGTGCATCATGATCACATTGTCTGGGATTTCAACCTGAGATCTAAGTACGAACAGACTATCACTTTAGCCCGGTTCCAGGCCCACGTGCTGCTTTCGGTTCCATACCGCAAGCAACAAAAAGCTGGGTGGGGGCCTTGGAACGAGGCTACTATCACTTCTCATGCAGTTAATTACATGTCTACGAATAGTTGTGTATGTATGGTGCTTTAATGATGTACATACCTCATTCCTTGCATCTCTGACAATTCTCACTTCCTCACATCCTCCGCACAAGTCAACAAACCCGTAGACGCGTTTGGGAAGGTTTGTCGCTGCCACTTTGTTCACCCACTTGGTGTTGATTTGCAGCCATCCACTGCTGGTGACACTTAGTGACAGGTTGTTCCCACACTGTGCATATATAGAATGCAACAGCTATCAAATTTTAGACAGCCTATAGCTAGCTACAAACTCTCACAGCAAATAACCTGCTGGTACTGTACAATCCAGCAGCATGCATATGACTGACTACCTTATTCACACTACAATATGACTCGGCTACATGGTGAAATAATAGAGCGGAAACAATCATTGGATCTAACTGGCTGCATAATATGTTGAAGGTATGGAATTAGGACTGATATCTATTCTCAACTGTCACATATGAGACTATAGCTAGATCAGTTGTCCTACCACAATCTTGATCAGGTGGTAAATTTTATCAAGGGTTCAATTTACTTTCAGATGGTTGTAGTTGCAAAACGTCTCCACTGTTTGTCCATTCACTTTGATGAACACCTGGTCAAGCGAGATTGAAGTGATCTCTACCACCCATGTTCCACTCCTGAGGATCTCCATGACAACAGGGAAATCAATGTCTTCAGGACTGCATGGTGATGTATAAACAGTGTCATTGTGAATAACCAGTTCCAAGTATTCTTTTCAGTATTCTACTCTGCATTCTACACAATACTCAAGAATCCAAAGATCATGACTAGTTTTCACGCATGCTACATAAGCTACATTGTACATGTGCTTTAAGAGGGCTACATCCACTGTGTGCCCCTACAACTGTACATGTGCTTCAGGGTGATATCTATAGGTGTGAGCAGGAGCCCATAATGAGAAGGAGCGTCCAACTTAGCATCACAGAACATCACTGTTGATGCGTTCCAATAGCCGCAGGGTCTGGTAATATGATAAATGTATAATTCTACTGTGTGTACTGGGAAACATCACTCGTCTGTAAATTGTCACTCATGCCTGCGGCATGCACTCGTGACAATATGGCAACAGACTCGTGATATTTCCCAGCACACACTGTACGATATCAAGGGGGCGGGGCGTGTCGAGCCACCTTTGGCGGCTCGATACGCCCTGGATAATATATAAATACGATGACAAAGACTGACCTGTATTCAGTGACACCAAATGAGAGGTACCCGGATACTCCAAGGTTCATCCTGGTTATCTCTAGTGTGAATGGTTCATCATACTCCAGCGGACGGTTTGTCAAGGCAATGCAATGTGAAGAGCACCTGAATGGTTGTTACAATATTGGTGGTTATGCAATTCATTGGTGTTGAATCCTATTAGACTATGTCCTTGAGTGAAATACCACAAGAGGCTGTTGAGCTGCTCTCAAAGTGGTCCAAATGAATAGCCTCAGAGTGGGACTTCCCATAACACAAGAAGGACACTTGAATTAGAACGTCTGAGCCAAGGTCTGATTTCCATAAACAACTTCTTCATTTCTCAAACCACAGTCAGTGTGCCTTTGATTGCGCTGTAGTACAAGATCAGGATGCTTCAGTACCTCCTTGACTACACCCTTGCTCATACAAGGCTTGCATTGTGCTCCCCTACAGATCCATGTGCAGATATGCCACTCTAGTTGGTTGGTTGTTTCTCCCCTCAGGCAAAAAAGTACTCGGAGCGGCAATTTGTTACTTGCAGGCATTCTAGCCTTTTATGCCGTCAAAACCGCCTCTATATCCCCCCCTAGGCCCTCTCGCTACCTCAATTTCAGCTCTGCGCACGGGCGCTGCACCATAGGCGTCTTCTTGGTGAACGTGGGCGCCCGCAGCCCACTCGCTGCCTGTACCTTCAAGTGATTCGACCCAGCCAAGTGTTTTCTGACGTGATATATGCTCAGTGATGAGAGCTCTGCCCCACGACTGCAGAGCTTCTTGGTAGGAGGACGCGCTTCTTCCACGGCCTCGGATCGTCAACACGCTCGTCAACCTTCATTGCATGTGTCCATTATTCGTGCACCTCCGTATATCTTATTTCGTGGATCGTATACCTCCGTATACTACGTACACGTCATTATGACATCATGGTTGGTTGTTGGTTCACAGGTCCAGGCAAAAAGGGGGATTGCATCGGCAAAAAAGTGAACGGTGGCCCCGTGCCCCAGTTATTGCAACCTACTTGCACCTGCACCTAGCCTTGTTCACAGCCGCTCCCAATTACCGGGCACCTGGGAATTAGGTTGACTTGCACCTAGGTGATTGGAGTATTAAGTATATTCATGGTGCATTGCCTAGCAATCTTTCAGTATACCGCTGTAGCAGTTGCATGTACCATGTTGGCAAACTGCAAGGCTTATTTTGATTTCCAACAATAGTCTCATTCCCAGACCCTCCCCGAAAAGTGATAATTAAATCCAGAATTTGAGTTTCTGATGCCTCAGTGCATATACACTACTACACAGTACGGTTGACAAACACACCAGATGGCTGCAATTTAAAGTCTATTGGGACAGCCAAAAACAGGCTGTGAGACAAGCTTTCACTATGCACGAGACTATACACTACTAAAGGCCGTCTGCCTAATTGCCTACGTCATTCATATGATAGCCTATGTCATTCATATTCAGCCATCTGATTCGAGATCTCAAATCCGCTCACACCTACGTAACAAGAAATGTTGCTCAGAACACCAGACCCTATTCGTACTTGCGGAGGGTCTGGACACGAGCTATTCCATGTTTTTGGGCCCTTACTATGTGTTCCTAACGTTATTGTTAGTACACACTTGATGATTACTGTTTGTACAATAACTGAGGGAGGGGTTATGATCACAAAGCATTCGGCCACGATCACAACATTGGGCTATTCCATTAATCAAGGATACACCCCCTATTGACGAGTTAGCTATTTGCGTACCCCGGGACAGAAAATGCGCCTTCTCCACCGTGCGACAGACGTTAGTATACGAAAATATGCGGAAATATGCGGAAAATTACGGAAAATTTACGGAGATTTACAACAGAATACGGAAACTCGGCGAATCCCCGTAGGACAAATTAGTTACTCGTCAATAGGGGGTGTATCCCTATTTAATGGAATAGCCCATTGCCAAGTTTTCCCTCCCCAAATGGACTATCAGCTGTATTACAGGATATGATTGTGCCAAAATATACCTTGATAAGTGATAAGTTACATGTATCACGACACTATTAATAGTTAGCTAGCTAACTGGCTGGAACTTACGATGCCTTTCTAACCAGCTCCATTTTAGATATAGTCACTCCTTTTCCACATCTTTGGTGAAAGCTAAGCCTTGGAACAAACACTATTTGACTTTGACCACCTTCTACATCTCTTTCTACTGGGAACTGATGGAGTTCTTCACCGTGCATGCTATCAGCTTCCATCTCTTGCTCGTGCGGCTTGGGTAATCTGTACTCCAGCTTAAGTGCATATATAAGGTCAATCACAAATTAGGGACTGGCCCTGGGGATCTCCCGAGGTAGGCGTACGTACACATAAGTTGTAAAAACATGTATAATGTAAACACTAGTGGCTAGATGTGTACTATCAGGCGTCTCCACATGCATGTGCTGGTTTCCAGAGTACATGGTCAGATGACAGAATAACACATTGTATAAGATGACCACTATAACAGTGAGATCGAATTATCGATCCCACTGTTTGTAGCCAATACATAAGAATGGCGACCAATCTAATTAAGTTCAGCTGTTTGTTTAGATCAGGCTGCTGGCATGCAAATAGCATATTATAGCTGGCTGGCATTTAGCTATTGCATTCCTGAGTGAGTGGGAAGGAGAGTTTAAGATACTCCTTCGAGAGGCCGAAAAGGTCACACTAGGCTCTACATGGTGTGAGCCTAGTGGATTAATCTCAATGAGAGAAAAACTTGGAGAGGGGAGGTAGAATAATGGTCGGGGTGGACGACACAAGCTGGATGAAAACCTGAGAATCAAACTGAAGTGACTTTTTGTCGCTGACACATAGCTATGTAGCTATAATGTTCTACATAGGGGAAGTTGGTGGGGACTATTTCACGGAACGGAGCGGAACGGAACGGAACGGAACTGCGGTCTAAAACACGGAACAGTGGCGGAACCACGGAAATTGCACAAGACGGTCTAAAACTTGTAGCTAAAGCTACAAGACTCCGTTGTCTACCACCAGACAATCAGGTTAGTTGTTCTACGTGTATATATATATATCTCATTTGCAAAAATTACGGAACAGTACGCTAGTGGAAAGCGCACGAACTTGTACAGGGGAGGGGCTCGAGGGGCGCATAGCAGCGCTGCAGCTAGTTGGCGCATTAATCGTGCACATATTGGCGGGAAGATACAAAGTGAACACGTGTAGTGAAGATTGAAAATGAGTGTCTTTCGAGTTCAGGTGGTGCCCTTAGCGATTTCAGAAGTTGTCGCCCTCCTGAAGAACCCACCTGTTGATGGGGTATCAACTCTCCCACCGGCAACACTAAAGGCTGGAGAGATATACATCTATCGGAGCGATGATGACACAAAGCAGGGTATGACAGCATCATCCATAAAAGTATAGAAGGCCACTATTTGTTTCTCATCCCTTACCCGCACTTTTTGTTGTGCTGTGTGCAAAGCCTGTTTTATCATAGAATACGCATAGTACAGTGTTAGATATATAGAATACAGTGCCAGTTTTAATATAGCTAACTACTAGCTTGGGAAATGTTAGGAGGAACTTTGCAAAGTTCATAATGTGTAACAAAGCCTACACCATTCCATTCCCAATTTATCCACTTCGGAAGACTCAGAGTCGCGGAAGCAAACACTGCCGATCACCGATCAGACTCTGTTGCCGTACATGTATACATATCTTCATTTGCAGATTACCTGCAAGGAGAAAAAATAAAGCAGTTAGTTTTGTTCCTCTAGTTTGTGAATAGTAAGACTCACATGTAGAGAAGCCTCATGATAATGTTAACGACTATTATTCTATAACCAATGATTGACAGCTAAAGAGGATTGTTGTTCAAGCCAATTCATACACTTTTAACCATTACAGAGGATTGGCGCTGTGACCTTTATCGGTGGACAAACCAGGGAGTACGACAGCTACCAAAGAAATGTCCCAAAGTGAAGAAGTCTTATTTCCAGATAAGCACACCAAATGGGCCATCCTCTGCTTTCATGAAGCATGCCTACCAACTGCTCACCCCAAGTAGTTCAAAGGTGGTCCTAATACACTACATTGGGGATGAAAATGCTGCGGTCAACTTCCACCACGGAAACTCTGCAAAGCACATCACAAGGCCACACATTCGAACATGCCCATCTGTTCTTCGAAGCCTAGAAAAGGAATGTACGCACACCACAACAGCAAAGGTTTACAGGAGCCACATCACACAAGTTCCACCCCCAACACACGCTTCTGTTCTGCAGCCTCGTAATAAGAAACAGGTAAAGAATGTCAGACATAAGATGCTTGAGAGGCAACGTTTGTCACATGATTCTTTGTATAACCTCCACGAACTGGCAACAGATATGCCTGATTTTGTGCATGCAATACGTACACACCCTGACCTAGTATGTGTCTGTGCTCACACAGCACTACTTGAAGAGCTCGATCGAGTGTTACTAGTGGACTCACCCTCACCCCAATTACTATCTTATGATACCACCTTTCAATTGGGGGATTTCTACATATCAACCCTGACTTTCCGACACACCCTTTTTGAAGAAGCACCGGTCATTCCAGTGGCCTTTCTACTACACGAAAGGAAGTTGCAAGAATGTCACGAGGAGTTCTTTTCCATCTGCTGCAAGCTGGTACCCTCCCTCACGAAAACAGCAAAACCTATAGTGACAGATGAAGAACAGGCATACGTGAATACCATCAGAAACCATCTGCCAACAGCACCTCACCTCAGATTGTTGGAATCATCTTTTTAGGGATGCAATGAGGTGGCTCCGAAGCCATGGTGCTCCAGCACAGGATGTGTCTGTGTATCTGAGTGATGTAAGGGCCCTCTTTCATCTCCCTACAAAAGAAGGATACACACTAAAGTTGACACAAATGGCTCAGAAGTGGAGTGCCCCATTTTTCGACTACTACCGCAAAAACATACACCCAGATATTGAGTCAATTGCAAGGTGGGCAATTGAACCATATGGTGTGTATGACCCCTACAGTGGGGTGACAAATAACCAGGCTGAGGGGATGAACTATGTCCTCAAAGATTTGCAACAATGGCGGGAGGCTCCAGTAGATTGTATGGTCTTAGCCCTACACTACTTGCAAGGATACTACAGGGTAGAGATTGCTCGTGGCCAACAAGGCCTTGGAAACTATCACCTGCACAGAAAATTCTCTGCTCTAGCAAAATCACAGCCATCCCTCGTACCTGAGCACAATACCTATGCCCCAGAGAAAATTGTTGAGCGAATCAAAGGAAGTCTAGATACTTCTTTGCCTGATCTCCCCAATGCTAGCACCCAGGAGCAGGGCACAAGCACGGCAACTTGCCATCTGAGCCAAAGGGAGCGTGCAAAGCGAGTCCTCGAGCAGAATAAAATCAGCATTGATCCTAAGCTGCATACCTTCACAGTAATGGGTTCAAAATCTCCTCACGTGGTCACTCTCTTCCCAAGAGAAACATGCTCTTGCCCGTCCACATCCCAATGCTATCATATTTTGGCGGCTAAGATGTGCATTGGGCAAGATGACATGTCAACCGGAAAGAAGAGATTAAACCTCACACAACTTCGAAAGAATGCTCGCAGCCGAAAGGAAAAGAAGTCAGGACGAAAACGTCCACGCCCTGGTGACTGTGATGTTATCTCTGCTCCTGATGCACAAGGTAACAAGCATGTTCTAGTTCCTGTCTATACAGCCCTATTACAGTGTATCTGTTTATTATAGGTTCTCCAGTGAAGCATTCAAAGGGTTCAAACTGCACTGAGAGTGGGCAGAAGAAACCGAACCTTACCCAACCCGGGAAGAAGGTGAAGTCAAGCAGAAAACACCCATATCCAGGTGACTGACATGCACATGTGCTCCTAATGCAGAAGGTAACAACTATTTATATATCGCAACTCTATTAATATTTCTCATGCAACAGAATCAAAGTGCCCTGATACTGCAGGTACTGCACAGCACAAAGCAGAAACCAACAATGGTATGTACATGCATGCTCTAATTAGCCCTGAAAAGGAGAATGTGTGCCCCTGTAGCTGTGTCATACACAAAAATATACCATGCATAGATGAGGACATGTCCAATCCTGATGAGGCACTTGACATTCTCTGGCAGTTGATCTGCAAGGATGGCATGGAAAGTCATGATGCTTCAATCCAGTCACCTAGTGAGTAGAAGTGTAGCTCTGATTCAAAAGTTTTGCTCTCCACTTATCTGTATCTTATGCCGACATGTGTTTACATGCATGGGCAGTTATTCAAATACATACAACTGCTTTATCACAAACAGTGCACATGCATCCAGACCATCTCGGGTCTGATCAATACAATCTCTGGTCTGATGAGGACGATCTCTGGTCTGATGAGGACATACTTTCTGGTGCGGATCCTGCACTACTGGCTGCCATTGAAGAAGACGGACTTCCCCATTATTTTGTCCACAGTGAAGCAGGTATTGTACAGAGCAACCAGTGTATTGTACTAGCCACTCCTATAGGGTATCTCCATTTGCAAATTGACCTCTATGTATAGCAAAGAGCCTGAGAATGCAGCTAATAGCAGTATAATAATTTATTATGCAGACCAATCTGGTACTAAGGATGAGGATAATACACCTCTACCACCACCTATGCATGAGGATATCCCACCTCTACCACCACCTATGCATGAGGATATCCCACCTCTACCACCACCTATGCATGAGGATATCCCACCTCTACCACCACCTATGCATGAGGATATCCCACCTCTACCACCACCTATGCATGAGGATATCCCACCTCTACCACCACCTATGCATGAGGATATCCCACCTCTACCACCACCTATGCATGAGGATATCCCACCTCTACCACCACCTATGCATGAGGATATCCCACCTCTACCACCACCTATGCATGAGGATATCCCACCTCTACCACCACCTATGCATGAGGATATCCCACCTCTACCACCACCTATGCATGAGGATATCCCACCTCTACCACCACCTATGCATGAGGATATCCCACCTCTACCACCACCTATGCATGAGGATATCCCACCTCTACCACCACCTATGCATGAGGATATCCCACCTCTACCACCACCTATGCATGAGGATATCCCACCTCTACCACCACCTATGCCCTCATTGGAAGAACTGCAAAAGATGTATGCAGGTACATAACACGCTACTAAGTTCCTCTATGCTATACATTCACTGATATCCACATACTTAATTACCAGGTGCAAAAACATGCACAGAATCTCCAGGGAAGCCTCAAGGTGAAAACTGTGGCCCCAAAGGAGGGAGATGACCTAGAAGAATGCTACGAGGTTGTTGATGCTGATGCACATGTTGCTCAGCAAGATTTTTCACCATTTTGGTTGAAGCGGCTTGTGCTTCGGGACATAGACAAGGACCAGCTATTAAATGGTGCGTGGCTGACGGACAGACACATCAATGCGGCCAACAAACTTCTGCAGGAGCAACATCCACATCAGAATGGCTTACAGGACAGCATTGTCCTCGCCTCTGAGTTAGAGTGGGAGTCCAACCGCACAAACTTTGTTCAAGTGATCAACGTGTGCGAGCAACACTGGGTATGTGCTTCGAACCTTCGGTGCCCAGAAAATGTCGTTGAGGTATATGACAGTATACCTGCATACTCCACTGGGTCCACTACCCTTAAGAAGCAAATCGTCGTGATCGTACGGACAAAGAGCTCCAGTTTTACACTGCGGTTTGTGGAGGTACAGAGACAGAGCGGGGGTGGTGACTGCGCACTCTTTGCAGTCGCAAATGCCGTCACACTGTGCAATGGGCAGGACCCTCACCTGGTGAGGTATCATCAAACCCAGATGAGAAAACACCTATGCGACTGCTTTCAAGAAGGGAAACTTATACCTTTCCCAGAGAGAGAAAAGCCCCGGGGAATGCGACGTCGCATTTCAAGCACAAGAGAAGTGAAAGTTTACTGTACATGCAGGTTGCCACACAGTAGTGGCAAGATGATTCAGTGCCATACCTGCAATGAATGGTTCCACAACGATTGCAAGCCAGATATTCCAAAGGCATTTTGGCTAACAACTGAAAAGTGGAGCTGTGAAAACTGCCTGGTTTAGTGACAGAATTTTGTCCTTGTAACCGTTTTTCTTGTTACAGCTAGTATTTACTTCCTGCTGTGTTCAAAATATTTTATAGCTAGCTAGCTAGCTACGTCACTGCCAACTTAGCTATTTTAATGCCTTTAGAAATGCAACTTGCAGTCTTTCACTGAGGCTTGGAAACACACAAAACAATAGCATACGCGTAGAACCACTTACCTGCATATCTGCTGGGGTCACGGAACGTTAGCTGTAACCTTTGTGAGCGACTTTCATGGTTCCGCCACTGTTCCGTGTTTTAGACCGCAGTTCCGTTCCGTTCCGTTCCGCTCCGTTCCGTGAAATAGACCCGGCCGGGGAAGTTTCCTTTACTGTGGACCAGTGCTACAGTAGCAAACCACAAAAGCCATTCTACTTGTCCATGCATGCAGGAAGCATTTTACGGTGTACAAACTGATTGTCAAAGAGTTGCTGTTTTCGTGTCCCTGCTGCCGTAAGACGTGTTTTGCATCTGAGTTCTTAGATATTGAACCTCATGTTTTAGTTCAGAGTAGGAGCTCTGGAGCTTGGAATAGTCATTCACCACTGTCTTGCAGTGCTGGGTGACGAGATCAAGATGTGCTTGGACGTTAAGTTGCATGTGTGCCGGCATCACTTGCCTCCTGACCTTACCTGTGCAACCAGCGTACCAGTACTCACACTCAACCACTTGAAGCGGACACTTTTGCAGATGATTCGGTATGTTCCGACGCTTCATTGAAGTCCCACAGTAGTTCGGTCATTTACTCTGTTGATTCAGGCATGTGAGCCAATGGACCATGGTAACGTCATGATGTGTCCCTCTAAAACCACAGTACACACACGTGAATGGTCTCTGAGGACAGTTGGAGAAGTGCTCAGTCAGAAATTGTTGTCTCTGTGTGTACTTTTTACAGTATAGGCACTGTATTGGAGCATATGGGCAGTCCCCTTCAGGATTCTTCAGGTTAAGGTGGCATTTAAGTTGCTCCAAGGGTCCGGTCCAGTTACACCCATGCTCCGTCAAATAACAGTAGACCTTCAACTCGTTTATTTTGCTTCTCAACTGTCGGTCCAGAAGACACTTAAAATTCTGCTTCTTGCATCGCGGGCAGGTTTGATTGTGCTTTTTTACTTCTTTGATGCACTTCTGGCAGAAGTGGTAGCCACAGCAGCTTGTGAGATAAGGATCCTTCAGAACTTGTAGGCAAATCGGACACTGATGGTGATCTGCCAGAGATCTGTCCACAAACTCGGGTTCAAAATCAAAGTTGCATGCACTCATTGTGATAGGCCTCTCTCTGTTGTACTCTCAGCTACGTAATTGTTTACAGATTAGCTATGGCAACTCCCTCTGGTGGCTAGCTATCTAGGAACACAATAGGTTTCTAGCTTCGTCAGTTACCCACTCTGGAAAGGGTTTCTTAGTAGCTAACCTAGTAGCTAGGTAGCTACACTAGAAGTTTTCAATCTGCTAGCTAGCTACACCGAGGGTTTCTTAGTCAGCATAATTAGCTATCAGTCTATGCATGGGGGAAATTACCTACCTATATTCATCTATGCTTGTCATGTGATTTTTACTACAATAGGTTATCAATGCTTGCTCAGTAGCAACACCTAGCTATAGTATGGTGTTCCTTTTCAACATTTTGACAGCATTGTATATTATTACTCAGTGAAACATTAAGAAACGTAGCTATCATGTTGAGCATGTGACATGATGCACTTTTTATAGCAATATCCACCGAGATATCAATAAGACATTGACTGTATCATACTTTCATGGCAAACGAGAACCGAAACAAGCCCGTAGCCAGAAGCAAACTGGAACTACCCCTTGTCGAGAATCACCACCTTTCGAGAATCACAGAATGTTGAATATTCATAACAGTGGCCAGCCACCATGCAGGATGTCTGGAGGTACTTTGCTCGAGTGCAAAGTAAGGTGGTGAGTGCTCAGAAATTTTTTTTTTCCATCCGATTTTATTTCATGAGGAAGGGCTCTCATGACAACTTCCTGCACTGCCACTGCTTTCTGTTTCTGTGCCATCTTTCTGAGTTTGTCTTTCTGCTTCTTTGTGTGAATTGCATGAATAGTCATATGTCATTTCGTGTCATCTTGGTGAGTATATAACTTCGGTAGCAAACAAAAAAAAACATTAGCAACATGAAAAATCGTATGGCTTGGGCCGTACCAGCTCCTACGAGCTTGGCCATATACACTGAGACTAGTGTGCCTTGAAATGGCTTCCTAAATAGCCTCTTTTCTGTACTAGCCTTGTTCCCAGGCCCACGCTGCTTTCGGTTGCATGAAGAATGGGGGAGGCTTTGTGCAAGGCTATGACAGTACGGCTTTTGTTGAATGGTCAGCTGTTTCAGTATTGTAGCCGTTGTAGCTAGCTATAGTCACAAACTAGCCTCGTTGTGATGTCCTTCCCTAGTTTCTCTTTGAACGACGTGGCAAGTAAAATCTGCATGACCATCAAACAAAGCCCTACTGTTACATATAACTTGTGACATCTTCTTCTCATTAAGGTTACGATGTACTATTCGATTAAATTTTTTGCTGGTAACTTTGCTGCTTTATATCTCAGGAACTATAACAGATATTAGTCTGAAACAAGTTCCATTCCAACATTACAACACCAAATGAAACTCCTGGAACAGGAAAGTAAAATGCCCCAGGGTATTTGGACCTAGGCAACTAGACTCACTGCTCAAGCACTCTTGCGTCAAATTACTGAGAGGCACACTGGAGTCCAACCCTCAAAAATTCTCTGGCACTACTACGCAGTATTTGCTAGGTCGTGATGAAGAGATATTCGGTGATCTGTGTATATTTTTAGCTATGTGCACAAAAACTTACCGGATCATCCAAGAAGAGCGTGCTCTAGGCATGCATAATCTTCGTTTCGTGCCCAAATTTTGTGATTTCTTTTCATGCCGCCCTGCAAAATACACCAGGCTACCCGTGCAACAAGTCAAAACACGTGAGAAACAATTTCCCTTCGTAAAATTTGACGCAAGGTATAAAGCTTCATTAGTCTGTGGTTAATTGAATTTGTAACACGAGAACATGTACCGCTTCCGCTATGAATAATGTTATCTCATTGTTTTATGTAAACAATCTGGCAGCTGCCTCCAACTTGTACATCGTAACCTAAACGTATTGTGTGGGTTACCATTATCCTGCATGAGTTTAATTAGTGTGTGGCTGCCTGAACTGAAGTTCTCCAACTAGCAACACCTCACACATTCCAAGCATTCCAACAGTCTGAAGATGTTGCTTTAATGGTTGTTGAGTGGTATCTCATGAAAGAGTCTGTGTGTATGTAGCTATGGTTACTAGTAACGTAATATCCAGTCACGAGACAACCCTGAGATTGTAACTGGGATTCTGTATTCAGATAGCAACACCTTGACCCATTCCAAGCATGCCAGTGGTCTGAATCTGTTGCTCTAAATGTTAGCTCTAACTGGTTTAGGCTATAAAACTGAAGCTTAGTTTTGCCTGTATCACTGCGGGCTGTGTCTGGTTTCCTTCCCTACAGTCAGTTTGCATGTCATGGCAAGTACTGGTGACTTATCCTACATGAAGCTTCACTTTGCCGAGGCAGTTCCCAGAGAATTCGTTTGCTGCATGTGCCAAGACCTCTTGGCCGATCCCAGCACCACCAGCTGTTGTAAAAACTACTTCTGCTATGAATGCATCAACCGCATCAAGGAAGTCCAAAAGCCCTGCCCAAAATGCAGGAGAGAAAAATTTTCAATCCAACTGGATCGCAAACGAAAGGACAAAATAGAGAGTCTGAAGTTGTTCTGCCCCATGGCGACCAAGAAAGGTGGTTGCAGGTGGGTTGGGCCCCTGAGGGAACTCGATGGTCATCTTAGCTTGAAGAAGATTGAAGGGGAGTGTAAGTACGTACAGGTGAAGTGTCCACTAAAGTGTGGAATGCATGTACTGCGAGGTGATCTCGAAACACACAAAAGTTATACCTGTACCCAGCGTCTGTTCAAATGTATCTACTGTGGCTTTCAGGATTGTTACGAGAAGGTTACTCTGGAGCACTATCGTGAGTGTCTTGAACGTCCCGTCGACTGTCCAAATCAGTGTCAAATGCCAGGCATCAGACGCCACCAGCTTGAGGACCACCTGGCACTCGAGTGCCCTCTCCAAGCAGTCGCCTGTGAATTTCAACATGCTGGCTGTGATGCAAAGTTCATCCACAAAGACCAAGCCAGGCACCTAAAAGAAGAAATGCAGAAACATCTCAGTCTTGTTTCACTCAAGTGTAAAATGTTGGAGGAGAGTAAGGCGGAGCTTGAACAGAAATGTGCTCGCATTGAAGGAGTCTGTGTGACCCTCCAGCGAGATATGCTGAGAATCTCTGCTGACATCACTGAGTTAAATGCTGAGGTGAAGAGGAATGCAACTCGTAGCAGGCTTGCCTCGGCTCCCACAATCGACGGACTTACAAGCATGCCCTAATGTATTCCTAGTCATTATGCACGTAGGTGTCAGCTCCCTGCCAATCACACACATATTCCGAGCAAGTCCCATATTTATGGCAGAATTGTGACTCAGTTCAGTTTAAATTTACATTGTGAACAAAGAATTTTTTTGGAACTTTTAGCTACATTGACTGCATGTATAATAGCTACCAGGTATGACATATAGCTACAACTGCTGATTCAGTAAATTGTCGTATTCAGAAATTCTGAGCTATACATAGTTCAAAATTTACATTCAATGACTGAGTTACCTCGTGCTTGTACATCGGCATTGGTACATCCCTGATTGATTAGTCAATGGCTAGGTTACAATCATGCGTTGGTCCCTGACACATCACGTAATGATATGTGACTGTGTAGCATTCATTCAAGATCAAGTTAGCTACATACCAGAACTTGTCTACAAGCTGTAGAACCAGTTACAGCTAGCTGTATGAATCAGGCATCTGCATGCACAATTATATATAGACATTAGACCATGCATGTGAGCATGTTAGAGTTAAGCTGGCTTATTATATGCAGGAAGGGTCATGCAGATGCAGACAGGCTACATGAAACCACTTGTCAGGACTTGGGGGCCAAGATTGTGGCAATGGGGTTGGTCTCTGGATGGTTGAAGTAGATATGATCCAATGAACAGAGAGCCGAGCCGGTTGTGGAGGCTTTAATTTGCTAATGAGAAATCAACAATCCAAACAGGTTGCCGGACCTATACGTAGCTAGTTTCACCTCAGTATGATATTGTATTATAATGATGCAAACTATAATTCGCAATTGTCTTTTGTACCGCATCTTTTCCCATCGTGCACATTTTTGGGATCATTCTGGCAGGCAATCAATTATTGCATTTCAAAACTTCATCTTACACAACACACCACATTACAATCGTATGGCCACTTGTATACATTGAGAATAATTACAATAGTGTGGCAAGAATCCTAGCAATGCACCACAAAGAATCAATATGCAAAGGTCGTACACTGACTGCACATACAAAGAACCATACCCTGAATACACAAAGGCAATGGCAAGGCAAGCTATATAGCATGAAGGTACTATATAAAAAGCCATCACGCAAGATGCATATTTTCATCAAATGTTTCAATCAATTTCCATCATGTTTCTCTGCATGCAGCTTGCTTATACAGTTACAGCATGGAGCTATTTATATACGTTGAACATGAGTATATAAGTAGTCAATTGGCAGCATAAGATACCCTGCACACTGAGCAACTAGCATGACCGGTATTTTGGTGTCTAGCTGCCTTCTGATTCAATCAAGGAGGTATAATTATAACTTGACCGTGATGCGTCATGCAGTGCAAGTCAAAGCTAACAAAAATATACCTCAGCTGCATGAGCTACAGATTTGGTAAAAGGAAATCAAATGTACAGGAAATTAATGCTACGGTTACAAGTGAAAGATTATCAGCTCATCATGCTTACTACATGGTACAGTAGTACAAGTTATAAAATCTCAAAGTCGAAGGTGCGTGTGCGCACGAGTCCCCTCTGGGTGCACAAACGACCATTAGTCCTTATGAACAGTGTGTGACTTCCAGGTGCAAGTCCACTTTGAGAATACCCGTTAGGATTACTAGCCCGACCTGCAGCCATAAACAAACAATAATTAAGACAGTATAATGTTGATATAGCTACAATACTAGTATGCTAGTAAGTTCAAAGGGCAATGACCTGGTAGACAACAGCATTGGTGGCATGGAGTGCATGGAATGCTTGCTCCAGGGGTGACGGACATGGCCTGGGAGTGAGGTCAGACATGCTGTGGCAGGCGCTTATTTTGTCCCAGTACCTACTTAGTCTATACAGTTGCCACTTTCCATCAAAGTGGTAACTGTAGTTCTGTTATAGCTACTGGTGGCCACCATATATAGTGGGAGCTGCTGCTGTATAGCCAATCGAAGGTCAAAACTGATCCAGGCTGTTTTTGCTAATGGAGTTCAGGGTAGGTTAGGGAGGAGTGAGAGCAGCACCAGTTGTCACTAGTATACGTTTTCTAACACTCTGCATGTAGCTAGTGTTTAAATTCATTGATTGTGTATTTAGCATATCGGTAACCTGAGACAATGCTGGCTGCTGAAAGGAAAGTTTATTTACACCACAGACAGCGAACTAGCTACCAGTGCTGGCCATCTATTTTTGACTCCCTTGTCCAATTGGCCCGCACCCTTGAGCAGTTAATAGTCTGCTCTTACATCAACTGCATGGGATCCAGACACTAGCTAAAGACCACAGCCTTGGGTTCAACGGTTAAGCCATTAGACTGCAGTGTCCTGTGTTGGCATATTTCTTGGACATCTGAATAGCTACCGTTGCTGGTCCATTTGAGTACCATGCAGCACTAGTGCATGAAGCTCAAGCTAACAGTAGCAATTGCAGTGTGCATACTGCATGTGTGCATAATATGAGTTTTGTAAATACAGTAAAGCCTCTGATGGTCGACCCTCTGAGATAGGGACACAGTATAATAGACCTCTCTACATAGAATGATTTTCAAGGTTCACTACTATAGTTCAAATACATTATGAACCTCTGAGAAGACGTAAATCTCTATACAAAGGACAAAATACCTGAATATATATTGTCCCCCATGAGTCCTCTATTGAGAGGTTCAGCTGTAGCTATATGGTAAACTAGGACATGTGGAGTTAAAGGTTGCACTAAACTTACACTCCTGGAAATCCCTTTGTCTTCCATCAACTCTGCATAAGAACCTGTTGGTCAGACCCGGTCCTGTTCCTTGCCACATTGCAGTGACTGTATCTCCCGTAATGGTAACACCATCATTGATCAGGTGCAGCCAGCAGATGTCCGTAATATTATTGCTGTCTGAAAGAATGCAGTCAGTATGTAAGTCAAATTTGATGTCTAGCATTCAGTGTATAGCTACAATATTATTTCAGATGCACCACCTAGCTTCTAGCCTCGTTCCCAGACCTTCCATCCAGCTCGTAGATCGCTTCCAGTATAACGCGATGCTAAAAGTGATCTGTGCTGGGGTTGGTTGGGTCTGGGACTGAGATCTACAATAGATATGGTTTCGTACATGCCAATTAGATTTCAAACAATTATTACCTTTGTCCAACTCAAAATCACAACTTTGTACAGCTAGTAGCTGCATTTATATACACATATGCATGAACTATAAGCAACTCTTAGACTAACTAGTAACTACCAACCCTAAAAACAAACTGTCTATAGCTGGTTAGTAACACATACCAGCTCTGAAAAGTCTGTAAATGGTCACTATTTCACCATCTGGTCCCGTTCCCATCACTGTGAAGTTAAACGGTCGGCGTCGGCTTGGCAAGTTAGTGAACGTGACACTTCCTGATGAACCTGAATCAATGAAGTATCGTTATGGAAGCAATGGCACCTCAATTGTCCTTGAGTAGCTAATAAACTTTTAGATTCAGTTTACGTGAAACCAATGGCCTCAACTTTGCAAATGGATAATTGAAGGATAGCCGTAACCTCTTGCAATTCTCATTTCAGCAACACCTATACTGCACCTAGCTGTTTAGTCTCCTCTCTCAAGTTAAGCAATGGCGATTCTGTGTACATAGCCACTATACACATGATATGAACTCTGATTGAAGCAACAGTCAGTTGGATGCCGAATTTGTGTCAGTTAAGGCGACAGAGGATTGTGAATTGATGTTGGAATACAACTCAATTAAGACATGCAATTATAATTATATCACTTCTGGTCATGTGACCAGGCAAACGTGTACTGTACTTACAGTTTTCCACTGGCATGTCAGTGACCTGGCACTCCACTGACTGATATTCTACTCCAATTGTGAGGCTAGCTGTAACAGTGTCCTGTTGAACAAATGGAGTACGATTGATCCAGCGAAGCCTGAAGTCTGAAAGTGGGAAGATTTTAATGGTGATGCTGGTAATGTTTGTGGCTCTATGCAAGAATTCATACTGTACACAGTAGGGTACAAGTTCTCAGGTGATGCCACTGAGCTTGGTATTTTAGGCTTTGGTTTGAGTAATATAATTGCTATCGTAAATCACTTCAGACTTTGAGCTGCAAACACACACAACATAATTATTACATAATTATTACTGCATAATTATGCATAATTATTACTGCATGCGACAGACTGACCTCTGCAAATTGGTTCACTTCCAGACCACTGTCCATCAGCCTGACATACACGTGTGGTGGTACCATTCAGAATGTAGCCCTCACTGCAGCTGTAGTTTGCTTGTGAGCCAAATGTGTTGCCATCAAGTGTTACTGTTCCGTTATCAGGACTGGTCAAGTTACCACAAGGAATAGCTGCATTGTGAAGTGTGACATGCAGTAACTGGTGGAATAGAGTGTTACATGAATAGCCAATTAGCAATTACTGAATGGCTGTAAAACGTGGAAAGATGCTATAGTAATTCACATTAGCAGAATTGCAGTACCGTTATCGTCGTATAATTTTCATCACTAGGATTGTCATATCATTACCTTCATCATCATCCACGATGGTCACGCTTGCTGTATCCCTGATGATCATCACGTTGGGAGAAGTGGTGCTGAGAACGGCACTGAATTGCTCGTCGTCGTCATTGTCTGAGTCCTGCAGTATCTGAACACAGGTGCAACGCCTCTGATTGCCCATGCCAGGAAGAAAGGTCAGGGTCTCCATGGTGGACTGGAAGTCTAAGCCAGCTGGATAGAGGGAGTCAGGGTAATGATCAAATCACAATCCATCATTTGTTGTTACTATGGTGGGGAACACATGCATCTTTTGTGCATAGTCTCGGCCCCAGACCCCAAACCAACCCCAGAGTGGATTGCTTCCAGTGATACTGGAAGCAGTCGTATGTCCTGCAAGGGATTGGTTTGGATCTGGGGCCGAGACAACCTAGATTACCTGTGCTGCAAATCACTCAATTCAGTATTTGGATAATTATGCTCTTACCCTGTGCTGTTCCACTTTGTAATGCAATCGTCACTGTGAATCTGGACTCCACATCGGTGCTTACATTAGCACAGACCAGAAGGGCAAGGTCACTGTCACTGATCTCTTCTCCAACACTATAGCTATCTTGCTCCAGACCAACTTGAATTGGGGTCACCTCATCTATGTAAATAAATCAATGTGACTTTTGGCAACACATTTTCTTCACAAAGAACAGGGTTGTACCTATACCGGTATAGGTATCGGTATAGGTGCCTATACTCGTGGTATAGGCAAAGTATAGGTATAGGTAAACTCATAGCCTATACATGGAAAGAGTCTACAGGGGGAGATTGCATACTGAACGGTTTTATGCGATCATCCATGCCTTGTTTCTCTACTTTGCCACTGTGCATCCCGTCACATTAATCATTACTTGTACATATACAGCTAATAGAGACATTCTTGGGATTGAGAGGTGCGTATTTTTCCATCTCACTAGTTGAAGAGAAACAGGTTACTTTGCTCCACTCACTCATGGTGCACCGCACTCCAGCAGTTCGGTTTGGGTAGTAGCACTCGGGGTTAGTGATCACTCCCGCACCAGGTGTGGCGCACTGATACCCAAATGTCTCGGTTCCGTTACACATCACATTCTCTAGGAAGACAGGACCATACCAGGGGTCGAGGCTTGTACCATTCAGTGCTTCCGATTCTGTAGGCAAAATAAGTAGTACGGTCACTGTTTCTAAGATGGTCAACTAGCAAGCATGTCTACATACCATAACTTGCGGAGTCGTAGCCAAATACACGACAAGCAACTTGAGCATCCAGTTGGTCCCAGCCCTCATCACAGATTGCTCCATATGTTCCATTAATGCACACCTCCACTCTTCCCTCAATATAGAAGGCACCAGCTGGGGTAGATCCACTGCTGGTATTAGTAAACTGAAGTTGCCCATCGTAACAACTTGGGGTAGCTGTTGGCGTAGAGAACGTTTCCTTAGCACTCCACTAATCATTAAAAGTGGAAGTAAAACTGTAACAAGATCTGGCTATATGCAGTAGAATGGCCCCCAATCTTTTTTACATTATACATGTATTGTGAGAAAAGAGGTGCGGTTGTATGCTAAACACTATCATCACTACCTTGCTTCCCTATTTTTTGCCATTCTGCTATCCTTACATCTCAACCCATTTCTATGTTTGTAATTTTGTACGTACCTTGCTGGCACTGCACACACGTGATCCATTATCATATGCCACGCCTCCTAAGCCATCACAGCAGTCACCCATGGATGAAGTCTGACCGATTTCAGCCAGGCACATTCCACCAATGAAGTAATGATAGCATGTGAACTGTTCTTCTTCCGTGATTGGCTCTAGATGTGTTTGATTGCATCATGAAAAAGAAGAGAATTGCCAGAATATAATTGTAACTATGCCAGCACAATAATGAAAGTGAGCTCATTTGCTGTTGCTGTCACCCTGGGTTTTCTTTGATGGGTGCTTTGCCTTAAAGGAAAAGGAATTCGCCCTATATACTTCCAAAGAAACAACGACATGCCAGATTACGTTCAACAGTTTTTGTCTCGGCACCGAAGTGCCGAGACACAGTGCTGGATGCGTAGGTACGTACGTACGTACGTACGTACGTACTTACGTACGTACGTACGTGGTACGTCGCTTTTCGCAATGCGCCCGCGCAAGTGCTGCAAACGTATTCATAGCCTGCAAGTAGCTCTTCAAAAGTGATTATGGGTTTGCATGGCTGCTCATGAATCCTCTTATCAAGACTGCTGCTACGTTGCTATAGTACTTAATTCAGGACAATGAATACTCACTCATCCAGTGTGCTGCACTCAGCCATCCCAAGTGCATACTAACTCACTCAGCTAGCTAGCTATATAGATAAGTGCTGAAAGAATTGGCCAAGGTGTTGACTAAACATCAAGCCCAGACACGACCATACTGCTTTCACCCTTTGGGTGAACATTCCTGACCCACCCCTTGCTCACACAGAACCTCCAAGGATATTGACGCTCACTTAAGCTGAAAGTCTCATAGCTAACAGGTTTTGCAGTCATAATAAAGGGTTAAGCAGCTGCCATGTCCTCTGCATGATTCTAGCTGATACCAAGTCGTGCCGAGACACATCAAGTCTTTTAAAGACTCACTTGTTCTATTAGTTAAAGGACTGGCTACTCATCTAAAACATTTGAATCAGCACATTGCAGTAATTACCTCTTCATGTTGCAATGAATCTTGATGGTCATTTTAGTTTAATTACTGCCACACAATATTTAGAAATGATCTGCCAGAATTTATTGTGTGTATTCCTCACGATCTCACCTGCTTGTGTTTCACGGTCATAGCATGAATTGGGCTCTGTAATTGGAGAATACCTTTCAGCACAATTCACATGAAGACTTGCATATTATATGATCACGGGCCTACAAGCACTAACCTGAAACCGGACAATTGTCTGCATCATCCTACAAAGAAATACGTACAGTAGGTCTGTTTTATGCTACTAGGAAGGTCCCATACCCTGTGCCAAGTGTAACTTACATAGCAAATTTGAGCGCAGGATGGGCAAATGAGAGAACCTTGATAGTTAGTACCCGACACAGTGATGTTCAACACAAGCTGCAGGAGAAAATCAGCACAGTAACAAAAGTTGGTGCATTGTTGGATCTGACTTGCATTATTGATTGAACAATACAACTGCATAGTACTAGTAACACTGCGACAGAATGTAGATCATCTACATGGTACAAAATGGGACTTCACAGCCATTACCAGTGTCGTTGGGCTATAGGAATCTCCCAAGGCTCTGTCCTGGGAACTCTGCATACATCGCTACGAATTTGGAGGAAACTGCTAGTCAGCACTACGGGGTGTCCAGCTGCACCAGTAGCCCACAGTGGAGCTTGAAGTTGGGATACATACATACACCTTATGCTTATAGTTAGCCATCACTGTATGCACTTGAGTATGAACAGTGGAAGTCCCAATGTTGATGACAACTCAGGCCTAGGATGTGCATTACTAATGTAGTTAGCTGTACCACTGCAGGCAATCATAATCAGACTGTAGAGTCAAATCTCATAACCTAAATGGGAGCATTGAATGCTTAGAACCATCGGGTAAGTTAGAAGAACAAGAATTGTACCACAAGTGGACAGGCAATCAACAAACACAGGTGAATGAGATACCTCTTCTCCCTCGCAATCACATTGAAACCATAGACCCATCACTTCAATCTGGACACCAGTAGAGGCACTGCAGGAGAACTGGGAGACAGGGAGCGTTCCAACACTGTGACATTATCACAGTCAAAGTAGCAACCACATTACCATGGATTATAGTTACATAAGGGAATACTACGTCTCCTTAGATCTATACTGTGAACGCTTGTATGTTGCAGTGGAAACACCTCCCACTCACATGACTGGGTAGACATACAACTGATAATTGGCAAGTGGGGAGCAACACTTATGATCTTGCAGTGCTTGCCGAGTGGGAAGTGAGGCTTATGATCTTGCATTTTGGGGTGGAAATATGGGCAAATATTAATGTATAAATTCATGTATTTAAGTGTCTGAAATGGTCATGCAGGAATTGCCCTGCAGTGAAGCCACTGTCGCTTTATATCGCACTGTGTTCATGCTACAAGAGTGAAGTTCGGCTTACTGCTCATGAATATACACCTGGATTCTGAATACATACACAGGACTATAAATGCGCAAGGCAGCAATTGTGCACACTGTGTGGCTTTTGTTTCCCTGCATGCACGTATGCACTAGTTATACAACTTCCACACCTCCCCCCATAGCTGTGCATGCACGTATGCCTACGACTTCCATACCTGGTAGCATCCTCCCCCCCATAGCACTGCAGCATCTGCAGCACCGCCGTTGACTGTTCTGTACCACTGCATGCCATGCTCCACACACCGAGAACCAACTCCGTACGTTTCAGCTAACCTGTTGACCATTGGTTGCGCCTCTGCATTCGCACACTCCCTCGCTGTGCCTGAGATCTGAAAGATAACATAGACTATGATGTAAGTAGTAATGATTCAACAGTTTATTGATAGCTAGCGCACATACTGCTATATTCATGGATATGCAGTATGGTGTACCTGATGAGGCCATGCATGGCATTAGTGAGTTATATAAACAACACACTAGCTATCAATTAGCCTCATTCCCAGTGTACCCCATTTTCTGTTCTTTGGTCTGCTTACGTGTATTATTGTCAACGCAAAGCAAACCGTAAAACAGAAAACAGGGTAGGCCTGGGAACGAGACCATTCTATCATCTCTGAGTAGATTTAGCACTAGATTATGTCATACCAAAGTCTGCATGTAACAACCTACACAGTCATCCTTGACGGTAGGTAGCTATGGATTTGGCTATCGCTAAACTGATTGCCAAGTCTGGTTGTGCACACAAACATTATGTTTACCACAACGTCTATCTGGAACGGGCAATAGTCGGGTACAGATAATGAACCCCCAAGTCGTGGAGCAACAGAACTGTCAAAATTTGGACCAGATGAGTTGAAATACTGCAGGGAGAAGAAATTTACACACACAGAAAGCAGAAACTGCTTAACGGGCCTGTATGTACTTGCTGCTCGTCCCAACATAAACCAACCCCATACTTCACACACATAATACCACAATCATATTTTATGCTTCTTTGGTGCAAACATAGAGTGGTTGTGAGGAAATGCTCTCTTTGCCCATACCTGAAATTATTGATATGAGCTTAAATATTGTTCTCTTCGCCTCCACTGGCACTTTACAGTGCACCAAACCCGGCCTAGCTTCTGGCAGTGCATGGGGACATGGTGTTTGTGTGCAGTGTGCCTGGCTGCGAATGATGCTTATACCACCATGCATGTCATGAGTAGGATAATATCCACAATCATTTCAAGCATGAGGAGAACCGATGACTGCCTGTGCAGCTGATAATTCTGAGCTTATGGGCAGATCCCCATTTGGTTGCAATAGAGCCCCAACTATAGTCCATCCGGACTCAAATAATGAAGGCAGTTGGCTGCTAAACTGGGCATACACTGCGCATGTTTTTTCATTGTTCATTGTTTGCCTCAAGCACAATACCAAATTAGTATCCAAATTACCTGATACTCTGACGGAGGTGGGGAACCCATATAGTCTACTAAGTTACAAATTGATAAGGCACTTCTGTCCACTGTGCATCCAAGTCGAACTGGAGACTCCCGCAAGCGGTTGCAGAATGGAGCTAGGGTGGAGTCACTGGAGTAGAGGTAATTATGGTATGCATAATTATAAGCAATAAATATTACTATAACTTTGTTTTGTTTGACATCATGCAGTACCTCTGTAGCTGAGTTTCAATCCATTCTCCACAGCTTCCATGAGCAAACCTACAGCCTGCATTTCTCCCCCATGCCAGCTCTTCAGCATAAGTGTAGTTTGGGACATACCACCTGGAAGAGCAAAAACAGCGTTATTATAGTACGTGCAGAAGAAAGATGCAACTATAGTTAGCTATATCCTACAAATATCATTGTAGGAACTTCACACCAAAACTATACAGATATATGACAGCTATATATAATCACATTCTTAGTTTTATGTGTGCAACTATTACGACACTGACCAAAATGAATCTGACTTTCCAGTTGATCTTGCACATGCTACGGTAAGACTAGTATGCATGAAGGCAACTGCATTCCCATTGAATTCCATGTGGGAATTCAGTGTTATGATTTAGGAGTGTCCCCTAAAACACTTTCTTATTAGCTGTTCAGTATTATTAGTCATTGCAAACCAATGCTCATCGTACATCATACCCGCTGTCCTGAAGGAGTCCAAATGTAACTCTGGAGAATTTTGCATTGAACAGGGAAACCCCTGTCATTCCTTCATTCTGCATAGAGAACAACCATGCAACACCACCTCTGATATGGTGTATTGATTAAGATCAAGTTGTACCTCATAATTACCCCAAATATCCGCTGTTCCCAATGTGATGATGCAGTCCCGGAACCTCCTTGATTCTCAAGTTCAACACCTTGCAGTGTGGAGCAGTTGTAGTGAGTCATCGCTTGTTCCTGCATGGAAATTTTGTATATAGCACCTTTACACTCCTCAGCTAAATAGCTTCACAGTTCCTTTGAATAATTATGAAACAAGCACGTGGTGTAAATAATGAGCACTCCGTTTGAAACTTACTATACTATTTGGTGTTACAAGCAGTTGAACTTCATGATTTACAGTTCCATCACGAGTGAGCCAATCTGTATACTCCACTGTCCTGACTGTGGTGTTGCTCGCGGTGTATCTACGGCACAATAAATACCGTCTGTTTGAATGGCTACTCACCTGTAAACAGTAAATATGCTGGAACCACAGGCTAAGCTACCCTCGTTCCTAGGGCCACACCCAGCTTTTTTTTTTGCTTGCAGTACAGGCCGTACTGGAAGTGACGGGAAGCTGGGAGGGGTCTGGGAACGAGACTAAGCTAAGCATCAAACCAGATCATTGTCACCATTGAGAAAGTCAGTAATCAGGGATAATACTGTGAAAAGCAATAATTATATACAGAGTTTGCTGAGTGGTAAATATTTTGGCTATACCTGGTACCATCATGTGGTGGAAATCCATACTGATTTCTTGGAGTGCGAGGACTCCCGTTCTCATCTCGGAAAAATGGATACAAGCTTCGACTAAATGCCTATAGGAAGAGTAAAATGATGTTCATGCATGAAGCAGTGATCTTCCTAGCTTATGTACTACAATATACGTACCAGGTAGTCACCTATACCTTCGACAAACAGTACAACAACTTGTATCATGGCAGCTTATACCTTAAGCCAGATATCACATTTGTAACCTTGAAAATTCTTCACTTAAATTCAGCTAACACTCATAACACTCACCCATACATTTATTACTATGTCCTGTACGCAGTGCTGAAGGTAATACCTGTTCAACAAAGTATACAAGGCGATGCTGTTCAAGTGTTTTCAGGAGTTTAATTCATCTGAACATCTGAACTCTCTGTCAGTGTGCCTAGTAGTTCTATGGTCAATCCTAGGCAGGTGATGTTACTGTAGCACATCTTTTATACTGCTTGCAGGAATCTTTGGTGTTTGTGCTATATCTCTGTTGAAACTATATATTTCAAAATCCCAACATGTAGGTGGGTAGGACTGAGTCGTGCCAACGTTAAGGCAAGTATAATTCTTTTGCATCCTAGAATGTATGTCGTACCAAAGTATGTAGAACTTCATGTATCCCCGTTGCAATCATTTCCTGATCGGACTGACCATCAATGTGCTGAGGACAGAAGTTAATGATTCCAGCAACAGGCCTAGAGAACAAAGGTTTCACAGTTTGCTTGACATCAAAATTGTGGCTTATACGTGCAGTGTATCATGTACTGAATGATCACTGGATTCAGAGGACTCAGCTATAGATCTATGCGTCCCATATAGCTACATAGCAAAAAACTTACAGCTTGTGTTTTATACGGAACAGGTGCAGTTAATTGACACTCTTAGACTAGAAAGCAGTAATGAGAATGTCTGCCCCTCCCTAACCCATACACACTAGTATCAAGTTTGTCCTACCTGTCCAAGGAAGACTCCAATTGGCAAGTCGTCGCAAATGCAAGGGTGTTGTTACTGAAACTACTGCAGCTGACGGTTCCAACATATAAGATGAAGTCGGTACTGTTGACCCCAGAGCCATCCACTCCAGTTTCATTGCATTCAGACAGATTGCCATTGCACTGGGAGCATCGCTGTGCAAATATTAGAATTAAAACTCATACATGATTGTAATTATATGATGTATGCGTGCAGCAATGGAATGATGTATTGGGCACTACGCATGTACACATGTCCAAAACCTTGCAGTAGTAAATGTAAAATAGACTAGAACGGTGGAATGGACAATGGAATGGAATATAATACTGTGCGACTATTAAATTTATGTAGCTACCAACCTACTCATAATGAGCTTTCAATTGGCCTGTATCGGCCTATGTCCGTGCATCCTCCCTGAAGCCTTAGGGCTCAAACACTGCTTAAAAAATGAGGTGTGTAATAAGCACCCTGGGGAGCTTCACAATCGTGGTTACTTTCTGGTTACGAAGCTCCCCAGGGTGCTTATTAAACACCTCGTTTTAACAGAGATTAAGGTCATGTACATGCTTCAATGAACACAACGGGTATGTAGCTAGTAGCTTCGCCTGCATGTGGTAAGCTCTTTTATGGTCTGACAGAGTGGAAGGAAGGAACTATAGCTAACACATGCAGTGTGAATGGTGCCATTTGCTGTACGTAATATTCCACAGCCCATTCCACCATTACTCATTGGAACCTGCACTATACATCCAGTAGTAAATATCTATAGGGTGGGAGTGCAACCAATTAAGTGCAGACAGGGAGTCATAATGATCGTGACTGACGCAGCTAACTAGACTTTATACGACCAGAGAAGTCTTAATTAATCTTGGGCAGAAAAACTAACGGTGTTCCTAGAACTCAGAAAATTCTATGGTGTATTCCCTAGCTTCCTGTGAGTCATCAGATACATCAGTTGCATGCTAAAACAAACTAGATATGCAAAGTTGTATGACAAATGCATTTCCTGATAAACATCTTATATACGCAGTACCTTCAAGTGGTGTTCAGGGATTGTTAAGACACTGCAGGTTGTTGTAGGTTCACATTGCAGCAAACACGTTCGTACGTCTCCGATTGGGACCAAAAATATACCAGCGACACAATCTCTGGAGCGTAAAGTTAGAGAGTCATTCAGGGTAATTACAAATCACTACATTTAATTTGGTTAGAATGGAGGTCATTACTTTCACCTTGTGGGTCTCTAAAACTTGGGGGAAGGGGAGGGGGGAGGGGGAGGGGGGAGTGGGAGGGGGGAGGGGGGAAGGGGGAGGGGGGAGGGGGGAGGGGGGAGGGGGGAGGGGGGAGGGGTGAGGTGTACCTAATTCCTATACAGTGCATAAAAGGGGACATCATTTTCAAGAGAGTAATAATCATCTAACGATCAGGGGATACCCTCCAACTGAACAATTCCTAGCTTGCACATTATTTCTTTACCTTTCAACCAGTATTGGGTCTGTTTCTGGAATAACCGTCAGTGCTTCCTGAAAGAAATTTACCACTGCAGGCATGATTGTATTCTGTGTGGGGTAAGTTAACACAGATTATATATTGGACTCCTGACAGGAATCTGTACACATAGTATTTTAGTAGTTAATAGAAGTGGACTTTCAGGCAGAATTCATAATGTTTCTGCTCTTGAGTCGACTACTACATATCATCACGTCATGCGACATTGGTATGTGTTACTACGGATGTATATCAGCATGTTACTAGACCAATGGGGTCCTATATACTGATCTCAAAATGATTGTGATGTGGACTCGTCATAAATCGGTAGCCAATATTATATTATGATGCTGATATAGTGTGAGTAGCCCTTTCTCCAAGCTCCAAACCCTTGATCAGTGTTGGTACAATAATATGTCATTAACATGTAAAAGACCAATGCACCCATACTGAAGAGTTAATTAACCATCAAAGGGCATATGCGCAGAAGAGAGGGAACCCATGACACCACCAGCCACCATTGTCATGTACTATAGTACCCCCACCCTTGCTCCCACTCTTAGGATGAACATTCTGATCTTCCATTACAATAACACCGCCAATATGTAACATTTATTCCACTTCATCAATCAGTCATCTGCTTTCAATAATTTGGAAAGTTCATGCAACATAGCCGCTATTATTGACAGTGAAAATGACCATCAACCACACACGGAGTGTCAGTGACGTTGTCGCAAATAAAGCCAATGTCTTTGCCGTACATCACTAAGGACTTACATTACATTGACATGCACCATAATTAGAGAATTAAACTCACCTGTATCCTGTTTGTCTGGTTTTCAGTAAGCCTTTTGCAAAGATGAAAAGTAAAATGTGAATGTGAAAGTCTTTTATGAATATTAAGACATCAGCTTACATCTTACCCATACACAGTGCTGTCATAAGACACTGCAATCCTGAAAGGTTCGTACTGCGGTGAAGGATCCGGAGGTGCAACTATCCTTTTCACAAGGCGTTCTTGCTTGCCTGTCCGAGCCCCAACCACCATCTGTACAATGTAAATCAGAAACAAAATTAAGAGACTATAATTATGCATAAATATTTCAACTACAGGTGTCCTTTTTAGTACAAAACTGGAGACCATTATAGAGACCTCACAGGAAACTAAATTCAAGTTTCCTGTTGTTGATCTTATACCTTTCAGCTGAATTGCATAACCTGGTGATCGTAAAACTAACAAGTACAATTTTTCCCATGAACATTTTTTTTATGCCACAAACAGACAAGGATACATATACCAGCAATTATGCCAATATGGTATATGAGCCTCGAATACGGAAAGAGAGGAAGATTTTAGACTATCTGGTAAGTTTAAGTTATTCCACAACCTTGGGATTGCTTTCGTGGATACATTGGAAGCCTCTAGCTTCGTCACATGTGAGCAACACCACCAATAAGGAAACAGCAAACAGCAACAGCGTGGAAACAGATAGAGTAGCCATCGTTCATCACTTCAATCACTCATCAATGAAACCTTGCACTGGATTGAATCTACTTGAAAACGAAGACAAAATTGCATGCAATATAGACTGACACTAGCTAAGCATTAAATAGTGCAAGGTGGTGTGATGTGACTAAGAGGGAATGAAGTTGAACATATATCATCTTATGATCGTTAAAATAATTTCACTTGTAGATGTGGTTTTCGATCACTGTCTGCCAGCTTTGACTGTTTGGGTCCAGAAAGACTTCTGATGAAATCTGTGATTCCACAACATTCCACAACACTGAATTTGGCGTGTGAATGTGCACCTGATACATGAAACATCCCAGCAATTCAGTGATGCTATGAGTGTTGACGGGGTGTTTTCCCTCGGCCTGAAGGATGAGAGTCTCTATAATTGCTGGACCGGAAAATATACTGGAATGGTAATGGACTATATGGACTGCACTGACTATACTATATTGTTAAGGTAGGAAGCATGACATCGGCGAAATCGCGCAATTTTGCTCATGAATAATTAATGAGATGACGTCACTCGCATACGGGTTATTCACGTTTTTCCCATGGCGGCAACCGGAATAAACAAGGGGTGCTTCTCTCTTTGATGCGGCTAGCGGCCTTTCAAGTTTCAAATCGGTACGCTGATGTGGTCGTGCGGAACTTTGAAGATTTGTTAGAAGAGTAAGAAGCTATTCTAGCTAATTGAATGTAGCGATGGGTTATCATTGAGTGTGAATAGCTAGGTGGAGTGAGCAGGAATGTTTGTGGGTCTGCTGAAGTGGCCGAAGAACAGCCTGGAAAGTGAACAGCCTCCGACAGCTCCCTGGCCAAGGTACTCTAGAGAGTTGACCTTTCGGCATTACAGGCCCCGCCCATTTTCGTATTAGCTAGGGCGTAGCTAGCAATGAGGCAAGGGAGGCAGTTGCTTCCTCGCTTTTCTGGATAATGACGCGCGTGTCCGGAGTCTCGCACACTCGTTCGGTCTGATGACAGAGACAGGAGCTAGGCTGACCATGAGCCGGCGTATACTCTTAACGCTGATAGTGCTGCAAGTCTGGAACAGTCAGGGCACCGGCATATTGCTGTAGCACTTCGAGAGCAACTGTTTGCGCGCACTGCGTATAATTAGCTCAAAAAATTTTCGCGCGCGCAGAGAACTCCATGCCTCCTCAGTCTCCAAATCCTAGCTACGCCCCTGGTAACTTAGGGCGAATTTGGCTGGACTGGGCTGGTGAGAGGGAGTAGATGTGTGGCCAAAACTCTGTAACCGAGAGGTGAACGTGGAAAAGCATCCCTAGTTGTGCAGGGCCGGGGGTAGGTTGACCTTTTGGAAACTGGCCTTGGCTTCGGTCTGTTTTAGTTGGTGTGCGTGGAATTTTTTTTGCAAGCCTAGGGTAGCCAAACCTCTGTTTTTGAGGGCGGCAGAGTTTTGGGCTGTAGCCTGCAAGTGAGGAGAGCAGGTCGTAAATCCATCCGTTGTTTTTTGGCCTATTTTGTGTGTGTATTGATGATGGGGTCAGAGTGTGGGTGGGGCCTTGGAGGGGGTTCAAATTTTCAGTTTAGTAGAGGGCCTTAAAATTGAGTTTTAGGGTGTTTTCAAGCAGAGGGAGCAGTTTGATGCAAAGTATTGCTGAAACTTGTGTACGCTTTGATGCTGCCCATTTATCCATCAACTTGGTTTCGGAGATATCTCAGCATCTGTAAGGGGTTAGGATTTTAAACTTGGGGCAGACATACTATAGCATAAACATGACCTCTCAACAGAAAATTAGCTCTTAACTACCAGGTTTGTGTGAATGCTGACCCTAAAACATAGGCCCTGCTCTGACAGCTCTGCTCTCTCAGGACAACAGAATTAAGGATTCAAGAGGGGCTTAAAACCTGCTCCACTTGGGTCACTACTCGTGCATCAAGTTTCAGATCTTAACTCCTAGGTTTAGGGAAATGCCGACCCTAAAGTATTTTGCGTACTCAGTTTACATTTTCAATCCAACTGGATCGCAAACGAAAGGACAAAATAGAGAGTCTGAAGTTGTTCTGCCCCATGGCGACCAAGAAAGGTGGTTGCAGGTGGGTTGGGACCCTGAGAGAACTCGATGGCCATCTTAGCTTGAAGAAGATTGAAGGGGAGTGCAAGTACGTACAGGTGAAGTGCCCGCTAAAGTGTGGAATGCATGTACTGCGAGGTGATCTCGAAACACACGAAAGTTATACCTGTACCCAGCGTCTGTTTGAATGTATCTACTGCGGCTTTCAGGATTGCTACGAGAAGGTTACTCTGGAGCACTATCGTGAATGTCTTGAACGTCCCGTCGACTGTCCAAATCAGTGTCAAATGCCAGGCATCAGACGCCACCAGCTTGAGGACCATGCACCTGGCACTCGAGTGCCCTCTCCAAGCAGTTGCCTGTGAATTTCAACATGCTGGCTGTGATGCAAAATTCGTCCACAAAAACCAAGCCAGACACCTAAAAGAAGAAATGTAGAAACATCTCAGTCTTGTTTCACTCAAGTGTAAAATGTTGGAGGAGAGTAAGGCGGAGCTTGAACAGAAATGTGCTCGCATCGAAGGAGTCTGTGTGACACTCCAGCGAGATATGCTGAGAATCTCTGCTGACATCACGTGTTGTTTCTGTCGGTTGACTGGAGCAAAGCGGAGGGAATTAGACAGAAACGTAGCTCTCATATTAGTGGGGCATCCCCATGAGGTTGGTACGCATGCGTGGAGGGGGTATATAAGGGCGTGAACGGAAGAGTAAAGCAGTTTTTTAGCTCTCCGTTTGGCAGGCAAGGAATATAATCAGGCTAACGTGAAATAGCTAAGTGGTTGAAGGATGAGGAGGAGGAGAGGAGTTTGCAATACGAGAAACGGTACGGCCGTGAATGACGCTTCGACCCCTACGCTCGGCAGCGGCGAGGGGCCGACCGCTCGACCTGGACGTTCGCAAACACACCAAGAAAGCCAAGGCGCGCTAGCAGCCGTATTAACCGCTGTACGGGAGAGTTCTGCAAAACAAGCCGAAGGCCTGACAAGGCTGGAAGAGCGGCTGAAAAATTTAGAAACAAAACAGGAAACGTCATGCGAAAGGCTCGCCAAAAAGATTCGGAAGGAAAAGCCATATAGCTTCAAGCGTAAAGGCCACGAAGCGCAGCACGATTTCAACGAGAAAGTGAAGGAGACGCTTGAAACAGCTGCAGAGGCACTCTCCGAGGAGACTGTGCGGGACGTGGACAAAGTGACAGCGACAAAAAAGGCCATTGATGAAGGTATCGAGATGCTGGAACGAAGGCAAAAGCTCATAAAGTTAGCCGATCGGTCGGAGTACGGTTGGCGAACGGTCGATGAGTACGAGGAGGACGATCTCGCGAAAGATAGCGATGACGAAAAGAGGATGGCGAAGGCCGAGTACCGTGCAGAGAAGAAGCAGAAGAGAGCCGCAGCTAAGACGGCTACAAGCACCAGAAAGAATTTTCGTCCCTACGATCGTTATCGGGGGAACGGAGCGGGACATATCGCAAACAGCAGCGCGAGGAGTGGCATCGCCGGATACGCGACTAACTTCGCGTACGGGACGGGCTCAGTGGAGTGCAGCAGGGACAGCCCTACCGGCAGTTCAACCAAAGTCCAGCAGGACCCTGCTTCGCTTGTGGGAAGATGGGACATGTGCGGAGAGACTGTCCCGGACCTGGAGGTGGAGCCACCTCGCTTCCCCCTAGTGGGAAGCGTGTGTAAGGAAAGTGAAAAGGAAACATCTGTAAATTGTGTACATAGCCCACACGTTTTAACTATGCACGATAGTAGTGGTAATCATGCTGTAGACATTGGTGTAACCACTCCCATTGAATGGGAGGATAATGTGGATGACCTAGCGACTTGGGATCCAGTTCCATTAGAGATAGTTTACCCGAGCGTGCTAGGGAGATTGAGAGAGAACAAAGAGTTTTGGGTGAAAGAGTTAGCAGTGTCGAGTTTCGTGAGGAACATAGTCACAGATGGGTATAGACTGCCATTTTTCAGAGAGCCTCCCCCAGTGTTTCTCAAGAACCATGCCTCAGCTCGGCACGAAGTGCAATTTGTAGAAAATGCACTCCACGATCTCGTACAGGCAGGTTGTATAGTGAGGGCTGAAGAACAACCAGTGGTCTGTAGCCCTTTGTCAGTAGTAAGGAGTTCAAGTGGGAAGAGACGGCTGGTGTTGGACCTAAGGTACGTGAACAAGTTCCTCTGGAAAGATAGGTTCAAGTACGAAGACATAAAGACAGCTATCCAAATGATCGATACAGGTGACTACGCAATCACTTTTGATCTGAAGTCAGGATACCATCATGTAGATATACATGCTGACTATTGGAAGTATTTGGGTTTTTCATGGAAAGATCAGCAAGGGGTTACTGTGTATTACCTGTTCCGAGTCCTACCGTTTGGACTAGCAACAGCACCGTTCGTATTTACGAAGTTGCTTAGGCCATTGGTGAAAAGATGGAGAAGCCAAGGGTTAAAGGTCGTAATTTATGTTGATGATGGCATTTGTGCTGCAGCCACAAGGAAAGCAGCTGGGCAGGCAGCTCTAACAATTAGACAAGACCTAGCCCAATCAGGATTGGTCATTAATGAGGAGAAATCGGTTTTTGACCCTAGGCAGATAGTTGCATGGCTGGGTTTCATATTGGACCTATGTCAAGGAAACATCTCCATCCCGGAGCATCGAATAGAGAAACTGCGAGAAAGCTTGAGGAAGGTCTCCCCCTGTACAACTGTGCGTCAGATAGCAAGCATCGTGGGCCAGATAGTGTCCATGAGCCTAGGGCTTGGTCCTATAGCCAGACTGATGACACGGAGCTTGTACACAATAATCAATCACAGGATCACATGGAACGACAAGGTGCTCTGGACGAAGGAGGCAGGGGGAGAGATAAAGTTTTGGGAGGATAACATAGAAAGCCTGAATGGGAAAGAAATGAGGTATAAGGCCGGGGCAGTTAGACTCGTATACTCAGATGCTAGTAACACAGGCTATGGGGGGTACACGGTGGGGATAGGCTCGACGGTAGCGCAAGGACAATGGTCGGAAAGTGAAAGTCAAACCAGCTCCACATGGAGAGAGCTCGAGGCGATCAACAGAATCCTTCAGGCATACTCCAAAACATTGCAGGGAGAAACAGTGAAGTGGTTGACAGATAATCAAAATGTAGTGAGGATAATTGAGCATGGAAGCAGAAAGCCTTTGTTACAGGAGATTGCTGTCAACATACTGAGCGTACTGATGGGGAGGGCAATAAGATTGGAAATGGCATGGGTACCGAGAGAAGAGAACCAGCAGGCGGATTACTTGAGTAGACTGATAGACCACGATGACTGGATGGTGAATCCATTTATTTTTCAGTGGCTAGATTCAGTCTGGGGACCACATACCATAGACAGAGTCGCAACCCATTATAACAGACAGTTGGCCAGGTATAATAGCAGATTCTGGAATCCGGAGTCAGAGGCGGTAGATGCCTTCACCTGCAATTGGGAGGAAGAAAATAATTGGTTGTGCCCGCCTGTGTACCTCATACCAAGGGTTCTCAGACATGCAGCGAATTGCAAGGCAGTAGCAACACTGGTGGTGCCTCACTGGCCATCGGCACCATACTGGCCCATGTTGTGCCCAGATGGGACACATTTAGCTGGATTTGTGCATAGGTGGTTGGACATACCACACATGATCAACGTGACTCTTCCTGGCAGGAGAGGAGCAAACCTGTTCAAGGCAGGGCAGCCAAACACTGGTGTATTAGCTCTAAGGCTGGACTTTATTAGCCTCGTTCCCAGTCCCACGCCCAGCTTTCCGTCGCTGCTTAGTACGGTAAAGCTAAGCAGCGACGGAAAGCTGGGCGTGGGACTGGGAACGAGGCTAGGACTTTATGCTACCTCCTAGGAGCTTCAAAGCTGGTTTCTGCATGAGCAGAGGGAGTTTGCCTCGGATGTGCAACCAGGTGGCACAAGTGGTGAGAGGTATTATAAAACAGTTGTGTGGGAAAGGGAATGAATCATAACTGTCATATGAGAACCAAAACTTGCTAGAACTCGAGGTGGGGGTGAGAAAGGTAAACTAGGTGGTACCAGTTGTGCAGTGTCAGCTATTATTGGTACTGTAGTCATGGGATACAGTGGTGGGGTTTATAATTAGCTGCCAGCGGCAGTGTGTAAGGAATTGCAGTACAGAGAATAGGTTTGTAAATGAGCCAGAGTGGCTGTACATGAGCTGCCAGGCAGCTTGAGAAAAGGCTAGGAGAGCCTAAAGACACAGGGAACCGTCCCAGTTGTTGCATAATGAGCAAGCCACAGTGGCTGTGCGTGCTGTGCTGCCAGTACCAGCATTATGGAGAGATGCAGGGAACCGTCCCAGTTGTTGCATAATGAGCAAGCCACAGTGGCTGTGCTGTGCTGCCAGTAGCAGCATTATGGAGAGATGCAAGGAACCGTCCCAGTCGTTGCATAATGAGCAAGCCACAGTGGCTGTGCTGTGCTGCCAGCAGCAGTGTTATGGAGAGATGCAGGGAACCGTCCCAGGTTGCAAAATTAGCAAGCCACAGTGGCTGTGTTTTAGCTGCCATCCTAGAGAGAAGCAGGGTGGATAACCGGGCAGCTCCCATAAACACAAGAATAGGATAAGGAAAATGCATGGTTAGACCCACAAGTGGCCCGCTCTTTGGGAAGCTCTCAGTTGTTGTTTGTAATTGAAAACGTGAGATTGTGATTGCCTGCCACAAGGGCGGAACCTCAGTGGGTTGAATGTTATGAGAGGTGTTGTTTCTGTCGGTTGACTGGAGCAAAGCGGAGGGAATTAGACAGAAACGTAGCTCTCATATTAGTGGGGCATCCCCATGAGGTTGGTACGCATGCGTGGAGGGGGTATATAAGGGCGTGAACGGAAGAGTAAAGCAGTTTTTTAGCTCTCCGTTTGGCAGGCAAGGAATATAATCAGGCTAACGTGAAATAGCTAAGGACCCACCCACCCAACCCTTGTGATATTGTGATTTTCTCTACCATCATATGTAGAATTTTGTGCTGTGGGGATCATGCAAGACCTTGGGAAAATTCAGGAACCGAAGCTCCAGGAATTGGCAGCGAGTATCCCAAACACTTTGAGGTTGTCAAGGGCTGAGTCCACAGTGCAGAAGTACACTAGATCCGTTGAGCGGTGGAAGAAGTGGGTGGGACAATACCCAGAAATACCCCAATTTCCGGCACAGCCAGCTCATATAGCTTTGTACCTGCAACATTTGCTGGACACGACAGAAGCCAAGACAGCAGTTGATGATGCAGTGAATGCGTTGGCTTGGGCACATGATCTAGGAGGATTGCAATCACCAACGTCACACCCAACAGTGAAAACGATGCGAGAAAGTGCACACCGCATGAAAGGGAGGCCAACAGTCAAGAAGGAGCCTGTAGCACCCAGTTGCTACGGAGGATGGTGAACCTGATGGCCCAGCAATCGGCGTCACTATTAGACATACGGACGGTGTCTGTCTGTCTACTTGCTTTCTCTGGATTTTTCCGCTTCAATGAGCTGGCACAGATAAGATGTTCTGATTTGCAGTTTTCTAGCACTGATGTGAGGGTGAGAGTTCAGCACAGCAAAACTGACCAATATCGAGATGGCGATGAAGTGCTAATAGCAAGAACCGGAAGTAGTACGTGCCCAGTAGCGATGTTGGAGAGGTACATGGCCATGGCAAACCTGACGACAGCAGTGGATAACTGGTTGTTCAGACCCCTCACAGCGACGAAGTATGGGCATAGGCTCAAAAAGGTGGGGAAAATGACATACTCAAGAGTTCGCGAGGTGGTGAGGGAAGCACTGCGTAGACTTGGTGAGGAGCCAGACGCCTATGGACTCCACAGTCTGAGAGCAGGAGGGGCATCAGCTGCAGCAAATGCTGGTGTTGAAGATCGAGTGTTTAAAAGGCACGGGCGCTGGAGGTCCGAGAACGCCAAAGATGGCTATGTTAAAGACTCCTATGAAAGCAGACTCTCAGTGTCCCTAAATCTAGGATTGTAGGTAGCTATGTACTCAGGCTGGATTAGGGAAATGGGTTTTTTGCCTTAGCAAGAGAGCAAGGTTTTTTCCCTGGTATGGGAGTGGACCATCCCATACCTAAATTTTTCATTTGTTTTTCTTTTTAGTTTCGGTCCTCAGCCTGAAATCTGGTTATATTGTACAACGTGATTCTGATTGCATTGTGATTCTGATTGCATTCCTCAGTTCTTGATATCAGACGGCAGCTGTATTTTTGCAAGCTGTATTTTTGCAAACTGTGAATCGTTAGTGCTTAGTGCTCAAATTGTTGTTTTCCAGTTTGATTGTATTTTCCTCATTGTTTGTAATTGAAAACGTGAGATTGTGATTGCCTGCCACAAGGGCGGAATTGTTGTTTGTAATTGAAAACGTGAGATTGTGATTGCCTGCCACAAGGGCGGAACCTCAGTGGGTTGAATGTTATGAGAGTGTGCTAAATGCTGAGGTGAAGAGGAATGCAACTCGTAGCAGGCTTGCCTCGGCTCCCACAATCGACGGACTTACAAGCATGCCCTAATCTTTTCCTAGTCATTATGCATGTAGGTGTCAGCTCCATGCCGATAGCACATATATATATAGCTACCGAGCAAGTCCCATATTAATTATTTTGTGGAAGAATTGTGACTCAGTTTAGTGTTTAGTTTAAATTTACATTGTGAACAGAGAATTTTTTAAAACTTTAGCTACATTGACTGCATGACTGTATATAGCTACCAGTTATGATACATAGCTACAACTGCTGATTCAGTAAATTGTCGTATTCAGAAATTCTGAGTTCTACATAGGCAATCAATTATTGCATTTCAAAACTTCATCTTAATTTCACAACACACCACATTACAATCGTATGGCCACTTGTATACATTGAGAATAACAATAGTGTGGCAAGAATCCTAACAATGCACCACAAAGAATCAATATGCAAAAGGTCGTACACTGACTGCACCTACAAAGAACCATGCCCTGAATACACAAAGGCAATGGCAAGGCAAGCTATATAGCATGAAGGTACTATATAAAAAGCCGTCACGCAAGATGCATATTTTCATCAAATGTTTCCATCATGTTTCTCTGCATGCAGCTTGCTTATACAGTTACAGCATGGAGCTATTTATATACGTTGAACATGAGTATATAAGTAGTCAATTGGCAGCATAAGATACCCTGCACACTGAGCAACTAGCATGACCGGTATTTTGGTGTCTAGCTGCCTTCTGATTCAATCAAGGAGGTATAATTATAACTTGACCGTGATGCGTCATGCAGTGCAAGTCAAAGCTAACAAAAATATACCTCAGCTGCATGAGCTACAGATTTGGTAAAAGGAAATCAAATGTACAGGAAATTAATGCTACGGTTACAAGTGAAAGATTATCAGCTCATCATGCTTACTACATGGTACAGTAGTACAAGTTATAAAATCTCAAAGTTGAAGGTGCGTGTGAGCACCCTCTGGGTGCACAAACGACCATTAGGCCTTATGATCAGTCTGTGATTTCCAGGTGCAAGTCCACTTTGAGAATACCCGTTAGGATTACTAGCCCGACCTGCAGCCATAAACAAACAATAGTTAAGACAGTATAATGCTGATATAGCTACAATACTAGTACGCTAGTAAGTTCAAAGGGCAATGACCTGGTAGACAACAGCATTGGTGGCATGGAGTGCATGGAATGCTTGCTCCAGGGGTGTGGCAGGCGCATATTTTGTCCCAGTACCTATTATACAGTTGCCACTTTCCATCAAAGACGGCAACTGTAGTTCTGTTATAGCTACTGGTGGCTACCATATAGTGGGAGCTGCTGCTGTATAGCCAATCGAAGGTCAAAACTGATCCAGGCTGTTTTTGCTAATGGAGTTCAGGGTAGGTTAGGGAGGAGTGAGAGCATGCAGCACCAGTTATCACTAGTATACGTTTTCTAACACTCTGCATGTAGCTAGTGTTAAAATTCATTGATTGTGTGTTTAGCATATTGGTAACCTGAGACAATGCTGGCTGCTGAAAGGAAAGTTTATTTACACCACAGACAGCGAACTAGCTACCAGTGCTGGCCATCTATTTTTGACTCCCTTGTCCAATTGGCCCACACCCTTGAGCAGTTAATAGTCCGCTCTTACATCAACTGCATGGGATCCAGACACTAGCTAAAGTCCACAGCCTTGGGTTTAACGGTTAAGTCCATTAGACTGCAGTGTCCTGTGTTGGCATATTTCTTGGACATCTGAATAGCTACCGTTGCTGGTCCATTTGAGTACCATGCAGCACTAGTGCATGAAGCTCAAGCTAACAGTAGCAATTGCAGTGTGCATACTGCATGTGTGCATAATATGAGTTTTGTAAATACAGTAAAGCCTCTGATGGTCGACCCTCTGAGATAGGGACACAGTATAATAGACCTCTCTACATAGAATGATTTTCAAGGTCCACTACTATAGTTCAAATACATTATGAACCTCTGAGAAGACATAAATCTCTATACAAAGGACTGAATATATATTGTCCCCCATGGGTCCTCTATTGAGAGGTTCAGCATGTGTCCTCTATTGAGAGGTTTAGTTAGCTATGGTAAACTAGGACGTGGAGTAAGAGATTGCACTAAACTTACACTCCTGGAAAGTGCTTGGTCCTCCATCAACTCTGCATAAGAACCTGTTGGTCAGACCCGGTCCTGTTCCCTGCCACATTGCAGTGACTGTATCTCCCGTAATGGTAACACCGTCGTTGATCAGGTGCAGCCAGCAGTCCGTGGTGGTGTCTGAAAGAATGCAGTCAGTATGAAAGTCAAATTTGATGTCTAGCACTCAGTGTATAGCTACAATATTATTTCAGATGCACCACCTAGCTTCTAGCCTCGTTCCCAGACCTTCCATCCAGCTCGTATATCGCTTCCAGTATAATGCGATGCTAAAAGTGATCTGTGCTGGGGTTGGTTGGGTCTGGGACCGAGACTACGATAGCAATAGTTATTGTTGACAGATATGGTTTCGTACATGCCAATTAGATTTCAAACAATTACCTTTGTCCAACTCAGAATCACAACTTTGTCCAGCTAGTAGCTGCATTTATATACACATATGCATGAACTATAAGCAACTCTAACTAGTAACTACCAACCCTAAAAACAAACTGTCTATAGCTAGTTAGTGACACATACCAACTCTGAAAAGTCTGTAAATGGTCACTATTTCACCATCTGGTCCCGTTCCCACCACTGTGAAGTTAAACGGTCGGCTTCGGCTTGGCAAGTTAGTGAACGTGACATTTCCTGATGAACCTGAATCAATGAAGTATGGTTATGGAAGCAATGGCACCTTGTCCTTGAGTAGCTAATAAAACTTTTAGATTCAGTTTGCGTGAAACCAATGGCCTCAACTTTGCAAATGGAAAATTGAAGGATAGGCGAAACCTCTTGCAATTCTCGTTTCAGCAACACCTATACTGTTTAGTCTCCTCTCTCAATGGAGATTCTGTGTACATAGCTACTATACACATGATATAAACTCTGATTGAAGCAACAGTCAGTTGGATGCCGAATTTGTGTCAGTTGAGGCGACAGAGGATTGTGAACTGATGTTATGTGAGGAATGCAACTCAATTAAGACATGCAATTATAATTACCACTTCTCTGGTCATGTGACCAGGCAAACGTGTACTGTACTTACAGTTTTCCACTGGCATGTCAGTGACCTGGCATTCCACTGACTGATATTCTACTCCAATTGTGAGGCTAGCAGTAACAGTGTCCTGTTCAACATATGGAGTACGATTGATCCAGCGAAGCCTGAAGTCTGAAAGTGGAAAGATACTTTATTTTAATGGTGATGCTGGTAATGTTTGTGGCTCTGTGTAAGAATTCATACTGTACACAGTAGGGTACAAGTTCTCACTGGTGATGCCACTGAGCTTGGTATTTTAGGCTTTGTTTTGAGTAATATAATTGCTATCGCAAATCACTTCAGACTTTGAGCTGCAGCCACGCACAATATAATTATTACATGTGACAGACTGACCTCTGCAAATGGGTTCGCTTCCAGACCATTGTCCATCAGCCTGACATACACGTGTGGTGGTACCATTCAGAATGTAGCCCTCACTGCAGCTGTAGTTTGCTTGTGAGCCAAATGTGCTGCCATCAAGTGCTACTGTTCCGTTATCAGGACTGGCTAAGTTACCACAAGGAACAGCTGTGAATGTGAAGTGCAATAGCTAAATGCAAATGCAAGGAATGTCTATTATTCACCGCACACACCTTGCGGTTGCCCCTCGATGTATATATAATAATATATTGTCATCTAAGATCCTATTCAGCATCAGTGGTCCAGACATTATCCAGCACCTCATTGAAAACCTGACTCTTTGTTCCACACAAATAGATTCTGACTCAGGAATTTTAGCTTCATCCGGATGAAATTAATGGTTTGCATGCTCTGTAGCCGGTTTGTGTGCGTACAAGACTGCGCAAATTTTAGCAGAGTTCATATTGAATGAAATAGAGAATAGGATATAATGTGTGGTGTACACAGAAGTTCTCACTACTAAGCTGGGCCTAATCTTAGGCTGTGGTTTTAATTGTAGTATTTCTTTTGCAAGACCTTGAAGTTCCTACAACTGTTGGTCCGCCATTGGCTTAGTAGAAACTAATGTACCACATGCAATAATATTATATGATATAATATACAGACTGACCTTCGCAAGTAGGTTCACTGCCAGACCACTGCCCATCAGCCTGGCATACGCGTGTGGCGCTACCATTCAGAATCATGTTGCCCGCACTGCAGCTATAGTTTGCTTGTGAGCCGAATGTATTGCCATCAACTGTTACTGTTCCGTTATCAGGACTGGTCAAGTTACCACAAGGAATAGCTGCATAGTAAAGTGTGACATGCAGTAACAGCTAGCGAAAAGAGTGTTACATGAATAGCCAATTAGCAATTACTGAATGGTTGCAAAACGTGGAAAGATGCTACAGTAAGTCACATTAGCAGAATCGCAGTACCGTTATCATCTATAATTGTCATCACTAGGATTGTCATATCATTACCTTCATCATCATCCACGATGGTCACGCTTGCTGTATCCCTGATGATCATCACATTGGGAGAAGTGGTGCTGAGAATGGCACTGAATTGCTCGTCGTCGTCATTGTCTGAGTCCTGCAGTATCTGAACACAGGTGCAATGCCTCTGATTGCCCATGCCAGGAAGAAAGGTCAGGCTATCCATGGTGGACTGGAAGTCTAAGCCAGCTGGATAGAGGGAGTCAGGGTAATGATCACATCACAATCCATCACTTGTTGTTAAGTCTCGGCTCCAGACCCCAAACCAACCCCATAGCGGATTGCTTCCAGTGATCAATCCGTCCTGCAAGTGATTGGTTTTGGTCTAGGGCCGAGACTTCCTAGTGCACTGTGCTGCAAATCAATTCAATTAGAATCAGTAGCAGCTCTGTATTTGGATAATTATGCTCTTACCCTGTGCTGTTCCACTTTGTAATGCAATCGTCACTGTGAATCTGGACTCCACATCGGTGCTTACATTCGCACAGACCAGAAGGGCAAGGTCACTGTCACTGATCTCTTCTCCAACACTATAGCTATCTTGCTCCAGACCAACTTGAATTGGTGTTACATCATCTATATAAATAAATTGGTGTGACTTTTGACAACACATTTTCTTCACATAAATAACATACCTAGCTATAGAAACAGATAACATTCTTGTCAGACATAAAATCAAATCCTAGTTGTGCAGTTGTATTGATAGTTCTTGCTTTGATATGTCCGTTTTGGTGTATTTTGGCAGCATCCATGGACACCCCATCAAAACAGATATATACTCATTCGCTACCTACTTCATACTCTTGGAACTATGTTGATCAGAACAGCCAGTCTTCGGTGTGTGTGAAGCATGCATGCATCCTCATTCAAAACACTAAGTTCTTCAGTCAGAACACTGGACCATCCGAGAAAAGGAAAACTGATCAAAGTTGGCTCATGCTAATGAGCTGGGCATTTTAGAGAGTTGATTATCTGCCATAGCAATCAGGAGTTAAGACCTTGGAAGTACCTCAGACATTAGTTTCATATACACAAGCTAATCTACACCTATACAAATATGACAGACTGACCTTCACAAATGGGCTCACTTCCAGACCACTGCCCATCAGCCTGACATACACGTGTGGTGTTACCATTCAGAGTGTAGCCCACACTGCAGCTGTAGTTTGCTTGCGAGCCAACTGTGTTGTCATCATATGTTACCATTCCGTTATCAGGACTGGTTAAGTTGGCACAACGAGTTGCTGTAATGTGAAGTGCAATATAATTGACAAAACCAGTAGCTAAAGTTTGTGTAAAATCCATCTCTTGCACCCTCCTGCATATGAGGCCAGTGTATTATGCTACACCAAGATGGCGGCACATGTTTAGTAGACGGTAAGGCCACGGAAAAAGTGCAATGGGTCTACGGGTTTAATATCCACACACACCACTCACATACACCACAGCACACATCATTATACTCTAACCTTCACAAATAGGTTCACTTCCAGACCACTGCCCACCAGCCTGACACACGCGTGTGGTGTTACCATTCAGAGTGTAGCCCACACTGCAGCTGTAGTTTGCTTGCGAGCCAACTGTGTTGTCATCATATGTTACCATTCCGTTATCAGGACTGGTTAAGTTGGCACAAGGAGTCGCTGTAATGTGAAGTGCAATATAATGGAACAAAACCAGCAGCAAAAGTTTGTGTACAATCCATCCCTTGCACCCTCCTGCATATCAGGCCAGTGTATTATGCTACACCAAGATGGCGTCACATATTTAGTAGAAGGAAAGGCCACGGAAAAAGTGCAATGGGTCTATGGGTTTAATATCCACACACACCACTCACATACACCACAGCACACATCATTATACTCTAACCTTCACAAATAGGTTCACTTCCAGACCACTGCCCATCAGCCAGACACATGCGTGTGGTGTTACCATTCAGAGTGTAGCCCATACTGCAGCTGTAGTTTGCTTGTGAGTCAACTGTGTTGTCATCATATGTTACCATTCCGTTATCAGGACTGGTTAAGTTGGCACAAGGAGTTGCTGTAATGTGAAGTGCAATATAATGGAACAAAACCAGCAGCTAAAGTTGGTGTACAATCCATCCCTTGCACCCTCCTGCATATCAAGCCAGTGTATTATGCTACACCAAGATGGCGGCACGTGTTTAGTAGACGGAAAGGCCACGGAAAAAGTGCAATGGGTCAACGGGTTTAATATCCACACACACCACTCACATACACCACAGCACACATCATACTCTAACCTTCACAAATAGGTTCACTTCCAGACCACTGTCCATCAGCCTGACACACGCGTGTGGTGTTACCATTCAGAGTGTAGCCCACACTGCAGCTGTAGTTTGCTTCTGAGTCAACTGTGTTGTCATCATATGTTACCATTCCGTTATCAGGACTGGTTAAGTTGGCACAACGAGTTGCTGTAATGTGAAGTGCAATATAATGGAACAAAACCAGTAGCTAAAGTTTGTGTACAATCCATCCCTTGTACCCTCCTGCTGGGTCTACGGGTTTAATATCCACACACACCACTCACAGCACACATCATACTCTAACCTTCACAAATAGGTTTACTTCCAGTCCACTGCCCATCAGCCTGACACACGCGTGTGGTGTTACCATTCAGAGTGTAGCCCACACTGCAGCTGTAGTTTGCTTGTGAGCCAACTGTGTTGTCATCATATGTTACCATTCCGCTATCAGGACTGGTTAAGTTGGCACAAGGAGTTGCTGTAAAGTGAATAGCAATAGTTAGGTTAGATTAAACAAAAATCACAAAGTAGATGTGAACCAACCCCATGCATGTAATCTGCACAGTCACCGCTTGACAGCCAAGAGAAGATAGCCACTAACTTGCCTGCCATTGTGTTGGGTTAACTATAGCTATCGAGTTGCATGATGCAGAACAAATGTGATCTAGTTTTACAATTGAACTGGGTATTTCATGCATATCCCACAACCAGCATTCATTTGGTAGAAGCTAACTACACCAACATACAATATGTAGCTATCAGCTAGAGATTATTATAGTTTACCTGGAGCTGGACATTCAGTGGGAGAGGGCAGGCAGATCATCTCAGAGGTGGCACCACGGTTAGCACCATGATAGGTAGTGACTTCCGGATTTCCAAATAGAACTATCCCACCGTAAGCATAGATGATGAAGCGACACTGGTCCAGAGAGAGATCGTTTGAATCACTCGAAGTTAGCGGACGAATGAAGGAGATGGTGGTGATACCATTCTCAATGCTAGCCGACACGTTTGAAATATCCTGGCTTGCATCTATTGCAGGTTCAGATCGGCCAGAGGCGTACCTGCATGGTGGGTTGATAAAATACAACTGTCTTCTCTGCAATGGGCAAGAGAATGTCTACATTCATAATTATTGTAAACATTAATCACCTGTCCGAGACAAAGTACTGACCCATACCATCAGCTGCCCCAACAACTACATCAGAGGAGGGCTATGTGCAGAAAAGGAGAAAGGTAGCACTCAAAATGAAGTAAAATGCAGGAACACAGCAACACATAAAGCAGAGTCAACTTGGCAATGTAAATGCATGCATGATGTAATATACAACAGGCACACATCCAATGAATGCTCACCATAAGCTGGTCATTAGAGAACCCAATTCCCACCCATCCTGTCGTCTCAGCAGAGACTATGAACTCCACGCTGTCTCCCTGCACCGTCCAGTTGGCCTGGAGTGTACCGACGTCGATGCTCCCACTGCACTGGACTAATATAGAGGAGGAGGTTAGGAGTGCATGCATCTGGATGTTCAGTGTATTGAGGAACAGTACACTCAAGGTGAATATTCAAGTCATACGCATAGGAGGTAAATTAACTTCCTATATGCGCCCTTGATGACTAATTCAACTCCGTTTAATACCTGGTCAAATTCCAGTCCCACGATTTTATTTTTGGCTTCAAAATTCAGTATAGGCTTCTGTTGCACTTTGCGCGGCCACATGCACGAGTATCCTGTAGCCTTCAATTGATCATCAAGTATGCACAAAATCAACAATTCAAAGTCAATAATTTGTAATAACTAATGTGCTGTGTTTGCTAATATAATCAGTCACAACTATACTCTAGTGATGCACTGGCACTCACGGCGTTACACATTTCACATTCGTCCCCATACTGAACAGTTTTATGCGATCATCCATACCTTGTTTCCCTACTTTGGCCATCGTGCATCCTGTTACCTTAATTAACTCTTTAGGGGCCAAATTCTTTCTCTAGGTCATTTTCAGTCTATAGAACACTTAAACATACCCTAATTTCTGTTCCCTGGCATTGCTGGGCTCGAAACTGCTCACACAGGTAATTTCAGCTATACTGAGCATATACGTGACTTAACCACACCCACCAATTAACGGGCTTGCAATCAAGCCTCCCGAGAAATGCCAACCTGCCGTAGCTCAAAAACGGGCGATGTATGCTGAAAATGGAGGCCCTACAAGGCAAGACAGCTACTTTCTAAGTCTAGTTATGCCAAAAACGGCGGAAATGGCCCTCCCAGTGCCGACCAAGACCTTTCTATCGCGGAGCCCAGACACGGCCATGCTGTTTGCACCCTCCGGGTGCACCCACCCACCTCCCCCTGTCCCGCGCTTTCTGCTGTCGCAGAACCTATCTCCCAAGGACATTGCCGGATGTGACATCATGAAGCTGAAAGTCTCATGACGCCAAAAGGCGCCATTGGCTGGGAAAGTGCTAATATTACTTGTACATATACAGCTAATAGAGACATTCTCGGGATTGAGAGAAGCTAATCTACACCTACATGCAATACAAATATGACAGACTGACCTTCACAACTGGGCTCACTTCCAGACCACTGCCCATCAGCCTGACATACACGTGTGGTGTTACCATTCAGAGTGTAGCCCACACTGCAGCTGTAGTTTGCTTGCGAGCCAACTGTGTTGTCATCATACGTTACCATTCCGTTATCAGGACTGGTTAAGTTGGCACAAGGAGTTGCTGTAATGTGAAGTGCAATATAATTGAACAAAACCAGTAGCTAAAGTTTGTGTACAATCCATCCCTTGTACCCACCTGCATATGAGGCCAGTGTATTATACTACACCAAGATGGCGGCACGTGTTTAGTAGACGGAAAGGCCACGGAAAATGTGCAGTGGGTCTACGGGTTTAATATCCACACACACCACTCACATACACCACAGCACACATCATTATACTCTAACCTTCACAAATAGGTTCACTTCCAGACCACTGCCCATCAGCCTGACACACGCGTGTGGTGTTACCATTCAGAGTGTAGCCCACACTGCAGCTGTAGTTTGCTTGCGAGCCAACTGTGTTGTCATCATATGTTACCATTCCGTTATCAGGACTGGTTAAGCTGGCACAAGGAGTTGCTGTAATGTGGAAGTGCAATAGTTAGGTTAGATTAAACAAAAATCACAAAGTAGATGTGAACCAACCCCACGCATGTAACCTGCACAGTCACCGCTTGACAGCCAAATGAAGATAGCTACTAACTTGCCTGCCATTGTGTTGGGTTAACTATAGCTATCGAGTTGCATGATGCAGAACAAATGTAATCTAGTTTTACAATTGAACTGGGTATTTCATGCATATCCTACAACCAGCATTGGTTTGGTAGAAGCTAACTACACCAACATACAATATGTAGCTATCAGCTAGAGATTATTATAGTTTACCTGGAGCTGGGCATTCAGTGGGAGAGGGCAGGCAGATCATCTCAGAGGTGGCACCACGGTTAGCACCATGATAGGTAGTGACTTCTGGATTTCCATATACAACTATCCCACCGTAAGCATAGATGAAGAAGCGACACTGGTCCAGAGAGAGATCGTTTGAATCACTCGAAGTTAGCGGACGAATGAAGGAGATGGTGGTGATACCATTCTCAATGCTAGCCGACACATTTGAAATATCCTGGCTTGCATCTATTGCAGGTTGAGATTGGCCAGAGGCGTACCTGCATGGTGGGTTTATAAGATACAACTGCCTTCTCTGCAATGGGCAAGAGAATTCGAATGTCTACATTCATAATTATTGTAAACATTAATCACCTGTCCGAGACAAAGTACTGACCCATACCATCAGCTGCCCCAACAACTACATCAGAGGAGGGCTATGTGCAGAAAAGGAGAAAGGTAGCACTCAAAATGAAGTAAAATGCAGGAACACAGCAACACATAAAGCAGAGTCAACTTGGCAATGTAAATGCATGCATGATGTAATATACAACAGGCACACATCCAATGGTGTCAGAAAGTTCAAAGATGTGTATGCTCACCATAAGCTGGTCATTAGAGAACCCAATTCCCACCCATCCTGTCGTCTCAGCAGAGACTATGAACTCCACGCTGTCTCCCTGCACCGTCCAGTTGGCCTGGAGTGTACCGACGTCGATGCTCCCACTGCACTGGACTAATATAGAGGAGGAGGTTAGGAGTGCATGCATCTGGATGTTCAGTGTATTGAGGAACAGTACACTCTAAGTGAATATTCAAGTCATATGCATAGGAGGTAAATTATGTGCCCTTGATGACTAATTCAACTCCGTTTAATACCTGGTCCAATTCCAGTCCCACGATTTTATTTTTGGCTACAAAATTCAGTATACGCTTCTGTTGCACTTTGCGCGGCCACATTCACGAGTATCCTGTAGCCTTCAATTGATCATCAAGTATGCACAAAATCAACAATTCAAAGTCAATAATTTGTAATTACTAATGTGCTGTGTTTGCTAATATAATCAGTCACAACTATACTCTAGTGATGCACTGGCACTCACGGCGTTACACATTCACATTCGTCCCCATACTGAACAGTTTTATGCGATCATCCATACCTTGTTTCCCTACTTTGGCCATTGTGCATCCTGTTACCTTAATATTACTTGTACATATACAGCTGATAGAGACATTCTCGGGATTGGGAGAAGCTAATCTACACCCACATGCAATACAAATATGACAGACTGACCTTCACAAATGGGCTCACTTCCAGACCACTGCCCATCAGCCTGACATACACGTGTGGTGTTACCATTCAGAGTGTAGCCCACACTGCAGCTGTAGTTTGCTTGCGACCCAACTGTGTTGTCATCATATGTTACCATTCCGTTATCAGGACTGGTTAAGTTGGCACAAAGAGTTGCTGTGATGTGAAGTGGAATATAATTGAACAAAACCAGTAACTAAAGTTTGTGTACAATCCATCCCTTGTACCCTCCTGCATATGAGGCCAGTGTATTATGCTACACCAAGATGGCGGCACTTGTTTAGTAGACGGAAAGGCCATGGACGGTGTGGCATATTACTGTGACTGTACTTTGAACTGTCTATTTGATTGTGCATGTATGGCTAATTTCCATGATTCTGTTTCCTGTATGAGTCCTTTTTAAGTTGTGATATTTTGTACAGTGCAGCTTTATGATCAGATTTGTCAAAGTCTTGCAAAGTCGTTCACTGGATTGCTCGCTCGGGTTATCACATTTACTGGTGACGAGTTGAAACTGTCGAGAATGACTACCTACGGCAAAATAAAAGCCTTCAATCCGAGAACAGACGATTGGGAGGTCTATCAGGAGCGGCTGCAATTTTACATGCTCACCGTTTGTGGCGACTCCACCTTCAAGTTGTTGCGCAGCTTGGTGCCCGAAGGCAAGCTGGATGCCGATGCAGTTACGTACGATTCTCTCGTGAAACTGTTGAACACTCACTATAGTAAGAAACAGTCAACCATCGTGCATCGTTTCAATTTTCATACCCATTCGAGACAACCTTCCGAGTCCATCGCAGACTACATTGTGGCCCTCCGAGAGCTAGCTTTAAATTGCAAGTTTGGCGATCATCTCGAAGAATCGCTGAGAGACAGATTGGTGTGCGGAGTCAACCACTCTGGGATCCAACGCAAGCTCCTCTCTGAAGGCGAACTTACCTATGCCAGCGCCCTGAAATTGGCACAGTCCATTGAAGCGGGCCGAGAAGGATGCTAAGAAGCTGAGTGACAGCAACAGGCAATTCACTTCACCAGCTCCTTCAGGCATCATCAATCACACTAAAACTGCCTCCCCTTTCTGTCCGCCAACTGGTGGTGGTTTCACTCCCACTTGTTTTCGTTGTGGTGGTCCCCATCTTGCTCCTCAATGCCGACATAAAGACACTGAATGTCGTTATTGCAAGAAAAAGGGTCATCTAGCACGGGTGTGCAAGGCCAAGTCCCGTGCCACATCCAAGTCCCTTGATCCAGTCAACATGCCGGCACAGCAGGACAAGACGAAGCCATCGAAAAGGAGCAACTACGTTTCGGAAGCAGAGCAACCAGTATCTGACACAGAGTACGGCATGAATGCTCTGGACGATGACCACTCTGAGCCTTACCAGCTAGATGTCTACCTGAATGATTTCCCTACGAAAATGGAATTGGACACAGGAGCAGCTGTGTCAATCATTAACACCACCGTGTTCGACAAACTCAAACGGTCCTCGTACGTTCCTCCTCTGCAACCAGCCGAGAACAAGCTCAAAACTTACACAGGTCAAGACCTCCAGGTGTTAGGTGTCACAAGGCTCAAGGTCAGGTATGAAACCAAACAGCTGTACTTGTGTGTTCATGTGGTATCAGGGAGTGGCCCTTGCTTACTAGGCAGAGACTGGATCATGCCTCTTGGGGTTAATTTGAAGGACCTCAAAGAGATCAAATCACTCACCTTGTCTAGGCCACTTGACGAGCTTCTAGACAAGTATTCCACTGTGTTCAAGGAAGAGCTTGGGTGTTTCAAGGGCCCACCTGTCAAGTTAGCAGTGCATGAGAATGCCCAGCCCAAATTTTACAAAGCAAGGCCTGTACCATTCTCATTGAAACAAAAAGTTGAACAAGAGCTGCAAGAGTTGCAAGACAAGGGTATAATCTCCCCTGTCCAGTTTTCTCCTTGGGCTGCCCCAGTGGTTCCTGTCTTGAAAAAGAATGGGAAGATAAGAATTTGTGGTGATTATAAACTCACAATCAACCGTGCAGCACCAACCGAGACGTACCCTTTGCCTGTCATTGACGAGTTGTTAGCGAACCTCGCTGGAGGAGAGTTCTTTTCAAAGCTGGACATGAGCAACGCTTACCTTCAGCTACCGCTTGACGAAACCTCTCAACAGTACGTCACCGTCAATACCCATAAAGGGCTGTTCAAATATAACCGACTTCCATTCGGCGTGGCGTCTGCCCCGGCGATTTTTCAGCGCCACATTGAGTCCCTGTTGAGTGGGTTGGATGGTGTCTCAGTATATATTGATGACATCTCGGTCACAGGTACAACCGCGGAAGAGCACCTCCGTAACCTTGAGGCAGTCTTGAAACGACTAGAGGAAGCTGGCTTGCGCCTAAACCGTGACAAATGCTTTTTCCTCCGTCCTTGCATCGAGTACCTTGCTCATTTGATTGACAAAGATGGCATTCACCCCACACAAGAGAAGGTACAAGCTATCAAAGAGGCTCCAGCCCCTACAAACCTGACTCAACTACGTTCGTTTCTGGGGTTGATTAACTACTACAACAAGTTCCTTCCCAATTTAGCTGCCAAGCTAACCCCTCTTTACTCTCTCCTGAACAAAGGCCAGAAGTGGCATTGGAACCAGGAACAGCAAGCTGCATTTCAAGCTGCAAAGGATGCGCTGCAGTCCGATTCATTGCTGGTCCATTACGACACACGGAAACCTCTGTTGTTAGCCTGTGATGCCTCAGATTATGGCATTGGTGCAGTTCTCTCGCACGTTGTTGGTGATGGTCAGGAGCAACCGATTGCCTACATTTCCAGGACCCTAACTCCTGCAGAGAAACACTACTCGCAACTCGAGAAGGAGGCGTTGGCAATCATTTTTGCAGTCAAGAAGTTTCACCGTTATTTGCTTGGCAGACATTTTGTCATTGAATCTGACCACCAGCCACTGAAGACATTGTTCGGAGAGTCCAACAGAATCCCCCACATGGCTTCATCCAGAATTGTCCGTTGGGCCATCATACTCTCCGCCTATGATTACACCATCAAGCACAAATCTGGCAAGTACTTGGGGAATGCTGACGCACTCAGTAGGTTACCCAGTCCTGTCACTACTCAACATGATTGTGTGCCTGCTGATGTCACTTGTGTCATTGATCACCTTTCCTCCACCTCCACTAGTGCGGTAAACATAAAGGAGTGGACAGCCAAGGATCCTACTCTTTCGTGTGTTCACCGTTTCCTGCTATCAGGATGGCCTGCTCAGCAGCTCAGTAAAGAGTTTCAACCTTACGTCTCGAGGAAGAATGAGCTCAGCATCCTAGATGGTTGCATATTGTGGGCCTCTCGTGTTGTCATTCCTCCTGCAGGACGGCAACTTCTTTTGGATGAGTTGCATGACACTCACTTGGGAGTCAGTAAGATGAAGGCCCTCGCTAGGTCTTACATTTGGTGGCCAGGTATGGACTCCGATATTGAGAATCTCGTCAAGTCATGTTCCGTTTGCCAGGAATCTCGGCCAGCACCTGCCACTGCTCCTCTACATTCCTGGGAATGGCCGTCTCAGCCATGGAGCAGAATTCATTTGGATTTCGCTGGTCCTTTTTTGGGTCACATGTTTCTAATCCTGGTGGACGCGCATTCAAAATGGCTGGATGTCCACATCATGCAGTCCATTACTGCTACCAAGATCATTGAGAAGTTACGAATTGTGTTTGCTAATCACGGCCTCCCGCAGAAAGTTATTACCGATAACGGACCATCATTCACCAGTGAGGAATTTCGATCGTTCATGTCTGAAAATGGCATAGTTCACGTTACTACAGCACCCTACCATCCGTCAAGCAATGGCCTCGCAGAACGGGCTGTGCAGACCTTCAAACGTGGTCTCAAAGCTACCCAAGGCGGCTCCATTCAAGAGAGACTCTCAAAATTTCTCTTGATGTACCGCATCACGCCCCACACTACTACTGGGTTATCACCTGCTCAATTGCTCATGGGTCGTCGTCTGAGGTCACTGCTGGACAGACTGTTTCCTGATCTGCAAGAACACGTCCAGAGTAAACAATCCAAGCAAGCAACATACCACGACAATTCAAAGCCTCTACGGAATTTTTCAGTGGGTGACCAAGTGTACACCTAGGACTTCTCTACAACCTCAGTTGCATGGATCCCAGGTGTCTTTGTCCGAGTAACAGGTCCCCTTTCATACCATGTGGAACTGCACTGTGGTCGTGTTGTTCACCGTCACGTCGACGCCATTCGCAAGAGACATGTTTCACAATTACCGCACTCCTCTCCACCTGTTGAAGACATTTACCTGCCTTCCAGTGCTAGGTCTGATGACCTTCCTTCTGTGCCTCACAGTTTGCAACCCCTTGCTCCCAGGAGATCGACTCGTATTCGTGTTCCTCCTCAACGTTATCGTGCTACGACAGACACTTGATTCACCTTGTGAAATTTTAGAAGGGGGAAGTGTGGCATATTACTGTGACTGTACTTTGAACTGTCTATTTGATTGTGCATGTATGGCTAATTTCCATGATTCTGTTTCCTGTATGAGTCCTTTTTAAGTTGTTATATTTTGTACAGTGCAGCTTTATGATCAGATTTGTCAAAGTCTTGCAAAGTCGTTCACTGGATTGCTCGCTCGGGTTATCACAGACGGAAAAAGTGCAATGGGTCTACGGGTTTAATATCCACACACATACACCACAGGACACATCATTAAACTCTAACCTTCACAAATAGGTTCACTTCCAGACCACTGCCCACCAGCCTGACACACGCGTATGGTGTTACCATTCAGAGTGTAGCCCACAATGCAGCTGTAGTTTGCTTGCGACCCAACTGTGTTGTCATCATATGTTACCATTCCGTTATCAGGACTGGTTAAGTTGGCACAAGGAGTTGCTGTAATGTGAAGTGCAATATAATTGAACAAAACCAGTAGCTAAAGTTTGTGTACAATCCATCCCTTGTACCCTCCTGCATATGAGGCCAGTGTATTATGCTACACCAAGATGGCGGCACATGTTTAGTTGAAGGAAAGGCCACGGAAAAAGTGCAATGGGTCTACGGGTTTAATATCCACACACACCACCCACATACACCACAGCACACATCATTATACTCTAACCTTCACAAATAGGTTCACTTCCAGACCACTGCCCATCAGCCTGACACACGCGTATGGTGTTACCATTCAGAGTGTAGCCCATACTGCAGCCGTAGTTTGCTTGCGACCCAACTGTGTTGTCATCATATGTTACCATTCCGTTATCAGGACTGGTTAAGTTGGCACAACGAGTTGCTGTAATGTGAAGTGCAATATAATTGAACAAAATCAGTAGCTAAAGTTTGTGTACAATCCATCCCTTGTACCCTCCTGCATATGAGGCCAGTGTAATAATTATTCTACACCAAGATGGCGGCACGTGTTTAGTAGAGAGAAAGGCAACGGAAAAAGTGCAATGGGTCTACGGGTTTAATATCCACACACACCACCCACATACACCACAGCACACATCATTATACTCTAACCTTCACAAATAGGTTCACTTCCAGACCACTGCCCATCAGCCTGACACACGCGTGTGGCGCTACCATTCAGAGTGTAGCCCACACTGCAGCTGTAGTTTGCTTGTGAGTTAAATGTGTTGTCATCATACGTTACCATTCCATTATCAGGACTGGTTAAGTTGGCACAAGGAGTTGCTGTAATGTGAAGTGCAATATAATTGAACAACACCAGTAGCTAAAGTTTGTGTAGAATCAATCCCTTGTACCCTCCTGCATATGAGGCCAGTGTATTATGCTACACCAAGATGGCGTCACATGTTGAGTAGACGGAAAGGCCACGGAAAAAGTGCAATGGGTCTACGGGTTTAATATCCACACACACCACTCACATACACCACAGCACACATCATTATACTCTAACCTTCACAAATAGGCTCACTTCCAGACCACTGCCCATCAGCCTGACACATGCGTGTGGTGTTACCATTCAGAGTGTAGCCCATACTGCAGCTGTAGTTTGCTTGCAAGGAAACTGTGTTGTCATCATATGTTACCATTCCGCTATCAGGACTGGTTAAGTTGGCACAAGGAGTTGCTGTAAAGTGAATAGCAATAGTTAGGTTAGATTAAACAAAAATCACAAAGTAGATGTGAACCAACCCCACGCATGTAATCTGCACAGTCACCGCTTGAGAGCCAAATGAAGATAGCTACTAACTTGCCTGCCATTGTGTTGGGTTAACTATAGCTATCGAGTTGCATGATGCAGAACAAATGTGATCTACTTTTACAATTGAACTGGGTATTTCATGCATATCCTACAACCAGCATTGGTTTGGTAGAAGCTAACTACACCAACATACAATATGTAGCTATCAGCTAGAGATTATTATAGTTTACCTGGAGCTGGACATTCAGTGGGAGAGGGCAGGCAGATCTTCTCAGAGGTGGCACCACGGTTAGCACCATGATAGGTAGTGACTTCTGGATTTCCATATACAACTATCCCACCGTAAGCATAGATGAAGAAGCGACACTGGTCCAGAGAGAGATCGTTTGAATCACTCGAAGTTAGCGGACGAATGAAGGAGATGGTGGTGATACCATTCTCAATGCTAGCCGACACATTTGAAATATCCTGGCTTGCATCTATTGCAGGTTGAGATTGGCCAGAGGCGTACCTGCATGGTGGGTTTATAAGATACAACTGCCTTCTCTGCAATGGGCAAGAGAATTCGAATGTCTACATTCATAATTATTGTAAACATTAATCACCTGTCCGAGACAAAGTACTGACCCATACCATCAGCTGCCCCAACAACTACATCAGAGGAGGGCTATGTGCAGAAAAGGAGAAAGGTAGCACTCAAAATGAAGTAAAATGCAGGAACACAGCAACACATAAAGCAGAGTCAACTTGGCAATGTAAATGCATGCATGATGTAATATACAACAGGCACACATCCAATGGTGTCAGAAAGTTCAAAGATGTGTATGCTCACCATAAGCTGGTCATTAGAGAACCCAATTCCCACCCATCCTGTCGTCTCAGCAGAGACTATGAACTCCACGCTGTCTCCCTGCACCGTCCAGTTGGCCTGGAGTGTACCGACGTCGATGCTCCCACTGCACTGGACTAATATAGAGGAGGAGGTTAGGAGTGCATGCATCTGGATGTTCAGTGTATTGAGGAACAGTACACTCAAAGTGAATATTCAAGTCATATGCATAGGAGGTAAATTATGTGCCCTTGATGACTAATTCAACTCCATTTAATACCTGGTCCAATTCCAGTCCCACGATTTTATTTTTGGCTACAAAATTCAGTATACGCTTCTGTTGCACTTTGCGCGGCCACATTCACGAGTATCCTGTAGCCTTCAATTGATCATCAAGTATGCACAAAATCAACAATTCAAAGTCAATAATTTGTAATAACTAATGTGCTGTGTTTGCTAATATAATCAGTCACAACTATACTCTAGTGATGCACTGGCACTCACGGCGTTACACATTTCACATTCGTCCCCATACTGAACAGTTTTATGCGATCATCCATACCTTGTTTCCCTACTTTGGCCATTGTGCATCCTGTTACCTTAATATTACTTGTACATATAGCTACAGCTGATAGAGACATTCTCGGGATTGGGAGAAGCTAATCTACACCCACATGCAATACAAATATGACAGACTGACCTTCACAAATGGGCTCACTTCCAGACCACTGCCCATCAGCCTGACATACACGGGCGGTGTTACCATTCAGAGTGTAGCCCACACTGCAGCTGTAGTTTGCTTGCGAGCCAACTGTGTTGTCATCATATGTTACCATTCCGTTATCAGGACTGGTTAAGTTGGCACAAAGAGTTGCTGTGATGTGAAGTGGAATATAATTGAACAAAACCAGTTACTAAAGTTTGTGTACAATCTATCCCTTGTACCCTCCTGCATATGAGGCCAGTGTATTATGCTACACCAAGATGGCGGCACTTGTTTAGTAGACGAAAGGCCATGGACGGAAAAAGTGCAATGGGTCTACGGGTTTAATATCCACACACATACACCACAGCACACATCATTAAACTCTAACCTTCACAAATAGGTTCACTTCCAGACCACTGCCCACCAGCCTGACACACGCGTATGGTGGTACCATTCAGAGTGTAGCCCACACTGCAGCCGTAGTTTGCTTGCGACCCAACTGTGTTGTCATCATATGTTACCATTCCGTTTTCAGGACTGGTTAAGTTGGCACAAGGAGTTGCTGTAATGTGAAGTGCAATACAATTGAACAAAACCAGTAGCTAAAGTTTGTGTACAATCCATCCCTTGTACCCTCCTGCATATGAGGCCAGTGTATTATGCTACACCAAGATGGCGGCACATGTTTAGTAGAAGGAAAGGCCACGGAAAAAGTGCAATGGGTCTACGGGTTTAATATCCACACACACCACCCACATACACCACAGCACACATCATTATACTCTAACCTTCACAAATAGGTTCACTTCCAGACCACTGCCCATCAGCCTGACACATGCGTATGGTGTTACCATTCAGAGTGTAGCCCACACTGCAGCCGTAGTTTGCTTGCGACCCAACTGTGTTGTCATCATATGTTACCATTCCGTTATCAGGACTGGTTAAGTTGGCACAACGAGTTGCTGTAATGCGAAGTGCAATATAATTGAACAAAACCAGTAGCTAAAGTTTGTGTACAATCCATCCCTTGTACCCTCCTGCATATGAGGCCAGTGTAATAATTATTCTACACAAAGATGGCGGCACGTGTTTAGTAGACAGAAAGGCCACGGAAAAAGTGCAATGGGTCTACAAGTTTAATATCCACACATACCACTCACATACACCACAGCACACATCATTATACTCTAACCTTCACAAATAGGTTCACTTCCAGACCACTGCCCATCAGCCTGACACACGCGTGTGGCGTTACCATTCAGAGTGTAGCCCACACTGCAGCTGTAGTTTGCTTGTGAGTCAAATGTGTTGTCATCATACGTTACCATTCCGTTATCAGGACTGGTTAAGTTGGCACAAGGAGTTGCTGTAATGTGAAGTGCAATATAATTGAACAAAACTAGTAGCTAAAGTTTGTGTACAATCCATCCCTTGTACCCTCCTGCATATGAGGCCAGTGCATTATACTACACCAAGATGGCGGCATGTGTTTAGTAGACGGAAAGGCCACGGAAAAAGTGCAGTGCATGGGTCTTCGGGTTTAATATCCAAACACACCACTCACATACACAACAGCACACATCATTATACTCTAACCTTCACAAATAGGTTCACTTCCAGACCACTGCCCATCAGCCTGACACATGCGTGTGGTGTTACCATTCAGAGTGTAGCCCACACTGCAGCTGTAGTTTGCTTGCGAGGAAACTGTGTTGTCATCATATGTTACCATTCCGTTATCAGGACTGGTTAAGCTGGCACAAGGAGTTGCTGTAAAGTGAATAGCAATAGTTAGGTTAGATTAAACAAAAATCACAAAGTAGATGTGAACCAACCCCATGCATGTAACCTGCACAGTCACCGCTTGAGAGCCAAGTGAAGATAGCTACTAACTTGCCTGCCATTGAGTTGGGTTAACTATAGCTATCGAGTTGCATGATGCAGAACAAATGTGATCTAGTTTTACAATTGAACTGGGTATTTCATGCACATCCTACAACCAGCATTCATTTGGTAGAAGCTAACTACACCAACATACAATATGTAGCTATCAGCTAGAGATTGTTATAGTTTACCTGGAGCTGGGCATTCAGTGGGAGAGGGCAGGCAGATCATCTCAGAGGTGGCACCACGGTTAGCACCATGATAGGTAGTGACTTCTGGATTTCCATATACAACTATCCCACCGTAAGCATAGATGAAGAAGCGACACTGGTCCAGAGAGAGATCGTTTGAATCACTGGAAGTTAGCGGACGAATGAAGGAGATGGTGGTGATACCATTCTCAATGCTAGCCGACACGTTTGAAATATCCTGACTTGCATCTATTGCAGGTTCAGATCGGCCAGAGGCGTACCTGCATGGTGGGTTGATAAGATACAACTGTCTTCTCTGCAATGGGCAAGAGAATTTGAATGTCTATATAAATTCATAATTATTGTAAACATTAATCACCTGTCCGAGACAAAGTACTGACCCATACCATCAGCTGCCCCAACAACTACATCAGAGGAGGGCTATGTGCAGAAAAGGAGAAAGGTAGCACTCAAAATGAAGTAAAATGCAGGAACACAGCAACACATAAAGCAGAGTCAACTTGGCAATGTAAATGCATGCATGATGTAATATACAACAGGCACACATCCAATGGTGTCAGAAAGTTCAAAGATATGTATGCTCACCATAAGCTGGTCATTAGAGAACCCAGTTCCCACCCATCCTGTCGTCTCAGCAGAGACTATGAACTCCACGCTGTCTCCCTGCACCGTCCAGTTGGCCTGGAGTGTACCGACGTCGATGCTCCCACTGCACTGGACTAATATAGAGGAGGAGGTTAGGAGTGCGTGCATCTGGATGTTCAGTGTATTGAGAAACAGTACACTCAAGGTGAATATTCAAGTCATATGCATAGGAGGTAAATTAACTTCCTATATGCGCCCTTGATGTGACTAATTCAACTCCGTTTAATACCTGGTCCAATTCCAGTCCCATGATTTTATTTTTGGCTACAAAATTCAGTATACGCTTCTGTTGCACTTTGCGCCGCCACATGCACGAGTATCCTGTAGCCTTCAATTGATCATCAAGTATGCACAAAATCAACAATTCAAAGTCAATAATTTGTAATAACTAATGTGCTGTGTTTGCTAATATAATCAGTCACAACTATACTCTAGTGATGCACTAGCACTCACGGCGTTACACATTTCACATTCGTCCCCATACTGAACAGTTTTATGCGATCATCCATACCTTGTTTCCCTACTTTGGCCATTGTGCATCCTGTTACCTAAATAATACACAGCTAATAGAGACATTCTCGGGATTGAGAGAAGCTAATCTACACCCACATGCAATACAAATATGACAGACTGACCTTTACAAATGGGCTCACTTCCAGACCACTGCCCATCAGCCTGACACACGCGTATGGTGTTACCATTCAGAGTGTATCCCACACTGCAGCTGTAGTTTGCTTGCGACCCAACTGTGTTGTCATCATATGTTACCACTCCGTTATCAGGACTGGTTAAGTTGGCACAAAGAGTTGCTGTAATGTGAAGTGCAATATAATTGAACAAAACCAGTAGCTAAAGTTTGTGTACAATCCATCCCTTGTACCCTCCTGCATATGAGGCCAGTGTATTATGCTATACCAAGATGGCGGCACATGTTTAGTAGACGGAAAGGCCACGGAAAAAGTGCAGTGCATGGGTCTACGGGTTTAATATCCAAACACACCACTCACATACACTACAGCACACATCATTATACTCTAACCTTCACAAATAGGTTCACTTCCAGACCACTGCCCATCAGCCTGACACATGCGTGTGGTGTTACCATTCAGAGTGTAGCCCACACTGCAGCTGTAGTTTGCTTGTGAGCCAACTGTGTTGTCATCATATGTTACCATTCCGTTATCAGGACTGGTTAAGTTGGCACAAGGAGTTGCTGTAAAGTGAATAGCAATAGTTAGGTTTGATTAAACAAAAATCACAAAGTAGATGTGAACCAACCCCATGCATGTAACTTGCACAGTCACCGCTTGAGAGCCAAGTGAAGATAGCTACTAACTTGCCTGCCATTGAGTTGGGTTAACTATAGCTATTGAGTTGCATGATGCAGATCAAATATGATCTACTTTTACAATTGAACTGGGTATTTCATGCATATCGTACAACCAGCATTCATTTGGTAGAAGCTAACTACACCAACATACAATATGTAGCTATCAGCTAGAGATTATTATAGTTTACCTGGAGCTGGACATTCAGTGGGAGAGGGCAGGCAGATCATCTCAGAGGTGGCACCACGGTTAGCACCATGATAGGTAGTGACTTCCGGATTTCCATATACAACTATCCCACCGTAAGCATAGATGAAGAAGCGACACTGGTCCAGAGAGAGATCGTTTGAATCGTTGGAAGTTAGCGGACGAATGAAGGAGATGGTGGTGATACCATTCTCAATGCTAGCCGACACATTTGAAATATCCTGGCTTGCATCTATTGCAGGTTGAGATTGGCCAGAGGCGTACCTGCAAGGTGGGTTGATAAGATACAACTGTCTTCTCTGCAATGGGCAAGAGAATTCGAATGTCTATATAAATTCATAATTATTGTAAACATTAATCACCTGTCCGAGACAAAGTACTGACCCATACCATCAGCTGCCCCAATAACTACATCAGAGGATGGCTATGTGCAGAAAAGGAGAAAGGTAGCACTCAAAATGAAGTAAAATGCAGGAACACAGCAACACATAAAGCAGAGTCAACTTGGCAATGTAAATGCATGCATGATGTAATATACAACAGGCACACATCCAATGGTGTCAGAAAGTTCAAAGATGTGTATGCTCACCATAAGCTGGTCATTAGAGAACCCAATTCCCACCCATCCTGTCGTCTCAGCAGAGACTATGAACTCCACGCTGTCTCCCTGCACCGTCCAGTTGGCCTGGAGTGTACCAACGTCGATGCTCCCACTGCACTGGACTAGTATAGAGGAGGAGGTTAGGAGTGCATGCATCTGGATGTTCAGTGTATTGAGGAACAGTACACTCAAGGTGAATATTCAAGTCATATGCATAAGAGGTAAATTAACTTCCTATATGCGCCCTTGATGACTAATTCAACTCCGTTTAATACCTGGTCCAATTCCAGTCCCATGATTTTATTTTTGGCTACAAAATTCAGTATACGCTTCTGTTGCACTTTGCGCGGCCACATGCACGTGTATCCAGTAGCCTTTAATTGATCATCAAGTATGCACAAAATCAACAATTCAAAGTCAATAATTTGTAATAACTAATGTGCTAAACACTATCATCACTACCTTGCTTCCCTACTTTTGCCATTCTGCTATCCTTACATCTCAACCCATTTCTATGTTTGTAATCTTATTTTGTACGTACCTTGCTGGCACTGCACACATGATCCAGTATCCTGCATAATATATGCCACGCCTCCTAAGCCGTCACAGCAATCACCCATGGATGAAGTCTGACCGATCTCAGCCTGGCACATTCCATCAATGAAGTAATGATAGCATGTGAACTGTTCTTCTTCCGTGATTGGCTCTAGATGTGTTTGATTGCATCATGAAAAAGAACAGAATTTCTTTAGTACTGAAGAATGTAGTTGTAACTATGCCAGCACGATAATGAAAGTGAGCTCATTTGCTGTTGCTGTCACCCTGGGTTTCCTTTGATGGGTGGTTTGCCTTAAAGGAAAAGGAATTCGCCCTATACACTTCCAGAGAAACAATGACATGCCAGATTACGTTCAACAGTTTTTCTATTAGTTAAAGGACTGGCTACTCATCTAACACATTTGAATCAGCACATTGCAGTAATTACCTCTTCATGTTGCAATGAATCTTGATTGTCATTTTAGTTTAATTACTGCCACACAATATTTAGAAATGATCTGCCAGAATTTATTGTGTGTATTCCTCACGATCTCACCTGCTTGTGTTTCACGGTCATAGCATGAATTGGGCTCTGTAATTGGAGAATACCTTTCAGCACAATTCACATGAAGACTTGCATATTATATGATCACGGGCCTACAAGCACTAACCTGAAACCGGACAATTGTCTGCATCATCCTACAAAGAAATAAGTACAGTAGGTCTGTTTTATGCTACTAGGAAGGTCCCATACCCTGTGCCAAGTGTAACTTACATAGCAAATTTGAGTGCAAGATGGGCAAATGAGAGAGCCTTGATAGTTAGTACCCGACACAGTGATGTTCAACACAAGCTGCAGCAGAAAACAGCACAGTAACAAAGGATGGCTTCCTGGGATTACATAATGTGTAAGTAGATTTTGGAGGTGAAATCAATGACAGACTATTTTGGTGTCAGAAAAACAATGTGCAGTTGGTGCATTGTTGGATCTGACTTGCATTACTGACTGAACAATGCAGCTGCATAGTACTACTAACACTGCGACAGAATGCAGATCATCTACATGGTACAAAATGGGACTTCACAGCCATTACCAGTGTCGTTGGGCTATAGGAATCGCCCAAGGCTCTGTCCTGGGAACTCTGTATACATCACTACGAATTTGGAGGAAACTGCTAGTCAGCACTACGGGGTGTCCAGCTGCACCAGTAGCCCACAGTGGAGCTTGAAGTTGGGATACATACATACACCTTATGCTTATAGTTAGCCATCACTGTATGCACTTGAGTATGAACAGTGGAAGTCCCAATGTTGATGACAACTCAGGCCTAGGATGTGCATTACTAATGTAGTTAGCTGTACCACTGCAGGCAATCATAATCAGACTGTAGAGTCAAATCTCATAACCTAAATGGGAGCATTGAATGCTTAGAACCATCGGGTAAGTTAGAAGAACAAGAATTGTAACACAAGTGGACAGGCAATCAACAAATACAGGTGAGTGAGATACCTCTTCTCCCTCGCAATTACATTGAAACCATAGACCCATCACTTCAATCTGGACACCAGTAGAGGCACTGCAGGAGAACTGGGAGACAGGGAGCGTTCCAATACTGTGACACTACATTATCACAGGCAAAGTAGCAACCACATTATACTTACATAAGGGAATACTACGTCTCCTTAGATCGATTAGGCATGTGCACTGTGAACACTTATAATTATGTTGCAGTGGAAACACCCCCCACTCATACATGCATTCTGCATGGGTAGCCATACAACTGATAATTGGCAAGTGGGGAGCAACTCTTATGATCTTGCAGTGCTTGCCGAGTGGGAAGTGAGGCTTATGATCATGCATTTTGGGGTGGAAATATGGGCAAATATAAATGTATGTATACATGTAGTTAAGTGTCTGAAATGCTCATGCAGGAATGGCCCTGCAGTAAAGCCACAGTACTGTCACTCACACTCTGTTCATGCTATAAGAGTGAAGTTGGCTTGCTGCTCATGAATATACACCTGGATTCTGAATACATACACAGTCAGGACTATGAATGCGCAAGGCAGCAATAATTGTGCTCACTGTGTAGCTTTTGTTTCCCTGCATGCACGTATGCACTAGTTATACAACTTCCACACCTCCCCCCACAGCTGTGCATGCACGTATGCCTATGACTTCCATACCTGGTAGCATCCTCCCCCCCACAGCACTGCAGGATCTGCAGCACCGCCGTTGACTGTTCTGTACCACTGCCTGCCATGCTCCACACACCGAGAACCAACTCCGTACGTTTCAGCTAACCTGTTAACCATTGGTTGCGCCTCTGCATTCGCACACTCCCTCGCTGTGCTTGAGATCTGAAAGATATATAATATTATATGATGTAGGTAGTAATGATTCAACAGTTTATTGATAGCTAGTGCATATACTGCTATATTCATGGATATGTCGTATGGTGTACCTGATGAGGCCATGCTTGGCATTAGTGAGATTTATATTAACAACACACTAACTATCATATTAGCCTCATTCCCAGTGTACCCCATTTTCTGTTCTTTGGTCTGCTTACGTGTATTATTGTCAACGCAACACAAACCGTAAAACAGAAAACAGGGTAGGCCTGGGAACGAGACCATACTATCGTCTCTGAGTAGATTTAACACTAGATTACGATTATGTCATACCAAAGTCCGCATGGAACAACCTACACAGCCATCCTTGATGGTAGGTAGCTATGGATTTGGCTATCGCTAAACTGATTGCCAAGTCTGGTTGTGCACACAAACATTATGTTTACCACAACGTCTATCTGGAACGGGCAATAGTCGGGTACAGATAATGAACCCCCAAGTCGTGGAGCAACAGAACTGTCAAAATTTGGACCAGATGAGTTGAAATACTGCAGAGAGAAGAAATTTACGCACACAGAAAGCAGAAACTGCTTAACGGGCCTGTACTTACTTGCTGCTCGTACCAACATAAACCAACCCCTTACTTCACACACATAATACCACAATCATATTTTATGCTACTTTGGTGCAAACATAGAGTGGTTGTGAGGAAATGCTCTCTTTGCCAATACCTGAAATTATTGATATGAGTTAAATATTGTTCTGTTCGCCTCCACTGGCACTTTACAGTGCACCAAACCCGGTCTAGCTTCTGGCAGTGCATGGGGACATGGTGTTTGTGTGCAGTGTGCCTGGCCACGAATGATGCTTATACCACCATGCATGTCATGAGTAGGAAAATATCCACAATCATTTCAAGCATGAGGAGAACCGATGACTGCCTGTGCAGCTGATAATTCTGAGCTTATGGGCAGATCCCCATTTGGTTGCAATAGAGCCCTAACTATAGTCCATCCAGACTCATATAATGAAGGCAGTTGGCTGCTAAACTGGACATACACTGTGCATGTTTATTCATTGTTCATTGTTCACCTCAAGCACAATACCAAATTAGGATCCAAATCACCTGATACTCTGACGGAGGTGGGGAACCCATATAGTCTACTAAGTTACAAATTGATAAGGCACTTCTGTCCACTGTGCATCCAAGTCGAACTGTAGACTCCCGCAAGCGGTTGCAGAATGGAGCTAGGGTGGAGTTACTGGAGAAGAAGTAATTATGGTATGCATAATTATAAGCAATAAATTATTACTATAACTTTGTTTTGTTTGACATCATGCAGTACCTCTGTAGCTGAGTTTCAATCCATTCTCCACAGCTTCCATGAGCAAACCTACAGCCTGCATTTCTCCCCCATGCCAGCTCTTCAGCATAAGTGTAGTTTGGGACATACCACCTGGAAGAGCAAAAACAGTATTATTATAGTACGTGCAGAAGAAAGATGCAACTATAGTTATATCCTACAAATATCATTGTAAGAACTTCACACCAAAACTATACAGATATATGACAGCTATATATAATCACATTCTTAGTTTTATGTGTGCAACTATTACGACACTGACCAAAATGAATCTGACTTTCCAGTTGATCTTGCACATGCTAAGGTAGGACTAGTATGCATAGAGGCAACTGCATTCCCATTGAAATCCATGTGGGAATTCAGTTTGTGGACCCTTGCATGCACCACAATTAATATTACCAGAAGCTCACATTCAAACATCACTAGTCATTGCAAACCAATGCTCATCGTACATCATACCCGCTGTCCTGAAGGAGTCCAAATGTAACTCTGGAGAATTTTGCATTGAACAGGGAAACCCCTGTCATTCCTTCATTCTGCATGGAGAACAACCATGCAACATCTGATATGGTGTATTGATTAAGATCGAGTTGTACCACATAATTACCCCAAATATCCGCTGTTCCCAGTGTGATGATGCAGTCCCAGAACCTCCTTGATTCTCAAGTTCAACACCTTGCAGTGTGGAGCAGTTGTAGTGAGCCGTCGCTTGTTCCTGCACCGAAAATTTTGTATATAGCACCTTTACACTCCTCAGCTAAATAGCTTCACAGTTCCTTTGAATAATTATGAAACAAGCACGTGGTGTAAATAATGAGCACTCCATTTGAAACTTACTATACTATTTGGTGTTACAAGCAGTTGAACTTCATGATTTACAGTTCCATCACGAGTCAGCCAATCTGTATACTCCACTGTCCTGACTGTGGTGTTACTTGCGGTGTATCTATGGCACAATAAATACCGTCTGTTTGAATGGCTACTCACCAGTAAATATGCTGGAACCACAGGTTAAGCTACCCTCGTTCCTAGGGCCACACCCAGCTTTTTTTCGCTTGCAGTACAGGCCGTACTGGAAGTGACGGGAAGCTGGGAGGGGCCTGGGAACAAGGCTAAAGCTAAGCATCAAACCAGATCATTGTCACCATTGAGAAAGTCAGTAATCAGGGATAATACTGTGAAAAGCAATAATTATACAGAGTATGCCGAGTGGTAAATATTTTGGCTATACCTGGTACCATCATGTGGTGGAAATCCATTCGGATTTCTTGGAGTGCGAGGACTCCCGTTCTCATCTCGGTAGAATGGATACAAGCCTGGACTAAATGCCTATAGGAAGAGTAAAATAATGTTCATGCATGAAGCGGTGATCTTCCTAGCTTATGTACTACAATATACGTACCAGGTAGTCACCTAGCTATTTCTTATAGCTACAGATATCAGACGATCACATTTGTAACCTTGAAAATTCTTCTCACAACACTCACCCATACATTTATTACTATGTCCTGTATTCAGTGCTGAAGGTACTACCTGTTCAACAAAGTATACAAGGCCATGCTGTTCAAGTGTTTTCAGGTGTTTAATTCATCTGGACATCTGAACTCTCTGCATGTCAGTGTGCCTAGTGGTTCTATGGTCAATCCTAGGCAGGTGATGGTATACTGTAGCACATCTTTTATACTGCTTGCAGAAATCTTTGGTGTTTGTGCTAAACTATAATTATACTGCTTTCAAAATCCCAACACGTAGCTACTGCCTTTTGGTACTACTTATGACCAACCAACATAAACTTAGGTGGGTAGGACTGAGTCGTGCCAACGTTAAGGCAAGATCCGAGAGTATAATTCTTTTGCATCATAGAATGAATGGCGTACCAAAGTATGAAGAACCTCATGTATCCCCGTTGCAATCATTTCCTGATCGGACTGACCATCAATGTGCTGAGGACAGAAGTTTATGATTCCAGCAACAGGCCTAGAGAACAAAGGTTTCACAGTTTGCTTGACATCAAAATTGTGGCTTATACGTGCAGTGTATCATGTACTGAATGATCACTGGATTCAGAGGACTCAGCTATAGATCTATGCGTCCCATATAGCTACATAGCAAAAAACTTACAGCTTGTGTTTTATACGGAACAGGTGCAGTTAATTGACATTCTTAGACTAAAAAGTAGTAATGAGAATGTCTGCCCCTCCCTAACCCATACACACTAGTATCAAGTTTGTCCTACCTGTCCAAGGAAGACTCCAATTGGCAAGTCGTAGCAAATGCAAGGGTGTTGTTACTGAAACTACTGCAGCTGACGGTTCCAACATATAAGATGAAGTCGGTACTGTTGACCCCAGAGCCATCCACTCCAGTTTCATTGCATTCAGACAGATTGCCATTGCACTGGGAGCATCGCTGTGCAAATATTAGAATTAAAACTCATACATGATTGTAATTATATGATGTATGCGTGCAGCAATGGAATGATGTATTGGGCACTATGCATGTACACATGTCCAAAACCTTGCAGTAGTAAATGTAAAATAGACTTAGAATGGTGGAATGGACAATGGAATGGAATACAATACCCATTTTTACTGCGTGACTACTGACGCAGCTAACTAAACTTTATACAACCAGAGAAGTCATTAATTTATCTTGGGCAGAAAAATTAACGGTCGCAGAATGGTGTTCTTAGAACTCAGAAAATTCTATGGTGTATTCCCTAGCTTCTTGTGAGTCATCAGAATGATGATGATCAGATACATCAGTTGCAAGCTAAAACAAGCTAGATATGCAAAGTTGTATGACAAATGTATTTCCTGATAAACAAAATAATACACATTACCTTCAAGTGGTGTTCGGGGATTGTTATGACACTGCAGGTTGTCGTAGGTTCACATTGCAGCAAACACGTTCGTACGTCTCCGATTGGGACTAAGAATGTACCAGCGACACAATCTCTGGAGCGTAAAGTTAGAGAGTCATTCAGGGTAATTACAAATCACTACGTTTGGTTAGAATGGAGGTCATTACTTTCACCTTGTGGGTCTCTAAAACTTGGGGAGGGGGAGGGGGGAGGGGGAGGGGTGAGGGGGGAGGGGGGGGGAGGGGGGAGGGGGAAGGGGGAGGGGGGAAGGGGGTGAGGTATACCTAATTCCTATACAGTGCATAAAAGGGGACATCATTTTCAAAGAGAGTAATAATCATCTAACGATCAGGGGATACCCTCCAACTGAACAATTCCTAGCTAGCACATTGTTTCATTACCTTTCAACCAGTATTGGGTCTGTTTCTGGAATAACCGTCAGTGCTTCCTCAAAGAAATTTTCCACTGCAGGCATGATTGTATTCTGTGTGGGATAAGTTAACTCAGATTATATTGGGATAGCCAAGTTGCCCGATTATATACCACTTTCCAGGAAATCAAAATTATACTGCCATGGTTGATTGTCCTCCATTGTGCTTGACCCTCCTGACAGCAATCAGTATGCATAACACATGGTAATATTGAGTAGTTAATAGAAGTGGGCTTGCAGGCAGAATTCAAATTATATTGAGTCGGCTACTATACGTATCATCACGTCATGTGACAGTAAATCACTAAGGACTTACATTACAGTGAGAATTAAACTCACCTGTATCCTGTTTGTCTGGCTTTCATTAAGCCTTTTGCAAAGATGAAAAGTAAAAATAATGTGAAAGTCTTTTATTATGAGTGAAAATGCCTACATCTTACCCATACACACTGCTGTCATAAGACACAGCAATCCTGAAAGGTTCGTACTGCGGAGGTGCAATTATCCTTTTCACAAGGCGCTCTTGCTTGCCCGTCTGCGCCCCCACCACCATCTGTACAATGTAAATCAAAACCAAAATTAAGAGACTATAATTATGCATAAATATTTCAACAACAGGTGTCCTTTTTAGTACAAAACTGGGCTATCTAGAGACCTAAACTATAATTATAGAGACCTCACTGGAAACTAAATTCAAGTTTCCTGTTGTTGATCTTATACCTTTCAGCTGAATTGCATAACCTGGTGATTGTAAAACTAACAAGTACAATTTTTCCCATGAACATTATTTTTATGCCACAAATAGACAAGGATAGCTACATAAATAGCAATTATTCCAATATGGTATATGAGCCTCGAATACGGAAAGAGAGGAAGATTTTAGACTATCTGGTAAGTTTAAGTTATTCCACAACCTTGGGATTGCTTTCGTGGATACATTGGAAGCCTCTAGCTTCGTCACATGTGAGCAACACCACCAATAAGGAAACAGCACACAGCAACAGCGTGGAAACAAATAGAGTAGCCATTGTCCATCACTTCAGTCACTCATCAATGAAACCTTGCACTGGATTGAATCTACTTGAAAACGAAGACAAAATTGCATGCAATATAGACTGACACTAGCTAAGCATTAAATAGTGCAAGGTGGTGTGATGTGACTAAGAGGGAATAAAGTTGAACATATATCATCTTACGATCGGTAAATGATTTCACTTGTAGATGTGGTTTTCGATCACTGTCTGCCAGCTTTGACTGTGTTTGGGTCCAGATCTGTGATTCCACAACATTCCACAACACTGAATTTGGCGTGTGAATGTGCACCTGATACATGAAACATCCCAGCAATTCAGTGATGCTATGAGTGTTGACGGGGTGTTTTCCCTCGGCCTGAAGGATGAGAGTCTCTATAATTGCTGGACCGGAAAATATACTGGAATGGTAATGGACTATATGGACTGCACTGACTATATTATATTGTTAAACGTCTGAACCCATTTGCAATACTTAAATTGCATGCAATATAGACTGACACTTATAGCTAAGCATTAAATAGTGCGATGTGACTAAGAGGGAATGAAGTTGAACATATATCATCTTACGATCGGTAAATGATTTCGCTTGTAGATGTGGTTTCCGATCACTGTCTGCCAGCTTTGACTGTGTTTGGGACCAGAAAGACTTCTGATGAAATCTGTGATTCCACAACATTCCACAACACTGAATTTGGCGTGTGAATGTGCACCTGATACATGAAACATCCCAGCAATTCAGTGATGCTATGAGTGTTGATGGGGTGTTTTCCCACGGCCTGAAGGATGAGAGTCTCTATAATTGCTGGACCGGAAAATAGACTGGAATGGTAATGGACTATATGGACTGCACTGACTATACTATAACGTCTGAAACCATTTGCAATACGTACCCGCGGCTCTGCTGTGCTGCTATTTACTTACTAACCTATACCGTAGAGTACGTATTAAGCGCCCAGGGTTGGGGACAATAGAACGCCGCTGAACAGGGGGATGGGCGCTAGATGCGTACTCAGACTACTTAGGCATGTAGTATCTGCCCGCCCATTCAGCACGCTTTTGGGTTCTTGCTAGGTGCAGGGTAAAAGTCGCATTACGTCAAAATTACGTCTTAATAATAATAATAATAGTGAACTTCGCATGCACGCGCAGTAGCTTGATTGACGATTGAAGTGCCAGGGATGCCAGGTGAGTAACTATAAACATATAAATACAGCTGACGAAGTTGGGCATAGAGACTAGCTATAGTGTGAACTCTTGATTCTGTCTCAGTCCAATCAGTTTGGTAAACATAAAGTGATACAAACAATTTCCAGTAAGGTTCTTGGAAAGGTCCCTGGGTAGAGTCACTTACAGTACGCTGTCTTCGTAACAGTGACTAGGTGTTATAACAGGTTGCAGAGGAATTGTGGTTTTGACTGGTTGTACAGCATCAAAGTGAGAGTTGTTTGTGTAGCGCAGTTCAAGCCATCCCCTCCCAATGACAAATGGAGTGGGACTTTGTTTGTTGATGTTGAGTGGTTTGTAGACTTTCCAGCATCCATTTGGGGGTGTGTCGCATGCTACATAGATGGGAACTTGACAAAGTGTGGCTGCTGCAAGTATTTCAATAGGTAGCCAGTGGCATAGCACCTCAGTGGGGTTTCAGCTGTATCAACTGGGACTTGCTTGTGTAAGTTGCCTAGGTCTTGGCAGCACTCGGAATAGCCATCCCCAGCAACATCGGTTACTGCAACTGTTTTTGTTCCATTTGTACTGCGGTGTTTGTGTTTGACTCTGCATTTTGTCACAGGTATTCCAATCTTTGCACATGCAGAGCATGCAGTGGCTGCTTCTTCCAGATGACCCCTCACCCGACGGCAGTAAACAGCTGTCCTTTTGCCGATCACACAGGACACGCAGCGCCCAAGGATGGCTGGCTGAGAGCTCTGTCATGAAACAGCAATTCTACATAATTCACAGTACTCCAATGCCACCAGCAAACTGTACATTTATGTGTATGAGTACCTTTGTATCCATGATTGACGCACATGCAGGCTATAGATTGATTTTCCCGCGTTATTGCCGCATGTGCAAAGTACTAAGTTCAAGTGCAAAGTACTAAGTTCAAGGCTAGTACTACTACGTAAGTATGACGTAATGCGACTTTTACCCTGTACTAGCAAGAACCGGCTCGGAATGAGGCCGGGTACCTCCATGGACAATACACTACCAGACTACTGTCCATGGAGCTAATAGCTAATAATAGCGGCGATTCCCTCCGTGTGTAGGTCGTCTCGCGCCTTGTTTCAGAGTGTTACTGTGCACATAGCTGTATAGCTAGCTATTATCAAGCTACACAGACATGGTGAGGTACGGCTGCTTCTATCAAACTGCAAGATATAGGCCTATCACAGAGTCGGTAGACTCTGTATGTAGGGATACGACGTACACGCAATAAATATCATGATGCTAATACAAAAAAATCTCCAAATCTCAGAAACGGTACACTTATAAGCCTTCATAACAACATACCAGCCATCTTCGAGTGTTTTCATGGCCAACAAGACTCCCAGCGTCGCGAAAAACCATCACGAAAGTACCTAACCAGGCACTCGCAAAACGGGCAAACTGTTTTCCTTTCTTTCTTCTTCTTCTTCTTCAGACAACTTAGCTCAACGTTGCCTCAATCTGTCTCGATGGTTTTTGCACGAAACAGCAGCATTTTCATCCGAGCAGTGCAAAGATCCATCGCTTTTTCGCTACCTCCAAGTCTTCACCAGGCGGCTGCAGCTGCCCACTCAATATAACTATGGCTTCGTTTGTCACACCATTTTCATGTTTGTACGCATGCGCACTTAAACGATCACTTAGCAACGATACGTAATTACTAGGAGAATGCTAAGCATTGTGGGGCGAGCCTGAGCGAGCGCAGTTGTTCCGTAGATATATGTGGATGATGTTAACCAATCACTTATCTTGGTAGGTCAGTGATGTTAAAGCATTTGGGAATGTTGTGTTACATGAGTGAAGGTGAAGGCAGTGGTGTGAATTCATGAGAAGAGGGTGGTGTGGGTGTAGGGCCGATGCAGGGGCGGCGACACGTATTTACAATTGGGGGGGCAAGCCAGTGGCGTAGCCTACGCACGCTGCCGAAGGCAGTGCATAGAGGCGCGTAGCGCCGATCAGTGCAGCCTGGTGGTGTTGCTCACATGTGACAAAGCTAGAGGCTTCCAATGTATCCAGCCTGGTGGTGTTGCTCACATGTGACGAAGCTAGAGGCTTCCAATGTATCCACGAAAGCAATCCCAAGGTTGTGGAATAACTTAAAACTTACCAGATCAGTGCAGCAAAGCGCGGAAAAAACTTCATTTTTCAGTTATATCAGGATGGGCTCTCGTGGCACCTTCGTGCTTTGTACTGCGCGTTCAAGATGTATGAGGATCGATGCTGCGCCAGATCAGCAACTCGATTCGCGTACATCACAAGGTTAGCCGAGTCAGCCTAGTACTAGTATAGGGCAGCCGTTGGCTGTTTAATAGTAGCTAGCTAGGAGTTAGGGGGCCCTAAATATTTGGGGGGGGGGGGGGGGGGGGGGGGGGGCCCCCTTGCCCCTCCCCGTGCCGCCGCCCCTGCGATAGGAGACAGAGGGGTGGTGTGCATTCACAAGATGATGGTGCTGGTGTGGGTGTGGGCGGCAGGGAGTCCATAGGAGACAGAGGGGGTGGTGTGCATTCACAAGAAGATGGTGGTGTGGGTGTGGGCGGTAGGGAGTCCATAGGAGACAGAGAGGGTGGTGTCCCTTTGCCTTGCCAGCCTCTGCTCTCTCTCCTCAGGTGTCTCTCTAGCTCGACGCTCTATGTCTTGTTCCCTTCGCCTTGTCAGCCTCTGCTCGGGCGTTTCTTCAGCTCTAGCTCGATGTTGCGTTCTACGCTGGGCTAGCCTCTGCGCCTCTGTAGTTTGTCCTTGACGGTCATCCATTACGTTTCTTTGAACACGTTGCTAGACGTGCAAAAGTTTACAGCACAAGCGTTGGTAATTTCGATTTTCCCTCGGTCCCAGGCCATATTGACTTGGAAACGAGGGCTGGCGAGGTTAGGAATGTAAAACACGCAATTATTTCCGTTGAAGCGCTGCTGGTCGTATACACGGATGGTCCAATACTCGAATCCTCACTACTGTGGAGCTCGCTCAGGCTTGCCCCAATTACTCAAGATCGCTGAATTAGAAACAGTGGGGGAAGATGCGTTGGTTGACATGACCGTTGCGTTGTCAATCAAACGAAGTACTCTTTATAAGACTGAGCTTAGTCCCTGTACGCATGATTGCTACCTATACTGTATTCTGTGAGCAGGGTGAATGCCTATCTCTACTCTCAACACCCATATGAATGTCCCTACTATAAACTGCCTATGCCATGGTCTTCTTGTCATCCATCTAACAGTTGACTTGAGATGCCCGGGCCTGATTCTTCAGCCAAAGCTGGAAGTGTAATACCTGAGTAATATTGTCCATATACCAAGGCAAGGACACCTACTGCCCAGGTGCCTGTGAGGTCACTGACTTCTGCTGCAAACTTCAGCTCAAACATGCGTCTGCTGCCAACAAAAATGACATAAACAAGGATTAAAAATGTAGCAGGATGTAGAGACACCAGAACGGCAAAAAGGAAACAAGAGGGATGATCGAATACAATCACCCCTACATTTCTTTTTTCATTGTACATGTATATATGGAAGAAGATCTCTGTAGGGGGGGATTGTATACTTCACTGTTGTGTTCCATCATCCCTCTTGTTTCCTTACTTTTTGCCGTTCTGGTATCCCTACATCCTGCTACATTTTTAATTACTTGTATACTTAGTCACCTGGCCTCGTTCGGAGTTTCCCGCCCCTACAGTGAAAGCTCGGAACTGCTGCACGCTGACCGCGACACAAACGATCCCATCATGAGTTCGCACACACAGCTAGCTACAGGATGCGCATGTGCGTTACTGCTACTCCATTCCATTTTGTTTTGTTTCGTTTCGTTTCACATTCCATAGATTCGGGTATGCCAGCTACATTCGTGCACGTGCGTGCTCGGTCCAGCTACTATTATTCCGTTTCATTCCATTCCATTTCATTTCGTTTCGTTTCACGTTCCATAGATTCGGGTATGCCCAGACTTTCTATGGGTATAGCTATTCCCAAGGATCGGCATGCACTCAAATCCTTCATGAATAATGGTAGCTAATCATGATGCACCTGGAAGTATCTACTGAGTGAGCTTCAATCGAGATAAACAATGCATGTTGATCTGGAAATCGATTTCACCTTTCACTATGGACCTTGTCTGGGTGCTTAGGTCATTCACCATCCACTTATTGCTACTTTGCAGTACTATAAGCATCCCAACCTTGATTACCGTGATACAATAGAAAACATGATGTCATGTTGATTATAGTTGATTGTCATGGTGGTAAGCAATCGATTTTTGAAACCATACATCACTTGATACAATCATAAAGCTACTTACCAATGTATGTCCAAAAATAACAATAGTGAGGCAACAATCCAACAATGCACAAAGAAATGGGCACCAGAAAAACGATTGGCCATTGACTGCTACAACACAAAGAATCAATGCACAAGAATCAATGCATACACTGAATGCACAAAGAACCCTGCATACAAAGGAAACAAAATTTAATGCCACTGACTAGCATGGAGGACAAGGTACTAGAAAACCCTTCAGTACTGTAACAACAATATACTCTGTGACACTTGCTCATTTTCTCTCTGTCATTTTGCAAAGCTACTTCACTACAGTTTTGAATTGCTTTTTCTAAATCTTCTTGCATGCTTGCCGTCACTCAAATTGGCTACTGCATATGCTAATAATCTCATTGCAGTTGAAAGAAGAATAACAAAAATAGTCGATTGACAGGCCTGATAAATAACCCTGCACACTGATCAACTAGCATACTAGTATTTTGGTATCTACCTTCAAACGTGAAAAGCATATTTATAACTTGACCATGACTACTGGATGGTATACTCATTCAGTGTCAAGATTAAGTCATGCAGTACAAGCCATAGCTAATGAAAATACACCACAGTGAGCTATACAGTGTTGGTATATAAGGAATTAAATGCGCTACGGTTACAAGTGAAAGAGAACCTTATAGTATATTATAGCTCATCATGCTCACTATGGTAATACAAGTTACAAAATCTCAAAGTTGAAGGTGCGTGTGAGCACCCTCTGGGTGCACAAACGACCATTAGGCCTTATGATCAGTCTGTGACTTCCAGGTGCAAGTCCACTTTGAGAATACCCGTTAGGATTACTAGCCCGACCTGCAGCCATAAACAAACAATAATTAAGACAGTATAATGATGTTGATATAGCTACAATACTAGTATGCTAGTAAGTTCAAAGGGCAATGACCTGGTAGACAACAGCATTGGTGGCATGGAGTGCATGGAATGCTTGCTCCAGGGGTGTGGCAGGCGCATATTTTGTCCCAGTACCTATTATACAGTTGCCACTTTCATCAAAGATGGCAACTGTAGTTCTGTTATAGCTACTGGTGGCCACCATATAGTGGGAGCTGCTGCTGTATAGCCAATCAAAGGTCAAAACTGATCCAGGCTGTTTTTGCTAATGGGAGTTCAGTGTAGGTTAGGGAGGAGTGAGAGCATGCAGCACCAGTTATCACTAGTATAAGGATCCAGACACTAGCTAAAGTCCACAGCCTTGGGTTCAATGGTTAAGTCCATTAGACTGCAGTGTCCTGTGTTGGCATATTTCTTGGACATCTGAATAGCTACCATTGCCACAATATTTGGTCCATTTGAGTACCATGCAGCACTAGTGCATGAAGCTCAAGCTAACAGTAGCGATTGCAGTGTGCATACTGCATGTGTGCATAATACGGGTTTTGTAAATACAGTAAAGCCTCTGACGGTCGACCCTCTGAGATAGGGACACAGTATAATAGACCTCTCTACATAGAATGATTTTCAAGGTCCACTACTATAGTTCAAATACATTATGAACCTCTGAGAAGACGTAAATCTCAATACAAAGGACAAAATACCTGAATATAATCATATTGTCCCCCATGTGTCCTCTATTGAGCGGTTCAGCTGTAGATATGGTAAACTAGGATGTGGAGTAAGAGATTGCACTAAACTTACACTCCTGGAAAGTACTTGGTCCTCCATCAACTCTGCATAAGAACCTGTTGGCCAGACCCGGTCCTGTTCCCTGCCACATTGCAGTGACTGTATCTCCCGTAATGGTAACACCGTCGTTGATCAGGTGCAGCCAGCAGTCCGTGGTGGTGTCTGAAAGAATGCAGTCAGTATGAAAGTCAAATTTGATGTCTAGCATTCAGTGTATAGCTATATATACAATATTATTTCAGATGCACCACTTAGCTTCTAGCCTCGTTCCCAGACCTTCCATCCAGCTCGTTGATCGCTTCCAGTATAACGCGATGCTAAAAGTGATCTGTGCAGGGGTTGGTTGGGTCTGGGACCGAGACTACGATAGCAATAGTTATTGTTGACAGATATAGTTTCGTACATGCCAATTAGATTTCAAACAATTACCTTTGTCCAACTCAAAATCACAACTTTGTCCAGCTAGTAGCTGCATTTATATACACATATGCATGAACTATAAGCAACTCTAACTACGTAGTAACTACCAACCCTAAAAACAAACTGTCTGTAGCTAGTTAGTGACACATACCAACTCTGAAAAGTCTGTAAATGGTCACTATTTCACCATCTGGTCCCGTTCCCACCACTGTGAAGTTAAACGGTCGGCGTCGGCTTGGCAAGTTAGTGAACGTGACATTTCCTGATGAACCTGAATCAATGAAGTATGGTTATGGAAGCAATGGCACCTTGTCCTTGAGTAGCTAATAACACTTTTAGATTCAGTTTACGTGAAACCAATGGCCTCAACTTTGCAAATGGAAAATTGAAGGATAGGCGAAACCTCTTGCAATTCTCGTTTCAGCAACACCTATACTGGTTAGTCTCCTCTCTCAAGTTAATCAATGGATATTCTGTGTACATACTATACACATGATATGAACTCTGATTGAAGCAACAGTCAGTTGGATGCCGAATTTGTGTCAGTTGAGGCGACAGGACATGTGAACTGATCTTTGATGTTATGTGTGGAATGCAACTCAATTAAGACATGCAATTATAATTATATCACTTCTCTGGTCATGTGACCAGGCAAATGTGTACTGTACTTACAGTTTTCCACTAGAATGTCAGTGACCTGGCACTGCACTGACTGATATTCTACTCCAATTGTGAGGCTAGCAGTAACAGTGTCCTGTTCAACATATGGAGTACGATCGATCCAGCGAAGCCTGAAGTCTGAAAGTGGAAAGATACTTTATTTTAATGGTGATGCTGGTAATGTTTGTGGCTCTATGTAAGAATTCATACTGTACACAGTAGGGTACAAGTTCTCACTGGTGATGCCACTGAGCTTGGTATTTTAGGCTTTGTTTTGAGTAATATAATTGCTATCGTAAATCACTTCAGTCTTTGAGCTGCAACCACGCACAATATGATTATTACATGTGACAGACTGACCTCTGCAAATGGGTTCACTTCCAGACCACTGTCCATCAGCCTGACATACACGTGTGGTGGTACCATTCAGAATGTAGCCCTCACTGCAGCTGTAGTTTGCTTGTGAGCCAAATGTGCTGCCATCCAGTGCTACTGTTCCGTTATCAGGACTGGTTAAGTTACCACAAGGAACAGCTGTGAATGTGAAGTGCAATAGCTAAATGCAAATGTAAGGTATGTCTATACTCCACCGCACGCACCTTCCACACACACCACTCACATACACCACACACACATCGTTATATAACCTTCACAAGTAGGTTCACTTCCAGACCACTGCCCATCAGACTGACACACGCGTGTAGGGCTACCATTCAGAGTGTAGCCCTCACTGCAGCTGTAGTTTGCTTGTGAGTCAAACGTATTGTCATCAAGTGTTACTTGTCCATTGACAGGGCTGCTTAAGCTAGCACAGAGAGCAACTGTGAAGTGAAGTGCAATTGAACAAAAATCACAAGGTAGATATCTATGTTTTTGTGCAACACATGCACCTCATATACCCTCCACCCACACACCACATAAGTATCATGTTGGCCATTAGAACACGTGAGCATGTTAGTGTGCATATTAGGTTGGATGTGTGTGTGTGCTTCACTATGTGTTTTGTTACACTCCTGGTAGTTCCGCGTAATGTAACATAAACAACTGCTTGGCTAGTTATGAAAGATACGTACTGACTACACCATTGTGATGGCTATCATGCAGTGACCCAAACGTACAGTTTTGGTGCTGAAACTCACCTTGGTGGTGGAGATACAACCGCTTTTGTCATGCCGTCGGCTGCCATTCGGCTCGAGCACCACTTTCATTGCCAGTACAGCACGAAGATTCTGACCACACAGCCATGATCGGTCTCGTTCACTGATGCTTACATTCACCATGCTGGAGAAGTTGTGAATGCTGTAACAATTTCTTGTCTTCCCTTTGACCGCCATTGCCAGCGATCGACTGAGCGTGGTTGCCACGTGGCATGTGTGTTAATGAAATGAAATTTAATGGTTTGCATGCTCTGTAGCCGGTTTGTGTGCGTACAAGACTGCACAAATTTTAGCAGAGTTCATATTGAATGAAATAGAGAATAGGATATAATGTGTGGTGTACACAGAAGTTCTCACTACTGAGCTGGGCCTAATCTTAGGCTGTGGTTTCAATTGTAATATATCTTTTGCAAGACCTTGAAGTACCTACAACTGCTGGTCCGCCATTGGCTTAGTAGCTAAATGTAATCTGTACCTACATGCAATATATGATACAGACTGACCTTCGCAAGTAGGTTCACTTCCAGACCACTGCCCATCAGCCTGACATACACGTGTGGTGGTACCATTCAGAATCATGTTGCCCAGACTGCAGCTGTAGTTTGCTTGTGAGCCAACTGTGTTGCCATCAACTGTTACTGTTCCGTTATCAGGACTGGTCAAGTTACCACAAGGAATAGCTGCATAGTGAAGTGTGACATGCAGTAATGTTAGTGGAATAGTCTAAGAGTGTTACATGAATAGCCATTAGCAATTACTGAATGGTTGTAAAACGTGGAAAGATGCTACAGTAATTAGCAGAATTGCAGTACCGTTATTATCGTATAATTGTCATCACTAGGATTGTCATATCATTACCTTCATCATCATCCACGATGGTCACGCTTGCTGTATCCCTGATGATCATCACGTTGGGAGAAGTGGTGCTGAGAACGGCACTGAATTGCTCGTTGTCATCATTGTCTGAGTCCTGCAGTATCTGAACACAGGTGCAATGCCTCTGATTACCCATACCAGGAAGAAAGGTCAGGGTCTCCATGGTGGACTGGAAGTCTAAACCAGCTGGATAGAGGGAGTCAGGGTAATGATCAAATCACAATCCATCACTTGTTGTTAAGTCTCATCCCCAGACCCCAAACCAACCCCATAGCGGTTGCTTCCAGTGATCAATCCGTCCTGCAAGTGATTGGTTTGGGTCTAGGGCCGAGACTACCTAGTGCACTGTGCTGCAAATCAATTCAATTCAAATCAGTAGCAGCTCTGTATTTGGATAATAATGCTCTTACCCAGTGCTGTTCCACTTTGTAATGCAATCATCACTGTGAATCTGGACTCCACATCGGTGCTTACATTAGCACAGACCAGAAGGGCAAGGTCACTGTCGCTGATCTCTTCTCCAACACTATAGCTATCTTGCTCCAGACCAACTTGAATTGGGGTCACATCATCTATATATATATATATAAATAAATTGGTGTGACTTTTGGCAACACATTTTCTTCACATAAATAACATACCTAGCTATAGAAACAGCTAACATTCTTTTCGGACTTAAAATCAAATCCTAATTGTGCAGTTGTATTGATAGTCATTCTCGCTTTGATACGTCCGTTTTGGTGTATTTGGCAGCATCCATGGACACCCCATCAAAACAGATACTCATACGTTACCAACTTCATACTCTTGGAACTATGTTGATCAGAACTGCCAGTCTTCAGTGTGTGTGAAGTGTGCATGTATCCTCATTGAAAACACTAAGTTCTTCAGTCAGAACACTGGACCATCCAAGAATGATCAAAGATGGCGTATGGAATATCTAACGAGCTGGGCATTTTAGAGAGTAGATTACTTGGTATAGCTATCAGGAGTTAAGACCTTGGAGCTACCTCAACCATTAGTTTGATATAATTATAGAAGCTAATCTACATCTACATGCAATACAAATATGACAGACTGACCTTCACAAATGGGCTCACTTCCAGACCACTGCCCATCAGCCTGACATACACGTGTGGTGGTACCATTCAGAGTGTAGCCCTCACTGCAGCTATAGTTTGCTTGCGAGCCAACTGTGTTGTCATCATATGTTACCATTCCGTCATCAGGACTGGTCAAGTTGGCACAAGGAGTTGCTGTAATGTGAAGTGTAATATAACTGAACATAACCAATGTACAACCCACCCCCTGCACCCTTCATACCCACAACTCACATACACCACAGCACACATCATTATACTCTAACCTTCACAAGTAGGTTCACTTCCAGACCACTGCCCATCAGCCTGACACACGCGTGTGGTGTTACCATTCAGAGTGTAGCCCACACTGCAGCTGTAGTTTGCTTGTGAGTCAAAAGTATTGGCTTCAACTGCTACTTGTCCATTGGCAGGGCTGCTTAGGTTAGCACAGAGAGTAACTGTGAAGTGAAGAGCAACGGCTAGGTTAGACTAAAATCAAAGTTATGTGCACAACCCACCCCATGTAGCTAACCTCCATACTCACCACTTGTGAGCCAAGTGAAGATACTAACTTGCCCCCCTACAGAGATCTTTTTCCATATACGTGTATAATGAAACAAGTGAGTCTTTAAAAGACTTGATGTGTCTCGGCACGACTTGGTATCAGCTAGAATCATGCAGAGGACATGCAATATGGCAGCTGCTTAACCCTTTATTATGACTGCAAAATCTGTTAGCTATGAGACTTTCGAGCGTCAATTTAATATCCTTGGAGGTTCTGTGTGAGCAAGGGGTGGGTCAGGAATGTTCACCCAAAGGGTGAAAGCAGTATGGTCGTGTCTGGGTGTTTAGTCAACACCTTGGCCAATTCTTTCAGCACTTATCTATAGGCCTATAGCTAGCTAGCTAGAACTGAGTGAGCTTTAGTATGCACTTGGGATGGCTGAGTGCTGAGTGCAGCACACTGGATGGGTGAGTATTCATTGTCCTGAATTAAGTATTAGAGCTAGTCTTGGTAAGAGGATTCATGAGCAACCATGCAAACCCATAATAATTTTTGAAGAACTACTTGCAGGTTATAAATACGTTTGACACCCAATTAAGGGTGTAGAGCATGCATGCAGCACTTGCGCGGGCGCATTGCGAAAATCGACGTACGTACCACGTACCACGTACGTACCTACGCATCCAGCACTGTGTCTCGGCACTTCGGTGCCGAAACAAAAAGATATGTGGCATACACTGTCACAGCGCACCGCCGAAGGCGTTGCGTAGAGCCGCGAAGCGGCGATCAGTCCGCGCGAAGCGCGGAAAATTTTATTTGCGTGTTCTTTTTAGCGATCAGGAAGCGCTCTCGTAGCATCTCTGTGCATTCTGGACACGTTCCCAGACGCAATGAAGATTGACTAAATAACCAGTAAGTAATCGATGTGTGGGGCTCAGGGAGCAGATCATTAAACTCAAAGCCGGCCTAGCCGGCCGCCGGGTTCGCTAGTTAGCTAGTAGCTAGCTAAAGCTACTCTCTAGACTTATCTTAGGTACAGATGACTCACCAGTTGATGCCGCCCTAGGCCTTTTGGTGAATGTCCATAGATCAAGGCTTTGTTGACCTGTATACTCTTACGTTTCGCCATCTCTCAGACTACTCTAGCTACATTGCTGCTGCACTGCACGTGGCTATTCTCGTCCCCTGCGCGGCCGGAAATTAATCCCCAGCCCAGCCACGTGCTTTTTCACGCACGCGCGCGCACATTTTCCTGAGCTGAGGACGGGACTAGCTGGCTCGCGCCCCCTACGTTGCCGGCATGCCGCACACGGCTATAGCTCGGTCGAGCGGCTTTATTTTTTCTTTTTTTTCTGGGTAGTTCGACCGAACGCAACGAACTACCCCTGGATCCGCCAGTGATACTTCACTGTTTTGTGCGATCATCCCTGCCTTGTTTCCTTACTTTTTGCCGTTCTGGTATCCCTACATCCTGTTACATTTTCAAATGTTTTTTATTACTTGTTTACGAGGGGCAACCGCACTCCTGGTAGCCGTTGCAACACCGCGGTTGCCTCGCCGTAGCGAAGCTAAATTATTGCAATTCGTTCCAATTAACGCACATGCCACGTGGCTCAGTCGATCGCGAGCAATGGCGACCAAAACGAAGACAAGACAGCACTCACAACTTAGCTAGCACGGTGTGTTTTGGCATGTAAGCGTCAGTTAACGACAGCGATGACGGCTGTGTGGTCAGAATCTTCGTGTGCCTTTCCTAAGAACGGTACTGCCACCGGAAGTCGGAGAGAGCGCTCGACCAATGGCGGCCACGGCGAGACAAAAGCGCTTGTATATATCTCCACCACCAAGGTGAGTTTCAGCACCAAAATTGTACGGGGAGGACAGTGCATGATAGCGATCACGACGGTGTAGTCAGAATCTTTGCAGGCCATTCGTAAGTAGTCAAACGTTAATTATTTAGATTATTTATTTATTTACGCGGCACAATTTTCCCCTACCAGGAGTGTAACGTCTTTTTTTTTTTAGCAGCAGCGCATGCAATTTGCCTCACAGAGCAGAAGTCGGTGTCCTCACAAGTAGTAGGAGCCCTTGCTTTGGTATATGGACAATATTGACTCCGGTATTCACATTGGCTGTAGAATCAGACCCAAGTCAACCCTTTTCTGGATGGATACTAAGGCAGTAATCACTGTCTGGACTCTGAAGACCATAATATTATTAGCTTGTAGCAAGGGCGTATCGAGCCGCCGAAGGCGGCGAGAGGGCATGTAACTCCGCAAACGGCATAATCCAAATCGATTCTATTTTTAGAAATCACGTGCTACATTGTTTATTTCATATCCGCGGCGCGCGCAGCTCTGGCACACTAACTGCGCTAGTCACAGCCACAGTTCCTGAAAATATCCATTCTCTAGTAAGTCAATGAACTGCTATCTAAACTCACTGCTGTTACCCTGAACGGCGCTTACCACTGCCTTCTCCTTGCCTCAGTTTCGCCAACGAACCGTGTCATTCAGTGGAGACGGTCCCGAGCGAAGCCTACGGCACCTGTGTGCAAAGGCTGCCGCATGTAGGACGGACGGGCGCGTCGTTTCCAGTCGTCAAAACGTGGATGGCGTCCATTCATCCACTCTACGCGCTCGATCTAGCTCTCAGGCCTGCTCTGCGATATTCCACGTAATCGGATAATTGCATTTATTCACATATACGGTTACATACCAACGTCTAAAAATAGTATATCCGGTGGCCGCATTTGGATTTTGCCGTTTGCAGAGTCAATACGAGAGTTGCATGCCCTCTTCCCGTTAGGGTCGATGCGCCCTTGCTAGTAGCAAGATTTATAAAGTCTTTAGATAGGCATTCAGCCCTCTCACAGAACACAGTAGGTATGCAGAGTAACCAGAGTTTAGAAGTACGAAATTTAATATCGTCAACACAACGGCGCAAGACACTTCTAATTCAGCGATCTTGAGTAATAATTACGTTCGTTGCTAGGTGATCGCGCATGCGTACAAACGAGAAAATGGCGTGACTAAAGAAGCCATAGTTATTGATTGGGCAGCTGCAGCCGCCTGGTGAAAACTTGGTGGTTGCGAAAAAGCGATGGCCAGGTGCACTAATCGGTATGAAATGCTGCTGTTTCGTGCGAAAACCATCATGAGAGATTGAGGCGACGTAGAGCTAGTCCGTCTGAAGAATCGGAAGAAGAAAGAAACAATTTGCCCGTTTTGCGCGTACCTGGTGTGGTAGCTACTTTCGCGACGGTTTTTGGCGACGCGAGGAGTCTTGTTGGTCATGAAAACACTCGAAGATGAACGGTATGTGGTTATAAAGGCTTATAAGTGTACCGTTTCTGAGATTTTTTTTTTTTGGAGAGATTCTTTTGTATTAGCATATATTGCGTGTACGTCGTATCCCTACATACAGAGTCTACCGACTCTGTGTATATATATGTGGTGTGTTTGCTAAATATAATCAGTTCACAACTATACTCTAGTGATGCACTAGCCCTCACAGCATTACTCATTCACATTCGTCCCCGGGCCATACTGAACAGTTTTATGCGATCATCCATACCTTGTTTCCCTACTTTGGCCATTGTGCATCCTGTTACATTAATATCACTTGTACATATACAGCTAATAAAGACATTCTCAGGATTGAGAGGTGCATATTTTCCATCTCACTAGTTGAAGAGAAACAGGTTACTTTGCTCCACTCACTCATGGTGCACCGCACTCCAGCAGTTCGGTTTGGGTAGTAGCACTCAGGGTTAGTGATCACTCCCGCACCAGGTGTGGCGCACTGATACCCAAATGTCTCGGTTCCGTTACACATCACATTCTCTAGGAAGACAGGACCATACCAGGGGTCGAGGCTTGTACCATTCAGTGCTTCCGATTCTGTAGGCAAAATAAGTAGCTAGTATGGTCACTGTTTCTAAGATGGCCAACTAGCAAGCATGTCTACATACCATAACTTGTGGAGTCGTAGCCAAATACACGACAAGCAACTTGAGCATCCAGTTGGTCCCAGCCCTCGTCACAGATTGCTCCATATGTTCCATTAATGCACGTCTCCACTCTTCCCTCAATATAGAAGGCACCAGCTGGGGTAGATCCACTGCTGGTATTAGTAAACTGAAGTTGCCCATCGTAACAACTTGGGGTAGCTGTTGGAGTAGTTGACCATGCAGAGTAGAGAACATTTCATTAGCACTCCACTAATCATTATAAGCGATAAAAATAAAACTGTGACAAGATCTATAGCTATATATGTAGCAGAATGGCAATAGTATGGTGAAACAAGGTAGGGACATTTGCTTTCGTGGATACCTAAGCCTCTAGCTTCGTCACATGTGAGCAACACCACCAATAGGGAAACAGCACACAGCAACAGCGTGGAAACAGATAGAGCAGCCATTGTCCATCACTTCAGTCACTCATCAATGAAACCTTGCACTGGATTGAATCTACTTGAAAACGAAGACAAAATTGCATGCAATATAGACTGACACTATCTAAGCATTAAATAGTGCAAGGTGGTGTGATGTGACTAAGAGGGAATGAAGTTGAACATATATCATCTTATGATCGGTAAAATGATTTCGCTTGTAGATGTGGTTTTCGATCACTGTCTGCCAGCTTTGACTGTGTTTGGGTCCAGATCTGTGATTCCACAACATTCCACAACACTGAATTTGGCGTGTGAATGTGCACCTGATACATGAAACATCCCAGCAATTCAGCGATGCTATGAGTGTTGATGGGGTGTTTTCCCACGGCCTGAAGGATGAGAGTCTCTATAATTGCTGGACCGGAAAATAGACTGGAATGGTAATGGACTATATGGACTGCACTGACTATACTATATTGTTAAACGTCTGAAACCATTTGCAATACGTACCCGGCTCTGCCTATTTACTTACTAACCTGCTCAATGCCATGGCACCTCTGCCATGTATCCTCCTCTAAGTTCTATGGTATATAGGGTTGAAAGTCAATTGCGCATTATAAGCTTCAATGGATGTGTTCTGTATATGGAGTTACTGTAATAAATTGTTGGAGAGGTCTGGAAAAGAATGCAAGAAGCTTTAAAGCATGGTGAGAAATGCATGAAATGAAATGATAGCTACCATTGATCTGCTGTACAATTACGTTCCATAGTTCATTCCACCGTTTGAATCCATATTCCAGTCCAGCAATAGAGACACTCCTGAAGGACCTTGATTGAGTCTTGTGGGTGCCAAATTCACTAATTCACAGACTGTGTGTAGCTAAAAACCCATGAGAAGTTGAGCAATGTTATGATGCTATATATGGTCCGTAATTGACTGCTCTTGTAGGCACCGTTTGCAATCACCGTTTGCGATCACCGTTTCACAGCTTTGATGATTGCATGACATTGCATAACACGTACTGAATTTGGCGTGTGAATGTGTAATAATTGGTACATGTAACATCACACCACATCATGCAGTGTAGCTAGGTTGGAAATTATTGATGCTATGAAGAAGAAAGAGCAATAGTGTTGACAGTGTGGTCTCTCCCAGCTGGATAAACTTGTTTCGCATGCGCACGTGACACGTATAATTATACTTTAGATATTCAATGAATTGTCAGAGGGGCCGGGATGGGTTGAGGCTGACATCTAAGCTAAAATATGCCTACAGACCTTATAATGCAGAATACAAAACAGTAATGGGGTATAACCGTGTATAATACAGCTACAAACTACATTCTTAGAGTAACCACAGTCAATAGCATAATATAATTATGCATGAAAGGTCTTAGATGGACATTTGACACTTTTGTCCTGTTACTTCAGACCAAGTTCAGGAAGGTCCAGCATGATACATCTTATACAATTAACCTCATTCCCAGGCTTGCAGTACATGTAGCCATAATCAAGTATTATGGACTTTCAGTCTCATAATTATTGGCTTTCAGGGACTCATGAATACCAAACAGGTGTCATGGGGAATATGGCTTCATCATAATTGTTGGTTTTCAGGGACTCATGAATACCAAACAGGTGTCATGGGCCAGGAATATGGCTTCACCAGTTTACTGCACGCCCACTCAAAGTACTCAAAGGGTACGTGTATTCAAACCTGGAGCAATCATTGTTCTTGACTGGATGAAATTGTATAGCTATACATTGACTGAGGGCCGGCCCAGAATGAACGATGAATTATTCAACACTGCATGCACGTGGTGCTGATTGCATTATTTTTTACAAGTGGAAAATGCTGACAGATTAAATTGTAATGACTTTTCCAAACTACAAACAGTTGATTTTGACGATAGCTCATTGCCCGCCTTTCTTTGTTTTCCTTCCACTAGAGAAGTCTACAATCTTCTTATCCAGCTTCTTCTGTAGCTGGGCATGCCTTACTGGATCAACACTTTTCTTCTTTGAAGGTCCTTTCTGCTGTCGGGCATGCTTCTTAGCAGCATCTGAGCAACCATGTACTTCTGGGATGCTGTGCTCCATGCAGAATCTGTGACTGCAGAATTGGCATCTCAGGCCAAGAAGATTCACCGACTTCTTGCACTTAGGAAAACCACAAGTTGAATCCAATAATGTCATTTCTGCAAGCATGGCATCGAGATCATCAGGAACATTAGCTCCCATAGCGGGAGTCTTCTTCTTCTTGGTCTGTCCAGGCTGTTTTCTGTGAACTGCACTTCCGGACGGTTGGTTCTCCCTTTCCCTCCCCTTGGGTTCACATTCTGTTATAGGATGATGCCTTTCACACTGGGATTCACGATCAACAGAGGATCCACTTCTTTCATTGATGCTGTAGGATGTACCTGTAGTCAAAGGCTCACCCTCATCGCTTGCCTCATATTCGTCATCACTCTGAGAGAGAACAGAGATCTGTGTTGCCCCTTGTTTCCCAAAGGATTCCACCAACTGTCTTTTCTTTACTTCAATGAATCTTTGGCTTCCATCGCCTCTGCTAACGTGATGTAGGTTAAGCTCATCACACAGCTGCAGCAAATACGTATGTATCATAATTGACAATGTGCTAGTTCAAATCCTGTTCAGTACATTCTAGTGACCACTAGTAGAATTATGGCCATGTGTATGTCAGCGTAATGGGAGGGGTCAACTGCTTGGGAACTGTTACCAGTGAGAGGGCTAACTTAGACACTTGCCTCATGAATGATCCTTCTCTCGTTAGCATTCAGAGTCGATGGAAAAGGCATTTGATCACTTTCTTCCTGCTCAATAAATTCCATCAGCTGATCCTTGAATTTGGTCTCCGCTGCTTTAGCATTCAGTAAGCTGTAAACAGAACAGATGACAGAACATAATTGATTATGCATGCATGGGTAGAGATTTTTCTAGTGAGAGGGCTAAGCATCTTTGAGTATGTACAGAGCTCAGCATCTTTGAGTATGTACAGATAATGATTGGAACCAGAGCTGTCGACTTGAAGTAGTTTATTTACTTTTGCTGACTGCATACAGAGAAGGGAAAAAGGGCAATGGACTGGAATAGAATTTTATACACATCCTACCATATGTATATAAGTTAATTGATACTTACTTGACTAACAGCGAAGTGTGAGATGGTCAATCAGCATAAGGACAAAACTGCTCGGTTTAATTATTAGCAGCATGGAACAGTGGTGACCCGATTCACACACTATATATCATGCCCTGTGTGCATGGACAGCAGGGTAAAGTAATGCCTTTGTGTTTGTCGGCAAAATATACTGAGAAACGCTCCAAGCAGGTTAGCTACGGCATTTACAGACGTTAGACACTCAATGCAAAACAATCATACTGGGACGTTCTCCTACAGTACCGGAGAAGTTTTCAAAGCTCATTTCTGATTGGTTCACTTAGGTCATGTGCCCTTGCATTAGTGCATACTTAGGGTATATTAGGGCAGGTTAGGGTGTGATTATTAGCCAATAGAATTGAAGCTTTGAAATGTACTCCGGGATAGCTCACGTTCTTGTTTAGCACATGACCTTTATGGCTGTAGTGCATGTCGCCGTACCGTTGCTGCTCACAACTTAGCTATTGTACTGTTTATGTGTCCAGGCTCCAGACACTTCAATAGTTCTACTGGAGAGCAGGTAGATTCATAAGGGTCACTGCCAAGTACGTAGGAAATGAAGTAACTAATCATGCAGTGTGAGATGGAAATCTGAACGTTCAATACTAAGACTGGACCTTTCATCTTTCCCCTGTCCCGCAATTTTCTCCTTTGTAGGGTGAACTGGTTTCTTTGCTTTCACTCGTTGCTCTGGTGATGGCACGGCGTGTTTTCGGCTTTGCTGTCCCGTGGCAGCTACTGATCTGGGCTTGTAGTGATGTGCTTCCTCAAATGCAGTATCTGTATTCATAGCGAGAAAGACAGTGCAGTACAGCAACACATTAGGATCGACTCGGTAAATGAAATTCCAGTATAAAGCAATAATCAAGCAGGTATATTCCGCCCATTCGATAATTTACCGCAGTCTCATGAAAGAGTGCCAGTGCTTGATTAGGCATTTTACGTCACATGCCTACCAAAGAGGGGCATGTATGGGTGCTCTATTGAGTGATTTATGTTCCACAATCATCCATGAAAGAGTGTCCATGTTTGTGGTTTTGCACCTGTCCATCATCGGTTAGCATCTGACACTCTCCAAAACAGCTGTGGTTTGCTTATACATGAAGAAAGATGCCAGAGTATAGTCTCTGAAGCGCAGTAGCTAGCTATACACTTCGCCAAACCAGGGTTTTGGTCGGTTGAACGTAGAGTGGCCTTCAGTACACCTGACAGTGCTGTGTAGTTACACGCTGGCATTTTAGTGCTATGGAGGGGGGGGGGGGGGGGGGGGGGGGGGGGGAGGTGACCAATAGGCTGGCCACTACACTTCGGATTCTCAGATAGAACATACTGTATGGGATGAAGGGATATGCACAATGATATGAGCCATGTGGAAATGGGTGGAAATAATAGGACGCATCTGAAAGACCAGGGAGGTCTGAGCATTCCCTAGTCCCAGCCAGGGTCTATAGTGGAGATGCTCCACCACCCAGCCAACACAATGCAGCGCATTAGCAAGTCTTCCACCCTAAAGGAATTTATTTGTCCACCAAATACAGATCATTTACCTTGCAGAAACTCGTCGGCACTCCAAACCTCTCCACAGTGATGGCAGTGGTCTATCAGGCCCTTGATGAAAGGCTCATTACACACGGTCTCAGAGTCACCAATCAAAGCTAAGTGTCTCCTGGCTCTGGTCACGGCCACGTTGGTCCTTCGCCGTTCACGGAGGAATCCATACTCACCTACACAGATTCAAGTACATACGCACGTATATTTATTAATCACAGTAGAAACAATCCACTATCCTCCCGTATAACGTAACCCGTATAACCAAGCAAGAAAGTAACGCACTTGTACCTACGTATACTTGGTATGGATCCTCTTATCAGCAAGAAAAACACTGCCATCAGAACTTAGTTGTTGTGTTATTCAGTGGCTACTTTTCCATTTAATTTACCAATTCCACCGATGCATGCTTGCCAAAAAAGGGTACGTATCAAGTTCTCCTCAGGCTGACGAAAATGTATTCAACCCACAAAGTATCAGTATACCTTTGTTGTTGGACCTTGTGAATGAAATGATGACTGCCTCCTTCTCCCTACCCTGGAAGCCATCAACCGAGCGCACTTCCAGTTGGGAATGTTCCAAAGAAAGCGAAGGTAGTCGCTGACGAATGAGCTCCACCTAGCAAGTCATCAATGCTGTAGTGAAGCATGCTGCATACCAGTTAAAGCCCTTACACAATAAATTATTCATCATTCAATTAGTCGCTATGTGGTTAGTCTCGCATAGCCAGACCCCATTCTGCACCAAAAATGCATTTTAACATTCCACAAAGACACGTACTGTAATGGTAATAATATAGTAACACATATATACTTGTATGATCTGCTACGCCAGGCTTAATACTGATTCAACGTACTTGCAAGTTGTATGGAGCAATCACTGCGATATCACCCGGTGAGACACCAGCAGACAAGAGAGCTTTAACATGATGAATCACCAGGTCAGCCTCCCCTACATAAGATCACAGTAGAATTGACTCAAGGTTGCGTGAAACCTGTGGAATTGTTAGCCATGCCAGCAACTATGTCCACTTCCATACAGACCAACAGAGCATGAAAACATGCACTGACAACTCTCAGTAAATCATTCCAATGACAGACACTATCACATGGATATGGAGGTATGATTAGGAGCCTATCTCTGCTGGTCTTCATCCCTTCTGCCAGGCTACAATATAAGTGGAGACAGTTACCGACACAGCTGTGAATTCCACACTTTACAAACCACAAAACTCAGCAAAAAATACGTAGGCAGAGGAGGTTGGCCACCACATATGTTTTTCGCTTTCTGTCATGTGACAAGTGGACGGTTATTGCAAATAGCCCTACAAATAGAAGACTGTTTCTTGGCTGCTGTACAGTGTTCCTCAAATGCATTTTGCAAATCGACGAGACGGCCCCGAACCTCCACTCTAGTCTCATGGGCCAGACGTTTGCAGTGCGCATGGGGACCATCCGGCCAGGGAGACTACTTCCACTCGTTTCTGCCATACCGGAGCTGAATCTTGAGGGGCTCAGCCTTTTATAATGACAATAGACACTTTGATGCGAGTCGATATTCCATGATGGTGAAAACTGTCGAAACAATGGAAGTACTGTGCTTAACATGCATTACATAATCTGATTACACGAGACTTTAATGAGATCTGATTAGCAAAGGTCAACCATGGCCATCCTCCTCTGATATGTCCACAACTGACTTTTAATAATTCTATTGCTAGTGAAAGTCTACAAGTCGCAGTTGCTGAGTTCTTGACATCAAAACCTCAATGTATAATGCTCTTTAACAAACTGCTACCTAGTGCATTGGTTTGCTAAAACAATGTATGCCCGATAGGCAGACATCTGTGTGCTGATTGCCTGGCATTTGTCCAACGATTAGCTGTAGTTCAACACACAGACAACCACTTTGCTCATGTTGGGTAAGCCTCATTCCCAGGCCCGACCACAATGTTGAATGTACTTGTACCACACACAAGACACTCTCACACGTACCTTCATTCCCTTTGGACTCCTCATCCGGGGTTTCTAACTCCCAAAGGTCACACCCAGCCGTGTCAATGAACAGCAGCGGAACAGAGGTCTCTCTTGTATCTCTCACGTCAACCATGTCTCTGGGGGAAAAAATTATACATCATGTTGTTTTTTTGATTTCTTAGGTCAATTCTAATTCTGCCCCAAATACATACCACTACAAAGTATAAGTTGTTGCGGCATCTCAGTTGCGGCTGTCATTGGAATGTACAACTAACTCCTATATAAAAGCACATAGCTATATTCTGCCAATTCTTGAATATTAAAATTGAACCTTGACTTACTCTAAAAGCCTAAGCTTACTTCAGCAAATGTTCCACCACTGAGCTGTGCGCTTCAAGTTGACCTTCATACAGACAGTGTGATGGCCAAGACATTATACTGTGATGCATTCTGGGGAGAGAAAAAATCAGGAGACATAATCAGTATTCACAACAAATGCAAATCTAGGGTGCTATACTGTATGCAGTTATGCTCAGGCTGGCATGCATGTCCAAGAGTGGTGCAAAGAGTAGGTGCTCCTCACCGGTACTGCACAGTCAGTGTGGTAGTGAGCTGACTCCCATAGAGTTTCACCAGCCTCTCCATTAGAGTGACGGACAGACCTTCCTTAGCAGCCCTGACGACCAAGAACAGAAGTAACAGCAATAAACAGAACACACATTGTTTCCATAAAGGTCTGCAATAGGATGGTCATGCAAGCTTTGGAGAGAGAGAATAATCCACAGAAAAAATTCTGGGATTCGAACCCAAGACCTTCTGAGTACTAGTCAGACACTCTTACCGCTAAGCCACTGGGCCCACGGCAGAGGAGCGGAAGCAAGGCTGCATATAACAGCGCAGGCTAGAGGACGTAGCTGACTCCAGCTGTCTTTCTCTCTCTCACGGTTGGTCCTCTTCCCCTTGCATGCTCACATCTTTTGCGCTAAGTATCTTGGGCTAGAAATGAGATACAATGCTGGGATTTGCACCATTGCGATCAGCAGGAATGGAGCTTTCTAATGATGTCCATTTTACTGTAGGTTGAACTCTGACCCAAAATCATGAAAAACCATGGATTATAGCCTTTGGTTGAGTGCGATTTTTGGCAAAAATGTGACCGAAATTAAAAATCATTTTAAGGACATCATTTGAAAGCTCTCTTTATGCTGACTTCAACGGCACAATCCCCAGCTTCATATCTCAGTCATAATACCTAGCGCAGTGTTCTTTTCCTCTATACCAAATTTTGGTCCATTTTTGACAAAATGCACATCAGTCACCCTATATAGAACAGGAGCGCTGTGTCGGCCAATTTGGTTTATTCCAAAATTGGCAAGTCAAAATGTGCCACATACTTGATTAATTAATATGCGAGTTTCAGTGGTTAGCGGGCTACTTCACAGCATGTAACTATAGATAGCTATGGAGGCACAAAGCCCCCCCCCCCCCCCCCCCCCCCCCCGTCTTCACAGCATAGCCCGCCCCCTTATCAATATCCTGGTTCCGCCCATCAGTAATCACACAGAAAGTCATATTATTACTACCAAAGCTTTGGGCCAGGATGTCTACGATCGCACATGCAAACACATACTCTTGTGAAAGGATCACAGGAGGCAGCTGCATGTGGTCCCCGGCCAACACACACTTAGCAGCTCTCAACAGAGGGATCCAGCAACTGGCTTCAATGGCCTGCATGAGTGAAAGAAACACTTGTGTAATTGCATATTTTTATCCCCCCCCCCCCCCCACCAACACCACCTGCAATATAACTGGTAAGTCTCGGCTATCTTCTCCATTGGAAAGGCATGGTTCAAATTTTCAAGGGTTTAAATCAGCTACTCCAGGATGTACTGACAACCTAAACAGGTTATTCACACTGTAGAACTTACTACATAAATCTACAGAGTTGCAAATACCTGTGCACATTCATCAATCACCACCAAACCAAAGTGTCCCTCTGGCAAATACCTAGATATTGATGGGGTACAATAGCAGATGAAGTTACAAACTACAGATGCACAAGGGATAGCTGCCCATAAAAGGACTTCAGTGCACGAGTGCAAACCACAAACGTGCTCTTTGATAGACGACAAACGTGGAACACTTAAAAGTGTGCTCATCCCTCTTTTGCAACACTGCAGTTCATATATACGTATCTATATGCCGGCACACAGCGAAATGACAGTCTTTGATATTCAGAGTTCTGGGATCATTTCAGAAACCATTACAAGTCCCACAAGAAATCCTCTTCCGGATGACAAGCAGACAGAGATGGAACTGCTCGAAGACAAATGGAAGAGTATAGTATATTCCCCATGAGCAGCTGAAAGGCAAATAAGCACGAGTCTCAGCAGGAGACAAGTACAAGAAGATGCGTGAATGTTACAATGGCAAATTGTTTCTTAGCCTCGAACCCAGGTGCTGGAGGAGGGTTTGAGGCTAATTGTTTCTCAGACGTCTGCTTGGAACATACAAGTTTGCAAATGCATGTTTGCAAGCGCCCATTTGCAACCACATTGAAGTGCACGTATGCTCAGTACGCACAGTGGAAATCAACTGATCGAGGCAAATCAATTGCATGGTGGCTCAAACTTGCTTCCCCATTAATTTTATCAATCCACAGTTCAAGTCTGTTTGTGCATGCATGCTCATCCTAGCTTTAGAATTTGCAAGAGTGTACCTGTTGTCACTGCGAACATACGTTACATTTCAGAGTGTCACTGCACACGTGTTCCTCACCTGATAGGTCCATCCAGCGATGCTCCAGTGATGGTAGCTAGCACAACGTCAACACCAGAAAGGAGTTCCTTCAGCACTTTCTAAAATCACAAACAACAAAATTTACATCACAGTGCAGTATTTGTTGGAACAAACAAAGACCATGGTACACCAACTGGACAGCAAATCTGCATCCTCACAACCTTGCACAGTCAGATCTAAGCTACTTCATGAACCCAACAAACCTTTTCTCTTTCATGAAGCTCCTTCTTCAGAGCTTTGACCTCACTTCTCCATTTCCTTCTCTCGCTAGAGGTGTGAGCCTTTGCAGACTGAACCTGGATGGTATGATAGTAACTTTAAATCCACACTCTCCAGAATCTGGAAACTTGTTCCGAGGAAAAACCTTACGTCAACAGAACACTTACAACTGACCAATACCATGCCATGGCTTCCTACGTATACATACATGCTTTGGTACACACTTTTTTGTTTACTGAAATGGGGATGGCCCTGCTATATACTGAATAATTACTATTATACTCACAGATGCTTTCTGGATCTCCTTCCTGACATCCTGGATGATTTCTGCAGATTCAGAGGCTGAGAGCCGTGCATCCAGAGAAAGTCCGACAACCGAGTCAACAAGCCTGGCTGGATGACCAATTCGCACCACCTACAGCATTTGCGGGAAATAACAGGTCATATATACCGCGGCCAGCCACGTGCGCATAAAGTGAGCCATTGCATGCACAAGAGAGCTTTGTTAGTGTAGCCAAGGACTTGGGCCTTTACCGCTACCTCAGTCAGGTATCATGATCGGTGAATGTCTACACCACAGTATCTATGTCTACACAGTGTACTCAGTTTAGAATAGCCTAAGCATAATATGAGTTAGCTGTATCCTTGCCCACCGGGATGTAAGACCTGTTACAACCCTTGGGAAAGGCCAGTGCTTTCGTTATAGGATATAACCTATACTCATAGTATTTGTTCCAGTTTGCAGGAAGTGAAAGTTAATCACGAATAACTATGCACATGTATGTACGCACGTACCTTTGCTTTCCTTGAGGCCAATCTTTCAACTAAGTTGTCCACAGCAATGTTGGATGGAGCACAGGCCAGCACCTAATATCACACATCCCATATCATTAGAAGCAAAGATGCAAAACTTGCCCTCCTCCATCCTCTCAATGCTTACACACGAGAATACCTCATGGACTGTCTAATACAGCTGAACAATGTAGAACTTAAAGAACTTAAAGACAAACTCCAGAGTATAAAGACCACGCAAACGGCAACTTCAAGAAAGGCACGCTGTCAGTACACGGCAATGATGCTTTACGGATTACCATTTTACCAACCAATGACTGTGAAAGCCGTCATGAGCTCCCATAAGCCCATAAGAATTTATATGGGGGCTTTAATACTAGGCATTATACTGTTTTGTTTCCTTAAGCTGTTTCTTATGGTTAGTAAAGAGTTAGTATATATGGGTGGTTCAAGTAAAACTGTACCTTAATGATATTCATATTCCAGTCAATTAAGGTGGGTGTGGCTTTCTGTCTTTGTGCACTGATTGTATATGCAAGCTAACATTATAAAGTTAACTACGTAGCTGCACATTCACAGGTGAGGACAGCCATTTGTATTCTTTGTCTCTGAGGCTATAAAAACATAAGGTACAGTTTTTACTCGATCCACCCACATATATTCCCTAGCTGTCTCCCATTGAACTTGCACATTACACACACAGTATACACACCTTCTTCCCCATCCTGACAGACTGAAGTATCACTTCTACAGCAGTGGTCGTCTTGCCAGTGCCAGGGGGACCATGGATGATGGCAATGTCAGGTCTGGACAAGGCGAACACCACAGCACGACGCTGGCTGGCATCAAGTGTAGGGTTGACAAAAGGGAGCGCAAAAGAGGCCTGATTGGGATGAAGAAAGTACGTACGTACGTAGTGAGACTCATTTGCGTAATAGGAAACACTCCACACAAGTAATTAAAGGGGAATACTGTAGGCGGGGTTTTGACGGTATAGCCTGATGCATATTTCATTCCTAGTTATGAAGGAAGACAAATTGTGCTATTGCATCTCATGACCAAACTGCCTAGATCCACCAAATAGTCCCACCTACATTACATGGCACAGTGGGATATAGCTGCCCCACCTATATATCCTACACAGTATATGGTACCACCTATCCTGGTGAACCAAATAAATGTATGCGCCTAACAAACGATACGTGCCTAATAACCGGAGTGTATGGTATAGCCTGATGCATATTTCATTCTATATAGGCTCTCTCATATCATGAATCTGTCCATATATGTGTTGGGGTAACATGAAGCGACAATTTGTGATGGCATCTTAAATTACAACATGCATGCTGCTTGCTCACGCTCGCCCCATGATGACATAAGCATCTTCCTAGTCTAATATCTCACAGACGTAGTAGGTTCCACTTCACTGTCCAACCAGTGTGCAAAGTCTGGACTAATCGGCGATGGAAGTGTCATCCCAAACATGACTTCAACAAGATGGCAAGCAGGGCCACTTCCATAACCCTTCAGTTCCTCCAGAGATCTGCACGGATGATACATACAATATACAAAAAGTGAGCAAGCTGATTCTTTCAACACTTGGTCAGTAAGATCACAATATAGCTTGTGCATACATACATGTTTACATAAAAACACTCCCATGACATTGTAAGTGGGGGGGGGGGGGGGGAGGTTCTTGACTGCAACCTTCGTGAGATAGAAATACTTCAAAAAGCAGTCACATATATTATAGACGTTGAGCACCATGAGATACACAATGACACACACGGTGTCAAACCTTCTGATCCTGCTGTACGTGATATCATTTGCAAGTTTGATCAACACTAAGGAGCCATCGTGGGAGGACAGAGAAACTGACGGTGGAAGAGAGTCAAAGGCTACAGACACTGCAGTCTCACTGCACCGAGTAACCACACCAGACACTGGTCTGTCTGCCAAGGCTATTGTTCCAGCAAACACTCCAACAATGTCACCTGGAGGGGAGATTACTTCTGGTTAAATCTGGTAGGGTCAACAAAGTACACTTTGAAGACAAGCGACAGCTGTTGAACGATATCAGCCATTTGCACAACATATTAGATATAAAGTGTATTTAGGTATAGAAATAGTGCTTGTAGTTCAAGATTATTCTTTATGTGCCCTCAATGTCCACTGTAGCAGTACCCTCGCATTACACACACTCTTTCCTCTCTTTACCACCACCTTCAAACAAAGTTGATGTTTATAATGGATGCTGAAACTCATCTCCGTTGCGGCGTATGAATGTGTTTGTCTTCCCGTTGCTTGCTTCAACCATCCTCATAAGCAGTAGCTTCGTTCCCAGGCCTACCCCGTTCTTTCTGTTCTTCGGTTTGCGTTGACAACAATACACGGATGCGGAAGAGCGGCTAAGAACGGGGAAGGCCTGGTATCATTCATCACGTGAGTGATGTCAGGTGGACGCGAGGTGGACGTAGGGGGAGCGGGGCCCGTAGTCATTTCAGCAGGTCCTGAAGGCTGTTCATCATCCAGTCGGCTCAGTTTGAATGCTCCACGACTCTCAAACGATCTACACAACTTCGTCAGCGGTTTTAAACTTATTTGCGGTTGGGCCACACACCCCTACGTCCACTTGACATAAACCACGTGATGAATAATACCGGGCCTTCCCCTTTTTCGCCGCACCGCTCTTCTGCATCCGTCAATGCAAACCGAAGAACAGAAAAAAACTGTAAGCACAGGCTGGTGGACACAATCAGAGTCTGCTGAGGTATCACAAGCAAGAGTAAAATGGAGGGCTAAGTGTGAGTTTCTGGATGCAACATACCAGAGACAGGTCCCACTGTTATACCGATAAGCCAGCCATGCACCTAGCTACAAAGCAGCTTCGGGACAAGACTAGCTATATAGGACAAGCTGGTGGATATAATCAGAGTCTATCAACGAAGTGAGAGTACCACCTGAGGCATCATTCAGAAATCTGAGTTTGCCCTACATGTTGCAATGTTGCACTAGCACACCTGGCCAGCAGTACAGTCGGAACTTGAACAGATTGCGAGAATGGCTTACCCCAATTAACACACATGTAGCTACTTCACATAGCCAACAATATTGTTTGCGGGGTCATTAATAATGTAGGTTGTATAGCCTAATCAATCACTACCTGAGCCAATCACACATGAAGGTAGGGGTTTCTTGAGCTTCCTTCCACGAGTTGCAAGTTCAAATGCAGTCACATGCCTCCCGTACAACCCGATCGATTCAGAAGCCACCTGCATAAGAGACGTCAGAATAATTCCACCCTAGCCTATTGTTCCTTCTGCACAAGAATGAGAAAAAGGTGAAAGCAAAATTACGAAGTACTGAACTGTTACAAATGAAAATGTATCTATCTATCTATCTATCTAGCTAGCTAGCTAGCTAGCTAGCTATCTCGAGCTCCATTTATCAATACCTACGTATTGGTAAATTGATTCAGCAGTATACCTGAGTATACAGTAACTTTCTGCCTTACGGTTCATGCAGTCAAGCAAACAATACCTTCAGATTCTGCAAGCACAGTCCTCGTGACTCAAGAAGTTGGCAGCTTGGACGCGACAAGTCCACGCCCTTCGAGACCTCAGTGTCCCTCTCCAAAGCAATGAGAGCGTGGGAACTTTCGACGAATTTGCTGACCTCCAGCATGACTCAACTGTGGCAGACTAGACAGACACACACACGGTAGCTCGATGTGCCCTTGGTATTATTATGGCAGATCCTGGTGACGAAAAGATACAGCTGAGGGGTTAAGGTTACGATGTACAATTCGATAAACGTTTTTGCTGGTAACTTTGCCGCTTTGTATCTCAGGAACTATAACAGATATCAATCCGAAACAAGTTGCATTCCAACATTCCAACACCACATGAAAGAAGTATGAACACCTGAAACAGGAAAGTAAAATGCCTCAAGGCATTTGGACCTAGGCAATTAGACTCACTGTTCAAGCGCTTTTGCGCCAAATCACTGAGAGGCAGACGGTAGCCCAACCCTCAAAAATTCTCCAGCACTAGTACACAGTACTTGCTAGGTCGTGACGAAGAGATATTCGGCGATCTGCGTCTACTTTTAGTTACATGTACAAAAACTTACCGGTTCAGGCAAGATGAGCATACTGTAGGCATGCATAGCCTCCGTCTTATGCCCCAATTTCGTGATATCGCTTCGTGCCGCCCTGCAAAATACATCTGGCTACACGTGCAGCATGTCAAAATTCATGAGAAACAATTTCCCTTCGTTATATTAGGCGCAAGGTTTCAAATACTGTAAGGTCTCATTAGTCTGTTGTTAATTGAATTTGTACCGCGTGCACCCGTGTTACATGTACCGCTTCCGCTATGAATAACATTATCTCGTTGTTTTATGTAAACAAACTGACAGCTGCCTCCTAATAGTTCATCGTAACCTTAAAGAAGTGGGCGGTGCCAACGTGGTGACGTAATGCTATATAGCTCCAGCTCAGTCATTTTCGCTCCGCGCCATTATATGCTGCAATGCGCATGTGTACCACCTGAACTTCGGCTTGTATTTGAACTTGCGCGGTCTTGCCCAATTCACTCTGGCGTCTAATTTTCGCAAGTGAGTCCGCAAAGGTGAGTGTGAGAAACAACCTAATGGTAGCTATTCAAAAGCATTAATTTTGTGATGATGGAATTTTGTTTGTCAGGCTTGCTACATTCTAGCTAAGTAGTAGCTAGCTATGGGTTTTTGAAACATGGTCGCATGCAGTGTAGCAGACTTTGAATTCATATTCTCTGTTTGTGTTTGGTTGCCCAAGGTGAAGTGTTCCAGCTCCATGTGTGCGTGCAGCTATAAGGGAAAGCAAGCTCTCGGAACTCCAGCAGAACCTGCAGTGACCCTAGCTCCACATCCTCTCGTACAAACACCCATGGACAGCAAGTTTGCCTCATAATGGAAAAGGTGAACCTGGGAGAGAGGGAAGAGAGTTATGTATTTGGTATCTTATAGACTATACCTGTGGGCTAGCCTCTGATTCCCAGGCTATCCCGGGCAACGCGCATGCAACAAAACGCTTTACTGTAAGACATAAATAGCTAACTGGGCAATGGCCTGGGGAGGAGGCTACCTTTCAATTGAGACCTGCCTCATGTGATTTCAGAACCTACGGATTTGAAATTCATGGGTAATACTGGTATTTTACCTGTTGGCACAAACTACCTTGTATCAACTTGTAAATACTTTTCAACCGTGAAGTATCTTAGTACCAGTACTGTGATATTTCCACCATGAGTACAACACCCTATACAATAGAGTATAGTTAGGTAAATAACATTCACAGCTGAGTGAAGGTAAGCTCGCACAGTACATACATCAATCATATGTTGCATTGACTGCATTGACATTGACTACATTTAGCTACATTGCCAGCATTGACATCGACATTGGCTTGCACTACATGACATTGGCTACATTGACATTGGGTGCATTGACATTGTGGCTGCATTGACATAGGGAGCATTGACATTGGCTACATTTACATTGCCAGCATTGACATCGACATTGGCTGCATTGACATTGGCTGCACTACATTGACATTGGCTACATTGACATTGGCTGCATTGACATTGGCTACATTGACATTGGCTGCATTGACATTGGCTACATTGACATTGGCTGCATTGACATTGGCTACATTGACATTGGCTACATTGACATTGGCTGCATTGACATTGGCTGCACTACATTGACATTGGCTACATTGACATAGGGAGCATTGACATTGACATTTGACTACATCAATTGACATGGGCACATTGGCTACATTGATATTAAATTTTGGTGGCTTCATTGACGTTGGGTGACTACGTTGACATTGGGTGGCTACATTGACATTGTCTGCATTGACATCATGTCACATACATTGAGCATTGGCATCAGGTACATACATTGACATTGGCTGCATTGACATCGGGTACATACACTGACATTGTTTGCATTGACATCGGGTACGTACATTGACATTGGCTGTATTGACATCGGGTACATAAATTGACATTGGCTGCATTGACATCAGGTACATACATTGACATTGGGTGCATTGACATTGACATTGGCTGCATTGACATCGGGTGCATACATTGACATTGGCTGCATTGACATCAGGTACATACATTGGATGCATTGACATTGACATTGGCTGCATTGACATTGGCTGCATTGACATTGGATGCATTGACATTGACATTGGCTGCATTGACATCGGGTGCATACATTGACATTGGCTGCATTTACATCTGGTGCATAAATTGACATTGGCTGCATTGGCATTGACTGTGTTGACATTGGCTGCATTGACATTGACATTGGCTGTATTGACATTGGGTGCATTGACATTGACATTGGGTGACATTGGCTGCATTGACATTGACTGTATTAACATGGGTGCATTGACATTGGCTACATTGATATTGGTATCAGCAGCATTGGAATTGTTGAGAGCATGGCAGCATTAGCATTGGAAGTACGTACAGGCAGTGTTAGTATTCGAAGCTTTCTTGGTTCGCTATTTACACTATGTGGAAGGCTCCTTTGATTAAGGCATCGGCGAAATCGCGCAATTTTGCTCCTGAATAATTAATGAGATGATGTCACTCGCATCCGGTTATTTAGAGTTATTCATCTGTTTACGTTTTCCCATGGCGGCAACCGGAATAAACAAGGGGGGCTTCTCTCTTTGATGCGGCTAGCGGCCCTTTCGAGTTTCAAATCGGTACTCTGATGTGGCCGTGCGGTACTTTGAAGATTTGTTTGAACACTCTTTTTTTTTTTTTTTTTTTTTTTAAGTAAGAAGCTATTCTAGCTGATTGAATGTAGCGATAGGCTATCTGAGTGTGAATAGCTAGGTGGAGTGAGCAGGAATGTTTGTGGGTCTGCCGAAGTGGCCGAAGAACAGCCTGGAAAGTGAACAGCATCCGACAGCTCCCTGGCCAAGGTACTCTAGAGAGTTGACCTTTCGGCATTACAGGCCCCGCCCATTTTCGTGTTAGGGCGAATTTGGCTGGTTTGGTAGCTGGACTGGGCTGGTGAGAGGCAGTAGATATGTGGCCAAAACTCTGTAACCGAGAGGTGAACGTGGAAAAGCATCCCTAGTTTTGCAGGGGGTAGGTTGACCTTTTGAAGAGTGCCCTTGGCTTGAGTCGGTTTTAGTTGGTGTGTGTGGAATTTTTTTTGAAAGCCTAGGGTAGCCAAACCTCTGTTTTTGAGGGTGGCAGTGAGTTTTGGGCTGTAGCCTGCAAGTGAGGAGAGCAGGTGGTAAATCCATCCGTAGTTTTTGGGCCTGTTTTGTGTGTGTATTGGTGATGGGGTCAGAGTGTGGGTGGGGCCTTGGAGAGGGTCCAAATTTTCAGTTTCGTAGAGGGCCTCAAAATTGAGTTTTAGGGCATTTTCAAGCAGAGGGAGCAGTTTGATGCAAAGTATTGCTGAAACTTGTGTACGCTTTGATGCTGCCCATTTATCCATCAACTTGGTTTCGGAGATCGCGGTACCCATGTTTACTACCTTAATAAGGTGGTGTTGTTTACCACCTTGTACAACACCTTGATCTTGTACCAATATACCTGGCGATGGTGGTTCCAGGCAAGCTGTCTGCAGGGTGCGGATGCTGATTGCAAGGTAGTCTTGATGTTGTATCGTCTGCGCACCTTTCTCATGTCCTCAGTCACTGGTCGTGCCACGTAAGGGAACAAATACTCTTTGCTTCAGACTCTTCAATTGGTTCTGCTGCAATACTGGGCTTGCCAGCTGTCTTGTATGTGTCTGGATACCTGTTACCTTCAATGACTTCTCTGAGGTGTTCTTCTCCTGTTACTGTGATCACACCCTGAACGACAGTTTGTGCCTGTGAAAGGGTGCCTCTTTCACAGGCACAAGCTGTTGTTCAGGGTGTGACCACAGTAACAGGAGAAGAACACCTCAGAGAACACATGGAAGGTAACAGGTATCCAGACGCATGCAGTACTGGGCTTGCTAGCACTCTTTACAGATGTGTCTGGATACCTGTTACCTTCCATGACTTCTCTGAGGTGTTCTTCTCCTGTTACTGTAGTCACATCATGAACAACAGTTTGTGCCTGTGAAAGGGCGCCTCTTTCACAGGGCACAAACTGTCGTTCAGGGTGTGACCACGGTAACAGGAGAACACCTCAGTGAAATCATGGAAGGTAACAGGTATCCAGACACACCTGTAAAGACTGCTAGCAAGCCCAGTACTGCATGTGTCTGGATACCTGTTAATTTCCATGACTTCTCTGAGGTGTTCTTCTCCTGTTACTGTGGTCACACCCTGAACAACAGTTTGTGCCTGTGAAAGAGGCGCCCTTTCACAGACACAAACTGTCGTTCAGGGTGTGACCACAGTAACAGGAGAAGAATACCTCAGTGATGTCATGGAAGGTAGCAGGTATCCAGACACATGGCTTTACTAGCAGTCTTTACAGATGTGGCTGGATACCTGTTTCCATCCATGACTTCACTGAGGGTGTTCTTCTCCTGTTACCGCGGTCACACCCTGAATGACAGTTTGTGCCCTGTAAAAAAGGCGCCCTTTCACAGGCACAAACTGTTGTTCATGATGTGACTACAGTAACAGGAGAACACCTCAGAGAAGTCATGGAAGGTAACAGGTATCCAGACACATCTGTAAAGAGTGCTAGTAAGGCCAGTACTGCATGCGTCTGGATACCTGTTACCTTCCATGAGTTCTCTGAGGTGTTCTTCTCCTGTTACTGTGGTCACAGACTGAACAACAGCTTGTGCCTGTGAAAGAGGCGCCCTTTCACAGGCACAAACCGTCGTTCAGGGTGTGACCACAGTAACAGGAGAAGAACACCTCAGAGAAGTCATGGAAGGTAACAGGTATCCAGACACATCTGTAAGGACTGCTAGCAAGCCCAGTACTGCAGCTGAGCCAACTGAAGAGTCTGAAGCAAAGAGCATTTGTTCCCTTATGTGGCACGACTGACTGAGGGCAGGTGTGGCTCCCTGAGTAAGCTTGGCTTGGCTTGTATTGGCTTCGCTACCTGATTTGGCTTCCAGACTTGGCTCGTCCTGGTTCAGTTTTGCTCCCTGGCTTGGCTTGGCTTGGCTCGGTTTGGCTTGGTTTTGCTTCCTGGAATGGCTTGGCTTGGATTGGCTTGGTTTGGCTAGGCTTGGCTTGGCTTGGCTTGGCTTGGTTTGGTTTGGCTTGGCTTGGCTTGGCTTGACTTGGTTTGGTTTGGCTTGGCTTGGCTTGGCTTGGCTTGGTTTGGCTTGGCTTGGCTTGGCTTGGATGGCTTGGCTTGGCTTGGCTTGGCTTGGCTTGGCTCGGCTCGGCTCGGCTTGGCTTGGCCTGGCCTGGTTTGGCTTGGCTTGGCTTGGCTTGGATAGCTTGGCCTGGTTTGGTTTGGCTTGGCTTGGCTCTCTGGCTTGGCTGTGGTTGACACTTGATGACATTGGGTGGATTGACATCGACCGCATTGGCATTGGCTACATTGACATTGGCTGCATTGACATTGGCATTGGCTACATTGACATTGGTTACATTGACATTGGGTGCATTGACATTGGCGGCTTTGACATTGACTGCGTTGACATTGGCTGCATTGGCATTAATTGACATTGGCTGCATTGACATTGGCTACATTGACATTAGCTAGTTAGCTACTTGACATTGGCTACATTGGCTACATTGACATTGGGTGCATTGACATTGGCTACATTGACATTGGGTGCATTTACATAGGCTGCATTGACATTGGCTGCATTGACATTGGCTACATTGACATTGGCTGCACTGACATTGGCTGCATTGACATTGGCTACATCGTCATTGACTGCATTGACATTGGCTGCATTGACATTGGCTACATCGACGTCGGTGGCATTGACATAGGCTGAATTGACATTGGCTGCATTGACATTGGTTAGATTGACATTGGTTACATTGACATTGGCTGCATTGACATTGGCTGCATTGACATTGGCAATGACATTGGCTGCATTGACATTGACATTGGCTGCATTGACATCGGCTGCATTGACAATGGCTACATTAACATTGGCTGATTGACATTGGCTACATTAATTGGCACTGCATTGACATAGGCTGAATTGACATTGGCTACATTGGCATGACATTGGCTGCATTGACATTGGTTACATTGACATTGGCTGCATTGACATTGGCTACATCGTCATTGGTGGCATTGACATTGACATTGGCTGCATTGACATTGGCTGCATTGACATTGGCTACATTGGCAATGACATTGGCTGCATTGACATCGGCTGCATTGACAATGGCTACATTGACATTGGCTGCATTGACATTGGCTACATTAATTGGCACTGCATTGACATAGGCTGAATTGACATTGGCATGACATTGGCTGCATTGACATTGGTTACATTGACATTGGCTGCATTGACATTGGCTACATCGTCATTGGTGGCATTGACATTGACATTGGCTGCATTGACATTGGCTACATTGACATTGATTACATTGACATTGGGTGCATTGACATTGGCGGCATTGACATTGGCTGCATTGACATTGGCTACATTGGCAATGATATTGGCTGCATTGACATCGGCTGCATTGACAATGGCTACATTGACATTGGCTGCATTGACATTGGCTACATTAATTGGCACTGCATTGACATTGGCTGCATTGACATTGGCTACACTGGCAATGACATTGGCTGCATTGACATCGGCTGCATTGACAGTGGCTACATTGACATTGGTGGCATTGACATTTGCCGTATTGACATTGGCTGCATTTACATTGACATTGGCTGCATTGACATTGGCTGCATTGACATTGGGTGCTTTGACTGCATTGACATTAGTAGCTACATTGACACTGGCTACATTGACATTGGCTGTGCATAGACATTGGGTGCTTTAACTGCATTGATATTGACTGCATTGACACTGGCTACATTGACATTGGCTGTGCATTGACATTGACTGCATTGACGTTGACTGCATTGACATTTGCTACAATGAGAATTGCATGTATATACATTGTGCATAGCAACAGCAATGATCTATGGAATGAGCTTGGGTGAGTGGCTCGGTACAAACACTAGATACTTCTATGAGATGAGCTCTGGTGAGTGGCTCAGTACAGATACTAGATAAGATAGTTGTGAAGCTGCTATAGGCAAGCTTTACTGTAGCTAGCTCCTGCATGATTCCCTCACATCCACTAAAGGCTGTTTTATTTCCTAATACCTTGTGTAGGGAAATTTACGGTTGATGTGGATGAGCACTGAGGGGGGAATCCTTGATGAAATTTAAGGATTCCCTAAAGTCCATCCCTGGCTCCCAAGGCCAGGCATTCACATGCACTGCTGAGGATTTGAAAACTGGCGAAGGGAAGGTGGTCCTATAGCCACCCACCCACATCCTTCCTGCATCTAACTTTGGTCCTGCCACATAGCTACATTCCCCACTGTCGTACAATGGTAAAATGGCAGAGGGAGCCTCACACTTATTGATTGCTACAGCCACCATCGGGTTTTAATTGGCTACATCACAAGATGGTACCACACTCTAGTAAAATATTCCATAAAAGTTTCTAACCCCCGGGGCCCGTCAATTCCTTTGCAGCTGCAATTATGCCCGTTAGTGAAATGTAACTGCCCTACAAATGCATAGCTACATATCAGAGCAGTTGTTGCATGCGGCTCCATGCAGCTGCGTATGGCTGTGATCTGCTTTGGGCATGTCTACCATAATAATTATAGAGTCCATACTGGAAGTTGTCGTACAGTGATTCAGACTCATATAACTTCTGTTACAAGAAACCAATAATTCAGTGATAGCACAAAAAAAATTATTACCTGTTACACTGTGAGTTTCATTATCTCAAGAGCAGTGATACAAACAAACTGAAACTACTAAACAAGAAAATAATAATTCAACCAATTGCAAAGCATAAACAAAATGATGACGTGTCATAATATTATTTTATCTGTCAAATGCTCCTCAGGACAGTTTCACGTACTCAGAATGGAGTGAAGTCTGTGCACCTGGATGAAGGCAATTGTGACTGCTATTCAACACTTAGGTGTGTGGGCAATTTGTGCTCTTGCAAGACTTTTTCCATGCAAGCTGGATCCATCCACCTAGTAGTTACCTATTATAGTATCTGGTGCGCGAGTGCTGAAAGCATATATAGAGTAGAGCATCAGGATACTTCAAGAACTGAAGGTTTCCGTCAAAGGCCCAAACTGCTTCACTGCTTTAACATAACGAAGCAGGCGAAAAAAAATTTGGACGTACTTTTGACTTAGTTTCTGGCAGATCCACCAACTACGCATGCACAGATTAGTACCACGCACCCCCATAAATTATATGTGGGCGAAGTATACACACAGGACACTAGTCCTGAGAAGGAACGCTGAGCAACTGCTGGTGAAGCTGTAAACAGAAGCAATGAAGCTGTCATGAGGTACAAAGATGGACATAACATGGATTAAGTACGACTTCCCGCCATTTCTGTTCCTAAGTAGCAACTATACTGTACTGACATTTGCAGGGTTCAAATCACTTTATTGACTTCCTACCTGGTAGCTAGTTGAGTCCAGTAGATTCTGCATTCACTGATATTCTCAGTGACGCTGCATATTACATACTGTGCTCAGTATACAAGAATTTAGTTGCCTATAGCTCTCGGTAACCACACAGCGGAGGAGTCTGGTCGACTGCCCATGCATGACTTGTTCTGAGGTGGCCGATAAGTAGCTGCGAACCACAGGGCTTCCATATGGCACTTCTTTTTTCAAGGCGTTAAGTACACTACCCGCAAGCAGATTATGTGCCTACTTAGTGTCAGAACAAGTCGTATGTTGTCGACCAGATGCCTCTGCTGTGAGCGAGAGTCTGGTACTGAGACTAAGCTAAGTAAGTCGCTTGTAGTCTATACTATATTCGGGATGCATAATTTGAAAGTGCAGAGCTGCAGCCTTCTCCCACAGAGAACTTTAGAATAAATTGTACGTGATCTTGTCACACTACCACCCCCTCTAGTCGTTGCCAAAGCATCCCACCTATAATAGTGGGGGGATGATGGTGAATCCACATGCAGGGATATTGATATACCGTGCAAATGTACCACAACCTACGGGGGACCCCCCCCCCCCCCCCCCCCCCCCCCCCCTCCCCTTTCAGAACGTTATACTTCATTCTAGGCTAGAGTTACTGATCCATTTTCACATGAATTTCGTACTTTACATAGATGGCTTGTTGACTGGCACCAACCTATACTACCTGGAGTACAATGTAAAGCAAGAAAGAAGATGCATACAGGAAACACTGATATGATTTTTGAGCCCATCACGTGTACATGAGAATGGTAGTAGCTATACGGATGCAGTACAAAATGCAAACTGAATAGACAAATGGATGACTGACTACCAAGACAAGGTAGTTGAGGGGTTCCAAGTTTAGTTTGGGATCCAGGCCAAGTTCATGGGGACTCAGCAAATACCAGCTCCTTCGGTCTCTGCTATCAAACACTCATCGGTGCAGATGTGCATAGTATTATGTTATGTCAAGCTTCGGAAGAGCTACATATTATATGGTGGCTTGCAGTATGACAAGTCAGCTAAGTAAGTGTTTCGTACATCTAAGTTTTTTTTTCTCGCCATTCCTTTCCACTCTCTCAGAACTTTATTGTTCACCAGTCAAAAGCATTAAACACAACTCAAACAGAAATTAGCTACTTGTGTGGCATGCAATCAAATGTTTTCATAGCTATACGTTTCATAGCTAGTGACCGTGGCGAATATAGCTACCGGTCAGACTTGTAGGACCAGGTCCCTAAGGACACCAAAGTTTGGGCTGCCCCACCCTGAAGCAGGGTCCCAACCCTGGATAGCCGTGAAACCAGGGCAGGTCTCATCTCCGGAATTGTTCCCCTGTGTGATGTCATGGAACCCCTTTCCCTTCAGCACTTGGTAGAGGAGAGGATTTAGGAAGCCGAGTGTTGGCAGGCCATTGCGGAGGCGAACATCATTTAAGCACGAGACGATACCTGCAAATGTGGGAGTTGAAACACTTGTTCCTTCGATTGGTGTGACTTCATGCTTGAAAATGATTTCAAGATACCATGCGAATGCACTGACATCTGGGAAAGCCCTTCCTGATGTGTTAAAGTAATGGGCAGGTGGAGCTTCTCCACTTGCCAGATAGGTTTTAACGACATCCTTCTGGTAGTCAGGGGTGGGGAAGACGTTAGAGAAACCACCACCTCCACATTGCCAGACGTCATCTGTAGTTGCAGTCCCACCTACAGATGTAGCGTGTGGGCTTGAAGTAGGCCATGCAGGGGTATACTCAGAATTCCGGCAGTCTACGCCATTGTCTCCAGATGATAGGAGAAGTGTTCGACCAGAAATTCCAAACTTTTTAAATTCATCATCGCACCGCATTTGGAGATCAGCTGGGGTTAGGTAATTCCCATGGTAACTAACCGAGAGAACCCACGGAACGTCAGTAGTATTCACAAGCTGGATGATCCAAGAGAGCCACGGAATGCCTGAACCCTCTTGTGAAATAAACCACGTCAACACATTCCGCCCTGTAGCTGTGATGTATTGCACATCCATTTCTGGTTCATAATTAGGCAGATTAGGATCGTTTTTACCCAATACTTTGCTGATCGGATTAAGTGGGACACCGTACTTTCTCTGGAAGAGGTCGAGGTCATCCGGAGAGAAGTAATAGTCTAAGAAGCCAGCAACGGCTTGGGAGTTGTTGAGACTCTTTGACGTGTAACTTGACAAGTTGTACGCTCTGTTGATGTCAGAAGGTGTCAGGGTGCTGTTCGTTGGTCTACACTGTTGTGGTAGAACACTGTTAGTCTGTGGAAACTCTGTCAACCCAGCAACGAAGTCCAGGTGTTCTGTGAGGGATTCAGGTACTGTGTAGGTTAAGCATTTGACGATTATCCGATCCTTTTTCTTCGAGTACTGAAACGCATAGAAATCGGCTGCAAAGAGTGTCTCCGCGGCAGCCACCGGGATAGTGACGATGGCGAAGTCCATACCGAGGGTAAAATCGATCTTCCCTATTCCGACCCCAACTGAAGCCAGGACATCCACGACAGCCTGAACGGACTCGGGTCTACCGTGCACGTATTTGGCGATCTCGTCGAAGTTCATGTACTTGCCGTACTCGGGCGAGTCGGGGTAGGCGACGTCCCTCAGCTTCTCGTCCAGCCAACCGGGGTTGGTCCGCTTGATGGCGAAGGTCAGGGCCAGCTCGTGGCTGGGTTTCGGCTTGCCCAGCTGTATCCAGTCGTCATTACGGACTGGCATAGCAACTGTGTAACTCGCTAAAATCAAAGAGCACACCAACGCCGCCTTCCACATGGTAATGCAAGTTCGATATAAACTATTAAGCGTTTTGCGCCGATATATATAGCGATGCATGCATCCGTGGTAAAAGCGGATATGCCGTATAATTAACTGGAGGGTGTGGGCCCGGCCCGTGACAACCGCGCGCTGCCAGTAGATCACTGGATCCAGGAGCGCCGCTTAACTTATAGCGGCGCTCATAAGCTCCAGGTAGAACAAGGCCGCAGAGGTGGAGAGGTACTAGTATAATATAGCTGACCCTCTGCGTAGTAGTGCGTACACTACCTCGACTCGTACTTGAGTTTTAGAATCGGGTGGAGCCCCCCCCCCCCCCCCCCCCCCCCCCCCCCCCCAAGATCGATCTCGTCACAAAATCCATATATGCAACCTGCATTTAGCAAAGCAGCATGCGTTCGCGTATACTACATGTAGTTGTTGTCAAGTAAAATTGGGGACCCCCAATTTCGGGGCACAAGATCCAAGATCCCTATCATTAGTATTTTGCTGTCTAAAGTTGCAAAGCACGTATTATTGCGCAAATGGATATTATTATGTTAGAATTATATTAATTAATAGCTTGTATGAATAGAACTGTAATGGTTTCCATGTATACAGAAATGGATACTGTCTCCCATGCAGCAATGGACTGAATGGAGCAAGAATACAGACTTGCAAGGGGTTGCACGATTAATGCGAAGAACTGAGAATTAAGGGAGTGCCTATATAGTAGTGATGCATGTATATAGAGAGAAAAAAGGTTGCGGAAGTAACATAGCTATATGGCTACTGGAGGATGTGCAAGCAAGCAAGGTTGCAGCTGCATGCTGCATAGAATCCCCCCTTTTCTAACTTAATGAATCCCACCACAATATGTTACACAGAAGTTAGCTCCCTCCCAGCACAAAACCAAAACATCAATAATCTGGCCCATGCAGTTTCCATTTTGTGGCAAATGTCAGTGTCTAAGGAACAGAAAGGTACAACACCTATTGGCTGGCCGACAACCACAGACAATTGCATGCAGGTGTGTGTGAATTCTGTAGCTAGTCACAATAATTGGTGTTACAACTCAGAGTATATAGTATCTTCAGCATGTGATGCAATTACTATTGCAAGACACAGCTACTCTACAGGTGGCAAATATTTGGATAGCGGATCATTTTTATGAACTCTGACTGGAATTAAATTATTATAATTCTAACACAATACTAGTACTCACTCTGTTGAAAGTACTAACCTCCACTGCAACAATGCAGTATAGGACCTTGTATCTGCCAGCAGCAGAAAAATCCAACCCTCACCACTGTTTCCTGGACCAGCCCTGCACCCTCCCCATGCCTCCCTGAGTGGTGAACACATGACGCTATGGCAATTGTGAGCAGATGCTCACACAATGGTGTGAAACTCATTTTGCAATGTAAAGGGCGTAGTCAATGATTTGTTGCACATGCTCAGCAGTGAATTCGAACCGTATTTCAGCTACATGCAGCTATAATGGTCATGCTAGTGTTGCATAATAGTTACCTTGGTGTGACTTGTGGTTAAAGCACTCGACTGTGGTGTGAGAGGCCACAGGTTCGAGTCCCACCAGTTGCACCTAGGAAGGGATTTTCTCTGGTTTCCCTTCCCATCCAGGAAGAGGCCTTCAAAAATATGCAGTAATTTGCTTCCTGCCCACCTGGGGAAATTTCACAAAGAAATAACCCAAAGGCCTTCACATGAACTGGAAATGGTGAGGAATCTTAGGCTGATTTCCTGTTGTGCATCTATATATATGAAGAGCAATTAAGAGCTTATAAGGCGTGCATGAATGTATCTGAATGCACTAAGCCAATCAAGGTTCATGTTGAACTAATCAGCTAGTCATGCAGTTTCCCTTTTGAGGTATGTATCGGTGTTCCAGCTGCAGAGATCGATGGTAGAACCCCTTTACTGGCCTTTGGTAAACCATATTGTTACACTGACAATGCTCAGGTATAATCTGTGGATTTCCTGTCTACAAGTAATTGTTATCTTATTGTTTAAGAGTAGTACCTTCAGCATGTGGCACATGCAAAAGAACGTGCCTTACAATAATCTACAAATTCAAGTCATGATATGTGGTTACTGATTACTGCTATCTGAACTATGACTGAAGTTTATTGTTATTACGCAATACTGTTGAAAGCACTATGACATTATATTCACAGTTAATAGTTGTGGTAATCATTGTTGCAATACCCAAAAGACCTATATATAGCCTAAACTCAAAACAAAGTGCTAATGTTGAGCCTAGGTAGCGCTACTATAGGAGGAAAAATAGAACAGCTAGCTACCGTACCAACCGTGCAACACTCAGATTCAGCTATAATCTGAGTCACTTTCTGTGTGACTGTGTGTGAACCTTCTCTGCATGTGTTACATTAACTTGCTTGGGTAAAGATTTGCAACTGGTTTCTGCACGCTTCTTTTCCATAGTAGCTCTGTCTGTGTGTACGTTAATCTTTCCACACACACACACACTCAAAAATAAGTAACCTTAATTAATAGACAGTAGCCACCCCCCTACTAACTTAATAAATCCCACCACAATTGTACACAGAAGAGCTGTTAGCTGAGCATGAGCGCAATATATATGCAGGAAACAGGTTTAGGAAACAGTCCCTGCACAAGTATACTACATCAACATTATATCCTGACCCATGCAGTTTCCATTTTTTGGCAAATGTCAGTATCCAAGGAACAGAGAGAAAGATAGAACACCTAGACTGGGCTGCAACCACTGACAATGCATGCAGGTGTCATGTGTGAATTCTGTAGCTAGCCACAATTGGCATAGTCACTGTTACAACTTATAATTTAAAAGTAGTATCTTCAGCATGTGACACAATTAATATCAAAAGCAAGCAAGATGTATATACTCTGCATGTAACAAATATGATCACTTAATATGAACTGTGTGAATTTTGTAGCTAGCCACAATTAGCATAGTCACTGTTACAACTTATAAAGTAGTATCTTCAGCATGTGACACAATTACTATCAAAAGCAAGCAAGATGTATTATACTCTGCACGTAACAAATATGATCACTTAATATGAACTGTGAGAATTTTGTAGCTAGCCACAATTAGCATAGTCACTGTTGCAACTTATAAAGTAGTATTTTCAGCATGTGACACAATTACTATCAAAAGCATGCAAGACATACTCTACATGTGGCAAATATGTGGATAGTGGATCATTTTTAATGAACTCTGGCTGGAGTTTAGAATAGTTCTAATACCTTCACAGTACTAGTACTGTTGAAAGTACTAAATCTCTACTGCAACAATGCAGCAGGACCCTGTTACAGAAAAATCCAACCTCCACCGCTGTCATCTAGCCCTGCACCCTGCCCCCCTGAGTGGTGAATCCCATTACACTGGCAATTGTGAGCAGATGCTCACACAATGGTGTCCAACTTGTTTTACAATGCAAAGGCGTAGTCAATGATTTGTTGCAGTGCTCAGCAGTGTGATGTATATGTGTGACAACCACATTTTACATGTAGCTAATGGTCATACTAGTGTTGCATGATAGTTACCTTGGTGTGAGAGGCCACAGGTTCGAGTCCCACCAGTTGCATCTAGGAAGGGGTTTTCTCTGGTTTCCCTTCCCATGCAGGAGAGGCCTTCAAATAAGCAGTAGCTAATTTGCTTCCTGCATGCCCATATGCATCTGGGGAAATTTCATAAAGAAATAAATCCAAAGCCTTCGCATGAACTCAAACGGAAATGCTGAGAAATCTTCCTGTTGTGCATCTATGAACAGCTATAGCTACCACACTCCACCAACACTAATTTAATGTTCCTGGCCCATACCTCAGTCTATTTCTGAGTGCATATCAACATTCTCTGTGTGTAAACATTGAACTTGCAGGATAAAGCATTTGCACCTGATGTCTGCATTGTTAGCTATATATGCTTTATTCTTTAAGAGTGGACCTCATGCAGCTGCAGCAATATACATGCAAGCTTGAGATTGTGCCAGTATCCAGCAAGGAAATGTTAATTGAGTTGCACACAGTCGATCATGAAGGTTGGTGGAGCGCAATAAATAATTAAGACTTTATAAGGCATGCACACATGCATCTGACTGCATACATGCATAGCCAATTAATGTTCATGTTGAGCTAATCTAAGTCATGCAGTTTCCCTTTTGAGGTATGTATCGGTGTTCCAGCTGCAGAGATGATAGAACCCCTTGACTGGCCTTTGGTCATTAGTGAAAACCTTATTGTTACACTGACAATGCTCATGCAGGTATAATCTGTGGATTTCCTGTCTACAGGTAATTATTGTTTAAGAGTAGTACCTTCGGCATGTGGCACATGCAAAAGAGGGTGCCATACAATAATCTACACATGACATATTCTGATTACTGCTCTCTGAACTCTGACTGGAGTTTATTGTTATTAGCTACACAATACTCATCGATCTTGCACGTGCATGGTTGGAAGTACTCTATACAATGCATGACATTGTATTACAATTAATAGTTATGGTAATGATTGTTGTAATACCCAAAGACCTTGCCTAAACTCAAAGCAAAATACTGATGCTGGAGCCTAGGTAGTGCTAGGATGATTTCTTGAGAACTGCTAGCTACCATATATACCAACCATGCAGCACCCACATTCAGCTACGTAATCTGAGTCACTTTCTGTGTGTGTGTGTGAACCTTCTCTGCATGTGTAGCATTAACTTGCTTGGGTAAAGATTTGCAACTGGTTTCTTCATGCTTCTTTTCATTTGTCTGTGTTAATCTTCCCATGTTGGCAACCGGAATCAACAAGAGGGGTGTGCACATTCATGTAGATACCATATTATGGAGTGTATAGAAAGTCTAATTCGGTCTTACAAGGGCCCATGGCCTCTAAAAGCTGTATTCCAGCATGGATAATATACTACACCTATGTGTAGGCCATATAGATTATACCATCTTCACTTCCTGTCCGCTGTTGAGTGTAGTCTCTCTAATTGGTAGCTCAATATGGTCCATTGCTAGGCTTAAAATGTCCTTATTAGCCCAGGGCTATATCCCCAGTAATCATAGGAAGGGGGGGGGGAGACTTGCAAATCAAACTTTAATGCAGGAAATGCTTGTTAGTGGCTACTAGAATCATGTGGGTATGTTTTATCAGCCTCTCTCTCTCTCTCTCCCTCTCGCCAGCTTTATGTCCCATACTCACGTCTTGGAGGGAGTTGACGAAGGCCAACACCATCAACCGATCGAGACTTCCCAACTGAGCCTGACAACTATAATATAGCAATTTCTGTCCAGCACTGACCCAGATGTACGACTTGAGCAGAAACTCACCAGTCATTGGCAGCATGGACACCACGTGATGTGGTACGTGTGGTAAGGAAGCCCCACCTACAGGCAGCCTTGGAACAAGGCTAACTGTATACAAGCTGGTGTGTGATATCAGAATCTGAAGTTGCATTCTGTTTGTAAGTTGGTGAAATTGTTTGCTACTGGTAAGTACAGATTTAGCATGAACCTTGACATTGAAACCCTAGCTGTCTCTCATTAACCTTGTTTAATTCTTCAATTAAGGAGCATAAATACAGCTAGTGCATATCTAGCCTCGTTCCCAGGCCCGAGACGGCGAGGAGAAAAGGGAAAAGGGCCTGGTTTCCACTGCTTGCGCATGCGCTTAATTATCTGTAACCATAACACGTATTCATAAGGGGGAGGGTGCAAATGACGTCTTCGTAGTCACATGGTCGAGGGTGTCACGACGCTACCTATTTTGCTACACTGGTCCTCGATCCGCGAGATGAGGGGCGACACAACCACAATTGCACTGCCACCAGCAGCAGACTTACCGGACATTCTTTATTCAAAACAAACGGAAGAGTCTGGTAGCATACTGACTCCACCCGGTCGGTGCCACGGTAGCCACACGAAAACATCCCATCGTTCAATCGCAGGTCGCTGTTCTAGCTCAATTCAGGAGCGCTTTGCCGCCTGAGGACATAGGAGAGCACGATCGAGAGCTGTTGTAACGTACGCCACTACTAAATACTCGCTAGCTAGTTAACTGTACGGATCACGTTATCCACTTCGACGTCACAAGTGTACAAACATAATCGAACGTCCACGGTGCCGGTGGAATTCCACCGCTAGTTAGCGCATGCGCCGTCTCGGGCCTGGGAACGAGGCTAGTGCATATCATTCCGTGGCTTTGCATAAGCTGACCCACTGAAGTTATTAACCCTAGCCAAAGGGGTGGGGTGCCATTATGGTACTTGTAATAAGTAAGAGTGGTGCTTTAATCGTAATGTGACAACTGATCTTCATTGGAAGACTGCATGCACCGTAGAGCTGTAGCTAGTCTTATCTCACGTTGCGTGGGCGGATCACACGTGCCGGTAGTCACTGTATACGCGCTACAGCAACAGGGGCGATGTATTTCCCTTTGATGTTTGATACATGCCCTGGACCAGGGCATGTATATCCCTTTGATGTTTGATACATGCCCTGGGAAGCCCCACTATTCACGGTTTGTTCAACCGCTTGGTCGTAGCATTGTGAACGTCAAAAGTCACTGTAGCTATTTCACACAGATCAGGGGAGAATGTGTCTGTAAGTCTAGATCAACAGTTGAGAAGTAGCTAGGTATTCGCGCGTAAGCGCTATGGGTCTATGCGATAGATGGACGGTCGGCACAGAGCCTTCGGCTACTAGCGCTATGGGTCTATGCGATAGATGGACGGTCGTCACAGAGCTTTTGGCTACTATCCTGTAAGCACACTCTCGCGCGGCCAGAACCAACCACGGAGACCAGAAACTAACGGAGTTAGATCCTTACAGCTCACCTCACGTTTTGTCTTCAGTCGCTTTGCATTTACGGGAGCACTAGGCTTCTCTCTTCGCTTTCCTTCTTTCTATAACAATTCTGTCATAACAGACAAGGAATACATGTACATAGCATAGGCTAATACAGGACATGATCCCTAATTATAAATGAAGGTGTAGATTACTTTTAAATGCAGAAGCGGAGGATGCACAGACCAGTGAAGAATCTAAGTTGTTCCAGAAAGAAATAGTGTATGGTACAAATGAATAAAAATAGGAATTCGTATGAGCAAAGGGTCGGGTCAATACAAGGTTGTGAGGTGCATGGTGAGTGAGAGAGGTACTGGGAATAAAAATGCCATCATCAAAATAACACAATTTGTGGACGATCTTGTAGAGGAGACATAACCTGGTTTCAAGTCTCCGACACTCCAGTGAAGGAAGGTGAACGATTTCTAGCAGATCCTCGTAACCACTGTCCCAAAACTTTGTGGCTATACGACAGGCAAATTTCTGAACATTTTCTAGCATAATTATGTCTTTCTTAGTGTGAGGGGACCAGATGGCAGACGCTTAGTCAAGGTGTGGTCTAACCAGGGAGAGATAGAGTTGAAGAAGGGAATGGCTTGGTGCGTTATTGTAAAATCGTCTGTAGAGTAGACCAAGGATCTTTCTAGCCCTACTACAGACAGATTGAACATGCTCACCCCAAGAGAGGTCGTGCGACAAAAGGACACCAAGGTACTTGAACATTTTCACCTGATCTAGTGGGTGGTTGTCAAGAAGGAGAGGTTGGGATGGGGTAGATGCAGTTCTCCTGCGTGAGACTACCATATATTTACATTTGTCCCGGTTGAGTGCAAGAAAGTTGGCGCAAGACCAGCTCTCAACCTTGTCAATGTCCTCCTGGAGAGCAACAAAGTCTTCCGGTGAGTTAATGGTTCGAAACAACAGTACATCGTCAGCATAAAGTGTTAATTTAGCGCCATCCCTGAGATTGATCTTAGTAAGATCATTAATGTAGATCAGAAAAAGTAAGGGTCCAAGGACAGAACCTTGAGGCACACCAGATATTACGGGGGCTGACGGTGATGATTGGCCATTGACCACAACCTTCTGTGAGCGGTTGGTTAGATAGTTGGTAACCCAGTGCAGAATGTGAGCATCAAAGCCCAGGCTTTCCAGCTTCTCAAGAAGAGGCTGATGAGGGACACTATCAAACGCTTTGCGGTAGTCAAAGAAAACAGCGCAGAGCTCATGGCCATGTTCAAGAGCGGAGAGCCATTCCTGAGTCACTGATAATAGAGCAGTCACTGTTGATCTACCAGAACGAAAACCCCACTGGGTGTCCGCAGGAGCTTATGAGCGGCGAAGCCGCGAAGGAGCGTGCAACTACCGCATACGCCCGAGTGCCGTCGAAACCCAAATTATTAGCTAGCGAACTTCCAAATATGGAAACCTGTTCTTCAATCTAGCGTCATAATGACGACATAAAAACCCACGTGTTCTGTGGTAGCGATGTGAGAAGTTTGACACTCGCTCAGTGGAGCGCCTTTGACCTAGCCGCAGTGAAATGGCCAAGCGAACGGGTGACAGTGAAAGCGATTTGCGACAAAAACGTGGTAGATTTGAAGATCCCGGGACCCCTCACTGTTTGAAGACGCCTTCCTCTTCGTCACCAAAACGGAAATACGTAAGTAATTAGGATTTGGACGGAACCGGAGTTACACGCTCCTTCGCGGCTTCGCCGCTCATAAGCTCCTGGTGTCCGATAGCTCCTGTTGGTTGACTAGATGTTCATACATAAGACCATGTATGTGTTTCTCCAATAGTTTAGAAAGAATGCAACGACTAACATCGAAGACGGCCATTCTTCGTAATTCCAACGTGGGAGTCGTCCTGTTTTCGAAATCACTCGCTGTCACGCCACCCGTCACTGAATATAGGCCCAATACTCCTCGAGAATCGCGCGAACAACTAGCTACTTGCTTCTCAACGACGACGTCAACTACTACAGCCAGCTAGCTAGCTAACACACACTGAACTGAAGGGGTTGGTGCAAAACCTGGACTCTGGACTCCGGACTGGACCGTGGACTGGACTCTGGACTGGACCGTGGACTGGACTCTGGACTGGATCGTGGACTGGACTCTGGACTGGACCGTGGACTGGACTCTGGACTGCATTTTGGACTGCATTTTGGACCGGATATTGGACTTGACTTCATACGCATGGCCCAGAAGGCATGTCGGAGGTCGCTATATCTCTGTCTCAGTGGATGCCTATGGGAACTTAAGTGGGGACGACGTGGAGTAAGGTAAGTCCGGGTAATTTCGGTCACCGGGTATTTCCGGTCTCTTAGGCAGATACGCGCAAAGGACGCAAGGTCTCGATTTTGCCGACAGATATGTTGTAGCTGAGTGTTGCCTCTATCTGCACAGCACCATAGTTTTGGCTGAAAACGTAGCTCTTAGAATAGAGAAGCCCTTCTCTACTAAGTGACCGGAAATAAACCGCGACCGAAATTACCCCGACTTACCTTAGCTACCCTGAGATCTGCTGGTGGAGGCTGGGGCTCTATCCTACAGGATAATTTATTTCTGCTGGGGCAAATATCGGGAATCTCAGATTCTGGTCGTTTTTGGCAGAATAGAGCGTGTGCCGTCGATTGTTATACAGTTTGCTGTCTGAGTGAGCTACAAGACTGATTTCGTGCCTGGGATGACGACATTGTGTGTTAAGTTCTCTGCTGACGATGGGCTCTATCCTACGGGATTATTTCTACGGATATCAGACAACATCAGAACCCTGGTCACTTGATGGAAGTGGAACAGAGCGTGCTAGCTGTTGAGCTTGAACCAACTGATCATGTGTGTGTGTTGTATTTGTTGTGGACCAGCTTGGTCTTCTGTATGCCTTCTGGGCCATGAATGATTGAGTCCAATATCCAGTCCAAAATGCAGTCCAGAGTCCAGTCCACGGTCCAGTCCAGAGTCCAGAGTCCAGGTTTTGCACTGACCCGAACTGAAGCCAGACTAAACGATAATTAAACCGTGCTGCAGTGTGACGCAGGCAGTTACCAAGGAGACTCCGTAGCAACTGTGCTGCAGTATGACGTAGCCACAGTAATCAACGTGAGATAAGCCAGTTAGATCACGCCTAGTCGGGATGTATCCGATTTACAGTCACTCGCAACCGGATACATCCTTCCTAGGCGTGATATAACTATAACTTATAGTCTATAGTTATTCACTTTTGTTATAAGCATTGATGGTATGTATACTGATAGCTAGAGGCAAGAGCTACACACAATAATTATTGTTATGATGGTGGTCATTCAAATTTCAGCATATAACTTACTCCATTCTGCAACTTGGTACAGCAATCACTCTTAACCTAAGGTAAAGTACATGCAGCCCAATTAAACTCAGTCCAATGGTGATCCTTGAAACTGTGGGTGTGAAGTGGTGTGTTTTAGAGAATTTAATAACTCATTCATATTTCTGATATCCTTCTTCCAGTCCGTCAATGAGAGCGTTGCTCTCTTCATCACCCCTGTCCTCGACTTTCTGATTCTGGTTCTCAATTGTATCCCTGTGTTTCCCATCCACAGCTTTAACAATAATATTATCATTATTTTGATCTTCCCTGTCCTCAACTTCTGTTTTAAAACACTGTAGTTTCATCCAAGCGTAAATCTTTCTTCCCAAATGGTAGATTACGATCCCTGTAGACACTGTGAATGCTACACCAGTGGAGATATAAAAAGCAGCTGCTTGGTTTGTCTGTTGGAATTTGATGTATAGTGTAGCAGCAGCAAAAGCCCCAAGGTTGAGAATGAAGGATGATTCAACAATATCAAGTGGCCTTTTCTTGTAGACACCGCCCAAGGTCCAAGCAAGCATCAGAACCAACAGTGAAGCAATCACAATAGCCATCAGATTCAAGCTTGGCTCATCGACATAATTGAAAGCAAAGACAAGAAAGAGTGCACTGCGAACCAACAACAGGAATCCAGTCCAGAATGGGTTCTCGGATTTGTAAGGCCCAGTGTAAGCATCGAGTAGAGGTTTTAGCCTGTGTACCCAGGAGCACACTTGATGACTAGAGACTGATCTCAGGCACTGAATAAGCAGAAGCACTAGGACATATGGAATGGCAAGTATTAAAAAAACTGCTACAGCTACAACCAGGAGGGGGATATGCTTACCCTCACCATAGTCAACATTCCCATCATATAGCCACACATACTTCCTGCTTCCGTTGGGGAGGGTGATGTATGTGAATGAGAGAATTGCAATGACTGTGCGTTGGAGTTTCGTAAAAGAAAGAAGGAACAAGGTGGCTAGCACTTTAACTGCATTTGTGCCAATTAGCTTGGTGATCCACGTGAACCTTCGGCTAAGAAGAACAATGAGACCAACAAGTGCCCATATGTAGACTGGGAAAGCAAACTGCAGCCATGTCCTAGTGTATGCATCCATGCCTTCATACAGACAAACTGGTATCCCCAAATCAAGGTTTAGCCAAGCAAGAAACACGGTAAGGACATTTGCACTAGTACCTGGTAGAAAGAAGATGGATTTATTGACCCATAGGATATTGGCATAAAAGATGAGTCCATTCACTGTGCCTTCTGAGACAGTGAGATTGCAGGTGAACAGTAGGAACACTAGTATCACACCTGCAAAGGCAAATGCGATAAGAAGTATGAGAAGCATATCAGAACATTTCATGCATTGTGAACTTCCAAGCGCTAGACTCCGTCCATTCTTGCACATTCCACACAGCACCCCAGAGCGATTGCAATTGCACTGCTGATCCATGTCTTTAAAGCTCACATTGTTCCTGTCTGCCTTGCAGAAATCAAATGGACAGTGAGGATGTGTGATCACTCCACTTCCCTCCACTGAATTGTTGACATAACCAATCCATACTCCACCTGGTCGGAATATTGCCTTTTTACTGATGTCACATGTTACACCAACTTGCTTGAGTGCGTTAGTACAGTCGCAGAATGAACCATTCACAGTAGTCAGAATGAAGCCAAGTGGGCAAGGCTTAAACTTTAGATGTACTTCAGCTGGCATTGTATTGGGGTTGGTGTTTTGCAGCACAATTTCAGCTGCAAGTTTCAACACTGCCGACTTTGCATCCGAATATACAGTAAAATTGAGGTTTACACATTCCCAGTAGTTAGTTACAGCCTGAACCAGTTGGGAGTGTTCAATTTCAGTATGGGCAGCATAAACACGGGAGACATTTGCTCGAATATCACCTGGAACTGTTCCATTTCTTATACCCACCGTAGTTGCAGGCACAATGAAACTTTCACCAGGGTAAAGCTCAACCTGCAGCACCCTTTTGTCACAATCCAAAGCATTATCATTACAGAAACACACCCCTTTAGGAACTGATGAGACTAGAGAACGAGTGACTTGTGTGTTCTTGAGATGGTCAACAGCACACATATCCGTACGCGTATCTATAGCTGAAAATATTGCAGTACCAGCATAGTCAGCAGTATTATTCTGAAACGTTAAACTGGCATTTTTATTAGCATCCAGAAAGCATTCATCAATTAATGAAAAGTAGATCGCACCACCAGAATACTTAGCCTGGTTGCTACTGAAATAGATGTGGGCATTAGCGTGCAGTACAATTTTTGTACTGATCTGTAAATTCAAAGCTCCTCCATAAGCAGCCGAGTTGTTAGTGAAGAAGGAATTACCGCGAAACATGACACTGCTGGTCACACCAAAAATTGCACTTCCTAGAGTATTCTTAAATGTGCAGTTGTTGAAGGTGGTTCTGATAGCATTATCAAGGTATACTGCACTACCACTCAAGGCAAGGTCTGGATCAGAGTTTGAGGTGGGAGCTGAGTTTGTAAAAGAGCAGTTCCTAAATATTGTTGCAAACTGGGGAGATAAAACTGGGTTGAATAAACTCTCAGGTTTCGGCTTGTAAATCTGCACATAGACAGCATGCCCCAAACCATGATAAAGAGTTGCAGTGGATGTCTCAGTCTGACTTTCCTCAAAAATGCTGTTTTGAAATGTGACTACCCTGATAAAGCATGCAACTGGAAGTCTGTCATGAGTCAAGTCAATAGACCCTCCATAAACTTTGGCTGTGTTATTCACGCATGTCACATTTGTCAGGTTGAAAACATTGTGAACCTTCAACATACCCCTGGGATCACATTCCTGTTTACCAGGTGTTCCAGAATCTGCACTGTCAGTCCAAATGTGTATCGCTCCTCCACCACCTCGAGCATACCCATTCACGATCCGACTGTTGCTCAGGTGAACCGAGTTGGTGATGTCATCACTCCTGTACAGCAGGGCCATGTTTCCACCATCCAGTGCCTCATTGTCGGATGCGGTAATGTTGTCAATGGAGACAAAAACCTTGGAGCAATTGTCTCCTATGAATATTGTCAGCCCAGAACCAGTGCTCTGGTGGTCAGCATGAGGGTCATATCCATGCGAAAATTTTGAAGCTTCTATTATGAGTGTTGAGTTGCTCTTTCCCTGAGGACAATGATAATAATCAATTCGCACGTTCCCACCATAAAAGGTTTGATCTCCCCTGTTGAACATGAAGGCTGAACGTGTGATGATTGACTTGCCAAGTAGATTGCTTCCAAGTATTCCATAGCCAGTGGAATTTTGTATCACTATCCCTGTGGCTGAAAGGCCGACCACTTCTACAATTGATAGGACAATCTTTAATAGCTGTTTATTTCCTTTCCTTTGGCTGTATATTGCTCCACAATTTGTAAACAGAAGATTTTGAACGGAGACATTGTAAGAAAATGCGATTTCAAATCCAAATGAACCTCGGCACCTGATCTCACTGGATGGAATGGGAATCTCCGGCCATGCACCAGTGTTTCCATCCCAAATTTCAGCACCAATCATTGCAAAGTTTTCCACGTATTTGATTTTCACGAGCTGATCGTAATCAAGAAGGTGAACACCTGATAGGAATTTGAGTGTAACATTTGATTTTGTGAAGAGTTCGGGCGTATTCTGTACATAATACTCCAGTGGGTGACAAGGTTCACTTGGACAGGTTGTGCTGGGACTGTTGGGCTTGACAAAGTAAGTGCCTCCACTTCCGGCGTTGACTGATGAGGAACAGACTAGCATCAGCAGGAGGGCAAACATTGTGCATGTGGGTCCTGATAGAATAGAACAAATTGTTGCCATATGAACTCGCGTGGTTTTTTTTTCGTAGAGTACGTACAAGCGCCCATGGACATTAGAACGCAGCTGAACAAGGGGGGCACTAGATGCGTACTCAGACTTTAATTATTAGGCATGACTTGTAGTATCCGCCCACCCATAAACAACTGTAAGCTCAATGACCGGCTAGGAATATAAGTCAACTGCTACGTAAGGAAGTTGATTGCGCTATGCGCATCATCACAAAGTGTTTGAGAAGAGACGTTCCGCATGAAAGCACACCGTAGTTGATACTTCATTGCATTGCAAATCATGATCATTCTGTTCTGAATGCAAATCCTTAGTCAGAAATTCTGCTCAAGACTTTAATTGTGAGGAGTGGGCATACTTGATAGCATTCACTCCGCACACAGTACACAATCAAGTTTGAGTTCAAAGTTCAAAGTTGCTCTACGCATGCGCACATATGAAGAAAATGGCGTCGGACATGAAGCCATAGTTATCGAGTGGGCGGTTTCAAGCGCCTCGTGAGACTTCGAAGTAGCCAAAAAGCGATGGGGTCGTGCACTGCTCAGTGTAAAATGCTGCTGTTTTATGCAAACACCGTCGTGAGGGAGTCAGCCAAATTTGAACTAGCCCGTCTGAAGAAAGAAGATGAAGATTCTGAGAAGAAGAAAACCGATTTTGGCGGTTTGGCGACTTTTTGGCGCGGTACTTTCGCGACGGTTATTCACGACACTGGGAGTCTTCTGGGCCAGGAAAATACTCGAAGACGAATAGTAAGTTGTCATAAAGGCTTATTTGCCGCCCGTTTTTGAGATTTGGAGAGATTTGGGAAGATTTTTTTTGTATTAGCTTCTATTGCGTGTCCGTTGTATCCCTACATATAGAGTCTACCGACTCTATGACTATTGCGTAACGCGATTAGCTATAACGGCAGCATGGCAGCTAGCTCGAAACGCACACAGTGACGAAGAGGGTGCATCACATCACTGCCTATGAACCTTGATGTATAAAGGCACAGTTGCAATATGCATGGCTGGGGCATCAGTGAAGGTACGAGAAAGCAACTCACTTAGCTATGTATAATTTGTGCCCCAGGATACGGACGCCCCATGTAGGAGAAAAGGCAACGACAGTCCGACAACTAACCGGGAAACCGGGAACAAACACAACCGCTATGCAATAGCCTTGTCTACAGACTCTACACTCGTCTGACTTGAGTACCTGGCGAGTTGTTTTCAAAGTTCGTCACCGTTTGGCTGACCTAGTTTAATTTTTGCGAAAATACTCGCGACGTATAATTAGAGCGCCAACTGTACGTACTCTATAGATCTACGGTACTTATACTAACGGCATGGCAGGGTCTGAGCATGCACGTGCACCGACCCTGAAGTCTATAGACCGCCGGCCGTTGAGCGCATCTGCATGGGAAGCTTGCGATTTCGCGGCTGACCGGTGGCGTAGTATCCTAAAGCCTTTCCCTGAATCTGCGCCTAGTAAGTTATGCCGAGATGATACTTGTCTCTATAGGACAACACTCTCGGTCCGTACATTTTTGTTTTGTTAACACAAAACGAATACCGTAGTCGCACGTTATTAGGCTATAACTCCACAGGAAGGAAATATGCGCCTATAAGCGAGATGCGACTAACAACGAATATCATAAATGCAACCGAAATCGACTGTAGCTACTTGTTATTTCGTAAACTACTCTGTACATGCTAGAGAGCATGCAGCAGGTTACGAGAATAATACAGCATTCAAGTCAATACTTAATGTGCCATGATTTTGGCACAGTAGTAGCTACACTTTTACTCTCGCTACTGCATGTGGCCACCCCTTGTTAGACTTACTAAGGTGCAGTTGCTACGTATATTCAAGGATGGAAGGCAACCGACATGTACTTAGTAGCGTCTCACTGTGCTACAGGCTGGGAACGAGACTACGGCTACAGGCCGGTCCCCTCGACCGCATGCAGTCTATAAATCGCATAGTTTCGGTAGTCTTTATGTCTAGCTACGTGTAAGGTTTACGTTTACTGAGATTTTGACTACACCATCGTGATCGCTATCATGCAGTTAGACAAACGTATAATTATTGTGCTGAAACTCACCTTCAAGTTGGTGGTGGAGATACAAGCGCACTTTTGTCGTGCCGTCGGCCGCCATTGCTCGATCGCTCTCTTCGACGTTGGTTGCCAGTACCATACGGGCTTTTTGGTGAACTGAACTGCTCATTTTTGCACGGCTATACTGTAACAGCGTATCGGTAAAAGCTTCCGTCATGCCCTGCACCTTTTGACAACGCACCTACCTCTAGAATCAAGTTGCTCACGCTGTTCGTACCAGAGATTTTTGGTTAGCGAGCTTAAGTATACATTTCCCAATACATTTCGCACGGCGCGCGCACGAGTATCCTGTAACCCGGTTCAATGCTTGTACCGTAGTCTCTCGAAAATACGCCCACCCTCGAAAATACGCCCACCCCCCTTTTTCGCGACAAGTTGTTGCAAAGGGTCATTTATTACTCGAAAGTACGCCCACCCTATTAGCTCGAACAGGAAAAGCACTTGAATAGCTCCGGAAGAAGCACTGGTCAAAGAGGTTGGACTAAGAAATGAAGGCTTGGCTATCGCGGTACTATTTGCAATGAATTTCATTATGTTGCATGCCATTGCATAATATGATTGCATGTTTGTGTCTTCGCGTGTGCAATCGCCTTAGCGTAGCACTAGCAGCACACTACGGATTTCTAGGAAGCAGCAGCAGCAATCGGCAAGTCCCGAAGATAGTCTGCGCACTCTACGTCATTCAAGCAGTCCTGCTGTGTCTTGTTTGCTGTTCCTGTAGCTACTCACACGAAGAGATTGTTCCTGCTCACCAAGAAACTCCGGGACTAGTAGTAGTTAAGCCTTGCTAGAATGACTGTTGCAGTATTGCACTCGTATACGCATGTACTTGGGTGGGCCTACTTTCGAATTGGGTGGGCCTACTTTCGAGTCAAGGGTGGGCCTATTTTCGGGAGAAGGGTCCTCGAAAATACGCCCATCCCCCTCTTTGAGCAGATTCTAAATTCATCGCCCATGGGCGTATTTTCGAGAGACTACGGTACATATTATCTTATATCTGTGGTACTGGTGTACGTGATGACCATCACAGGCTCATGCAATTCCTCATTACGATCCCTTACATTACCGAAATAGTGAAGTTAAAGACTTAGAATGCATGTCATACAGATTCATAATGAGCATTTTTAACATCTTAACAGAATAATTCTAAACAGTTTAGCACCCAAATATAAATGTGCCATTTTTGAGCACAGTATTTTAGCTACAGTTACATAATCTTGCAACTGAGTGTGACCATCCACCCCTTTTGTTCACAGTGATCGCAAACAAAGCCACATTGGGAGCTGCTTACCTTATAGGATCAAAATGTTCAGGTTGTAAACCTGCAGCAACTCGACGAGTGAGCTGATGCTCTATCTGCACTGAACCACTCAGGGAAGACTCCTTGCATGAACTTCAAACTGATTTAAGCAGGTCACAGATGTGTTCGTATGATGGTGTATCGTGGAACTTCCACTTTTAACAGCTGTATTGGCATGTCAATTGACATTCCAATAATATATCAGTGACCACAATAACTTGCAACTACAAGTGTGGAATCAGCTAGCTGATCTTGCTGGCCTTGAATATCCTGAAATAGGAGACCTGTGTGATGTTTTGGGGCTTCACAACGTTTAGCAGTCCAGGTTTATAGCTATGGATCTTCATGAAATGATAGCATGGAGTTGAATAGAATTAATGCATGTCCAGTGAGTTGACAGATTCTCTCTGTTGGTGTATGTCTGCAAGCTTAGGGAAGAATAGACCCTGCATCACAGATCGATGTGTATGTGTGTATGTTACTGTACGGGGAATTCCCTTGAAGTCATACATGATTAGGAAGCCTTTCTAGCCGGGTACACAATCACCTACTGCTGGATGACCTGCATGAATGGCAAAAGTTAGCATAGCTGGAAGCCTTTCTAGCTCACCTACTTTCAGACTAGCTGAATATGCAATATGTACAAGTCATCTAGAAAACTCCCTTGTAGCCATGCAGTTTGCCATAATTATGGCAGCACCATGGCTGTATAGCCTACTTTTCAGACAGCTCATGTATATATACTTAGCTATGTGTATCTGCACACTTCAGAATCTTAGGGGTAACTTACATATATAGAGAAATCTACTTGGAATGATGTATCACTATACAAATGCAATTAAGGAATTTTATTGTTCTTATTGAGGACTTACCCTATAATGGTCTGGTATGATAATAATACGAAAGTAAACTCCCATAACCACTGTCTCCTCAGATTGTCTGCAACCATGCAAGGTGTATAACCACAGTGTGGTTAGAATAACCAATGTGCTGTCACAGTGCTGCAGGTAACTCACAAAGGTGGGGAAATGTCCTCCTTTCACCTGACTGGTATAGGTTTCTTTTGTAGTCTCATTAACACCACATTAAAATTCCATATAACTCACCTGTTGGTACACAAATGTTTGAATTATGACCAGAAGTGTATTAGTTACTCATAGCTACTAGTGCCGAGGTAACAGTTTGGTAGGTTGGGTTACCAAATAGATATAGTACATGCACAAGGTATACGTTAGACATGCCATAGTTAGAACATATTGAAATCACCACATCAGAACCTTAGGAGTAATTTACTCATAGCAACTGAGGTAACAATTTGGTAGGTTGGATTACCAAAATTATAGATACAGTACATGTACAATTGATGCAATGTCGTATTATACGACATGAAGTACGTTAGACAAGAACACAATGAAATCACCACATCAGAACCTTATGGGTAGCTTACATAGCTACTTGACAACAATTATTGTAGCTATCCATTTTTGTACAATCAATAAGTTGGAACAATGCATTTGTTACGCTACATGAGTAAACCAAATGAAGGAATCGTGAGGATATTCTCGTCGAAGGGTTACTCCCATGCATGCTTTCATTGGCGCTATAAATGGACAAGAAATTCGCCGAGCATCTCCGGCTAGGGATCAAAGTACACTGGGAAAATGGCGCTCAACAACGGGCGAGGCGACGACTTGCCTCTCTAGCAGCGAGAAACAGTCTACTCTGTTTCCCAAAACTAGCTCTGTCACTAGATATATGTTATTCGGCCTCGGCGATAACGTGCAGCTGCCTGCACGCTAATTAGATTTTACTTTAAATACTCTACAAGTATGTGATTAACATTAATATTGCTTCCGACTCGATTTGTGATGCTTACAAAAGTGCACGAACCTTGCAGTTTTGGACTGCTGAAGTGTTAAGCAACAGAGAGCACCGATCAACCCAAGGATTTGCTGCGTACAGAATCCTGCATTCAGGTACGCTTTACACATTAATGAATTCTCTATTATGCGCAGAGTATCTCGGTAATTTGAGCCAAGCCTTACCTATAAAATACGAATATTTAGTTGATGCACACTGGATGTATGACAACAGCAACTGCGATAACGAGTGCACTTGATGCGCAGAGCAATAGCTACCATCACGGTGATAAAATTTTCTGAGAACTTCCTCTATACTGACATCTTTACTATAGTACTGTTTTCACAGGGGTTCAACATTATATACTCAGAGACTCTCCGGTCCGTTGTGGAAGTCTCCATTCCAGCTATAATAGCTATACCGACTCCATCTTCTGTCTCCATTAGACTAAGTGTACCTCAGCGTTCACTTACTGTTCGGTGCCTTCATCTCGAGCTCAGAGGACTGTATACAGTGGTGTAGTCTGCTGTTGAATCTCATTCCTGTAGCTATACATCTGATTTGATGAATTGCATTGGAATGGGACTAGTTCTATAGTATACTTGGACTTCAAACTGATCCAAAGTGTAACATGCATCACTTTTACTGCTTGAGGATCACATGCATAATTTATTTTTCATGTTATACATGTCGCCACACTGATTGAATAATTATTGCATATTGAATGTGTTGTCTCACATATGCGTCTGTTAGCTATTTCCACACTGAACTTGACCTTATAATATTATAAAGCAATCCTTTTTTACATCTGCAATGTGGACCATAGTTATATTAGATGCAAGCGCTCATATATGGGTGATGGGGGTATGGTGATAACCAAGCTCTGTATCACTGCAAATTCAAAAGGGTTGCTTTAGCCTGGTGGGGTTATCCCAGTTGCAGCTTCACTACCAAACAAGGTGCACATGAGCAGAGCAACTTGCTTGACCACTCGAATTTCAGTAAACAATTATAAGTCATGTAGGTAGCAAAGTATTATCGGAATGCTAGAAGTGCAGCTGCACTTGTGCATTCCGATTCCTTTTGCAATCCCTTAATTGTACAGATTTGGTTTGGCTTAATTGTTTACCCGTCTGCATGTCTGGGATTGGAAAGGTGACCTATAGCTAGTGGTCAAGCTTAAACTGGTATACTCCTAACAGCTGGGTTAAACTTTATTTTTGCTTGAGTTGCCATGCAGAAGCGCTTGGTCACAGTAGTTAGTCGAGCAGTTTACAATGCAAAAGGATATTGAAAAGTTTAAAGTAGGCTGCACTTGTGTGCTCATTCCTTGATCACAATGCAAGGAGGCACTGAGATGCATGCAATTGAGGTGACCACAGCCTGGTTAAAACATCACTTCTCCTTTTATAGTAATATATATGAAGTCCTGCATGATGTGAAACCACCCAATTTCATATGACAATTACGCATTCTGACATTTTATAATTAGGTTCCGAAGAATGTTTGTCCTCCTGCTGATGATAGTCTGTGGCTGCTCCTCAACAGTCCACGCGGGAAGTGGAGGCACTTACTTTGTCAAGCCCAGCATCCCCAGCACAACCTGTCCAGGTCAACCTTGCTACACACTGGAGTATTATGTACAGAATGCACCGGAAGTCTTCACACAATCAAATGTTACACTCAAATTCCTATCAGGTGTTCACCTTCTTGATTATGATCAGCCTGTGAAAATCAAGTACGTAGAAAACTTTGCAATGTTTGGTGCTGAAATTCGGGATGGAAACACAGGTGCATGGGAGATTCCCATTCCATCCAGTGAGATCAGGTGCCGAGGTTCATTTGGATTTGAAATCACATTTTCTAACAATGTCACCATTCAAAATCTTCTATTTACTAATTGTGGAGCACTATATGACCAACAACAAAGAAAACAGCCATTCAAGATTGTTCTAGTGATTGCAGAAGTGGTCGACTTTTCAGCTTCAGGGCTAGTGATACAAAATTCCACTGGCTATGGAATACTTGGAAGCAATCTACTTGGCAAGTCAATCATCACACGTTCAGGCTTCATGTTCAACAGGGGAGATCAAACCTTTTATGGTGGGAACGTGCGAATTGATTATTATCATTGTCCTCAGGGAAAGAGCAACTCAACACTCATAATAGAAGCTTCACGATTTTCACATGGATACAATTCTCAACATAGCCCCCAAGATCACCAAAGTACGGGTTCTGGGCTGACAATATTCATAGGGGTCAATTGCTCCGATATATTTATTTCCATTGACAACATTACCGCATCCGACAATGAGGCACTGGATGGTGGAAACATGGCCCTGCTGTACAGGAGTGATGACATCACCAACTCGGTTCACCTGAGCAACAGTCGGATCGTGAATGGGTATGCTCGAGGTGGTGGAGGAGCGATACACATTTGGACTGACAGTGCAGATTCTGGAACACCTGGTAAACAGGAATGTGATCCCAGGGGTACATTGAAGGTTCACAATGTTTTCAACCTGACAAATGTGACATGCGTGAATAACACAGCCAAAGTTTATGGAGGGTCTATTGACTTGACTCATGACAGACTTCCAGTTGCATGCTTTATCAGGGTAGTCACATTTCAAAACAGCATTTTTGAGGAATGTCAGACTGAGACATCCACTGCAGCTCCTTATCATGGTTTGGGGCATGCTGTCTATGTGCAGATTTACAAGCCGAAACCTGAGAGTTTATTGAACCCAGTTTTATCTCCCCAGTTTGCAACAATATTTAGGAACTGCTCTTTTACAAACTCAGCTCCCACTTCAAACTCTGATCCAGACCTTGCTTTGAGTGGTAGTGCAGTACACCTTGATAATGCTATCAGAACCACCTTCAACAACTGCACATTTAAGAATAGTGTAGGGAGTGCAATTCAAGCTACTGGCAGCAGGGTGATATTTCGCGGTGATTCTTTCTTTACTAACAACTCCGCTGCATATGGTGGAGCCTTATTTATAGATGGACAGTCCAAAGTTGTACTCACAGATGCGCACATCCATTTCAATAACAACTTGGCTAAGTATGCTGGCGGTGCTGTCTACTCTTTAGTCGAGGGATGCTTTCTGTATCAAAACAACAAAGACACCAGTTTAATAACATTCCAGAACAATACTGCTAACTATGCTGGCACTGCAATATTTTTGGCCATAGGTTTTCCTGTCTGTGACTTCAATCATGGTAAGAACACACAGTTTCACAGGTCTTTAGTTTCATCTCCTCCTAAGGGAGTGTGTTTCTGTAATGATAATGTTTTAGATTGTGGCAAAAGGGTGCTGCAGGTTGAGCTCTACCCTGGTGAAACATTTGTGATACCTGCAACTACAGTGGGCTCAAGTAATGGAACTGTTCCAGGGGCTATTCGAGCAAGTGTTTCTGGTACCAACGCACATATTGAGTCATTCCAACGATCACAGGCTGTAACTGATTTCCGGAAATGTATGAATCTCAATTTCACTGGATATTCAGATACATATCAGTCTGCAGTGTTAAAGCTTACAGCTGAAATGTTGCTGCCAAACATCATCCCCTATACAATGCAAGTTCATCTAAAGTTTAAACGTTGCCCACTTGGCTTCATTCTGACTACTGTGAATGGTTCATTCTGTGACTGTACTAACACACTCAAGCAAGTTGGTGTAACATGTGACATCAGCAAAAATGCAATATTCCTACCAGGTGGAATATGGATTGGTTATGTCAACAATTCAGTGGAGGGAAGTGGAGTGGTTGCACATCCTCACTGTCCATTTGATTTCTGCAAGGCAAACAGGAACAATATGAGCCTTTCAGATGTGGATCAGCAGTGCAATTATAATCGCTCTGGGTTACTGTGTGGAATGTGCAAGAATGGACAGAGTCTAGCACTTGGAAGTTCACAATGCATGAAATGTTCTGATATGTTTATCATACTTCTTATTGCGTTCGGTTGTGCAGGTGTGGTGCTAGTGTTCCTACTGTTCACCTGCAATCTCACTGTCTCTGAGGGCACAGTGAATGGACTCATCTTTTATGCCAATATCCTATGGGTCAATAAATCCATCTTCTTTCCACCAGGTACTAGTGCAAATGTCCTTACCGTGTTTCTTGCTTGGCTAAACCTTGATTTGGGGATACCAGTTTGTCTGTATGAAGGCATGGATGCATACACTAGGACATGGCTACAGTTTGCTTTCCCAGTCTACATATGGGCACTTGTTGGTCTCATTGTTCTTCTTAGCCGAAGGTTCACGTGGATCACCAAGCTAATTGGCACAAATGCAGTTAAAGTGCTAGCCACCTTGTTCCTTCTTTCTTTTACGAAACTCCAACGCACAGTCATTGCAATTCTCTCATTCACATACATCACCCTCCCCAACGGAAGCAGGAAGTATGTGTGGCTATATGATGGGAATGTTGACTATGGTGAGGGTAAGCATATTCCCCTCCTGGTTGTAGCTGTAGCAGTTCTGATAATACTTTCCATTCCGTATGTCTTAGTGCTTCTGCTTATTCAGTGCCTGAGATCAGTCTCTAGTGATCGAGTGTGCTCCTGGGTACACAGGCTGAAACCTCTACTCGATGCTTATGCTGGGCCATACAAATCTAAGTACCCTTTCTGGACTGGATTCCTGCTGCTGGTTCGCAGTGCACTCTTTCTTGTCTTTGCTTTCAACTATGTCGATGAGCCAAGCTTGAATCTGATGGCTATTGTGATTGCTTCAATATTTGTGCTGATGTTTGCTTGGAGCTTGGGTGGTGTCTACAAGAAATGGCCGCTTGATATTCTCGAATCATCCTTCGTTCTCAACTTTGGAGTCTTTGCTGCTGCTACACTGTACATCAAATTCCAGCAGAGGAACCAAGCTGTTGTCTTTTATATCTCCACTGGTGTAGCATTCACAACATTTACTGGGATCGTAATCTACCATTTGGGAAGAAGGCTTCATGCTTGGGAGAAACTACAAGATACTTGTGCTGAGAAGTGTTTTAAAACAAAACTTCACGATCAAGAGATCGATAGTTTCATTACCCATATGGATGAGGAACAAAAATGTGAATGTGAACCAGAATTGACTCAACTGTATAGTGAGGCCCAGGATGACATATCTAATATATAGCCACAAAGTATGCACAACCTAACAAAAGCATTTTTCAGTTACAAGCTTTTACATGTGATTGTACACCACTTCACACCAAACAGTTCTAAGGAACACCACTGGAAAGTTCATTTGTGTACCCTGAACCCTTTAGTTTGCTACTGTTGAATGATAGCTGTATTTTTGTTACAGAACTGACTAAGCTAACTTGTATGACATAATTTGACTGTGTATAATGCAGTACAATCACAAGATATATTTATGCAAAGCACTGGATACACAAACAGAATCACCTGAGAGACAAAACACAAAATGTACGTACTTACACAAAATGCATGTGAGCAGCTCTTCTTGCTCTTATTACACACACCATCAGTGTTTATGTAATGACAATAGTCACATGACAGTTCACAACAGTTACTAGAGTAAACTGTTGCACTCTAGAGCTCCACAAATGAAGATAATCCAACAGATGATACATACCAAGAGCGCATAAATAGGCGGGCGATCTACTTATGCGCTCTTGTACATATGGATCTACAGCACAGTCTTGATTGCAGATCAGTTGGCACACTTTGCTACTGTTCAATGTAAAGCACCACTCTGAATTTCAAGCATTGTATAGGTATACCCTATCTGCATGATGATAGGCAAGATCAAGAGATCAATTAGGCATCAAGACAATTGATAAAGGAAAATAACAATTAGCCGAAGTGGAGACAAGACATAATGTGTCAAAATTTTGCAATGAATTTTGTAGCTGCAACCTGATATGCTGTTACTCTTTATACAATTATTAATCACACAAACAATTGAAGTTTTATGGATAGCAGGTTAGTGTACAGTTAATACTTTGAACATTACTGAATGATTATTGTATCGTGTCACAGAACTGAATAAGATAAGCTGTATCACAAAAAGTAGCGAGCACCACTGAGAATCACTGTAGTCGAATTATTATTCGTGGAGGTTAATAACTTTAGAGGGTACTATACATGTACATTGAAGCCACTAGAATATGCATGGTGTAGCTTGTTTGTCACAATAGCTCACTCTGGCTTAGAAATTCCATGTTTGTGGATCAAACACACAAAACAAACAATACATGAATCAAAGTACAAGATGGGGCTGCCACTGAATGTAAGGCATAAATATATGAAAAAGGCTCCCTTGGCACTCGTGATCATCACTGAATAATTATAGTTAGCTGGTCAGGGCTATACAGCCCACATTACCACCGCAGAGCTTATAAGTGCATGGAATTCCTGTATATGTTTCAAGAACTGCTGGATGTTGAGACACTTCCATAAGTGGACGTTTGAGATTTAGAGTGTTGTGTGGTGGTCAATGAATGACTTGGGCTTACTACCCTACGTATGTGACTGATTATGAATGGTGACAGTTCAGTAGCTGCACAAATTCAGCATCGTTCACTTGATATGTGCATGTATCACTTCTTCCAACATTTGCATTGTTTAAATTCTCCCTCTGTCAACTCCCAAGTGATGCTTCAATCATGCATCTGCAATTAGCTACATAGCTAGCTACTCCAATAGCAACAAGAACTGGAGAAGATATTATATATGCTAGCCATGGACACTGTGAACAGTGTACCAGCCCAGATGGTGTGAGTCCTGGCACCTCCACCAAACATGTCAAAGCAAAAGAACCCTATTCCGTTCAAAGAGGAATTCGTCTTACTTGCATGAACTGGAGGAGAAAGTGGAAGTAATGAACTCTGACCCTCTCTGAGGTAGCAGATACATAGCTAGAGGAGGAAATGGAGCAGATAGCAGAGGAATTACAATTCATGGTATGATTATATCTGTAACTTAATACGACTTGAATTCTATGTTTTGCTCCATGAATATCTTCCTCGCACAAAATCTGTGTATCGATTATAGGATGTGACATCAGTTTATTATTCTGTAGGAAACAAAGTAGGGATGATAGCATAAAACAGTTCGGTAAGCTCTTTCCACATAATACTGAGACTGTGAAGACACAGTTTAAGTATTTAAACTGTCTCTCGATATATGAGGCCTGTTTTAAATTACCACCTCACAAGGAAAGGAAAGGTAATATTGGTTTCTGAATGTGCAGGTGACATGTTCACCCTTTTACAGTGCATGGGTGGCACTTATACAATTCACGGGTATAATAAATACGACTCAAATTTGTTTTTCTCCATGAATATTTCCTTGCATGAAATCTGTGTATCAATTAGGATGTGACTTCAGTTTATTATTCTGTAGGGATAGCAGAACAAAAAATGTAGCTAAGGAAAAAAGTAGGGACGATGGCATATAACGGTTCAGTGAGCAACCCAATCTTACATATCTTTCCACATATTCTGATACATGTATAATGAGACTGTCAGTCCTATTTACCACCTCACAAACTCTGACATGTTCACAAGGAAAGGTAAAATTAATTTGTGAATGTGCAGGTGGCCTGTTCACCACTCTCACAGTGGGTGGCACTTACAATTCACAGGAATGAGTATACCTGTAACATAATGAGAATGTGTTGACACAGGGGAAGCATGGAACACATCTTGTACCTCTGGCCTGGGAATGCTCCCTACCACTCATCAAAGGTTAAAGGTCATATTGATTCTTGAATGTGCAGGTGGCATGTTCACCTTTCTCACAGTGGGTGGCACTTACAATTCACGGGTATATATGATATACCTGTAACTTAATACGACTCAAATTTGTTTTGGTCCATGAATATCTTCTATGCAGGTTATACACACATAGCTACACACAGAGTGTTAGTGTATGGATGAAGCCACCTAGCCATGAGGCTAATGTGAAGGCTGTCCAAGAAACCTAAAAATAATACAGAAACAATGAACAGTAAGGTACAGTACAAGGTGCTTAGCAAATGAAAAATTGTGAGTCAGGCAACATCTAAGTAAAATTAAACTTTAGCCTCCACTTAAAAGAGTAGCTCAAGACTAGGGGCACAAACAATATCCATAGGTAAGCAGTTCCATGAGGGTAGCTACAACACTGACACAAAATTGCACGAAATCTGTGAATCAAGGCTATTCTGTAGGGATAGCAGAACAACAAAAATAAGTATACAAGGTAGGGATGATGGCCGGCATAAAACAGTTCAGTATGCAAACCAATCTTACTTATCTTTCCACATAGCTAGCTAGTACACATATAATGAGACTGTGATGACACAGGGGCAGCATGGAACACATCTTGTATCTCTGGCATGGGGATGCCCCCTACCACTCATCATAGGCTAACTGTAGCCTCGTACCCAGTCCCACACCCAGCTTTTCGTCGCTTGCAGTACCCGCTTTAACCGTACTGCAAGCGACGAAAAGCTGGGCGTGGGACTGGGAACAAGGCTAGGCTAACTGGTCAGGGCTACAGCCCACAGGGGGTATTGAATAGGTTAGCTGGTCAGGGTTACATGTACAGCCCACAGGAGGTCCAGCATTGCTGTGGTAACACCCACCATAATTATAGCTAAACTTATTGTACACTCTATATATCAGTCCTGTTTACCACTCACAAACTCAGTCATTGATTCTCAGGTGGCATGTTCATAGCCTCGTTCCCAGGCCTACCCCGTTTTTTCTGTTCTTCGGTTTCCGTTGACAATAATACACGGATGCGGAAGGCCGGCGAAAAATTATTGTCAATGGAAACCGAAGAACAGAAAAAACGGGGTAGGCCTGGGAACGAGGCTAGCATGTTCACCTTTTTCACAGTGAGTGGCACTTACTATTCACGGGTATGATTATACCTGTAACTTAATATGACTCAAATTTTAATTTGCTCCATGAATGTCTTCCTTGCATGAATGTGACCTCACTTTATTATTCACTTTATTATTCTGTAGCTAGATAGGGATAGCAGAACAGCAAGAAGTAATGAAACAATGTAGGCATAATATGTTCGGCATGGTTCTCGCGTTGATCAAATAGTCTTGATGGTTCATCGGACTTTCACTAGAATTTATGAAAAACACGATGTTTCGACTAATCTTTGGCAGTCTTGAGCAGGCAATAGTTAGTAGCTATAGCTATGCAGTGAGCTAGTATGTACTTATATAGTTATGCACAAATGACTATCTAGTGTTGTGAAACAGGATATTAATTACGCATATTAAAGTAGGCACAAAACAGTTCAGTATACAACTCCATCTTACATATATCCACAGGGGCCACAAAAGCACATCTTGTGTCTCTATGGATGGGTGTAAAATGGCTCCCAACAAGGGTCCAGTATTCAGCTGTGGTACTACACCATAGAGTTTAAGATTGTCATAACCATAGGTGCTGCATGGAACTCCAGTATACTTCAAGGGTGTTGAGAGTTGAGACACTTCCCTGGGTAAGTGCATGGACATTGACTGTTTCAGAATAGCCAAAAATGGTTCAGTGCAATACATCTGCAGATACACCCAAGGGTCAAACTTACCATCGATAACAAAGGTTTTGCAGTGGATCTACTAAACGAGACAAAAACCTATAGCTATTCGCGCTTAAGAGTGAATAGGTTCACGAAAGAGGTCACATAGTACATGTAGTTGTCTACAGTATACCCAGTAGTATAATTGTATACGTAGAGCTATAAAGGCGGCGCGCGGACAACTGACCCGTGACGCAGGATGATAAGTTTCGTGCATAAGAGTATCATTTTACAGTTGACCGAGGAATCGTGAAGTCACTCAGGCGCCTAAGGCAGTGATCTCCCTTGGAAATGCTGTAATAATTACTGTGCGCACAAATATATCTGGCATTACATGCAATTGACCACTGTTTGCTTGTAAAGAGACTTTGAAACCATGCCGGACGCCGGTGAAAGAACTCCACTCCAAAACGAAGGTACGGGTCCGTAGTTTCAGTGCAAATTGCCATGATATAGAGTAAGAAATTTGTCGGGTGTCCAGACAGCCCCCGTCCAGACACCCCTGCACATAATCTGATCTAGCGTTCATCCAACTGGACTCTGGTCCTTTGCCTGGCGGTATAAGTATCGAAGATGCATGTCAGTTTTATCCACTGACCAATTGCATGCACTGCGTCATGTAGCTATAATTCAGCTCCATAGCAAGTTTGAGCAACAGCCACAGTCAAGCAACCCAATCTCAGCTTGTCTGTCAGCTTCAATGGTAGCTAGCCGTGTCTGGGGCGTAGCAGAGGGGATTTCAGGGGTTCATGAAACCCCCTTCGGGACCGAGAATTCGAACTGAGGCCCACTAACTGTGCTGGCTAAAGGTTCCTGTTGCAGTACTTTTGTTGCTGGATACACTGCGATAATACTTGATGCTGCAAGTACAGCATCTCAGACTCTCAGCGCTGGTATAAAAGGCACGAACGCCACAATGCGCTCTATGTAGAAGTATACGTATTAAACTCGATTGCCACTTGCTGATGTAACAGGGTGTATGTAGGGATACCAGAATGGAAAAAAGTCAAGGTATATAGGGATGATCCAATCTAAATCTCAAAAGGGTTAGTAAAGGCTCTTTTACGGGGTGATTTAAGGTAGGAAGCATGACATCTAGGCCTTGACAAATTATGCTTTTTTTTCCGCCCTATTATTCTATTCCCCTATTCTATGCCTATTATGCTTTGAAGTTGTCCTATAGCTGCAGAGGATGGCTGAACCAGTATAAGGTATAGAATCAGTTTGCATGCCAATGTTTAGTGCGAGGGTGTGGCTTTTTGCGAGATAGGCCTGCACGCCTGTGAGTCTGTGCATGATTGTCAATGTAAACTAATGACATCGGTGAAATCGCGTATATTTTTCTCATGAATAATTAATGAGATGACGTCACTCGCGCGCGTACGGTTATTGAAAGTTATTACGTTTTCCCATGGCGGCAAGGTTTGTTTTTAAAAAGTCTATTCTAGATTACTCAATTGTAGCGATGGGCTATATCTGAGTGTGAATATTAATATAGCTAGGTGGAGTGAGCAGAAATGTTTGTGGGGCTGCTGAAGTGGCCGAAGAACAGCCTGGAAAGTGAACAGCATCCATCTGCTCCCTGGCCAAGGTAGAGTTGACCTTTCGGCATTACAGGCCCCGCCCATTTGGCTGGTTTGGTAGCTGGACTGGGCTGGTGAGAGGGAGTAGATGTGTCACTGTGGCCAAAACTCTGTAACCGAGTGGTGAACGTGGAAAAGCATACTAATTTTGCAAGGGGGAGGTTGACCTTTTGGAAAGTGGCCTTGGCTTTAGTCAGTTTTAGTTGGTGTGCGTGGATTTTTTTAAAGCCTTGGGTAGCCAAACCTCTGTTTTTGAGGGGTAGGCCTGGGAACGAGGCTATTACAATTGCACCCAGATGGTTAACGATTGCACCCAGATGGTTAGCAATTGCACCCAGATGACGGACGATTCCTTTTGCATGATCATCAAGTAAACCAATGCCAGCTACATGTATAGCTAGCTAGTTGCTGAGATTATTGCAATGAATAACAGCTGTCAAACAACCGGGTACGTAAATGGGCCCCTAGGTTACTAAAATACGTTCCTAGGCCCCGCCCAACTGATCACTATTTCGCGCAGTTTCTCTTCTCCTTCACAACAACTATGAAGGTACAAAGCATCTCCAGCGTGATACTAGCTTCGAGACCCCCCCCCCCCCCCCCCCCCCCCCCCCCCCAGTCAGTATCCCAGATTCACCAACTTGTTTGGGACCTTAGTCTCGTTCGCAGACCATTTCGCACGAGACTGGGACCTTTAAAATATTATGTAGCTATACACATTATTATTTTGAGCATGAAAATTCGAGGAGGATGAATGAATGCTATTACAAGGCGTGCAGAGCTCACTATGAGTAGGTTAGTATGCTAATGTATTAATGGGCACAGAGCAGAGCCATGCAGGTGTTGCTGCAAATATGTTTTAGACTTTAAACATCTGGGTATACATGGAAACCACATTTAGCAACAGCTAACCGCATGAGGCTTCCTATATATAGTACTCCAGACTTTGCCGTTAACAGTAATTTCCTATCATTTTGCAACTTCCATACCATGAACATTAGTTGCAATCAATACAGTGAAATAGATTTTTCTGTGAAAAATTTGTTCCCTCTTCCTCCCACCTTCCCTTTCCCCTTCTGTCTCCCCTCTCTCCTTCCCTTCCCAACCCCCCCTTCTTGCCAGAGCAACAGGGAAAGCTGAAGGTAACATTTATTTTATGCTGGCATGCATAATATTATGGTAAACAATATAGGTTGGTAGAAGGCTGTGGAACAAGGCTAATTGGGCAGGGATAGCCTCGTTCCCAGCACTTCTCACCCCAGCGCTTGTTGCTTGCAGTACTAATGTAGGTATTGCAAGTGACAAATGATGGGGTGAGATCTCAGTACCTTAAGGACTGGGACCTGCTAGATCGGTTGTGTTGTGTTTGCAAGGTTATTGTGCTTCACTGGAATTACACATCGAACTTGATGTCACTTTTGGGTTAGCCCCACCCCTCTCGCGTCCAATGATGTCACTTCCGGCCACGCCCAAACAATCTATCCTGCAATAATTGTGACTTCTTTAGCAAACCCACTAGGCAATGACAAATGCTAAATACGGCAACTTAAAATGATTTTTCACAGCATAAACAGCTGGAAGCCTGCTACCAGGGTACATTTTAAGCCTAGCTGGCATAGGTAGAGAGATATAGATAATCATGCTAGTGAGGCAGCACTACTCATCCCTAGATCACTCCAGCAACGATCATATGTACTCGGTAGGCGTACGATGGGCCACACTAGAACCATCAGAACCCTGGTTTACGTTGCTGTAGTATATAGGTATAACGCACCGACTCCACACCGGTAGCTAGATCTGTGCGGCCATTCTCTGCAACTGCATGGGCATGGGAATCATGTGACATGTAGTCGAAACACGTACTGTGAACGCGAACTACAGCACAGTAGTCGACTTTACGACTGCCAATAGTGGTCTTTGCTTCACTCCATCCGACTTTACGACTGCCAATAGTGGTCTTTGCTTCACTCCATCCGACTTTACGACTGCCAATAGTGGTCTTTGCTTCACTCCATCCGACTTTACGACTGCCAATAGTGGTCTTTGCTTCACTCCATCCGACTTTACGACTGCCAATAGTGGTCTTTGCTTCACTCCATCCGACTTTACGACTGCCAATAGTGGTGGGAATTAAGACCTGGGAATGAGGCTAAGGCAGGAGATGTCGCTGCTCATAGCTACAGCATAATTATGTGGGTGGCTCATGTAAAAACTAAGCCTGTTAATTAAATAGCCTCACACAAGTTAAAGGAACAATACAATTAGCTATTCCGTTACAAATGCCTGTTCCTCACTTATGAATGTGCAGCTATGTAGCTAGTTAGCCTGCATAATATCATGTATTTCAATGTGCAAAACTGAAGGCCACCCCACCTTATTGACTGAAATAGCCAGTTTTGACTGAAATAGCCAGTTTTGTCGTATGGATTCACTCAAACAGCTAGCTAGGTATATATTGCCCAATTGCAAGAGATCATTAAATCCTCTTGAATACATAATTTAGCTATATAGTCAGATCTGTGAACATTCATGCACAAATCTCAGCGGCTGTTTGCGCCATGCATTGTGTGGTGGTATAGCTGTGCCATATTAAACGATCTGACAGCATGTCCACTCCACCATGCATATGACAATAGGATGCAGCACTTTATCTGACAGAAGGAGAGAAGAATGACATGTTCTTTCGCCACCCCATGGAAAAAGTTGGTGTGCTGTCATACTACACGGTCCACCACCCGGTCTTCTACATGGCTCATCTCATTTCTTGTGTTTTACTGATGCTTTTGGCCCTGGTTGAGAAACCTGCAGTGTTCGGCCCCGGCCAAATAGAGGAAGAGGACGCCATTGTGGTATGCACTATCATTGCTCCAAGCTGATGAACGTGCAATGGCTAAGGGTTGGGCAGCAGAAAGAGTAACCCTAACCCAAGTATATAATGCACAATGGAGGATTTACCTGTTGACGAATCAGCCTTTTGGAACTCCCATAATCTTAATTCAACCAGCTATAGTCCTCAACATCCAAGTTAACACATCAACTGCGTGACTAAATCCATGACAATCAACCCTCTGATTGACCAACAAAGTTTTTCAAGCAGCATTAATTTTACCCACCATTTGCTCTATGCCTCATACGAACATACTAATATATAATTCTGAAGCAGAAGCTGCAATAAGACTGCAAAACCTGTCTTAGCAGATGTATGGGAACTCATGCACCTTTAAGCTGTTCTTAGGTTCTTAAATTTTGAACCAAAATTACATCTTAATGACGAGATCACCACCATCTATGACACAAACAGATTCATGCTCCACTTGAGTTCATCTTGCTGCTGATTCCCACTGTCGATGTCATATTGAGGGCTGTCTGGCTCCGAAGCAAGTTTTTTACTCACCGGACATTTTTCATCGTGAGTAACTTATGTGTTGTTATGCAACAGGCTGAAGAATGGTTAAGGTAGCACATACCCCTTTACGTTAGGTTACCTTTAAACGTCGGGGGCCCCCGACGGTTAAAGGTAACCTAACGCAAAGGGGTATGTGCTACCTTAACATGCCACCCAATGTTACATTGCTTTGTAGTTATGCTCTACCATAGACTTGGTACATGTATTATGTGGAATGATATGTAAGATGGGGCTTTATATATACTTAGCTATTTATCATCCCTGCTTGTTTTCTTACTTTTTGCTGTTTTGCTATCCGTACATTTTTACGAATTATGCATACTGTAGCATCAGTGAGGTTTACTTGTATTGTGTACATGCGTGTTACCTAAGTAATGTTGCGTGTAGACATATGATATCATAATAGCTACCTGTCCGAGTGTAGTCAGTGTTACAGTAATCCCCCCTTGCTTTTTCTTTATAGACACTTTTTCTCATCATCATGTATATTGAAGCAGCTGTGGTGATCGTTAACCATCGGAACCACATTCGGGTGACCCGTGCTTTCCGACCAATCTTCTTCATTCACTCACATGTGATGAGTGAAACACGCAGGTCCTAATAATATGTATATACTAAAGGTGTTTGAGCCAACTAAGCCATTGCACAAAGCTTTGTAGAATCATGGCTTAACTGATCACTCGTCTTGACTCCCAATCCACAGAATATTCCGAAATATTTGGATATGCCTAAGGGAGATAGTGGATGTACTACTTGTCTTGTTGTTCATGATCGCCTACTTTGCTCTCATAGGTAAGATCATGGAATACGCATATTATACTGAAGCCATGAATTCACCAATATATATGTCACACACTCATTCACACACACTACATAATTTTTTTGTGATAGGATACTACCTCTTTGCAGAAAGTGACCCAGATGTAAGACTTTGCCTGCATGTAGCAAGTTGCTACAACGTATATACATGATGTGGCTTCTTGTTTATTATAGTACTTCGACACAGTGGGAAAATCATACATCAGCCTTTTCATCGCTCTTACTACTGCAAAGTGAGCATTTGAAGTTATTAATTGTATGGCTATGATTCCACATCACTTTGTACTATGGAGTATGCATGCTGCAGTGGCTACATTTCCCTTCTTGCACAGTCATCCTAATGTGATGCTAGAGGCATATCGATCTGATGGCTGGAGTGTACTGTTCTTCATCATCTTCCTTGTGATTACTCTCTACTTATTCACCAATGTGGTATGTACTAGACCAAGTGCAGAAAGTGTGCAGGAATTGCTACTTGCTAAGATGTTGCATTAGTGCAATGATCGATAAATTAATCTGGTTGTGCTTTATTAACCTCCCTGCTTGTACAGAACAGACATTAGTTGGCATGATTTCGTATGCAAATACAAGTGACTAGATTGCAGTTTATTTGCTGCTGCACATGGGATGATCTTTGAGAGACTACGCTCACTAACCATAGAAGTATTGTTTCTCTGAATGCTCGTTTGGTAGCAAGGGACAAAGTGGTGTTTTTTTTAGTTTGCCTGAAGACATGGCCCTGGCTGAATTGCACAAAAGCAGGTGATTCTGTAGCTATATACTCTGGTCGGCTCCAGTGTGGTTCTGAGAGGCTGAAAACAACTATATAGTCTACGCAGCAATATGAAGCAACATACAGGCTTCATTAAAATTAATGGAAAGATGAATGCGTAAGTCTTAAAAACATTAGCTGTCAATATGTTATCTGGATGACAATTTTAATTTCTTTGTGAACTATACACTATACACCCCCCTATACAATGTCTGCCTTTCCAATCTGCTTTACACTGCTACACCCATGTATTGAGTTCACTCCTTGCATATCTTATAGAATTTCGTGAGTCATTGTAAGCATGATCCACTAGAATATCTAAACTGTTTAATATAATTCCTGTGAGATAGTAGGGTGTCGTATTAATACTCTAGATCTATCATCTTTTGCAGCTGCTCGGTGTGGTCTACAGCAGCTTCTCACATGCCAACAAGTGCAAGTTCGAGAAACAGTTCAAACATCAAAGGTGAGATCACATGCCTTGCAATTGTTTAGCTTTCATAAGTGCATGTGTTCTATTAAACTCAGGGAAGCGTTGAAGAAAGCATACGATGAACTTCCTAAGAATCGTGGTGCAGTAGATGTTGATACTTTTGTCAACCTCATGCTGGAGTATAAGCCACTAATGCGTGAGTTAGACCAGTAATATATAGTGAACAATATAATAATTATTCATACTGACTTCAGCTACGTATGAACTTCCAAAAAGGCCATAGCTTGGCCCCCATGAAAAATGCTCTTTCAAGCAGTACTTTGGGGGGCATAGCATAGATTACCTACCAAATTTCGACCAGTACATATGTTCCTCAAAATTGTTTCGACCACAGGCATCCATTTTTAACCGGTCCATATACGGAAATATATGTGCAAAATTACACGGGAGTTCACACAAAACTCATTTTGTGAGCATCGAGATTGTCAAATGTGTTCGAAAAGGTACAAAGATGGACAGAGGAATCCACGAGAAAGCAATCATGGATGACTGAATGGGGGTTAAACATGCTGCTGATGGGGTGCCCAGAATCACCCTTAAGGATAGGATTGCTAGAAGAGTTGTTTGTGGAACCTTATCAGACTCTCAGCCCTACCTGACACGGTGTTTACAGTTGCTGAAATAGGCAATCCAAAGACCAGCAGTACATTAAGTGCTTGGCATCGTCCAGAATGTAGTGGAAAAGATAGGTGATTAAGCACTGGACGTTTTTAAGGGGAAAGCTCATGGAATCGATTTATGAAAGGCCCAAGGTAAGAGTGATGCTCTTCCTCTGTGTGTCCTATGTGCACAAGTCATTACATCAACTACAACCACTCAAAGAGCACTCTTGAAGAAAATGTGCTAGTGAGATGTGGTAGCTGTGTAATATGGATTGATGTAGAATGCCTCTTGACTAAAACCCAATAATGGTATACGCAATTGCTTGCCAAGAAAGTTTCATTGCCACACTTCACATTGAGATTCATTTGGTAATAATTCCTTTTAAGCTTTTTTCTGTGCTTACATTAATATGCTAAGTGTGTGCATTGAAATATTATTAATGTATGCACTGTTGCAATGTGGAGGTGGTACTTAATAACTTAAAGGTGTCCTCATCTGGTGGAAATGATACCAGATTCATATTAGCCATGTGCATGCAAGGTTCTTCGCTCTTCTGAGTCAACTATAGTACTGCATTTTCCTTCTGATTCCTTGTAGCAAATTGGAAGACACTGTGCATCTTCAGAGCTCTGCAAACTATCAATGATAGACGAAGTGGCAAGTGTACCATCACACACTCCACTGATGGTGGTGTGCGTGGCACAGTTACTGTTGAAGAGTTCTACAACCTCTATGAGGCATTGGATTTTGAATTCAAGTGGATCTCACCACTTGCATGCAAAACCTTTCCATTATCATCATCACATTTGAGTGTGCTGTTCAAATACGTTCCGAATGCTACTTTGGTGAAGATTCGGCTCTTCAACATTGCTCTCTGTAAGATGATTCAGTGTACGTATGTATACTTAATAGTGACTGTTGTATCCTTAATTATTGCAGCCATGGTGGTGATAGCCAATACACTATTTCTGATTCTCTATACAGCTATTAAAGGTATGAATAGTTAAACTCTCACATGCTCAACTCTGAGGGCATGCTAATTTAATATGCAGTTGGCTGTGGTAATGCATTCTTATCCTGCAGTGCCAAATAAAGAGCAGCGTTGGGAGGTTCTACATGAAGTTCTCTGGGTGTCTTTTCTATTTGTATCAGGTAAGTTAAAAACTGTCATATCAGTGAAACCTTGATTACTGCTCCATTTGCATACTAAAGTACCAATATTCTGCCTATTGTAGTCTACTGCATCGAAGTCATCTTGAAGGTGATCGCCCTCCGACACAAATATTTCACTAAATTCAAGAATCTGTGAGTCTACTGCATTAATCCGATAAGTGACATTGTGACATTGTGTACGTATATATATATATATGGGTACTCAGATCTAGGTGCAATATATCCGTGAATCTACTACATTATTCAGATAATACTGTGACATTGTATTTCATCAGTTACTGCAGCAAGAAGCTTTTGTGCAACTGGTCTTGTATATACTGCATGGGGATGTCTTACCGATGATAAATGCTCCTTGCCATGCATGAATGAATGAATGATATTTTGACCAAATGTCTTTGATCAAATGTAAATGTACGATATAGACTACCACAAAAACAAATTTCTAACTCACCCATGAAAGGGTCAACTGTTCACGGCATTCACTCCATAATACTAGTGTAATTGCTAACAACCTGTTTCTACCAGACCTTGGCACAAGTACAATCTGAAGCTAAATGATTATTAGTTTGGATGCTGGTGTCCCTTTGATCACCTGGGTTTGAGTACATAGCTCAAGAGTTATACTAGCTCTGATGCATGCATGGCAGTGATGTCATCTCTCCCATGTTCCATCTATGAATAGATAGAACATAGGAGTAGGGACGTGAATCCATGCAAACAGGAGCATAAGTGCCACTAATATACTCCTGATTCAAGTTTCATCACTAATGATTGGACATTTATTTCCTCTCTGCACAGGATCGACCTTACAATTATTGTCACAAGCCTGATCATGCTGTGCCTGGAAATCGATCCCAAGTACTGTATGCTGCTTTTCTATCGACCTATCATACTCATCAGGTACGTGCATGCACTTGCAAATGGACTACTTATCATAGAGTGCATAGTCTCTATGTGTAGGGATAGAGTGAACACAATTGTGAATAACATGATTGCCTTTATGACAATTTGGCGGTATGCTGAAGTGTTTTCCTATTCCCAGTATCACAAATAAGCACCACCGTGAAAGTACCAAACCATAAAGTCGCCAAATTGGTTTCTTCCTCTTTTCTAGATAGTAAACTTCAGCCCTAGTGTGCACCTGCTGCTATAAAATAGATGACATAAACAACAATAAAGATAGCAGATAAGGAAGATAGCAAAAACAGTTCATTATACAACCCCACCCAACAGTATACTGAGCTGTTTGATGCTAATCATCCCTACCTTGTTTCTCTATATATGTACAGTAGATCTTGTTAGACTTTAATGTTTTCACTCTTGTCCACATATATTATTGACTGCTACTTCCAGGCTTCTTAGGTTGAAGAAAAGGTATTGGACTATTATCAAGGAACTACTACTCCTAAAGCACAAATTGATCAGGTCAGCAGTATAAGGAAATTAATGTTGTCTTTTAGTATTTTGTCGGTAATAGCTGACGTGTACATAGACCAGTAATGCTTAAAGTTCTTGGCATCGTCCAGAATGTATTAGAAAAGACAGGTGAAGAGCACTGTACAAAACAAGTTTGAGTAGCAATAAAGTTTTGCAGCTTGTTACTACGGAGTCCATCCTGAAAAAGTATACCGTAGTCTCTCGAAAATACGCCCATGGGCGATGAATTTAGAATCTGCTCAAAGAGGGGGATGGGCGTATTTTCGAGGACCCTTCTCCCGAAAATAGGCCCACCCTTGACTCGAAAGTAGGCCCACCCAATTCGAAAGTAGGCCCACCCAAGTACATGCGTATACGAGTGCAATACTGCAACAGTCATTCTAGCAAGGCTTAACTACTACTAGTCCCGAGTTTCTTGGTGAACAGGAACAATCTCTTCGTGTGAGTAGCTACAGGAACAGCAAACAAGACACAGCAGGACTGCTTGAATGACGTAGAGTGCGCAGACTTAGTCACTATCTTCGGGACTTGCATGCCGATTGTTGCTGCTGCTTCCTAGAAATCTGTAGTGCGCTGCTAATGCTACGCTAAGGCGATTGCACACGCGAAGACACAAACATGCAATGCACAGCGCGTGCACGGTCTCATGTCATGCCTTCAGTACACAGCTGATTATGCAATGGCATGCAACATAATGAAATTCATTGCAAATAGTACCGCGATAGCCAGCCTTCATTTCTTAGTCCAACCTCTTTGACAGTGCTTCTTCCGGAGCTATTCAAGTGCTTTTCCTATTCCAGCTAATAGGGTGGGCGTACTTTCGAGTAATAAATGACCCTTTGCAACAACTTGTCGCGAAAAAGGGGGGGTGGGCGTATTTTTGAGGGTGGGCGTATTTTCGAGAGACTACGGTATAACTGAGAACTTCCAAATATATATTATTACACAGTTTGGATGCATTTACATGTAAGCTCCATTATAATTCACAGCTGTCTTCCCATTTTCATTGTCATTTATACATCATGTTATGCAGTGTAATCATTCTGCTATTGGTGATCTACTACTTCTTTGCAATAATCGGGATGGAGTCATTTCATGAAGTAGTGCGGGATTGGAAAGTGAGGTAATGATAATTATGGTCATCTAATCCCACATGATAATGTAATTATGTTAATCATTTGAAAATTAGAGACAAAATTGAGAAGAACTATATATACGTCTGCTTACCCTGCAGTGACTACAACCACACTTGGTATGGTGTTGGTGAGTACTACACTGGCACTAATGGCACTATCACTCCAAAAGTCTACCAGTTGTTGAACTTTGACAGCATTTCAAAAAGCTTCAGTAAGTATTTTGCTTCTTGTGCAACTGAATACAGGTATACAAATATATTATGAATTCCTTGTACAGTCACACTATTTGTGTTGATGGTGGGCAACAACTGGTACATAGTAATGGTAAGTGAATTATACTGTTACTAATTTAATAGTCCTGGAATGTAAAACTTTGTATCCGCATAAAACCTGTACAAATACATAGTCAGCTGCTATACTGGCTTTACTTTGCATGACTTGTTGAGAGTCACTGAATATTCAACTGTACTACTTGTGCAATCACTGTAGGAAGGCTTTGCAGCTGAAGTTCATCAACAAAGATCAAGTGTTTCTCATGCTTGGCTAACTCGGCTCTACTTCATATCATTTTATATCATCATACTGGTATGCTCATGAAGGACTCATACTTAAATGAAAAGCTGGTGGATGAGCCTTGCAACAAGGTTATAATATATTTCTCTATAGGTGGTCATGCAAGTGATGGTGACGTTCATTGTGGATGCATTTGCCACAGCACGGATAATACATACACAATCATCCAAAAAGAAGAATGAAATGAACAAGAAAGGTATTTGCAAACAAGTTCAACAGTACTTGCATATGATAATGCTATCAATGCTTAGGCAATCGAAGTTTGATTAAGCATGTTGCCAAGGTAACTCTGCATTCTAAAATTAATGCTGAAGTGAAGAAGTGGCTGAACTACATATTAAGAGTTGTAATCTATACCATGCAATATGCAACCTTTTTGTGAGTAGTATGTTACCCCTTTTTTGCTAATAGGTCACCGGGGGAAATGCTCTAACTGCTTTGAGAAAAAAATAGGTTCTGACACTGCTAAAGAAGAGAAGTCCCGCATTGTTGAAGCTTTCTGTGATCCCTTATATATCTCGATATCCATTTCTGAAGTGGCAAATTTACCCGAGCAACATCCAACTAGATGGTGGCAGTACATTGCTTATCATATTAGAATGTGGAGAAGGATTGACTTTCCAAGTTGTCAAGAATGCATCAAAGCTGATACCAATGAATCTGAGGCAGGAAATATACAGGTGCATAATATTAATGTTAGAAAATTGTTTGATGTTCAGTGCAGTCTATGATGGCAGTCACGCTTTTGTTTCTTCAGTGTGGGACTGAAGCAAGATACTCTTGCAAAGGGAAACGGAGAAAAAGCAAGTGCCTCAATATGCACTTGTACTCCGACAAGATTCCAGTACGTATGTTGTTTGGTATGTGCGGTGACTTACAGTTTTCATTGCAATATCTGCATATTTTCCCACTTATAAGGAATGGGAGGAGCAATTTGAGAAAGAGATGGAGGAAGAGATGAGAGAAGGAAAGCCACGTGGTAAAGAGAACTGTGGCGACCTCCTTATCTCAAGCTTTAAGTGTTCACCACTAGTACCAATAATGCCATATGTATATTATGGCCAGTACGATATTAGTACAAGGCACAGAGATGAACTATGTGAGCGCACAAAAAAGTTCATCACAGAGGTTATTGAATTTATATTTGAGTAGACCTTCAGTTGTATAGCCGTAAGTATAGTGGTTATGCTATTACAATAGATTTGACTACCAGCAATTAGCTTGAGCTTATTGTAACTTCTACTTCTTTATAGCTAAGTGCATAATTATGTAGCTTCCAAGGGTTTATCATACCTCTTTACAATTTTCTAGTTAGTGCCTGCAAAGGCAATACCAATCACAAATTGTCATTCAGTGGTTTTGTGTAGACAATGATTGTATTATAATTCACACCACTGATGTTAATAAATTGACGAAGTTATTAGCTCGAGGAAAAACGAGCCATAATTATACTGTTCAAGATACAGAATGGTCAAAAACTTGTCACATAAAACAATCTGTCTTTTATCTCTCTGACATATTGAATAATCAGCTCATCTATAATTACGCACAAATGAGTCGACACCTTAGCTATTTATATTATTTTGGGGGTAATATTCATAACTACGAATGCCATAATGGTGGAACACAGTACATGCAAGGATGTAACTTGTGCAGATGAAGGGCGGATCGAAGTATATCATGGGAATCAGTGCAATATTCAATATTCTAATTTTGTGCAATATTCCTATTTGTGCAATATTCCTATTTGTGCGGTCAATTTAAACTTGTGTGCAGAATTGGGATGCATGGAACACATTGCAGTGTTGACAGTCTCAACAACGTTACAGTAATTTCAAAGCAATTAATATCAGTGTTGTTGCAGGTGCGCAAGGCATCAAACTGTATTCATAGAGTGGAGGGAGACCATATCTATTTTTTTCCCTCAGGTACTAGTGCAAATGTCCTTACTGTATTTCTTGCTTGATTTGGGAATACCAGTTTTCTGTACAAAGGCATGGATGCGTACACAAGGACATGGCTACAGTTCGCCTTCCTAGTGTACATATGGGCACTTGTTGGTCTCATTGTTCTTCTTAGTAGAAAGTTCACATGGATCACCAAGCTAATTGGCACAAATGCAGTTAAAGTGCTAGCCACTTTGTTCCTTCTTTCTTTTACAAAACTGCAACATGCACAGTCATTGCAATTCTCTCATTCACACTATACAGTTCTGGTTCACATTCACATGTAATGGTAAGTATTAACAGAACTGCTGCAGCTACAACCAGGAGGGGAATATGCTTATCCTCACCATAGTCAACGCTCCCATCATATAGCCACACATACCTCCTGTTTTGCGACGTGAAGAGTCTTGTTGGCCATGAAAACACTCGAAGATGAACATGCAGCATGTGGCTATAAAGGCCTATAGCTAAGTGTACCGTTTTTGTGATTTGGAGAGATTTTTTTTGTATTAGCATAGCTATATTGCATGTCTGTCGTATCCCTACATATAGCCACAAAGTATGCACAACCTAATGAAAGCATATTTCAGTTACTAGATGTGGTTGTACACCACTTCACACAAAACAGTTTTAAGAACACCACTGGAAAGTTAATTGTACTGTGTGTACCTTGAACCCTTTAGTTTGCTACTGTTGAATGATTGCTGTATTTTTGTCACAGAACTGACTAAGCTATGTTTTTGTGTATAATGCAGTACCATCACAATAATATTATGCAAAGCACTGGATACCAAAAAATTAGGAGTAAAGTACACACAAACAAGAGAGACAAAACACAAAACACATGTACTTAAACAAAATGCAAGTGCTTTATACAATTATATTGGCTTGCCCTTACTACACACACCATCAGTGTTTAACTAGAGTAAACTGTTGCACTCTTCACAGGAGAAGATAATCCAACAGATGGATACATACGGCTCTGGCTACAGCGCAGTCTTGATTGCAGATCAGTTGTCACACTTTATTACTGTTCAATGTTAAGCACCACTCTGAATTTCAAGTGTTGTATAGGTACCCTATCCGCATGATGATAGGCATGATCAAGATTTGATTAGGCACCTAGATGTAGGATGAAGGAGAATGACAATCAGCCGGCCGAAGTGGAGACACAACATAACATGTCAATATTTTGCAACAAATTATTTAGCTACAACCTGACATTTGGTGGTTACTCTCTTCACAAATATACCCCACTATACACACTGAAGTTTTATGGATAGCAGTGGAAGTTCAAGTTGGTTTATAGTTAATACCTTGAACACTACTGAATGATTATTGTATCTCGTCACAGAACTGAATAAGCTGTGCTGTATCACAAAAGGTAGCGAGCACCACTGAGAATCACTGTAGTGGAATATCATTTTGTTATTCGTGGAGGTTAATAACTTTTGAGGGTATACCCTCAAAAGTTACATGTATAGTACGTACTATACATGTACATTGAAGCCACTAGAATATGCACTGTTGCCATGGGAACCATGGCAGACCACACCTGTCTCTCCTCCCATTCATGAGGGGGGAGGGTGACAGTAGACAGGAAATAATAAGCACTGAAAAGGGCATTTCGTGGAATTTTCATGGAATTTTGGGTGAGTCCAGTAGTCCAGTCCAGCGATTGTACTCACCCAAATATTATGGAGGGGCCTCTGAACGGATGCAGTATGGTGGACAACGTACTCATGCACACCAAACGATCCAGCAAGCACTGTATATGTTAAGCATAGAGCCATTGATCCATGCATCAGTTTGGACAACACCAGTAGCCATGCATACTTGCAGATAAATGTTTAGGAAACAAATGTATAGGGAATTGTAGCAAAACAACATTCACAACGGAACTGTGTTGCTTTGCAGTTTGTTTTTCAACATCATACCCACAACTATTGCTGCTGCAATACACTTTGAACAATAATAATACTCATTCCTCTTTTACCTTACTCCTTTCTGCTTCAATACGAATTCATAATTATAGAAGAAATCCTTATAATGGTGGATATCATCACCACTGACAAGTGATCAATGCTACATCAGCATGTAACAGAACAAATTCCCGTACATGTCTATATACCTGAAAAAGTGAGGTGTAGGTATTTGCTACTATATATAATGAGTACAATTGTTCTTTTGCTATCATGGCCCATTAGCTCATGTATTACTCTCCCATTCCCATAGAATTGTCTACTCCCATCGCCAACTTTCACCTACTCATGAAACAGTACTTTACAGATTGGTTTGCCAGAATCAACCAGTACAATAATTGGAATTGTCTCTGTAAGGCGGTACAGTTAGTGTTTGCTTCTGACAGCCAAGCTATGCAGTGAGAAAAGTGATGCTGAGATACACCGCAGCAATGGTGCTCTAACTCCCAGACCACAATCTTTTGTTTGCTAAATAATCCCCAATTTGCTATTGCTAGTGTATTGTGCACATTTTTTCTGACCATGAATTCTAGCAAACAAGTGCGGTTTGGGAGTTTGAAACATCATTCCAGAGTGGTGGCTACAAAAGTAACAAAGTAGCATTCCTGTCAAATATACAATTCAATTTTTACTGTGGGCCTTATACACTGCTTTCGTCTGTACGTTCATGCGTGCCGGCTGAGCTCAACATGGACAATTGATGGGTCTTATTTCATCAGTACCCACAGATTTTGAGGGCAGTCCTTAAGCGGTGCAGACAAAACTTTAAAGCAGTGTATATATCCTTGCCACAAATTACCATTCAATTCACAACACAGACATGTGTTGATTAGGCTAAAAGTAACTTCTTCTTAGGAGACTGGCTTTTGAACCCAAACTCTAGCTAGATGAAACATGCATGAGCACGCACTGCAGGAACATGTATAAGAATCAATATGGGACTTGAGTCATTAACACACCCTATGTTTGACGTTTCCAAAGTTGACTATTAGCTAGTTGTTGATGTGTACCTTACAGAATCTGCACGATCTGAAACTGGATGGCCATAAAAATATACACAACGTTTGTTAGTACTGTATAACTGTATAACATTCACAGGGAAAAAAAACCCGTTTGTTTACTACATGCCTTGTGTCTTGTTTTCAACACCATAGCTAGCTACCAACAACCACTGCTTACAGGAATTTTAAGCTTTGAAATTTTCATTTAGTAGTTAGCCAGGAAATTAGAGATGCTCATGACCAATAATTACAAGTGCTGCAGTGCATGACTCGACCACTTCCTATATAAATGATGCTACATACCCTCAAAGAAGTGTGCAATTACTAAATATAGTGAATAATAGTTGATACATAATTATGTGATTAGTAATGTTAAGTATATATTTCACACGGCAATTAACCTAAGACTTTCATGAAAGCTTTGAAGTGCTAGCTATAGTTCATTAACTCTTTAGGTCCCAAGTTTCTTACTCTAGGTCATTTTCAGTCTATAGAACACTTAAACATACCCTAATTTCTGTTCCCTGGCATAGCTGGGCTCGAAACTGCTCACACAGGTAATTTCAGCATATACGTGACTTAACCACACCCACCAATTAACGAACTTGCGCCTCCCAAGAACTACCAACCTGCCGTAGCTAAAAAATGGACCATGAACGCTGGAAATGGAGGCCCTACAAGGCAAGACAGCTACTTTCTAAGTCCATTTATGCCAAAGACGGCGGAAATGGCCTCCCCAGTGCCGACCAAGACCTTTCTACCGCGGAGCCCAGACATGCACGGCCATGCTGTTTGCACCCTCCGGGTGCACCCACCCACCTCCCCCTGTCCCGCCCTTTCTGCTCTCGCAGAACCTATCTCCCAAGGACATTGCCAGATGTGACATCATGAAGCTGAAAGTCTCACGTTGCAGATATGCAACGTTAGGTCATAAAGGGCTAAACATGGGGTAGTGAAAATGCATGGAAAAGAGAGTAGATAGCTATATAGATTTTGAAAACATCATGTCGATTCGAGATGTAGCTATACGGCTATAGGTCGTACACATGGCACTAAACTATGAGGTGAAAACCTCATTTCCACAAGTAGTGAATAGCTATAGCTACCAGGCTCACAATGACCCAGGGAAGTGTTTCTCTAAACCCTACAGTGGGGACGGCACAATAGCTACATATTTGTGCATTCAGTAAGTCCGCAGGTCCTCCTCTCTCATAAGCTTGCATGGGGATCAAACTCAGTAGGCCAAGCAGACATGGAGAGCTCCCTCCAGCAACACCAGCCCCTCAGAACCCAGGGTCAAGTTGGAGATCGGCCAGAGTTTCAGGGACTAGTCCGATAGCTATTTTTTTATTTTATTTTTTTTTTCTATAAAAGTTTTTGCATGCAATAGCGGTAATTTTCGCGGGTTTAAATTTTCGCGCGAATCTTCCAGAAACCCGTTCTGAAAACATTTCGCGATTTTTAATTTCGCGAACGGTACTGGTACGGTACCAGGTCAAGAATCACTTCACGTGTCAATTTTGTGTATGGCGACTACTGATTTCAGTGTGGAGGCGATGGTGCGGGATCAACTACCGTGCCGAAGGGAGCGAGATACTTCTGAGGATCCATTCGCAGTGGCGTTGATGAAAGGCGAGATGATTGTGAGCCACGCTCGAGATCTTGCTGTAGCTTCCTCTAGACGGTGTGCTCTGCAGTTGCTTGCTCACTTCTTGGTTAGCAGCCTGGCAGCGGGGCTGACGGTGGCCGACTAAAGTCCCTTGGGGGATGGCAGCCCTTGCGCACGTTGAAAGTAGCGTTGCAGTGACATGGCTAGTGACAAACAGTTTGATGGAATTTTTTTTTTGCGGGCACAAATTTTCGCGTGCAGGCAACCGGTCGCGAAAAACGCGAAAATTTGAACCTCGCAAAAATTACCCGCTATGAAAGTTTGATGAGCGAGTGTTTATATTAGAGGTTTGCGGCACAAAAATATCGTCCGGAAAATGAAAGAGTCCATTTATTACTCTAAACATGGTGCACAAATCCAGGTAAAGCCTCCTCTGCTGAAGATCCGGCTGAGAGAACAAATGCAACAGCTCCTGGTAACTAATATCCCAACTTTTAGCACACATGCGTAGGGCAAACTTCTGGACCCACTCTATCAGGTTAACTTCGCCGATTTTATATGGGCTCCAGACTTGAGTGGCATATTCTAGGTTGGGGCGAACTATTGAGATGTACATCTGAAATAGACTCTCGGGGGTGGAGAATTGGTAGAAACGACGGTATATAAGGCCTAGGAGTTTTCTGGCTTTAGTACATATGTTGTTGATATGCTGGGACCAGGATAGGTCACTTGATAGCAGCAGGCCAAGATATTTGTATGTGGTGACTCTCTCCAGAGGCTTGCCACAGAGGTTTGGGATTAGATCGGGTTGAACAAAATTGGTCTATAGCTGATCTCAGACTGGGTCTGAATGGTGGTCGTGGAATTTGATGTCCCGGGACATCAAATTCCACAGCCACCATTCAGACCCAGTCTGAGTTCAGCTACAGCTATCCGACTAGTCCAAATGTGCATGTATTCTTGAAGACTAGACAACCTGCGAGTGCCCATCTAGGATCCTCACAGGGGTCAATGAATCTCATCAGATCCATATAGTGCTGAGGTCCGTGCTACTTTTGCCTGTTTTATGTGCGGTGCACACCCCTCAGAGCTATAGCTACCTATGGCTTAGCTCAAAAATTGTACACAAGCCCCCTAAAAGGGTGCACAGTGGACCGAATCTAAACGCCCCCACCCCAGCCCACAGTAGCAAGCATGAGCACAAGACAAGTAGCTATAATACCTATATACTGGCATTCAAACCAATCAATGAGGCGTGAAGTGCTGACAAGCATGCACGTCCCCTCGTGGTGTTTAACATTAAGGACGTGGATATTGGTCCGGCAGGAAGTACACACTTTAGGTATAGGCAAGGGCGGCGGAACAGGGGCTAGGGGGGCTAGAGCCCCCCCCCCCCCCCAAATATTATCACTGCCGGGGGCTCAGCCCCTCCAATATAACAGGGCCGGCGCCAGCTATTTTGGAGTGGTACGGCCACTACCGAAGGCAGTGCATAGAGGCGCGTATAGTGTCGATGAATCCGCGCGGAAAAATTTATTCACCTTCATTTTTCAGGATGAGCTCTCCGTAGCACCTTCGTGCTTTGCACTGCACTGCCACTACTTTCCGAGACTGTCTCACTCTCGCCGACGTGGAAAGGAAAATGTAAGTTGGCTGGAAGGGTAGCTAGCTACATCACGAACATCTCGTTGAACTGAAAAATGAAGGTGAAAAATTTTCCGCGCTTCGCGCCGACTGATCGTCGCTACGCACCTCTATCCACTGCCTCTATCCACTGGGTATAGGTACCGGAAACGCGCGCGCATCTAGAACCGGCCCTGGCCCTAATATCCATTGCCCTACTTCCAGCCGGACCAATATCCTCTTCGTAACACTAATATTGCTTCCGACTTTCGATTCGTGATGCTTACAAAAGTGCACGAACCTCGCAGTTTTGGACTGCTGAAGTGTTAAGCAACAGAGAGCACCGATCAACCCAAGGATTTGCTGCGTACAGAATCCTGCATTCAGGTACACTTTACACATTAATTCCTTTCGTCTGGTTCCTTCGGAGACGGCGCTCTGAGTCTAAATTTTAACAGAGTCTGCCTTTCCCTTAGCGCCATTTTGCACATCCGTTGAACAACTAACTGGCTAGCCTATATATCTAGCTTAGTATCGATATATCCTGCCAGCATTTATAGCTAGCTATGTACGTATTATACTGTACTCGATTTTTTTTAGCCCGGGCACGTGCCCGTACATGCCCGGGTGTACCTGAGCGTTCACTTACTGTTCAGTGCCTTCATCTCGAGCTCAGAGGACGGTATATACAGCCTTCTCATTCCTGTAACTATACATCGATGAATTGCATGGGAATGGGACTGGTTCTGTAGTATACTTGGACTTCAAACTGAGCCAAAGTGTTACATGCATCACCTTCACTGCTTGAAGATCACATGGTTATACATGTTGCCACACTGTGTTGTCTCACATGATGCATGCTGCTATTAGGTAGACCTACAGGATCAAGAACAGTTACTGGAGAACAGCGTACCAGCCCAGATGGTGTGAGTCCTGCATGGCACCGCCATGTAGCTACATGTAGCTACTCAGAGAGAAATGCATAGGGTGCAGCACTGATGGTGTATATATGCAATGACAGGCCCAGTTCCAATGTCAAGTAGAGTTATCTTGAGTTTTGAATTGTAAGTTAAGACTGCATGGTAGAACACGTGCAACTGTTTCATAAGAAATATAGCTATCCGAAATGGGTCAGAATTATCAGTGTAATACATCTGCAGATGTGTTTGAGGGTCAAACTTACCAGAACAAAGGCTTTGAAGTGGATCTGGAAGAATAATAGCCATGCACACTGGTGAGATTTGACAGTATATTATACTTCCTAGTTGCTCCAGACAATGACTAAGTGCGTGACATTGGCTGCATGTACCGTAATAAGTTCACAATGCGAAATCAGCGTTCTTTCAGCTGATCAAAGATGCGTGAAGATGAAGCCCTGAGGGACTGACATGTTTCTCCTGACTGGTGCGCACTACCATACACGGTACAGTGCATACTTAGCCTCGTACCTCGTACCCGGGCGGGGCCTGGGTACTAGGCTAAGTGCATACGATATATGCCTTGTACTAACCCGTGCCACTGCAGCGCTAGACAGAAAAATGGGTCTCAGCAACGAAAAATGGCTGTTCCGTTCGTTCCGTTCATTCCGTTCCGTTCCGTTCCGTTCCGGTTTTAGTACTACCCGGCTGGGTGTGGGCTTGTAGCTAAAGTTTAGATCTTAACGATCCATGGTTGCTTTGTCTGGGTTGAATATCTTCATTATAGAACACAAGAGGAATGAAGAGCAACGGCTCCGGGAAGAGAGACTGAAGGTAGCTGTAGCATTTCAGCAATTTGCCATTGCATGCATTCATTAGAGTTACTTGGCGGAGGCATTTTACCATTGCATATATATGTTATGTTACTGGCTGCTGCATGCTTGCAATCTAGCTGATGAATGCTGCCTTCCCGCCTTAGTAAGTTATTGACCTGCATGTGCTACCATGCGCACATGCGTAGCTGCTGGTGACTCCCACCGTTAACTTGGCATTAAACCTCATTTAAGACAAGTATTAAAATGTGCAACATTAAAGACCTGACAACATGTATTGTCTAATTCACCATGACAATAGGATGCAGCGCTTTATGTCACAGAAGGAGAGAAGAATGATGTGTTTTATAACCACCCAAAGGACAAAGATGGTGTGCTGGCATTTAACATTGTTCACCACCCAGTCTTCTACATGGCCCATCTAATTTCTTCTATTTTACTGATGCTTCTTGCCCTGATCGAGAAGCCTTCAGTGTTTGCAATAGAGGAGGAGGATGCCTCTGTGGTATGCATACAGGCTAAAATGTGTGCATGCACTACTTCGACATTGAAACCATGCATGATTACTGTCATTACATAACCTAGCCTCCCACCCAAGCCTTTTCATTAGTACTGCAAGAAACAAACACTGGAGATTCACTATACAATTCAACTCCCATAGCGGCTTGTTAATGTCCCAAGCCAGTCAGAGTATTTCGTAACCTAACTCACAAAGCAACAGTTACGAGTAAAGTCTTGCTATCATATAGCTAATTTATAGTTGTTAGAGCTTACAATTATATTCTGCCATATATGGCATCGTCATCACCATGTTAGAATTTGTAGCTCTATTGTAACCTTGTACCTGGTATGAACATAGCTACTAATTATAGCATGCCAAAAATACTAATGATGATGGAAATGCACCACTGTCTTGGCAAACTACAGTTATAGCATAACTACCGCTAATGAGTCTATACACAGTGGTCTACATGGTATACTCAACAGTGTACATGTAGTATACTCAACAGAGTGGTTTATATACAATGTAGTATATACTCAACAGAGTGGTTTATTACACTCCTGGTATAGAGAAAATTGTGCCGCGTAATGTAATATAATATAATGTAAATAATTCGTTCGAGTGATAGGAATGGCGTACGAAGATTCTGACTACACCTTCATGATCGCTATCATGCACTGTCCCAACCGTACAATTTTGGTGCTGAAACTCACCTTGGTGGTGGAGATACAAGCGCTTTTGTTGTGCCGTCGGCCGCCATTGCTCGATCGCTCTCTTCGACGTTGGTTGCCAGTAGTCCTACGAAGGCCCCACAAAGATTCTGACCACACGGCCGTGATCGCTGTCGTTCACTGACGCTTACATGCCGAAACCCACCGTGCTGGCTAAGTTGTGAGTGCTGTAATAATGTCTTGTCTTCCTTTTGGTCGCCATTGTTCGCGATCGACTGAGCGGGGTTGCCACGTGGCATGTGCGTTAATTGGAACGAATTGCAATACTTATCTTGCGCTACGCGATACGGCAGGTTGCAGCGCGGCTACTTTATGAATGGTACTTGAGAGCACTTTAAATCATTTCTGATCTTCCCTGTATATAGCTATCATGGTACTCATGTGATGTGTGATAATTGGAACGAACTGTCACACTTAGCTTGTGCTACCATTTAACCGCGGCTACCAGGAGTGCGGTTGCCCCTCGTATACAATGTAGTATATACTCAACAGAGTGGTTTATATACATGTAGTATAGCCTCGTTCCCAGGCCCGCGCGCCGTTTCGGTTACTGCAAGCAACGAAAAGCTGGGCGGGGCCTGGGAACAAGGCTACATGTAGTATACTCAACTTGCGGTGCCTTTGATGTTTGGACTAGTTATACCAAGATGAGCTGAGTTAGCCGCGTTCCCAGGCCTCCATGCCAGCTTTTGACGCACACCCAGCTTTTGTCGCTGGGCATGGAGGCCTGGGAATGAGGCTAGAGCTGATTATCGGATCTTTACAGTATATTTTTGAGGATTGATGATGAAACTAAATACTTGCTTCATCTTTATAATCCGCATTTCTATGACACAATCAGATCCATGTACCATTGGAGCTGAGCTTGCTGCTGATTCCCATGGTTGATCTAATACTGAGGGCATGCTGGCTCCGAAGCAAGTTTTTTACTCACCGAACATTTCTAATAGTGAGTAACTTGTTATGAAATCTTATTCTCAAGATCGTACAAAAGCTGCAGGTTAATAGAATGAACTCTTGGTTAGCTGTAGACCATGCAGTCTGGAGATCAGGACACTTGTTGCCAGGATTCAATCATAATGTGCCCGCTTGTTGCCAAAGTGTTCCTTCAAAGCTTCACAAAAGAGAGGCCACTTGAAAAATCCTTGCCATTGTAAAATCTCCAGTAACAAGGCAGTTTTGTTATCAGTAAAGTTGAATGTCGTTTCTTCTTGACCTAGCTACATAAAACTTTGACAGTCATTTTCCGTCTTTTTTAGGCATTCGTCCTGTTTGTCATGTTTGTTGAAGCACTTGCCGTGATTATTCGGGCTGAAAGTCACCTACGGATCACTCGTGCCTTTCGACCACTCTTCTTCATTGACTCATATGTGATGAGCGAAACACGAAGGTCCTAACACCTATCATGTATATACAGGCTACTGGTAGATATGTACAATGGCTGAACAGATCGATGCCAAATGATTACTCCATGATTATCCATGAAGCCATTGAAAACTTAGGGTGTCTTAAATTGCAGAATCCTAGTTCAGGGGCATAGCTAACTTCCCATAAAAAAAAAACTTCCCTATGACTCTAACGATCTAACAACTATAGGCACAACATCCATCTCTAGAAAGATCTTTCCCTGTGATACGGTAAAGTATAAATGTCTTATGCCATTGCATCGACGGTAAAGTACTTCCTATGGACCTGCTATGTGAGAATTGTGCTTTCCAACTGCCCCCACCGTTTCAAAATCATTGCTACGCCCGTGCTGGTTTAACAGAGAACTTGTCTTGATTCTGCAGAACATTCCGAAATATTGTGATGTGCATAAGGGAGATTATTGATGTGCTGCTTGTCTTGTTGCTCATGGTAGCCTTCTTTGCTCTCATTGGTAAGCTATCGGAATATGATCTGTGTGTAATTCACATGCACAATTAAGGCTAATACGGATGCCTATACTCACACACTCACACACACACACACACACACACACACACACACACACACACACACACACACACACACATACACACTCACACACCCTCACACATACACGCACATACACTATTATATTATATATGCACATACACGGACTAGGCTACTACCTCTTTACACAAACGGACCCAGATGTAAGACTTTGCCTGTAGCTAGTAATCGTAAGCTTGTAAAGATTTGGGTTTCACATTCTTATGTATGACATAGTATTTCAGCACAGTGGGACAATCATTCATCAGCCTTTTCATCACCTTGACTACCTCAAAGTGAGTCTTTGAAGAAGTTTTCTAGTCATAATTCTATTACTCACTGGCTACGTCTCCTCTGTCTTGCACAGTCATCCTGATGTGATGCTAGAGACATATCATTCTACTGGTTGGAGCGCACTTTTCTTCATCATCTTCCTTGTGATCACACTCTACTTACTCACTAGTGTGGTATGTGTTAGACCATGTACACAAACTGCTGTAGTTTGCGAGTCTTTGTAAGGAAACTACGGCTAGCACTTTTTGCATTTAGAAATTCTTACTTAGCTACATAGAATCTGGATTATCAATCTGGCAATAGTGTCCAAGGATCTTGTGAAACTGTTACTGCTGCCAAAATTGTAACTCCATCATCTTTTGTAGCTGCTTGGTGTGGTCTACAGCAGCTTTTCACATGCCAACAAGCGCAAGTTCAAGAAAAAGTTCAAGCATCAGAGGTGAGATCACTTGCTACGCAACTTCAATTAAGTATATACAATCTTGGTATAATGTTGTAGAGGCTCATTGCTGCATTAGACCAAATATTCGTCGAGAAGTTGTTGGAGCATTAATTTGACGTAACTAGCACACAACTGTTATGGAACAACTTCTGCAACAATCTTGGTATATTCAGGTTGGCATTGGAGAAAGCATACGAAAAGCTTACAGAAAATGATGGTGTAGTAGACGTTGGCACTTTCCTCATGTTCATGCTGGAGTACAAGCCACTCATGTGTGAGTTACACAGGGAATGTATGGTATAGCATAGCTGTATATATTACCGCTAGTTAGGTGTGAAAGTATTACGTATCAAATGTTTTGCATAGGATCATCCATCTCTGTGCAGTGTAGCAATTAGCCTCATTCCCAGGCCGTGCTATATGGGCTGGGAACGAGGCTAGCTACCAACTAGTGGCTTCAATTGCAGATAAGGTAGTTGCTAGACTCTATAGAGCACACCCAGCAATTTACTACAATTAGCATTCCACATGTCTGATTTCGTGGAATTGTTTTGAGCATAGAAATATTTTCAGAGGCCACGAGTGTAGCTATATAAGATCTTCACTGTTTTGATTCTTTGCAGCTGAGTGCAAGGCGCTGTACACCTTCAAAGCTCTTCAAGATATTAAGAATAGGAGGAGCAAGAGTGACTCACCAATAGTCGATCAGCTCGCTCTAGAAGACTTCTACAACCTCTATGACGCACTGGAATTCAAATGGGTCCCACTATCTGTATGTCACAACTGCATGTACATTAGAAAGAATGCATGCACTGTGTACTTATGATTGCCTTTCTTCACATAGCCAGAGGAGAATCAGTTGCCATGGTATTTCAAAATTTGTAAGTGATTATTCCTTCTTTTGTGGAACGAATAATTTAGCTAGCTAGCTATCTGCTTTACACATAGCAAAATTGGCTAAGACTTTGGTGGAGACCCGGTTCTTCAACATTGCTCTCTGTAAGCTGATCAGGATAGAGTTATATCCTTAACTGTGTGTTATAGCTATATTGATCTTTTATCCTCAAATTATTGCAGCCATGGTGGTTATAGCCAATACAGTATTCTTGATCATCTATACTGCTCTTGCAGGTATGTACTCTAAGACTTGCGTGCAGATTCTAAAGCTGTGCAAATATAGTGTGGGCATGCTGATTGTGCAGTATTACATAGCTACGTAATTTAACACATGCAGTGCCAAATGGAGAACCGTGCTATGGTGTTTTGCGTAGGGTTCTGGCGGTGTCTTTTGTATTTATTGCAAGTAAGTTTACAGAGCTGTGGACTCATGCCCTCCATTTGCATAAGAACATAGTACTGTTGAGTTAGGGTTCAGAGTGCTCAGGCAGTGGATGCAAATGAGCTCCTATGCCTTCCGAAATCCATTCAAACAGTGCACCCCCTTTGGCCATTCCTCTATGTGGCAAAGGTTAAACTGTTTCGGTGGAGATTGCAGCCACTACTGGTTTGTTTACTGGCTGTCCCATCCAACTCAAATTCAACTCAACTCACAGAGATATTACAGATGACATCATGCATGCACAATTGCACAATTATTATAATGCAATTGTAGCGAGTATGTATGCAAATTATAAGTCAATACCACAACTATACATGCCTGCTCTACCTTTGTATAGTCTACTGCATCGAAGCCATCTTGAAAGTGGTAGCCTTTGGATACAAATATTTCACGAAATTCCAGAATCTGTGAGTTTATGAGATAATCAGATTGAGTGCAATGACAACATCTTTGTGGGCATACACTATACAGTACAAGTTATTTATCAGACATTGCTGTACAGTTGATTGGATAGTAGCTACATACATTATTGTATCGTACAGCTGCATGGTCCTGTACATGCTCCTCGGCACTATATATGGTTGTATTGAATGAGCTAGTGATCTGTTTCATGCACCTGTGAAATGCTACTTACCTGCAGTAGTCGCATGCAAAGTACAATATGCTACTAACTGTTTCCAAGCACTAACTCTAGCCACAAATAAAATCTGAAAGTATAAACAGGTAGCTAATGCTGGTCCGTGGTTTGATTTATCACCTGGCTATGATGAATTGCAATCTATAGAAGCTCATGGGTTACTTACTATAAGCTGCCAAGCACTCCTGATCCAAAGGTCATGGATGTATGTTTCCTCTCTGTACAGGGTTGACTTTGCAATTATTGTCACTAGCCTGATCATGCTGTGCCTGGAAATCAACCCCAAGTACTACATACTGCTTTCCTTTCGGCCTGTCAAACTTATCAGGTATCTAGATATATAGCTACACTTGTGAAAGGGATTGAGTTGTGCATATATGTTCTTCTACTTTCAGGCTTCTTTGGCTGAAGAAAAGGTACAGTAAGCTTATTAAGGCACTGCTGTTCCTGAAGAGGAAGTTGATCAGGTCAGCAGAGCAATATCAAATGATTCGCTGTTATAGCTAGCTGGATTTTGTGAGGAAAAGCTGACATATAAATCATAGAATATCAAGAGCATGGCAAAACGATACAGAAGTGAATTGACAAATCGATACAGAAGCTTATAACTGCCTGTTCCATCATGGGGTTCCATGTTGATATAATTTATGCCACAGTGCCATAAGTATGTAGATCTAAGTATACTATAACTGAGAACTTCCAAATACTTGGATGTGGATATCATCAAAGTCATCTTACGTACGCAGTGGAATTATTCTGCTTTTGGTGATCTACTACTCCTTTGCAATAATTGGGATGGAGTCATTTCATACAATAGTGCGGCGGAAGTGTTGGTGAGTGAAGTACCACACTTATTCTAATAAGCAAATTGAATAATTTGGAGGGGCTTGCGGTAAGTTAGAATCCACCCATAAAGAATTTCTTGTTGTAAGTTATAGTTAGATACAAGCTCTGTTTTCAGTTCTGTCTTCTTACTCTTCACCATCATCCTCTGGGACAAATGCTCATGTGCCATCTCCCAGCCTAACATTCAGTGTACCGTCATGACATCATTGCTATTCCAGAGTTGTGCCCGGTGGAGCAACTTCCGAGGATCCTCAAATTGAAACGTTTTGGGAACCTATTGTTCTGTTGTTGATGCTGTGAATTAGCTCAATAACTCCATCGTTTCAATGCAGCAATGAGCCTATAATTATACTCCTTCAACATTCAGGGTTGGTTGGTACCGCAGAATAAAACGTCTGCTTACCCTGCAGTGACTACAACCACACTTGGTATGGTGTTGGTGACTACTACAGTGGCACTGACTCTTCAAATGTCTACTGGCTGTTGAATTTTGACAACATTTTGAAAAGTTTCAGTAAGTATTTGGCTTTTTGTGCAGTTGAACAAATGTATGCAAATACTTGTCCAAGGTATGCCTCCGTAGGATTTTGGGGGATTCATGAACCTAGCTACATAGATTGCTTCTACACACATGGGTATTAGCTATTAGGGTATTTTGGGGCAAAATTGGGTGAGCTGTTTTCATTGCTCCTTGTACAGCCACGCTATTCGCACTGATGGTAGTCAACAACTGGTATATAGTAATGGTAAGTGACAAGTATACAATTGGATTCCTAAGTACAAATTTGGAGAAACACATTTTATGCTGATGGTGGTTTAGATCAAAACATGAAAACCAATAGTATAACTAGTGGAATGCAGGACATTGGAGGGCGAGCCTGAGCGAAGTGCATATGTATGCACGTGCAGGGCATGCAAGGAGCAGTTGCATTCACATGATTATCCGTGCCTGGGTTCGAGGCTAAGGTACGTGTAGGTCAACCCACTGCCCCGTCTTTGTCAGTGTCGCCGAGGAGGAAGAATGTTCATGGTGCACTAGCCAATGTCCACGAGTGGTCTCCGTCTTTGTTGTCGCCATCGTTCGTCGAACAGGTAGCTAGACGGTTCGTCGAGTTCATTCACGTGCAAGTGAAATTTGCAAGATCCACCGGACAAGCAAGCAAGCATACACACACAGAGCGCAATGAAGTCACGCTAGTGTGGGGCTCGCTCAGGCTCGCCCCAATTATGCATGCATGCGTATATCACATGAATGAGAGGGATCTGACAGTGCAGTCCATGCATGAACAAATATGCAGGTCCTTACTACTGTAGCATGATCATTAAGTTTCTACATTGTCAGCTGCAATATCTATTTGTTCAATCATTGCAGGAAGGGTTTGCAGCTGAAGTTCGTCAGCAGACATCAGCTTCTCATCATGCCTGGCTAACTCGGCTCTACTTCATATCCTTTTACATCATCACACTGGTATGCATACGCAGGACTCATCCCAGAAATGCAGTGAAACATCAGACCATTTAGTCTGTGTTCAACTCATTGTGGAAGGTGCTGGCAGGCAAACTCTGCATGTGTGTTGTGCAATCACCACATACATGACCAAGGTGTTCTGTCATGCAATGCATGGAAAGTGAGGTGTAGTGTAGAGGAAAATGAAGTTTCCGATTGATTTCTCTGTTTTTACATCCGATAATAGCACAAAGATCATGTGCCATAATGATGGCAGAACTCTGTAATATGGAGAACTGCACTGATAGTGTTGTGTTATGAAGCTAGAGCATTGCAATGACTAATCTTCAGGGTACATATCTCTATAGGTGGTACTGCAAGTGACGGTGACATTCATTGTGGATGCATTTGTCACAACAAGGAAAGAACAGAAACGAGAATACAAGATGAAGACTAAGAATGGTACCTGCAATTGAACACTATACTTTGTTAGGGTTGGAATGATAAATAATCATAAAGAAAAAGACACCAACCAATGACTGATGGCATCACAGCACTTATAAATATGTCATTGATAAGATATCCACTGCATGTATCTGTCAGCTTAGTACTTACAGGGAGGTGCATAGTGTCCGTAAACTGTGTGCAGTGGTTTGAACATAATTATGGTCACAAGAAGATGATTCATTATCTAGTTGGCAAAATCTTGGTGTAAGTGTAGAGGCTAGCTATGCACATTCCTACCCTCCTTTCTTTCTCACTGTACTCTTGTTCTATCAGCTACAGCTTTTCTTACCTCCTTTATTGCTAATAGGTATTGTTGAAGCCTTCTATGGTGACCTGTCTATCACGATATCTGAAGCTGAACTAAAAGCAATTCCAAAGCAGGATCCATCAACGGCTTGGTGGCAGTGGTTCGCTCATCATATCAGAAAGTGGAGAACACCTTCCTTTGCAAGTTGTCAAGTAAGGAATACTAGCAACATTTGATGTAGCAAATGTGCATGTGTCAGCACTGTGCAGAAATCTGGTCTCATTCCCAGACTCTCCCCAAACAGGTCTGGTGTTCTCGGGAACTCAACTTTCTGATGCTTCTGTGCATGTAAACCACTACACAGAACAGTTCACAAAATTTAAAGCCTGAGATAGCTGCGAAGTCTGTTTTGGACAGTCAAAACTGATGCTATTTCTAATTCGGTTCACACTACAGTCGTTTGCATCATTTAAGTATAATTGAATCTGATTGGAGTTATCTAATTCCAGATCTCTGACAAGAAATGTTACCAGACCCTCTTCACACGTGTGGGAGGGTCAGGGTAAAAGACTAACAGAAATCAACGATTATTCTGGAATCTATATTGTTGATAACAATGCAACAAAAATATCAATATCGATCACTGTCTATCCCCCATTGTACAACAGCTAGAGATAGCCAAAGTCTGAAGGAAAATGACAAGTTAGCTAAGGCAGCACAGTAAGCATTGTAAGTGTATCAGCACAACAAAAATGATACATCTGACACCCAGTTCCTACACTCTATTGACTGTTTTCACTTTATAGATGCCTCTGTTTTTGGACGAAGGATCTCACTGTTGGCCCCTGGGCCTCAATTACCACAATTAAAATTAAGCCACCTTCGACCACAGGGCTATATACAGTTTTTCTACACGGGGCTATATACAGTTTATGTGAATAAGTGATGAGGTCTATACTATTACCCTGAGGACAACTAAAGCGGCAAAGTTTTTAAGATGGTAGCAGAGAGCTCTTTGTTCTGACTTCAATTTGATTGTCAGCCTATGACTGTATGGTGCTTTTGTTTTTAGCATGAGAATGGAGGATACACTTGCAAAGGGAAACGAAATAAAGAAAAGCATTACCTCGATTTGCAGTTGTACAAAGACAAACTTGAAGTAAGTCTCATGGTGTATGTGTGGTGGTGGCAGTTTTCATCGAAATAATTTTTCGCTTAAGAAATGGGAGGAGAAGAAAGAGGAAGGCAAAGATACACTTCATGAGCGCACAGTGAAGTTCTTCAAAAAGTTATTTGAATACATATTTGAGTAGTTGTAGTGTTTAAAGCTCTACTACAGTGTAGTTTGTGGTTTAGTATTGCAATGGTATTGTCACGAATTTAAGTGTTTGATGCAATCTGCTTTTTGTAACTGAGTGTCTGCAAACAGAACTAGCTCAAAGACAAAAGAAACATCAGAAACGGACATTCAGGGGCTTCTGTTGTACTGTATTTTTTGTTGTAGGATTACTGATTAAAGATTTGTACGTTAGGCTACAAAAATGGTTATTGGGGCATAGACTAGCCCCGTTCCCAGGCCTGGGAACAAGGCTAGGGCAAAATGAGAAGGACTGACATAAGCACAGATATTGTGCCACATAGAGTTCCAACACTGCCTCTGTGTCAACTCTAAAGTGCTATTTAGTAATAGCTAGTCATATAATAGGTATGTCTCTGTGTCAACTCTAAACTCTGATTTTATAAGTGATTTAGTAATTATAGCGCATGATGACATCATTGTTGAAAAAACAATGATGTCATCATGCGCTCTTGTAATAACCGTACAGGTATGTCAGCAATTCTGTTATCATGATCATACAAAGGGAGAAGAAATTAATTAACATGCATGAGGGATATATGCACTGAGCTGAGTTGATGGATAAATGGGCAACATCAAAATCTACACAAGTAGCTAAAGTTTCAACAAAAGTCAACTAGCTAATAGTATATTGATGAGCCAAGCTTGAATCTGATGGCTATTTTGATTGCTTCAGTATTGGTTCTAATGCTTGCTTGGAGCTTGGGCAGTATAATCTGAAACAAAATGGCCACTTGATATTCTCAAATCGTTGTTCTAAGGGAACTTGCTGCTGCTATACGATAGCCTATGCTATACGCTATATTGACAACAGCATGGTGGAACACATCGTACCGTAACAGTAGTACATCTTGAAGAACCTCACAACAATAAATAAGTTAGGTGAAAGATGAAATGATATGAAGAAGTGATTTAAGGTAGGAAACATGGGTACCGCGATCTCCGAAACCAAGTTGATGGATAAATGGGCAGCATCAAAGCGTACACAAGTTTCAGCAATACTTTGCATCAAACTGCTCCCTCTGCTTGAAAATGCCCTAAAACTCAATTTTAAGGCCCTCTACGAAACTGAAAATTTGGACCCTCTCCAAGGCCCCACCCACACTCTGACCCCATCATCAATACACACACTAAACAGGCCAAAAAACTACGGATGGATTTACCACCTGCTCTCCTCACTTGCAGGCTACAGCCCAAAACTCACTGCCGCCCTCAAAAACAGAGGTTTGGCTACCCTAGGCTTTCAAAAAAAATTCCACGCACACCAGCTAAAACCGACTCAAGCCAAGGGCACTCTTCAAAAGGTCAACCTACCCCCTGCAAAACTAGGGATGCTTTTCCACGTTCACCTCTCGGTTACAGAGTTTTGGCCACACATCTACTCCCTCTCACCAGCCCAGTCCAGCTACCAAACCAGCCAAATTCGCCCTAACACGAAAATGGGCGGGGCCTGTAATGCCGAAAGGTCAACTCTCTAGAGTACCTTGGCCAGGGAGCTGTCGGAGGCTGTTCACTTTCCAGGCTGTTCTTCGGCCACTTCAGCAGCCCAACAAACATTCTGCTCACTTGACCTAGCTATTCACACTCAGATATCCCCTCGCTACATTCAATAAGCCAGAATAGCTTCTTACGTAAAAAAAAAGAAAAAAAAGAAAAAAAAGAGTGTTCAAACAAACCTTCAAAGTACCGAACGGCCACATCAGAGTACCGATTTGAAACTAGAAAGGGCCGCTAGCCGCATCAAAGAGAGAAGCCCCCCTTGTTTATTCCGGTTGCCGCCATGGGAAAACGTAAACAGATGAATAACTCTATATAACCGTATGCGAGTGACGTCATCTCATTAATTATTCATGAGCAAAATTGCGCGATTTCGCCGATGCCGTGCTTCCTACCTTAACCCAAACCCCTAACTAAAACTCATGAATATTCCAGCTTACTAGCCTTCACTTGAACCCAAACCACACTACATGGGAACTGAAAGCACATCACTAATGATATTCATGAGTCAACACAAGCCAAACTTCCCTCCAAACAGCAAACTAAAGGCAATCTTGCTCACGACTGCTACACACGGCTACCTGAAAATGGCTCATTGCTTATTCATGAAGCTGACAGACAAGCTGAATCTCAGCCAAAGCTGAAGGCTTTAATGAGATTCATTGACCTGAATTTGGACAACAATGCCAGTCATGAGTCCCAATTTAGGGCTAATGATATTCATGATCCCTGGTTGTCAGGGTTAGGAGAGAGTGGAGTCTCAGGGTGAATTTACGAATATTGCATCACACAACACACATGCTTTCAACCCCATGGTACACCACCAAAGTTCTGACAGGTGGTCACTAATGATATTCATGAGCGTCAACATAAGCCAACCCTCCCATCGGACAGCTGACTAAAGTCCAACAAGCTCACGAGCACAGCATGGAGCTATCTAATCCTAACTCATTATTATTCATGAGCAGACAGAAAGACTGGGTTCTATCCCATGCCCACTGGGTTTTAATGAGATTCATAGGCACACCAAGGTTAGTGGGATCACCCCAACCCGGATCAGGGTTAATGATATTCATAGGGCTAGGATATACAGAGTTAGGCCAAACTCCAGTGTAAGGATTTGTCATTGCACTAGCCTAATTAAAGCCTTGAGATGGCCTTTAAGGTAGGAAACATGGGTACCGCGATCTCCGAAACCAAGTTGATGGATAAATGGGCAGCATCAAAGCGTACACAAGTTTCAGCAATACTTTGCATCAAACTGCTCCCTCTGCTTGAAAATGCCCTAAAACTCAATTTTAAGGCCCTCTACGAAACTGAAAATTTGGACCCTCTCCAAGGCCCCACCCACACTCTGACCCCATCATCAATACACACACTAAACAGGCCAAAAAACTACGGATGGATTTACCACCTGCTCTCCTCACTTGCAGGCTACAGCCCAAAACTCACTGCCGCCCTCAAAAACAGAGGTTTGGCTACCCTAGGCTTTCAAAAAAAATTCCACGCACACCAGCTAAAACCAACTCAAGCCAAGGGCACTCTTCAAAAGGTCAACCTACCCCCTGCAAAACTAGGGATGCTTTTCCACGTTCACCTCTCGGTTACAGAGTTTTGGCCACACATCTACTCCCTCTCACCAGCCCAGTCCAGCTACCAAACCAGCCAAATTCGCCCTAACACGAAAATGGGCGGGGCCTGTAATGCCGAAAGGTCAACTCTCTAGAGTACCTTGGCCAGGGAGCTGTCGGAGGCTGTTCACTTTCCAGGCTGTTCTTCGGCCACTTCAGCAGCCCAACAAACATTCTGCTCACTTGACCTAGCTATTCACACTCAGATATCCCCTCGCTACATTCAATAAGCCAGAATAGCTTCTTACGTAAAAAAAAAGAAAAAAAAGAAAAAAAAGAGTGTTCAAACAAACCTTCAAAGTACCGAACGGCCACATCAGAGTACCGATTTGAAACTAGAAAGGGCCGCTAGCCGCATCAAAGAGAGAAGCCCCCCTTGTTTATTCCGGTTGCCGCCATGGGAAAACGTAAACAGATGAATAACTCTATATAACCGTATGCGAGTGACGTCATCTCATTAATTATTCATGAGCAAAATTGCGCGATTTCGCCGATGCCGTGCTTCCTACCTTAAAGTTTATATAGCTTCACATAATCGTAGGCTTATAAAGCTAATGACTAAGTACATACTTTCCTGACGATGAAGACAAGGATTTAGTAAGTGTACACATTCACATTGGAGTCACATGCATGATATAAACTGGCTGGTCACTTCATGCATGATAGCTATACCGGTCGCATGCATGATACTGGTCATCTCCGCAAACAATATTACAGATCACAGACTATTCAAGTCTGTCACTGGACAATGCTATATAGAAAGCCACTGCCCACTGGAAATTTGTCAGGCTGTGGGCCCGTACTTAGCAAGTCTGTGAATTACGCATCTCTTATTAACGTAGCCATCAACTTGGAGTCACCTGCTAGGCAGGATGCACGCTTCAGACCCCATCAGCCACAACCGCGAGATAGGGGCTGCTAAGTCTGGTAGCTAGTAGTTAGCTATAGCTGCAAGTGGCAATTCAGATTGGATGCTGACATAATGAAAGTAAAACCATCCTTTGTGACTAGCTCCTATAGGCAAAAAATTTTCTCCCAAAAATTAACAAGGATTTAGTGATGGCCTGTCACATTCGGAATTATTCAACCTCTCGAAAAAGCTAAGAAACAAGGAGAAATGCCATTAACCAGGCTTAGTCCCATCCCATTGAAAAATGTAGAATGGGATGGGACTGAGGCTGGTTAATGGCATTCTCCTTGTTTCTTAGCTTTTTCGAAAGGTTGAATAATTCTGAATGTGACAGGCCATCACTAAATCCTTTTTAATTTTTGGGAGAAAATTTTTGCCTCTAGTTTGTGTACATACTTTTCGAGTGCATGAAATGTGTAACTTCTTAGTCATGGTAGAGCTCAGATTCCTCGCAGCGGTAGTCAGATGATGGATTCACAAGGATTCAGATGATCAGCAATCGCCACGAAATGCAACCATCACCTGCAAAAAAGAATGCAACGTGCGTTTGCATGCGCATTTGGCATGCGTGACGTTTCGATCCCGAATCTTCTTCAGGTATGTAGCAGTTTATAAGGTAGCTACATAGCCTATTGATGTTCAGTGAGGGCATATAAGAAGGTGAACCTTGACCTTTATCACAATGGTGTTTGCTACATTTTACTATGCATTGTTGGTGTGTGTTGCATCAGGTTTCCACGGGACTGTCGCTCATACTATTACAATATGTACACCTTGAAGGAAAGGTTAGGTATGCTCCAAGTTATGTTTCCCAGAAAGTTGTAACATCGTGCAACTATAAGGTTTCCTTGCAGCATAGCTAGCTACATAGCCTCAATTTTTATCACATTGATTGATGGAACCTATTGCAGCTAAATTGACGTTTATTATTCCCAATGGTGCCAGCATTGTCTAAAACATGGCATCTTGGTTCTAAATGTCTGACTATCTGATTTATGTACAGCTATGATAAAGCTATTAACTACCAGCTACATGCTACGTTATTGTGATAGCAACATTTGACAGTAAATAAACATTGCAAAGTGGGGAAGTCTGAATATTCATGAACGTCTCCATTGACAAAAGGCATGCATTACATTGCATGCGCATTTGGATTCAGAAGCCAGTTCAGTTGAAATAATTATCATTCCTTGAGGATTACGTAATCAATATGACAGCATACAATGCACAATGTCGTCATGATTAGGTAGTCTATGTCTATGAAAGCTTACAAGTACAGCTTATGAATGGGCAAAAGTTCTGGTCACTGTACACGTCCTTAATTACATCACCAGAATGGTGGTAGCACCATCAAGGCATAATCAAGAGATCAATGATTTGATTAGGCATCTAGATGAAGGATGAGGAGTATAATAACAATTAGCCGAAGTGGAGACAAGATGTAACAAATAATGTAGCTACAACCTGACATTTGGTTACTCTCTTTACAATTATATACCACTATACAATTGAAGTTTTATGGATAGCAACAAGTTAGTGTACAGTTAATACTTTGAACACTACTGATTGATTATTATATCTTGTCACGGAACTGAATAAGATAAGCTGTGATGATCTGTATCACCCCAATCACAAACGTAGCGAGATTAATTTAAGTACTGTAATGGATTTTGTTATTCGTGGAGGTTAATAATTTAAGAGGGTACTATACATGTGCATTGAAGCCACTAGAATATGGTTTGTTTGCCACAATAGCTCACTCTGGCTTAGAAATTGCATGTTTGCGTATCCAACACACAAAACAAACAGTACATGAATCAAAGTACAAGATGGGGCTACCACTGCCTGCAGACTCTGAGAGGCATAAATTTATGTAGCTAAAATGGCTCCCATTTCACTCATGATCATCACTGAATAATTATAGTTATAAGCTGGTCTGGGCTATACAGCCCACATTACCACCGTAGAGCTACAGTTGCTATAGGTGCATTGAATTCCTCCTGTATTTGTTTCAAGAACTGCTGGATGTTGAGACACTTCCGTAAGGGACGTCGACGTTATGGATTTAGACTGATTATGAATGATGACAGCACAAATTCACCATCATTCACTCGAAATGTGCAGGTATCATTTCTTCCAACTTCATTCTCCCTCTGTCAACTCCCAAGTCATACATCAATCATGCACGCTGCTATTAGGTACATACTCCAACAGGAACAAGAACTGGAGAAGAAATTATACTAGCCATGGACACTGTGAACAACGTACCAGCCCAGATGGTGAGAGTCCTGGCACCTCCATGTAGCTATACATGTACTCAGAGAGAAATGCATAGGGTGCAGCACTGATGGTACGTGTATATATGCATAGATAATATCCGCAGCTATATTATCTATGATATATGCAATGACAGGCCCAGTTCCAATGTCAAGTATAGTTATCTTGAGTTTTGAATTGTAAGACTGCATGGTAGAACACGTGCAACTGTTTCATAAGAGTTACCAGTGTATATGATACATCTGCAGATGTGCTTGAGGGTCAAACTTACCAGAACGAAGGCTTTGAAGTGGATCTATTAAATGGAAGAAGAATAGCCATGCACATTGGTGATATGTTATAATGTGAGATTTGATAGTATACTAATTATATAATACTTCCTAGTTGCTCCAGACAATGATAAGTGCGTGACATTGGCTGCATGTACCGTAATAAGTTCACAATGCGAAATCAGCATTCTTTCAGCTGATCAAAGATGCAGGAAGATGGACCCTGAAGGACTAACATGTTTCTCAGATACTAATGAGGCTTGGCTAGTTAGCTGCATCACTGTCCATTGAACCCCTGTAAACCGAGCGATCAAAGTTTTGGAGAGGAGCAATCAAAGATTCTTCATCCTGCTCGCAAGCTTTACCTGCCCCCCAGCCTCGTTCCCAGGCGCTCGGTAATTGGGAACGAGGCTATACCTGCCCACAACGGCGAATTGGCACGTCATACGTATAATTACTTTCATGACGTCATTGACTGCAAAAGGTAAAAAATTAATTGACCGTAGAAAGCGGAAACAGCCCAATATGACAGACATTCAATAACAAAACTACTAGCTACACTCGTAGCTAACTCTCTGAGGAGCAACAGTCGTAGCTATCTCGTTGAATTGACCTGAGACGCAAGATGATTCCCGTCATGCAGAACTTCTGAGTATCATTGTACGGCGCAAACCGAGAAGTCGTGGAGTCACTCCTGCGCCTAAGGCAGCGATCCCCTTTGGTAATGCCGTAATAATTGTGCGCACAACTATAATCAATCTATCAGACTCAGTTGGCTTTAACACGCATTTGATCATTATTACCCCCGGCAAAGAGACTTTGAAACTATGAATGAGACCACTCCACTCACGGGCCGGCCCGGGCCCCAGATCCAAGACGAAGGTACAGGTCGGTAGCTACACTGTATAGTTTCTGTGCAATTTGCCGTGGTATAGCGTTCATCCAGTTTCATTCTAACTAACTTTCCAGAACAGATTTAACTTGGAATGCTACATAGCTAGTATCACAATCTGCATTTAGAGCCTATATCTGTCACCTTGCCTCATCTCATGTGCCTTGCCTCCTTAAACTTTGCCTGGAGGTATATAGATGATACAGGTCAACTTACTAATTGCATGCACTGCTTCATGTAGCTGTACAGCTGCGTATGTAGCAAAGATGAGCAGCTGCAATTCACCCAAGCATGCAATCCAATCAGGTTGAAACTTGAAACACTGCTGGAGATCATGACCGTGCTCCACTGTTCACCATAAAATTAATATTATTTTTCAAGCTAAATGTTTGCAACTTGCTAATATAGGATTTTTCATGTTTTAATCTCACAAAAACGATTCATGCATGGTTAAATTGGATTATGACTGCATGCACAGAATTATAGAGCCCATGCACCCATGTATCAGTATAATTTGCAGCTGAACTGCAAACGAAGGCGGTTCACTAGCAGATAGGACACCACCGCCATGCCATCTGGAGCCTGATTCAACCATTACTATTTAACAGAAACCTTGAACTCAGAGGGAGTGACCACTTGGAAGTTAGTACAGCCATCCACCTGCTAGCTAATTAACCAACTTTTCCCAATGAGAGCTCACAAAATCTGAGCTAACTTAAAGCAAAACCTGTGGGTTGTGTAGCTACATGTCAGCATAGCTTTTTTGCACTGGTATAGCTATGAGTCATCGCTAAACTGCAACTGAGGCAACCGCTATATGGGTACTGCCAACTTGAATCAACCCTCCATTTCTTGCAGTGAATTAATTGTAGCTAGCTAGTTCAGCATCAACTGCAGCCTTATCCCAGCATGCTGCCTTCTAAAAAGCCCCTTGCCTATTCACATTCAATAACACAAGCATGAATACCTTTCCCTAACAAAGCATATAGTGAGTATTTGTTTAGCCAGCATGAGATCATCGTAGCTACGGCAAGGGATTAGGCTAAGCTAGGTGTGCAACTTGCAGAGTTGCAACACAATCTACTAGGCTATGCAACGCTGATTTACAGTGTTCTCAGTCTCTATAGTACATAGCTAATATATAGGTCTGATATGATCAGATTTTGAACTGTAGATTCTCTTTCAAGTTGCATGATCATCAAATAAACATTGAATGTCAGTTGCTGAAATGAATTCACGATCCATGGTTGCTTTGTCTGGGTTGAATATCTTCATTATAGAACAGAGGAGGAATGAAGAGCAACGACTCTGGGAAGAGAGACTGAAGGTAGCTGGAGCATTTCAACAATTTGCCATTGCATTCATTAGAGTTACTTGGCAGAGGCATTTTACCATTGCATATGTTACTGGCCGCTGCATGCTTGCAATCTAGCTGATGAATGCTGCCTTCCCACTTTAAGCTTTAAGTTATTGACCTGCACGTGCTAACATGCGCACATGCGTAGCTGCTGGTGACTCCCACTGTTAACTTGGCTCATTTAAGACAAGTATGGATTTGATTAAAATGTGCCAAATTAAAGACCTGACAACACGTATTGTCTAATTCACCATGACAATAGGATGCAGCGCTTTATGTCACAGAAGGAGAGAAGAATGATGTGTTTTATAACCACCCAAAGGACAAAGATGGTGTGCTGTCATACTACACGGTCCACCACCCAGTCTTCTACATGGCCCATCTAATTTCTTCTGTTTTACTGATGCTTCTTGCCCTGATCGAGAAGCCTTCAGTGTTTGCAATAGAGGACGAGGATGCCTCTGTGGTATGCACTCTAATAAAGGCTAAAATGTGTGCATGCACTATACTTCGACATTGAAACCATGCATGATTACTGTCATTACATAGGTTATCATTACATAACCTAGCCTCCCACCCAAGCCTTCTCATTAGTACTGCAAGCAACAAACACTTGAGATTCACTATACAATTCAACTCCCATAGCGGCTTGTTAATGTCCCAAGCCAGTCAGAGTATTTCGTAACCTAACTCACAAAGCAACAGTTACGAGTAAAGTCTTGCTATCATATAATTTATAGTTGTTAGAGCTTACAATTATATTCTGCCATATTTGGCATCGTCATCACCATGTTAGAATTTGTAGCTCTATTGGAACATAGCTAGCTACTAATAACCATTATTATAGTATGCCAAAAATACTAATGATGATGGAAATGCACCACTGTCTTGGCAAACTACAGTTATAGCATAACTACCGTAGGCGCTCTAATTATGCGTCGCTCAAAAAATAATTATTTTTGAAATGCAACGCAACAATAGAAATTCGGTCAGCCAAACCGCTAATGAGTCTATACACAGTGGTCTGCATAGTATACTCAACAGAGTGGTTTATATACATGTAGTATACTCAACTTGCGGTGCCTTTGATGTTTGGTCTAGTTACACCAAGATGAGCTCGTTCCCAGGCCTCCATGCCAGCTTTTGACGCACACCCAGCTTTTGTTGCTGGGCATGGAGGCCTGGGAATGAGGCTTGAGCTGATTATCTTTATGATCTTTACTGTACATTTTTAAGGATTTATGACCGCAGTAAATACTTATAATCCATAATTATTTCTATGACACAAGCAGATCCATGTACCATTGGAGCTGAGCTTGCTGCTGATTCCCATGGTTGATCTAATTCTGAGGGCATGCTGGCTCCGAGGGAAGTTTTTTACTCACCGAACATTTCTAATAGTGAGTAACTTGTTATGAAATCTTGTCCTCAAGATCGTACAAAAGCTGCAGGTTAATAGAATGAACACTGATAGTAGCTACACGGTCGATCCTATAATTCTGCACTGTACATAGACAACACTGTTTTAACTGAACTTGGTTAGCCCAGTTTGCAATAGGAAATCATGCAGCTGTAGACCATGCAGTCTGGAGATCTGGACACTTGTTGTCAGGATTCAATCATATATAATGTGCCTGCTTGTTACTTAACCTGATGCATTTTTGGAATCCACACTCACGCACTAGCTACATAAAACTCTGACAGCCCCTTTTCCGTCTTTTTTAGGCATTCTTCCTGTTTGTCATGTTTGTTGAAGCACTTGCCGTGATTATTCGGGCTGAAAGTCACTTACGGATCTCTCGTGCCGTTCGACCACTCTTCTTCATTGACTCATATGTGATGAGTGAAACACGCAGGTCCTTATAACACCTATCATGTATATATAGGCTACTGGTAGCTAGATACGTGCAATGGCTGTGAGCTAAGGAAACAGATCGATGCCAAATTACTCCATGATTATCCATGAAGCCATTGATAAATTAAGGTGTCTGGAATCCTAGTTCAAAGGCATAACTTCTAAATACAGACTTGCCTATGACTCTAGTGATCTAACAACTAGGCACATACGATTTGCGATACGGGGTGAGGTGAGGGGGGGTGGGGGGGGGGGGGGGGGGGGGGGGGGGGGGGGGGGATGCAATGCGGCCAGACCCCCTGTCTCCTGCCATTGGATCAATGGTGCAGTACTTCCTGTGGGCCTGCTATGTGAGAATTGTGCTTTCCAACTGCCCCCACCGTTTCAAAATCATTGCTACGCCCGTGCTGGTTTAACAGAGAACTTATCTTGACTCTGCAGAACATTCCGAAATATTGTGACGTGCATAAGGGAGATTTTTGATGTGCTGCTTTTCTTGTTGCTCATGATAGCCTTCTTTGCTCTCATTGGTAAGCTATTGGAATATGGAATATGAACAATATTGATCTGTGCATAATTAATTCACATGCACAATTAAGGCTGATACAGTTTCCTATACTCACACACACACACACACACACACACACACACACTCACACACACACTCACACACTCACACACACACACACACGCGCACACACGCGCACACGCATGCACACACACTATGTTATATATGTATGTACATACGTGGACTAGGCTACTACCTCTTCGCACAAACGGACCCAGTTGTAAGATTTTGCCTGTAGCTAGTAATCGTGAGCTCATAAACATTTGTGTTTCATGTTTTTATGTATGCAATAGTATTTCAGCACAGTCGGACAATCATACATCAGCCTTTTCATCACTCTCACTACTGCAAAGTGAGTCTTTGACGTAGTTTTCTGGTCACAATTCTATTACTCACTGGCTACATCTCCTCTGTCTTGCACAGTCATCCTGATGTGATGCTAGAGGCATATCAATCTACTCGTTGGAGCGCACTTTTCTTCATCATCTTCCTTGTGATCACACTCTACTTACTCACCAGCGTGGTATGTGCTAGACCATGTACACAAAATGCTGTAGTTTGTGAGTCTTTGTAAGGAAGCTACGGCTAGCACTTTTTTGCATTTAGAAATTCTTACTTACATAGAATCTGGATTATCAATCTGGCAATAGTGTCCAAGGATCTTGTAAAACTGTTACTGCTGCCAAAATTGTAACTCCATCGTCTTTTGTAGCTGCTTGGTGTGGTCTACAGCAGCTTTTCACATGCCAACAAACGCAAGTTCAAGAAAAAGTTCAAGCATCAGAGGTGAGATCACATGCTATGCAACTTTCAATTAAGTAGAAGTTGATAATTTTGACGTAGCACACAAAATGTTATGGAACAACTTCTCAAAAAATCTTGGTATAATGTCGTAGACTGAGGCTGAGACTGTTCAAGAAGTTGTTGGAGCATTAATTTTGACGTAGCACACAAACTGTTATTGAAGAACTTCTCCAACAATCTTGCTATATTCAGGTTGGCATTGGAGAAAGCATACGAAAAGCTTAAAAATGATGGTGTAGTAGACGTTGGCACTTTCCTCATGTTCATGCTGGAGTACAAGCCCCTCATGTGTGAGTTACACAAGGAATGCATGGTATAGCGTAGCTGTATATATTACTGCTTTATCATGTTTCCAACTCAGTCTGATATGGCTATTCCCATAGAGAATGTATGGCAAATGCTAGCCAGAGCAACTAGGGTGATATTTTCCCATATCACCCTAGTTGCTCTGTGGGTTATCGCATCCCCTTAGGGCATGAATGTTATTGCCATGGCGCCAGTGCATTAATGATAGATGCATAACAAAAGGAATTCAAGATGAAGGATATAGTACCAGTTGCATGCAAGATGCTGGCCTGGAACCTTACTGCTGCTAGAGCGGATGGAGGTGTGGACTGGGCGTGGCTATACTAGTAGGGGGCGGCGGCCAACTTAGTCGGGGCTAGGCTCGCGTATCAAAGAACGACACGACAAGACGCTTCTCCAACTGCAGACCAAGTCGTGGTCGGCCATTTCAGGTTGCACGTAAGTCCCACGCGGCCTGGGAATGAGGCTGTACCGTTAGTACGCTCATAGAACTGTATGGTACGCTGATTGTGAGGCACTACTGTTGCCAAGCCACGATCGTTACCAACCAAGGCCGCGATATCGATGCATTCCTATAGCCGCAGTGTCTGGAAACATGATAAATGTATTATACAATGTGTACGAGGAAACATATCACTCGTCTGTAGCCTTATTGTCACTCGTGCCTGCGGCACTCGTGACAATACAACAACAGACTCGTGATACTTCCCTGTACACACTGTATAATAGTTACGTGTGAAAGTATTATCAAATGTGTTGCATAGGATCATGCATTTCTGTGCAGTGTAGCTAGCTACCAATTAACTTCTAGTGGCTTGAATTTCAGATAAGGTAGTTGACTCACGGCTAGACTCAATTCCAACAACTAAGGAAGTGATGTGGCAGCTAGTGCAGCACTGTGTTTGGACTCATGGCTTTGTTTTTACGTTTTAATTCCCATGTGGTGGCAACTTATTGAATGTGTCCTGATGATGTGGAAAGTAGCACTTTGAAGTGATCGAGTGAAACTTTGAAGAAATCCTCCAACATTTTGGGGAGAGGGGGAGGGAGGGAGGGGGCGAGGGAGAGGGTGGGGGCAATGGGGAGGGGCCCGGGGGGGCCCGGGGGAGGGGGGAGGGAGGAGGGGGAAGGGGAGGGGGGAAGGGGAGGGGGGAGGGAGAGGGGGAGGGAGGAAGGGGAAGGGGAGGGGGGAGGGGGGAGAGAGATCGTTGAAGGGTCTGATTGGATAGTTTAGTATGAAAAGCAGGCTGGAGCAAGTAGGGACATTTGTCGTTTGTGAGGATGCTGATTAGCAACCTGGAAAATGAGTAGTTCCCTGGCCAAGGTGCTCTTCTAGAAAGTTATTTTTTTGAAGGCCCCACTCATTCTCTTGCAAGCTTGGATGTGGACTGCAGTTTAGGACTGCACATTGACAATTGACAGGAAGTATAATTTGTGGGTGGAGAGTGTGGGTGGAGCTTTGGAGATTGTGCAAATATTCATTCCAGCAGAGGGCTTGTAAAATTAAGGTTTTATGCATTATCAAGCAGAGGGAGCACTTTTGGTGAAAAGTTGAGTATAGACTTGGAGTCAAAAAATAGTTGAATAGTGCTGCTCCTTGATGACACGATCTCACACTCAGCTACTGTAGTGAACAGGTATAACCAAGGATCTTCATCAGATAATCAGTCATGATCATGTATGTATAGATCACACCCAACAATTTACTACTATTAGCCCCATGTCTGAAATTTATTGGAAATGTTTTGAGCATAGAAATATCTTCTTGAGGCCACGAGTGTAGGATCTTCACTGTTTTGATTCTTTGCAGCTGAATGCAAGGCACTGTGCACCTTCAAAGCTCTGAAAACTGTTAAGAATAGAAGGAGGGACACTACACCCACTTCAGTTGATCCACTCACTCTAGAAGAGTTCTACAACCTCTATGAGGCGCTGGAATTCAAATGGGTCCCACTATCTGTATGTCACAACTGCATGTACATTAGAAAGAGTGCATGCACTGTGTACTTATGATTGCCTTTCTTCAAATAGCCAGAGGAGAATCAGCTGCCATGGCATTTCAAAATTTGTAAGTGAAAGGCTTATTTCTTCTTTGTGGAACGAATGTGGGTTTAATTTAGCTATCTGCCTTACACATAGCAAAATTGGCTAAGACTTTGGTGGAGACCCGGTTCTTCAACATTGCTCTCTGTAAGCTGATTCAGGATATATTTATATCCTTAACAGTGTGTTATATAGATTTCTTTTTATCCTCAAATTATTGCAGCCATGGTTGTTATAGCCAATACAGCATTCTTGATCATCTATACTGCTCTTGCAGGTATGTACTCTTTCATGCAGATTCAAAAGCTGCGCAAATATAGTGTGGGCATGCTGATTGTGCAGTATTGCATAGCTACGATTAATTGAACACATGCAGTGCCAAATGGAGAACCGTGCTATGGTGTTTTGCGTAGGGTTCTGGCGGTGTCTTTTGTATTTATTGCAAGTAAGTTTACAGAGCTGTGGATCATGCCCTCCATTTGCATACTATAAGCACATAGTACTGTTGAGTTAGGGTTCAGAGTGCTCAGGCAGTGGATGCAAATGAGCCCCAACGTCTTACGAAATCCATTCAAACAGTGCACCCACTTTGGCCTTTCCTCTATGTGGCAAAGGTTAAACTGTTTCGGTGGAGATTGCAGCCACGCACTGGTTTGTTTACTGGCTGTCCCATCCAACTCAAATTCAACTCAACTCACACAGATATTGCAGATGACATCATGCATGCACATTGGATGACTTGGTAAAATAATGCAATGGTGACTATATGCTACAATTATTATAATGCAATTGTAGCGAGTATGTATGCAAATCAATGATTATAAGTCAATACCACAACTATACATGCCTGCTCTACCTTTGTATAGTCTACTGCATCGAAGCCATCTTGAAGGTGGTAGCCTTTGGATACAAATATTTCACCGAATTCCAGAATCTGTGAGTTTATGAGATAATCTGATTAGTGCAGTGACAACATCCTTGTGGGCATACACTATACAGTGCTAATTTTATCAGACATTGCTGTAGAGTTGATTGGATAGTAGCTACATTCATTATTGGAAAGAGAGTATTGTACAACTGCATGGTCCTGTACATGCTCCTCGGCACTATGGTTGTATTGAATGAGCTAGTGATCTGTTTCATGCATCTGTGAAATGCTACTTACCTGCAGTAGTCGCATGCAAAGTACACTACTACTAACTGTTTCCAAGCGCCAACTCTAGCCACATCTGAAACTATAAACAGGTAATGCTAGTGCATGGTTTGATTTATCACCTGGCCATGATGACTTGCAATCTGTAGAAGCTCATGGGTTACTGTAAGCTGCTCAAGCACTCCTGAAGGTCATGGATGTATTGTTTCCTCTCTGTACAGGGTTGACTTTGCAATTATTGTCACTAGCCTGATCATGCTGTGCCTAGAAATCAACCCCAAGTACTACATACTGCTTTCCTTTCGGCCTGTCAAACTCATCAGGTATCTAGATACATAGCTGCACTTGTGAAAGGGATTGAGTTGTGCATATATGCAGTATACTTTCTTCTACTTTCAGGCTTCTTTGGCTGAAGAAAAGGTACAGTAAGCTTATTGAGGCACTGCTGTTCCTGAAAGGGAAATTGATCAGGTCAGCAGAACAATATCAACTGTTATAGCTAGCTAGATTTTGTGAGGAAAAACATATAAATCATAGAATATCAAGAGCATGGCAAAATGATACAGACGTGAATTGACAAGTCAATACAGAGGCTTATAACTACAGGTTCCATCACGGGGTTCCATGTTGAAATAATCTATACCACAATTAAATGTCATAAGTATGTAGATCTAAGTATACTACTATAACTGCATGAGAACTTCCAAATACTTATGGATAATCCATATGGAATTTGGATGTGGGTATCATCAAAGTTATCCTCCTCATGTTACGTACGCAGTGGAATTATTTTGCTTTTGGTGATCTACTACTCCTTTGCAATAATTGGGATGGAGTCATTTCATGCAACAGTGCGGCGGAAGTGTTGGTGAGTGAAGTACCCGTGACACTTATTCTAATAAAATGCATGCAATCGAATAATTTGGAGAGGCATGCGGTAAGTTAGACCCACCCATAAATCATTTCTTTTTGTAAATTAGATACAAGCTCTGTTTTCAGTTCTGTCTTCTTACTCTTCACCATCATCCTCTGGGACAAATGCTCATGTACCATCTCCAAGCACATTCAGTATGCCGTCATGACAACATTGCTATTCCAGAGTTGTGCCTGGTGGAGCAACTTCCAACTGATGAGGATCCTCGAAATGAAACGTTTTGTGAACCTATTGTTCACTTGATGATGCTGCAAATTAGCTCAATAACTGTTGCTATTAATTTATCGTTTCAATGCAGCAATGAGCCTATACTCCTTCAACATTCAGTACATTGCAGTAAAGCTTCTTGAGCAGACTGTATAGGCCAAAATTATGACAAGACAACATGCAGTCCAGAGTGTTCTTACATGAAAGATCGAGGACAGGTTGGTAAACAGCTCCTGGTATATAGGCCTGCCAGTATACCTGCCCTCCTCAAGAGTCTCATCACGGTCCTACTTATCTTGGTTCATGGCAGCAGCTGCAGCAACAATAGGGTTCCAACTACGCAAACAAAAGGTGTTACCTATGAGTCCATTACAACACAAGACTAGACTCCGTCATTCCTGGAAATTCGTGTTAGAAATAAACTGTTCATTCCTCTTGGTATTCACCAAGTTCTAAGTTAGATCTACCCACAAGTTCTGAGAATTGAATTTCTTGCGATCATGCGTCATGTTTGCAAGAAACTATAGAGAGCACTTGTACATGATTTATAGTGCAACCAAGGGTTTAGTTTACAGTAATCATAGGAATTAGCTACATAGCTACCTAAATCATAGGAATTAGCTAATAGGTTGGTACTGCAGAATTATACGCCTGCTTACCCTGCAGTGACTACAACCACACTTGGTATGGTGTTGGTGACTACTACAGTGGCACTGACCCTTCAAATGTCTACTGGCTGTTGAATTTCGACAACATTTTGAACAGTTTCAGTAAGTATTTGGCTTTTTGTGCAATTGAACAAATGTATGCAAATACTTATCTAAGGCATGCCTCCGCCTCCCTAGGATTTTTTGATTAATGAATTAACCTCTTATATTAACTATATTGCTTTTATATGCATGGGTATTATCAGGGCATTGTGGGGCACAATTGGGTGAGCTGTGGCTGGCGTCCATTTTCATTATTCCTTGTACAGCCACACTGTTTGCGTTGATGGTGGTCAACAACTGGTATATAGTAATGGTAAGTGACTGGTATATGTGAACGCATCAAGTAAAAATGGAACCTTAGTCACACATCCCACTTTTCACCCCCCTGAAATGGGAATTGGTTCTAAATGTGTTTCAGAAGATTTCCAACAATTGAGTTTCTCCAATTTTCAGGCATTTCTTCGAAGGGGGTGCACAAGTTTTAATCCATATTTAAGCAATTTGGACAATTCCACACATTTGACTGTGATTAAGGTTCCATTTTTACTTGATGCGTTCACATATAGATTCTTCAAATTTGGAGAAACTGTCATTAACTCCTTTCTATGCTGATGGTGGTTTAGATCAAAACATTAAGACCAATAACATAATTACGCATGCATATAATTATTACAATAATGAGAAAGATATCTGAAAGTCAAGTCCATGCATGCATAAATACGCAGGTCCTTACACCTTTATGAGTATTAGCTATGTTTTCTACATTGTCAGCTGCAATATATACTTGTTCAATCATTGTAGGAAGGGTTTGCAGCTGAAGTTCGTCATGCCTGGCTTACTCGGCTCTACTTCATGACATTTTATATCATCACACTGGTATGTATGCATATGCAGGACTCATCCAGAAATGCAGTGAAATATCAAACCATTTAGTTTGTGCTCAACACATTCTGGAAGATGCTGGCAGGCAAACTCTGCATGTGTGCTGTGTGCCCTTCCCATGCACAATCACTGGTCCACATACATGACCAAGGTGTTCTGTCACACAATGCATGCAAAGCCAGGTGTAGCAAGTGTAGAGGAAAATGATGTTTCCGATTGATTTCTCTGTTGTTGCATCCAATAATAGCACAAAGATCATGCACCATAATGATGGCAGAACTCTGTGAATATGGAGAACTGCACTGATAGCGTTGTAATGAAGCTAGGGCATTGTAATGACTAATATCAGGGTACATTTCTCTATAGGTGGTACTGCAAGTGACGGTGACATTCATTGTGGATGCATTTGTCACAACAAGGAAAGAACAGAAAAGAGAATTATCCAAGAAGAAGACTGAGAATGGTACTTGCAATTGAACACTACTTTGTTTGGGTTGGAATGATGAATAAATACTATCATAACCTAAGCCATTAGACATTGAGAAACCAGCAATTGAGGTAATTCAATGATTGATAAGATATCCACCGTATCTGTCAGCTTAGTGCTTACAGGGAGGTGCATAGTGTCTGTAAACTGTGTGCAGTGGTTTGAACATAACTATGTACATTATGGAATGATTCATATCTAGTTTGCAAAATCTTGGTGTAAAGCACACTCTTACCCTCCTTTCTTTCTCACTGTACTCTTGTTCTATCAGCTACAGCTTTTCTTACCTCCTTTATTGCTAATAGGCATTGTTGAAGCATTCTATGGTGACCTGTCTATCACGATATCTGAAGCTGAACTAAAAGCAATTCCCAAGCAGGATCCATCAACTGGGTGGCAGTGGATCGCTCATCATATCAGAAAGTGGAGAACGCCTTCCTTTGCAAGTTGTCAAGTAAGGAATATTAATAGCTACTAGTAACATTTGGTGTAGCAAATGTGCATGTGCCAGCACTGTGCAGAAATCTGGTCTCATTCCCAGACTCTCCCCAGAAAGTGGAAAGAGGGTCGGTGTTCTGCTTCTCTGCATATAAACCACTAGCTACACAGCACAGTTCACAAAGTTTAAAGCCTGAGATGTATGGCTGCAAAGTCTGTTTGGACAGTCAAAACGGACTGTGAGACAAGATTTTGCTATTTCTAAATCGGTTCATAATACAGTCGTTTGCATCATTTAAGTATAATAATATTCCATCTGATTGGAGTTCTCTAATTCCAGATCTCTGACAAGAAATGTCACTCAGAGTACCAGACCCTCTTCACACATGTGGGAGGGTCAGGGTAAAAGACTAACAGAAATCAACGATTATTCTGGAATCTATTGTTGATAACAATGCAACAAAAATATCAATATCGCCACTGTCTATCCCCCATTGTACAACAGACATGGGCAGCAGCAAGATAGACAGTCTAGCCACTAGCCCCTCTCCGCCTGGCCGGTCAAGTGGGTGCGCGGCGAAGCCGCACGTGGAGGGTGGAGAGGGTCTAGCAAACATTGCACTTGATTGCATTTCAACTGACCAATCAGATCTCACTGAAGCGATTCGTTCCAATTTTATTCATGACTCTCGTGGTTGTAAACCAAGCCGTTCACGTGCGATCAGCCCAGCAGAGAGCGCCTAATAGCCGTATACACTCGAGCTAAACTAGTCCAGCCGTATACACTCGAGCTAAACTAGTCCAACCTGGATGCCTCCAAGGGTACAGAACTCGTCCTCAACTCTAGCTGGCACTTCACAGGTTCACAGGTACATGTAATTGGCATTCCAGAGAAACGTGATCAAGTGCAATGTTTGCTAGACCCTCTCCGTCCTCCATGCGCGGCTTCACTGTGCGCCCGCTTGACCGACCGGGCGGAGAGGGGCTAGCGGCTAGACTACAAGATAGATCCCTTGTCTCAGAGATAGCCAAAGTCTGAAGGAAAATGACACATGCAAGTTAGCAAAGGCAGCACAAGTTAGCTAAGACAGCACAGTAAGCATTATAAGTGTATCAGCGCGCACAACAAAAATGATACATTATAGTGATCTGACACCCAGTGCCTACACTCTATTGACTGGTTTTCACTTTATAAATGCCTCTGTTTTGGACGAAGGATCTCGCTGCTGGCCCCTGGGCCTCAATTACCACAATTAAAATTAAGCCACCTTCGACCACAGGGCTATATACAGTTTATATGAATAGGTATTAAGTGACGAGGTCTATACTATTACCCTGAGGACAACTAAAGCGGCAAAGTTTTTAAGATGGTAGCAGAGAGCTCTTTGTTCTGACTTCAATTTGATTGTCAGCCTATGACTGTATGGTGCTTTTTTTTAGCATGAGAATGGAGGATACACTTGCAAAGGGAAACGAAAAAAAGACAAGCATTACCTCGATTTGCAGTTGTACAAAGACAAACTTGAAGTAAGTCTCATGGTGTATGTGTGGTGGTGGCAGTTTTCATCGTAATAATTATCTGCATTATTTGCTTAAGAAATGGGAGGAGAAGAAAGAGGAAGGCAAAGATACACTTTATAAGCGCACAGTGAACTTCTTCAAAGAGTTACTTGAATACATATTTGAGTAGTTATAGTGTTTAAAGCTCTACTACAGTGTAGTTTGTGGTTTAGTATTGCAATGGTATTGTCATGAATTTAAGTGTTTGATGCAATCTGCTTTTTGTAACTGAGTGTCTGCAAACAGAACTAGCTCAAAGACAACAAAAAATCAGAAACGGACATTCAGGGGCTTCTGTTGTACTGTATTTTTGTTGTAGGATTACTGATTAAAGATTTGTACGTTAGGCTACAAAAATGGTTATTGGGGCATGGACTAGCCCCGTTCCCAGGCCTGGGAACGGGGCTAGGGCAAAATGAGAAGGACTGACAAAGCACAGATAATGTGCCACATAGAGTTCCAACACTGCCTCTGTGTCAACTCTAAAGTGTTTAGTAATAGCTAGTCATATAATAGGTATGTCTCTGTGTCAACTCTAAACTCTGATTTTATAAGTGATTTAGTAATAACAAGAGCACATGATGACATCATTGTTGAAAAAACAATGATGTCATCATGCGCTCTTGTAATAACCGTACAGGTATGTCAGCAATTCTGTTATCATGGTCATACAAAGAGAGAAGTAATTAAGTAACATGCATGAGGGATATATGCACTGAGCTGAGTTGATGGATAAATGGGCAACATCAAAATCTACACAAGTAGCTAAAGTTTCAACAAAAGTCAACTAGCTAATAGTATATTGATGAGCCAAGCTTGAACCTGATGGCTATTGTGATTGCTTCAGAATTGGTTGTGATGCTTGCTTGGAGCTTGGGCAGTATATCTGAAACAAAATGGTCACTTGCAGGGGCGGCGTCGCCGGTCCGGCTGGTCCGGCTTTGGCCGGACCACTTTTCGAGCCGACCAGATAATTAATAACACAGACTCGGCAATTGCATCTGTTTCTCGTCCTAGTTCTGGGCCTACCGTTGATACTCCACACCAGCCAAGGTCTTTTCTTTCCCAAAACGGCCGTTTGGATGCTACGAGAGCGCTTCGTCATCGCTAAAAATACATGCGAAAAAATTTTTCCGCGCTTCGCGCGGACAGATCCGCCCTCAGCGCCTCTTCGAACACAGAGAACGCCTCCGGGCACCGCCTTCGGCGGTGTGCTACGATTGTGGGCCGTACCACCCTTTCTATGCCGCTGCCGCCCCTGACTTGATATTCTCAAATCGCTGTTCTAAGGGAACTTGCTGCTGCTGTACACTATGCTATACGCTATATTGACAACAGCATGGTGGAACACATCGTACCGTAACAGTAGTACATCTTGAAGAATCTCACAACAATAAATGATCGAGTTAGGTGAAAGATGAAATGATATGAAGAAGTGATTTAAATTTTATATAGCTTCACATAATCGTTTAAATTAGCTAATATAGGATAGGAGGAATGCCATTAACCAGGCTTAGTCCGATCCCATTGAAAAATGTTGAATGGGATGGGACTGAGTCTGGTTAATGGCATTTCTCCTTGTTTCTTAGCTTTTTCGAAAGGTTGAATAATTCCGAATGTGACAGGCCATCACTAAATCCTTTTTAATTTTTGGGAGAAAATTTTTTGCCTCTAGTTTGTATACATACTTTTTCAAGCGCATGAAGTGTGTAACTTCATAGTCATGGTAGAGATGCCTCGCAGCGGTATAGTTATGCACCAGATGATTCACAAGCTTAAGGATTCAGATGATCAGCAAGCACCATGAAATGCTACCATCACCAGCAAATAAGAATCACAACGTGCGTTTGCATGCGCATTTGGCACGCGTGATGTTTCGATCCCAAATCTTCTTCAGGTATGTAGCAGTTTAGGTAGCTACATAGCCTATTGATGTTCAGTGAGGGCATACCAGAAGGTGAACCTTGACCTTTATCACAATGGTGTTTGCTACATTTTACTATGCATTGTTGGTGTGTGTCGCATCAGGTTTCCACGGGACTGTCGCTCATACTATTACAATATGTACACCTTGAAGGAAAGGTTAGGTATGCTCCGAGTTATGTTTCCCAGAAGTTGTAACGTCGTGCAACTATAAGGTTTCCTTGCAACATAGCTAGCTACATAGCCTCAATTTTTATCACATTGATTGATTGAACCTATTGCAGCTAAATTGACATTTATTATTCCCAATGGCGCCAGCATTGTCTAAAACATGGCATCTTGTATGTAACAACAATATTAATACATGTGTCACTTAATTCTGTATGTTCTAAACGTCTGACTAGCTATCTGATTTGTACAGCTATGATATAGCTATTGACTACCAGCTACATGCTACGTTATTGTGATAGCAACATTTGACAGTAAATAAACATTGCAAAGTGGGGAAGTCTGAATATTCATGAATGTCTCCATTGACAAAAGGCATGCATTACATTGCATGCGCATTTGGATTCAGAAGTCAGTTCAGTTGAAATAATTATCATTCCTTGAGGATTACGTAATCAATATGACAGCATACAATGCACAATGTCGTCATGATTAGGTAGTCTATGAAAGCTTACAAGTACAGCTTATGAATGGGCAAAAGTTCTGGTCACTGTACACGTCCTTAATTACATCACCAGAATGGTGGTAGCACCAATCAGATTAATTACATAAAACCTGGTCTTACAAATGCAAGTAAAATGTCCTTCAATTAAGTCATTAGCAAGTAAGGAACGCAATTGGCGAAGTATAGCTACTTCAATATAATAAAAGTTATAAGTTCATGCTTTTACTCTATAAGAGCCATGCTTTAGATTGCATTTGGATTCAGAGCCAGTTCAGTTGCAGTATTGGATCTGGGAACAAAGATCAATCAGTTTCCGCGGAAAGTCTGGTCACCATGGAAACTGCAGTAGCACCCTAGGATGAACATTTCTATCAATGTGGACATAATCAAAATGCATGTTACTTATGATATTCTTGGCATCAAACATGTTAGCTAGAAAAGCACTCTTGTGACATTAATTCTTGTGGAGTTTGTAAGTCCAACAATTGCAAGTGTCATAGAGAGTACATGAATGATGACAGCACAAATTCACCATCATTCACTCGAAATGTGCAGGTCTCATTTCTTCCAACTTCATTCTCCCTCTGTCAACTCCCAAGTCATGCATCAATCATGCACGCTGCTATTAGGTACATACTCCAAGAACTGGAGAAGAAATTATACTAGCCATGGACACGGTGAACAACGTACCAGCCCAGATGGTGTGAGTCCTGGCACCGCCATGTAGCTACATGTACTCAGAGAGAAATGCACAGGGTGCAGCACTGATGGTGTATAGGCAATGACAGGCCCAGTTCCAATGTCAAGTAGTTTTGAATTGTAAGACTGCATGGTAGAACTCGTGCAACTGTTTCATAAGGAATATTTCCGAAATGGGTCAGAATTATCAGTGTATATAATACATCAGATTCTGCAGATGTGCTTGAGGGTCAAACTTACCAGAACAAAGGCTTTGAAGTGGATCTATTAGAAAAATAGCCACACTGGTAATAATTATGTTATTCAGGGTTTTAGTACAATACTTCCTAGTTGCTCCAGACAATGATAAGTGTGTGACATTGGCTGCATGTACCATAATAAGTTCACAATGCGAAATCTGCATTCCTTCAGCGGATGAAGCCCTGAGAGACTTACATATGTTTCTCCGATACTAATGAGGCTTGGCTAGTTAGCTACATCACAACAACTGTAAATCGAGCGATCGAGAGTTTTGGAGAGGAGCAATCAAGATTCAGGCTTCATCCTGCTCGCAAGCTTTACCTGCCCACAAAGGCACGTCATACCATAGATAATAGTAGGGACTATATTATCTATGGTCATATTGTACTCACACTTTCATGACGTCAATCGTGGACAATCAACTTCTGCACAAGGTTTAACTTAATTGACAGTAGAAAGCGGAAACAGCCAATATGACTATTATACCCAGATACTCGCAGTAGCGCTTTTGCATACTGCAAGCGATCAAAAACTGGAGGTGTGGAAGGCCTGGGAACGAGGCTAAGATGATTCCCGTTTATATAAGTTTCATGCAGAACTTCTGAGTATCATTTTACAGCGCAAACTTGACTGAGAAGTCGTGGAGTCACTCCTGCGCCTAAGGCAGCGATCCCCCTTGGTAATGCCGCAATATTTGTGCGCACAACTATAATCAATCTATCAGGCTCAGTTGGCTTCTAACACGCATTTGATCATTACCATTATAGCCCGCAAAGAGACTTCGCAACCATGGATGAAAGCACTCCAGTTCGGCCCCGCCAAGACGAAGGTACGGGTCGGTACACTGTATAGTTTCTGTGCAAATTGCGGTGATATAGCGTTCATCCAGTTTCAGTCTAACTTTCCAGAACAGATTTAACTTGTAATATTATTACATCATAATCACAATCTGCGTTTTAGAGCCTATATCTGTATGAACTTAATGTCACCTTGACTCCTTAAACTTTGATCCTTTGCCTGGAGGTATATAGATGATACTTACTAATTGCATGCACTGCATGTAGCTATACAGCTGCATATGCAGCAAGGATGAGCAACTGCATGCAATCTAGGCCTTAATAAATTTTGCTTTTTTCTTTTACCTATTTTAGCTTTTCTTTTCTGCTCACAATTTGCAACTAGTTTGCTTGTCATTTTACCTATTTTGCATCTTTTGCCATCGGAAATACTGCGGTTTGAAATCAATTTCCACCAAAAAAGTACATGTAGCTACCCCTGGTAGATGGTATTAAAAATTAAATTATGGTATTTGCATCAGTGAGGTTTTGTGTACTTGGTTTTATTGACACTACGTGTACTTATCTTTAAAGCCCCTACATATACCTCTTATAAATTTCTTGGAAACGTACCGTCACATCCTGAATAGGAGGATTGCAATGAGCAAAACTGAAATAGTTTGCTTTTAGTATGGATAAAATATTCTATTTTGCCAGCAGAATTTTCTTTTCTATCAGCTACCTATTTGCTCAAAATTATATGCTGGCATAATTAAGGCCTAATGCAATCCAATCATGCAGGCTGAAACACTGCTGGAGTTCATGTGCTCCACGTGCCAACTGTTCGATTACCATAATATTAATCAGGTGATAGCTAGCTAACATTCTGAGTACCAAGGTTAATTTTTTACAACTTGCTAATAAAGGTGTTTTAATCTCACAAAAACCGTTCATGCATGGTTAAATTGGATTATGACTGCACACACAGAATTATAGAGCCCATGCACCTATGTATTAAGCACCTGCACTGCTGCAGCTGCAAACGAAGGCGGTTCACTGGCAGATAGGACACCACCGCCATGCCATCTGGAGCCTGATTCAACCATTACTTAACAGAAACCTCAAACTCAGAGGGAGTGACCAATTGGAAGTTAATATTACAACCATCCACCTGCTAGCTAATTAACCATGATAATCTAACTTTTCGCAATGAGAGCTCACTAAATCTGAGCTAAGTAAACCCTGTGGGTTGTGTCAGCATAGCTTTTTTGCACTGGTATAGCTATGAGTCATCGCTAAACTGCAACTGAGGCAACCGCTATATGGGTACTGCCAACTTCAATCAACCCTCCATTTCTTGCAGTGAATTAATTGTAGCTAGCTAGTTTAGCATCGTCTGCAGCCTTATCCCAACATGCTGCCTTCTAAAAAGCCCCTTGCCTATTCACATTCAATAACACAAGCATGAATACCTTTTCCTAACAGAGCATAGTGAGTATTGAGATCATCGTAGCTATGAGTATTGAACTGTAGATTCTCTGTGCATGATCATCAAACAACTATATTGAAAGTCAGTTGCTGAAATGAATTCATGTCCTGAGTGTAGCTATAGCTAAAGTGTGTAAACAGCCGTGTTTAAGTAACACTGAAAGTGCACACAAGTAAGCACCTGACTGTGTGTGGGCTCAGTTGTGAAGTTTATCAGACTCTTAACGATAGTTTCTTTGTCTGCAAGAATGTCTTCATATAATAGAACGGAGGAGGAATGAAGAGCAATGGGCCCTGGAAGAGAGACAGAGAGAAAGACTGAAGGTAGCAGTAGTATATAAGCAGTTTGCCATTGCATTCATTAGATTTACTTAGCAGAGGCATTTTACTATTGCATGTGTTGCTAAATATTAATCTGCCGTTAAGACAAGTATTGATTTGCGATAGCTAAAATTACTGATTTTTTCATATGTGCCACATTAAAGACCTGACAACATGTATTGTCTAATTCACCATGACAATAGGACGCAGTGCTTTATGTCACAGAAGGAGAGAAGAATGATGTGTTTTATCGCCACCCAGAGGACAAAGATGGTGTGCTGGCATTCTACATTGTTCACCATCCAGTCTTCTACATGGCCCATCTAATTTCTTCTGTTTTACTGATGCTTCTGGCCCTGATCGAGAAACCTTCCGTGTTTGCAATAGAGGAGGAGGATGCCTCTGTGGTATGCACTCTAATACAGGCTAAAATAGTAGCTAATCATGTGCATGCACTACTTTGACATTGAAACCATGGTTACTATCAATACATAGCCTAACCTCCTACCCAATTAAGCCTTCTCAGTAGTACTGCAAGCAACATACCCTGGAGAGACCATACAATTCAACTCCCATAGCTGCTTGTTAACGTTCCAAGCCAGTCAGTCTTTCATATTTCAGTCCTAACTCATAAAGCAACAGTTACCAAGTATTCTCATGTATAGTTGCTAGAGCTTACAACTATATTCCGCCATGGCATGGTCATCACCATGTCAGAATTTGTAGCTCTATATCCCAACCTTATACCTGGACCTTATACCTGGTATGAACATAGCTACTAAGAACTGTATTGACTTATAATCATAGCATGCCATATATACTAACGATGATGGAAATGCACTGTCTTGGCAAACTACTGTTATAGTATAACTACCGCTAATGAGTCTATACACCATGCCGTTAATTATGGTTTATATAGCAGAGTAGTTTATGTACATGTACAGTAGTATGCTCAACTTGTGGTGCCTTTGATGTTTGGTCTAGTCATACCAAGATGAGCTGAGTTAGCTTCATTCCCAGGCCTCCATGCCCGGCATTTGTCACACGCCCAGCTTTTGTCACTGGGCATGGAGGCCATGGGAATGTGGCTAAACTTTACAGTATATTTTTGAGGATTGATGACCACAATAAACACTTGTTTCATCATTATAGTCCGCATTTTCTATGACACACGCAGATCCATGTACCATTGGAACTGAGCTTGCTGCTGATTCCCATGGTTGATCTAATTCTGAGGGCATGCTGGCTCCGAAGCAAGTTTTTTACTCACCGAACATTTCTAATAGTGAGTAACTTGTTATGAAATCTTATCCTCAAGATCGTACAAAAGCTGCAGGTTAATAGAATGAACACTGATAGTAGCTACAAGGTCAATCTTATATAATTCTGCACTGTACATAGACAACACTGTTTTAACTGAACTTGGTTAGCTGTAGACCATGTAGTCGAGAGATCAGGACACCTGTTGTCAGGATTCAATCATAATGTGTCTGTTTGTTACCAAATTGTTCCTTCAAAGCCACTTGAAAAATCCTTGCCATTGTAAAATCTCCAGTAACAAGGCAGTTTCGTTATCAGTAAAATTGAACTTTGCTGCTTCTTAACCTGATGCATTTTTTGAATCCACACTCACGCACTAGCTACATAAAACTCTGACAGCCCTTTTCCGTCTTTTTTAGGCATTCGTCCTGTTTGTCATGTTTGTTGAAGCACTTGCCGTGATTATTCAGGCTGAAAGTCACTTACGGATCTGTCGTGCCATTCGACCACTCTTCTTCATTGACTCATATGTGATGAGTGAAACACGCAGGTCCTAATACCTATCATGTATATACAGGCTACTGGTAGCTAGATGTGTACAATGGCTGAACAGATCGATGCCAAATTACTCCATGATTATGGGTGTCTAGTTCAGGGGCATAACATCCCATAAATACAGACTTGCCTATGACTCTAGTGATCTAACAACTATAGGCACAATGTCATACGATTCGCGATACAGGGTGAGGTGGGGGGGGGGGGGGGGGGGGGGGGGGGGGCATGCAATGCGGCCAAATTAACCTCGAGCCATTGCATCAATGGTAAAGTACTTCCTGTGGGCCTGCTATGTGAGAATTGTGCTTTCCAACTGCCCCCTCCGTTTCAAAATCATTGCTACGTGCTGCTTTAACAGAGAACTTGTCTTGACTCTGCAGAACATTCCGAAATATTGCGATGTGCCTAAGGGAGATTTTTGATGCGCTGCTTGTCTTGTTGCTCATGGTAGCCTTCTTTGCTCTCATTGGTAAGCTATCGGAATAATTATGAGCAATATCGATCTGTGCATAATTCACATGCACAATTAAGCCTAATACAGATTCCTATACTCACACACACACACACACACACACACACACACACACACACACACACACACACACTCACTCACACACATATACGCACACACACATGCACACACACACATACGTGGACTAGGCTACTACCTGTTTGCACAAACTGACCCAGATGTAAGACTTTGCCTATAGCTAGTAATCGTAAGCTCGTAAAGATTTGGGTTTCACATTCTTATGTATGACATAGTATTTCAGCACAGTGGGACAATCATTCATCAGCCTTTTCATCACCCTGACTACTGCAAAGTGAGTCTTTGAAGTAGTTTTAATGTCACAATTCTATTACTCACTGGCTACAATGTACGTCTCCTCTGTCTTGCACAGTCATCCTGATGTGATGCTAGAGGCATATCAATCTACTCGTTGGAGCGCACTTTTCTTCATCACCTTCCTTGTGATCACACTCTACTTACTCACCAGCGTGGTATGTGCTAGACCATGTACACAAACTGCTGTAGTTTGTGAGTCTTTGTAAGGAAGCTACGGCTAGCATTTAGAAATATAATCTGGATTATCAATCTGGCAATAGTGTCCAAGGATCTTGTGAAACTGTTACCGCTACCAAAACTGTAACTCCATCATCTTTTGCAGCTGCTTGGTGTGGTCTACAGCAGCTTCTCACATGCCAACAAGCGCAAGTTCAAGAAAAAGTTCAAGCATCAGAGGTGAGATCACATGCTACGCAACTTCAATTAAACTAAATAGACTAAATGTTCGAGAAGTTGTTGGAGCATTAATTTTGACGTAGCACACAAACTGTTATGGAACACATTGTCAGCTTCTGCAACAATCTTGGTATATTCAGGTTGGCATTGGAGAAAGCATAGGAAAAGCTTACAGAAAATGATGGTGTATTAGACGTTGGCACTTTTCTCATGTTCATGCTGGAGTACAAGCCACTCATGTGTGAGTTACACAAGGAATGTATGGGGTAGCACAGCTGTATATATTAAGTGTGAAAGTGAAAGTATTATCAAATGTCTTGCATAGGATCATGCATTCCTGTGCGGAAGCTGCCGCAATAAACTTCTAGTGGCTTGAATTTCAGATAAGGTAGTTGACTCACGGCTAGACTCAATTTCAACAACTTAAGAGGTGATGTGGCAGCTAGTGCAGCACTGTATATGGATTCATGGCTTTCTTTACATTTTGTTTACATTTTACATTTTGTTTACATTTTCCCATAATTATGGTGGCAGCTTATTGAATGTGTCCTTCTGGTGTGGAAAGCGGCACTTTAAGGTGCTTTAATGTGCATGGTCAGGAAGAAACCCCCTCCAACATTTGGGGAGAGGGGGGCGGGAGGAGGGAGAGGGGGAGGGGATGAGGGGGAGGGAGGGGTGAGGGAGAGGGTGGGGGTGAGGGGGAGGGAGGGTGAGGGCGAAGGGGAGGGGGAGGTGGAGGGGGGAGGGGGGAGGGGAAGGGGGAGGGGGAGGGGGAGGGGAGGGAGGGGAAGGGGGAGGGGGAGGGGGAGGGGAGAGAGATTGTTGAATGTTCCGATTGGCTTGTTTAGTATGAAAAGCAGACTGGAGCGAGTAGGAACATTTGTCATTTGTGAAGATGCAGATTAGCAACCTGGAAAATGAGTAGTTAGAAATATTTTCTGAGGCCACGAGTGTAGGATCTTCACTGTTTTGATTCCTTGCAGCTGAGTACAAGGCACTGTGCACCTTCAAAGCTCTGCAAACTATTAAGGATAGGAGGAGCAGGAGTACCTCACCCATAGTTGATCGACTCACTATAGAACATTTCTACAACCTTTATGAGACACTGGATTTCAAATGGGTCCCAAAATCTGTACGTTGCAACTGCATGTACATCAGGAAGAATGCATTGCGTGTTTATGATTGCCTTTCTTACTTGAACAAAAAGCCAGAGGAGAATCAGCTGCCATGGTTTTTCAAATTTGTAAGTGACTGACATTATTCCTGAATGTGCATGCATGGGTTTAAATTTAGCTATCTGCTTTACACATAGCAAAATTGGCTAAGAAGTTGGTGGAGAAATGGTACTTCAACATTGCTCTCTGTAAGCTGATTCAGGATAGAGTTATATCCTTAACTGTGTGCTATAGCTATATAGATCTTTTATCCTCAAATTATTGCAGCCATGGTGGTTATAGCCAATACAGTATTCTTGATCATCTATACTGCTCTTGCAGGTATGTACTCTTGCGTGCAGATTCTAAAGCTGTGCAAATATAGTGTGGGCATGCTAATTGTGCAGTATTACATAGCTACGATTAATTGAACACATGCAGTGCCAAATGGAGAACCGTGCTATGGTGTTTTGCGTAGGGTTCTGTCGGTGTCTTTTGTATTCATTGCAAGTGAGTTTACAGAGGACTCATGCCCTCCATTTGCATAGTATACTGTTGAGTTAGGGTTCAGAGCGCTCAGGCAGTGGATGCAAATGAGCTCCTATGCCTTACAAAATCCGTTCAAACAGTGCACCCACTTTGGCCATTCCTCTATGTGGCAAAGGTTAAACTGTTTCGGTGGAGATTGCAGCCACATACTTATTTGTTTACTGGCTGTCCCATCCAACTCAAATTCAACTCAACTCACACAGATATTACAGATGACATCATGCATGCACATCGGATGACTTGGTAAAATAATGCAATGGTGACTATATGCTACAATAATGCAATTGTAGCGAGTATGTATGCAAATATTATAAGTCAATACCACAACTATACATGCCTGCTCTACCTTTGTATAGTCTACTGCATCGAAGCCATCTTGAAGGTGGCAGCCTTTGGATACAAATATTTCACGAAATTCCAGAATCTGTGAGTTTATGAGATAATCTGATTAGTGCAGTGACAACATCCTTGTGGGCATACACTATACAGTGCTAATTTTATCAGACATTGCTGTACAGTTGATTGGATAGTAGCTACATGTACATTCATTATTGGAAAGAGAGTATTGTACAACTGCATGGTCCTGTACATGCTCCTCGGCACTATGGTTGTATTGAATGAGCTAGTGATCTGTTTCATGCATTTGTGAAATGCTGCTTACCTGCAGTAGCTAGTCGCATGCAAAGTACACTGCCACTAACTGTTTCCAAACACCAACTCTAGCTACAAGTAAAATGTGAAATTATAGACAGGGAAGCTGGTGCATGGTTCGATTGATTATCTGACCATGATGACTTGCAATCTATAGAAGTTCATGGGTTACTGTAAGCTGCTCAAGCACTCCTGATCCAAAGGTCATGGATGTATGTTTCCTCTCTGTACAGGGTTGACTTTGCAATTATTGTCACTAGCCTGATCATGCTGTGCCTAGAAATCAACCCCAAGTACTACATACTGCTTTCCTTTCGTCCTGTCAAATTATTCAGGTATCTAGATACTTAGCTACACTTGTGAAAGGGATTGAGTTGTGCATAGTATTATATTATGTTCTTCTACTTTCAGGCTTCTTTGGCTGAAGAAAAGGTACAGCAAGCTTATTAAGGCACTGCTGTTCCTGAAGATGAAATTGATCAGGTCAGCAGAGCAATGATGAGAAATCAAATGATTTGCTGTTATAGATTTTGTGAGGAAAAACGGACATATAGCTAAATCATAGAATGGCAAATTGATACAATGAAATGACAAATCGATACAGAAGCTCAGGTTCCATATTGAACTTGAATAATTTATACCATGCACAAGTCATAAATATAGGTTAAACGATGAAACTGAGGGGTCTACGGGATTTAGAGCCCCGCAGAAACTATATAGACACCCGTGCGCGAAGCACAAGGGTGTCTATAGGTTTCCAAGGGGATCTAAATCCCGTAGGCCCCGAGGCTTTCATCGTTTAAGGTATTTATACTATACAGCTGGCAGCCAATCAAATCACTGTCTGTATTAGCAACTGAAACAGTTAGCAACCGTTCAGTCAGAGAGACTTTGCGCAGAGATGGGCGAGTTTTATAGCAGCTGCTCTCGCCATATCAGTGCTAACTGACAACTCTGCTTTAAGTTACTCATGCCTCGTGTTTGGGGCTGTGACTCTGAAGCTGAACCAGACTCTGGGATTGCACCAAATACACTTACAGAGGCGATTTTGTGAGATGTATACGACCAAGTCCGAAGTCCAGCTCTACGCTACCTGTACTCGTCTGGCTACAGCGCTCGCGCAAGACCGAATCATGAACTGTACATTGTATCAATAGAGGTACATGTATCTATGATGCTAAATGTATGACTATAACTACATGAAATTTACAGGTGTATACTAGTGAAATCACAGGAGTAATAAGTGATTTAATTCCCTTCAGTTGGCCAATCATATCGCAGCATTCCATTGAAGTATAGTATAAGTATGTAGATGTATTTATACTATAGCTGAGGACTTCCAAGATAATCCATACGGAATTTGGATTTGGATATCATCAAAGTTATTTTTCCTCATGTTATGTATGCAGTGGAATTATTGTGCTTTTGGTGATCTACTACACATTTGCAATAATTGGGATGGAGTCATTTCATACAACAGTGCAGCAAAAGTGTTGGTAAGTACTTATTCTTATAAAATGCATGCAAATTTGGAGAGGCTTGTGGTAAGTTAGATCCGCCCATAGAGAATTTCTTGTTGTAAGTTTGATAATTATAGCTCTGTTTTCAGTTCTGTCTTCTTACTCTTCACTATCATCCTCTGGGACAAATGCATTCAGTACGCCGTCATGACGTCATTACTCTTCCAGAGTTGTACGTAGCTGGTGCCCACTTCCAACTGATGAAGATCCTCGGATTGAAACATTTTGGGAACCTATATTGTTCGCTTGTTGATGCTGTAAACAACTGTTGCTATTCATCGTTTCAATGAGCCTATACTCCTTCAACATTCAGTACGTTGCAGTAAAGCTTCTTGAGCAGACTGTATAGGCCAAAATTATGACAAGACAACAGTCTAAAGTGTTCTTTCTTTTTGTATATAACATGAAAGATCGAGGACAGGTTGGTCAACAACTCCTGGTATAGGCCTGCCAGTACATCAGCCCTCATCAAGAGGCTCATCACATGCACGGTCCTGCTTATCTTGGCTCATAACAGCAGCTGCAGCAACAATAGGCTTCTCTCTAAAAGCAACTATGCAAACAAAAGGTGTTACCTATGAGTCCAATACAACACATGACTAGTCTGACTCTGGTTTAACGTTATTCCTGGAAATTCTTGTTAGACTGAAATAAACTGTTCATTCCTGTAACTGTACTGATCACTCACCAAGTTCTGACCTATCTAAGTTTGATCTACCCACAAATTCTGAGAATTGAATCTCTTGCACTAAATTGGATCATGCGTCATGTTTGCAAGAAACTATATAGGGAACACTTGTAGCTACATGATTTTATAGTGCAACCAAGGGTTTAGTTTACAGTAATCATAGGAATTAGCTACGTACATAGCTACCTAAATCATAGGAATTAGCTAATTGGTTGGTACTGCAGAATTATATGCCTGCTTACCCTGCAGTGACTACAACCACACTTGGTATGGTGTTGGTGGGTACTACAGTGGCACTAGTGACACTATTACAACAAATGTCTACTGGCTGATGAATTTCGACAACATTTTGAAGAGTTTCAGTAAGTATTTGGCTTTTTGTGCAATTGAACAAATATATGCAAATACTTATCTATGGCATGCCTCCCTAGAATTTTTTGATTCATGAACATCTTATAATAATATAGATTGCTTCTATATGCATGGGTATTATCTGGGCATTGTGGGGCAAAATTGGGTGAGCTGTGGCTGGTGTCCATCTTCATTATTCCTTGTACAGCCACACTTTTCGCGCTGATGGTAGTCAACAACTGGTATATAGTAATGGTAAGTGACAGGTATACAATTGGCTACAAATTTGGAGAAACAGTCATTAACACATTTTATGCTGATGGTGATTTAGATCAAAACATGAAAACCAGTAGCATAATTTGTCACGGTATTTATAGTATTGATTATTACATTACATCATTCCCTACTATTATTATCATCGTCATGTGACACTCCTCGTGGTGGTGTTCCAGCTGATTGAGTGTTGTCTGGTTCTGGAGTTCTGTGAACTGTCTGCTGCGTATATACTAACAGTATCGTTACATAATTATGCATGCAAATATCACATGAATGAGAGAGACCTGACAGTGGCCATGGAGTCCATGCATGAATAAAATTTAATATGCAGGTCCTTACTACTGTATGAGTATTATGTTTTATACATTGTCAGCTGCAATATCTGCTTGTCCAATGACTGCAGGAAGGGTTTGCAGCTGAAGTTCGTCAGCAGACATCAGCTTCTCATCGTGCCTGGCTAACTCGGCTCTACTTCATATCCTTTTATATCATCACACTGGTATGCATACGCAGGACTCATCCCAGAAATGCCATTTAATTTGTGCTCTACTCATTGTGGAAGATCCACAGGGAAAAATGTCCAAATTGCTAACGTAGAAATTGGTACAATAGTGCATGTGTGTTGTGCAATCACCACATACATGACCAAGGTGTTCTGTCATGCAATGCATGCAAAGCGAGTGTAGTGTAGAGGAAAATGATTTTGCCGAGTGATTTCTCTGTTTTTATGTCCGATAATAACATGCGCCATAATGATGGCAGAACTCTGTAATGTGGAGAACTGCACTGATAGTGTTGTGTTATGAAGCTAGAGCATCGCCATGACTAATCTTCAGTGTACATATCTCTATAGGTGGTACTGCAAGTGACAGTGACATTCATTGTGGATGCATTTGTCACAACAAGGAAAAAACAGAAACGAGAATACAAGATGAATGGTACCTGCAATTGAACTCTACTTTGTTAGGGTTGGAATGATAAATAGTCATAAAGCAAAAATACCAACCAACAACTGATGGCATCACAGGACTTACAAATATATAAGGTATCCACTGGCAGCTTAGTGCTTACAGGGAGGTGCATAGTGTCCGTAAACTGTGTGCAGTAGTTTGAACATAATTATGGTCCCAAGAAAATGATTCATTATCTAGTTTGCAAAATCTTGGTGTAAGTGTCAAGGCTAGCTATGCACACTCTTGCCCTCCTTTCTTTCTCACTGTACTCTTGTTCTGTCAGCTACAGCTTTTCTTACCTCCTTTATTGCTCATAGGTATTGTTGAAGCCTTCTATGGTGACCTGTCTATCACGATATCTGAAGCTGAACTAAAAGCAATTCCCAAGCAGGATCCAGCAACTGGGTGGCAGTGGATCACTCATCATATCAGAAAGTGGAGAACACCTTCCTTTGCAAGTTGTCAAGTAAGGAACATTATATAGTAACATTTGATGTAGCAAATGTGCATGCATGCACATTTGCTACATCAAATGTTACTATATATGTGTCAGCACTGTGCAGAAACCTGGTCTCATCCCAGACTCTCCCCAAACAGTGAAAGAGGGTCTGGTGTTCTCCAAAACTCCAGTTTCTGATGCTTCTACTCATATAAACCACTACACAGCACAGTTCACAAAATTTAAAGCCTGCAGAGATGGCTGCAAAGTCTGTTTGGACAATTCAAACAGACTGTGAGACAAGCTTTTGCTATTTCTAATTCGGTTCGTAATACAGTCGTTTGCATCATTTAAGTATGATTCCATCTGATTGGAGTTCTCTAATTCCGGATCTCTGACAAGAAATGTCACTCAGAGAACCAGACCCTCTTCACATGTGTGGGATGTCTGGGTAAAAGACTAACAGATTATTCCGGAATTAATTGTTGATAGCAATGCGACAAAAATATCAATATCGATCACTGTCTATAGCCGCCATTGTACGACAGCTAGAGACATGGGACAAGCTGCAGAAGCAAGCTAGATCCCTTGTCTCAAAGTATGACGACAAGTTAGCTAAGACAGCACAGTAAGCATTTCAGCACAATGAATTCATACATTATAGTGATCTGACACCCTGTGCCTACGCTCTGTTGACTGGTTTTCACTTTATAGATGCCTCTGTTTTGGACGAAGGATCTCGCTGCTCACCCCTGGGCCTCAATTACCACAATTAACCCTTTAACCACCGAATTCTTCCCACCAAGACAACACATTTTCATGCATTCAGCGCACACCACTTTCGTAGGTACTCCTCTCCCACAGCATTCGCTCCTCAGCGGCCAAACTTGGTGGGGCCCGCACACATGGAGAGACCCCTCTGGCAATACCGTTAAGGATATTCATGACCCCCCACAAGCCCAGCAATCGGAGGTCAAAGGTGGATGTCAGCCTGATTTTCGCCCAGCATTTCCCTAAACTTGGGCCAGATCTGACTGATGGCACACCTTACACCACCAATTTGCAGGTTTTCTTGAGGCCCTGGGTGAGGTCTATGAATATCATTAGAATCAAAAATTCTTGGGTCAATGAATCTCATTAAAATCAAAAAACGCCCACGACATGGGTGTACATTTAGTGGGAGAGGCGCGCCAAAATCTGACCAAATTTTTGAGTTCGTCCCTCAAAGTTGTCCTTAGGCCCTCTGAAGCCTTTTTGGTCTCTTTTTGGACTGACGAGAAGCCCTACAAGTGTAAATGACGTCTATAGACGTCAATGGGGCTTAAAGGGTTAAGCCACTTTCGACCACAGCAGAGTATATAACTCTACATGGGACTGTTGTGTATACAGTTTATGTGCATAGGTATTAATATCAATCAAGTGGCGAGGTGTACCTCTCACCCTGAGGACAAATAAAGTGGCAAAGTTTGTTCAAGTTTAAGATGGTAACAGAGAACTCTTTGTTCTGACTTCAGTTTGATGGTCAGCCTATGACTGCATTGTGCTTTTCGCCTTTAGCATGAGAATGGAGGATACACTTGCAATGGGAAACGAAAAAAAGACAAGCATTACCTTGATTTGCAGTTGTACAAAGACAAAATTGAAGTAAGTCTCATGATGTGTGTGTGTGGTGCTTAGCTATAGGCAGTTTTCATCGTAATAATTATCTGTATTATTCACTTAAGAAATGGGAGGAGCCTGAGGAAGAGGAAGGCAAAGATAAACTTCGTGTGCGCGCAGTGAAGTTCTTCAAAGAGTTATTTGAATACATATTTGAGTAGTTGTAGTGTTAAAGCTCTACTATGGTGTAGTTCGTAGTTTAGTATTGCAATGGTGTTGTATTTTACGTGTTTGATGCTCTATATCCCAATTCTGCTATTTTGTAATTCATTGCCTGCAAAGAGAACTAGCTCAAAGGCAAAAACAAACATCTGAAGTAGACATCCAGGGGCTTCTGCCATACTGTATCTTGTTGTGTTGTAGGATTACTGATTGCATACATAGCTATAGGGGCGTGGACTAACCCCGTTCCCAGGCCTGCATGGGAATGAGGCATGATACTGGTCACAAGCATGCATGATACTGATCACATGCATGATACTGTTCACAAGCATGCATGATACTGGTCACAACCATCATGATGCATGATAGCTAGCTATAATAATACTGGTCACTTGCATGCATGATAGCTACTGGTCACTGGTCACATGCATGATACTGGTCACATGCATGATACTGGTCACATGCATGATACTGGTCACATGCATGATACTGGTCACATGCATGATACTGGTCACATGCATGATACTGGTCACATGCATGATACTGGTCACATGCATGATACTGGTCACATGCATGATACTGGTCACATGCATGATACTGCATGGTCACTTGCATGATACTGGTCACTTGCATGCATGATAGCTACTGGTCACTGGTCACATGCATGATACTGGTCACATGAATGATAGCTACTGGTCACTGGTCACATGCATGATACTGGTCACATGCATGATAGCTACTGGTCACATGCATGATACTGATCGACCAGTATCATGCATGTGATCACATGCATGATGCTGGTCACAAGCATGCATGATACCGGTCACATGCATGATACTGATCGACCAGTATCATGCATGTGATCACATGCATGATACTGGTCACAAGCATGCATGATACTGGTCACATGCATGATATAATTATACTGATCACTTGCATGCATGATAGCTACTGGTCACTGGTCAGATACATGATACTGGTCTCATGCATAATATCTAGCATGATACTGGTCATCTCAAGCTCCACTATAAGATCACAGATCACAGACCACAACTATCCAAGCCTGCGTAGCCATCAACTTGGAGTCACCTGCTAGGTAAGATTCATGTTTCAACCAATGCCAGACCCCATCAGCCACAACCGAGAGCTAAGTTTACTAGTAGTTAAGCTATAGCTGCAAGTGGCAATTCCGATTGAATGGCGACAAAATGAAAATAAAACCATCCCTTGTAACTGGTTCCTATAATATTATAGCTACCTTTTGATATTAGTAGCGTTGCGTTGATTTTATATCAGACTTTTCATTTGTCAACGTTTCGATCCCGAATCTTCTTCCGGTAGCTATGTAGCAATTTAGGTAGCTACATAGCCTATTGATGTTCAGTGAGGGCATATCAGAAGGTGAACCTTAACCTTTATCACAATGGTGCTTGCTACATCCTGTTTAGCAAATCCAAAAATAATATTCTTGTTGTGTGCACGTGATGCATATCATGCCTTTCAAGTTTGCTATGCATTGTTGGTGTGTGTCGTATCAGGTTTCCACGGGACCGTCACTCACAGTCAGCATTGCAATACTTACAAATTGGAGGAAAGGTTAGGTATGCTCAAAGATACTGTTTCCCAGAAAGTTGTAACATTGTGCTTCTGTAAGGTTTCATTGCAGCATAGCTAGCTGCATATCCTCAAATGTTTTATCATATTGATTGATTATGAACCTATTGCAGCCAATGGTGCCAGCATTGTCTAAAACATGGCATCTTGTATGTAACAACAAAATTATGCATTTGTCACTTTATTCTGTAATTTCTAAATGTCTGACTATCTGGTTTGTGTACAGCTATAGCTATATTATATTGGACATAGCTATTGTCTATTCTACTAGCTATACATGCTACGTTTTGTGATAGCAACATTTGACAGTAAACATTGCAACAGTGTGATTGCAAGGGAAGTCTGAATGTCTTAATCGACAAAAGTATGCATTACATTGCATTTGGATTCAGAAGCCAGTTCAGTCAGTGAAATAATTATCATTCCTTGAGGATTACGTAATGAATATGACAGCATGCAATATACAATGTCATGATTAGGTAGTATGAATGGGCAAAAGTTCTGGTCACTGTACACATGTCCTTATTTTGTACATCACCAGAATGGTGGTAGCACCTAATTACATAAAACCTGGTCGTACGATTGATATCTATTCACATGAGAAAAGATTTGCAAAGTAAATGTCATTCAATTTAGTCACTAGCATTGGTGGCACAGACAACTAGCTAATATCTTCATGATCACCAATCCTGAGGTTCAGTTCCAGACTTCCTCCAACTGATTCTTTCCTCCTTATGCATTCATGAGGTTGTGGAATGGGGAAAACATGCCATGGAATTGGAAGCACAAAGCATGCAGCTTTCATTCTACCAGCTTGCTCATGTAGCCTTAAGACAAGGACATGCAAAGAACAGTTCTAGTTTCTAGTCAATCTAGCTAAATCTTAAATGTAAGGAACGCAATAGACGAAGTATATATACTCCAATACAACAAAAGTTAGGCTCATGCTTTTACTCTCTGCATAAGAGCCATGCTTTGCATTGCATTTGGATTCAGAAGCCATTCGGTTGAAGTATTGGATGACATAATCCATACAATGCCATGATTAGGTAACCCAGCCTAGTATCGGATTATGTAATGCACAGCATGCAATGTCATGACTAGGTAACCCATTTCTAACAATGTGGACATAATCAACATGCATGTTACCGTTATGGCATGTTTTCCTTGGCATCAAACATGTTAACTAGCTCAGACTTTTGCACTGGTTATCTCACATTTTTCTGCTATAAAATTTTGTTATGGTGTGATAAGTTGATTGGATATTCCATGGAGAAATTGTAGTCATTATCTTCTAGTCGCATATCTGCAACATGCATGAGACTTTCAGCTTCATGATGTCACATCTGACAAGGTTCTGCTCGAGCAGAAAGGGGTGAACCCAAAGGGTGCAAGCATCATGGCCATGTCTGGGCTCGTCTGTAGAAAGGCCTTGGTTGGCCATTCTGTCTGTTGTTTTTGGAATTAATGGGCTTAGAAGCAAGCTTGTAGACCCTCCATTAATTACCAACGTTCATGGCCCATTTTCAGCTACGGCAGGTTGGTATTTCCCCAGAGACGTGATTGCAGGTTTATGCAAGGTGTGACTTTAGAGGCTGAAATTACCTGTGGGAGCAGTTTTGAGCCCAGTAAACGGGAGAGAACAAGAATTAGAGTTTGTACTCTAGAGGCTTGAGAAAAATATATGGGCCTAAAGAGTTAATTGATTAACTGAAGGTATAGCTACTGCTAGTGTCATTGCAGGTATGTTTGTATTGACCAGAACTGTCCTTGTATGTAATTTCTAAGGATGCATGAGCAGACAGCATTTTATTGAAAGCTGCATGTTTTGTGCTTCTAATTCCATGGCATGTTTTCCCCAAATCCCCAACCTTGTGAACGCATAGGTAGGATAGAAACGTAGGAAAGAATCTGCTGGAATGCAGACAATAATAATTATTCATTAGGTTTCCCTATAGCAACTTTCATCATGCAGCACTTCGGAGGAAAGCACCAAGCAACACGTAGTGAGAGTCGTCACAACCTTTAAAGTGGCTTGCATGAACATTGGCTATATATAATCATCTGACTAGCCTATAATTTATGCTCTACTTAGCATCAAACATGTTAGTTAGCTCATGCTATCCTTATCAGCAAACATATGCTAGTTATAGTTATGTTAGTTAACTCAATACAGGCTAGCTATCTGCATGTGATATATTTATTAATAGGTTTGTGGTTGCTGAGTTGATTTAGATTCCATGGAGAAATTGTGGTCCTAGTTTCCAGTTACCCACTTAACTATAGCAGTACGTGAATTGAACAGAAGCTGGAACTGTCCTTTGTACGTAATTTCTAAAGTTGCATGAGAAAGCCACATTAGTATATAGAAAGCAGCATGTTCTGTGATTCTAATTCCAAGCCCGACATTATTGGCATGTTTCCATAATTCCTAACTACTTTCACCATGCTTGGATTGACCAGTCGAAGGCCTATTGCCATCCATCCAACGATTTATGCAAAGCTTGGGAGCAGCCTTTTCTGGTAAGTCTGGAAAACTGAATGTACCAGGCTGGCTCAATTAATGCAATTATTAAGGAGGCTTGGTTGAACCAAAAAGTGTACTGAACTCACCTATTAGCAACAAACCCAAGCCAATCACCATGACTCTGTCCATGCCCTGATGACAGTCGCATCATAAACAGCAGTAATTATTTCTCAGTGCATGTGCAATTGATTTACAAGTAAATTTGGCCTGCTGACAGTCCAACAATTCCAACTCCAGTGCTGTTGTATAGGTGAGATGCGTTCTTGACTACACTGATGGAGAATGGTTTCTCAAAGCCTAAGTTTATGAAAGATTTTGCCAGCATCTTTCACCATGATGAAAGGAGAGACTGGACTCCAATCAAAGTTAACTGATATAAATCAATCTGAGGGCTCCACACAATGTTGCCATAGCTATATATGTGTAGCTGCAATGTGTGCATGCTCTATATACTCCTTTTGAAAGGAGAGTCTGGTGAATACATGTATATGTAAAACATGCACCCAGCCGACACCATGCATGGCTTACAAGTCACACACATAATTATAACAAATTGAATGAACAAAACAATGAAACTCTACATACACTACTCTTGCAGATCTGGCAAGAAACATCTTTTCTAGCTAAAACCTTAGCAACATGATTGTCTGCGCATGCATTCACATGTAATTCTGATAGCTAAATTTCTCGTTGTCCGTTTAAGCAACACAAAGCCTAGTTGAGCTTGCTCCATCAAATACAATGTCATGCAGCAGAGGGCCCATAGCTGGCTTTCATCAAACCGGGGCAGCCCACACAGAAAAGTTCACCATGCCTGAATTTCGTCCACAGGGAGGCAAACATATCTGCCTATCTCATTTTGAAGAGGGGCTGTTCCCCCTCTCAGGTGAGCCAGCAACGATCTGTGGGACTTCAGCCTTCAAGAACAAGTTGTTCTCTGTGCATATCCTCTGTAGGTTTCTGTGTGGTGTTGAAAAGTTTGAACGACTCAAACACGTGTGATTCTGAGGTCATCCCAGCACATACACAAACTTCTGAATGTTCGGTTGAAGTCTTTGGGGATGAGGGAAATTAGAGTTGCTTCATATATCAACGGGATACTAACGTAAAACACAGCTTAGTGCATGAAAGTGGTAGCGAATTGATCCATTACAGCATGATTACATAAACTTGGCCTGACAAAGATATGTGGGTATCCTGTAGGTGCATGCATGCATGCACCTTACATAAAGGAGAAATGTTCCGAAGAGGCGAGTGGACGGCTAACGCAAACATTGCACGTAACGATTCTCGTATCTATACACGGTTGTACAATAGTCTCTTCGGTGTTCAGATTTCCGCATTCAGCGCTAATTACCTCACAAGTGCTAGCTGCTATTTATGCAAATTTCGTGCGTATATTTTATCGAGTGGCAGTGTTAGTGAATTGCAGTGAACATTGCAGTTCTGAATACTTTGCGACAATATTATAATAGCGTTATAGCTAATACTCTTTTTTCCTCTCTTTTCTGACAGCGGATCAACATCACTGATTCAACAATTTCCCCAACGAAAATCTACTGGATTCGGGTAAGGTTACATGGATATTGTAGCTATACATTTATCATACGTATTACTTATTATTTTGCTGCATACACGATAATTTCCAGCCCGACACCTTCCAAGATCCGTGCATGCAGTGATTGGGAATGAAAAGCGCTTATTGGATTAGCGTAGCCGTATGCGCATATGAGTACAATATTTTGCGTGCGAGAAACCATTGCGCTTTTGTCTATTTAAAAACTAACTTATTCTTGCGATTGTGCATGGCTGGACGTTTTGCACCACTCCAATTACCAGCGCGCTAAGTTAAACGTGTATTGCATGGTTCAACGAGAATCATAGAGTCGATGAGCAACAACTAATCACGGTAAGCTAACGTTGCACGTTGAGTGCATGCTGCAATAATTTGCGTGTACTTTGGATTTGCGAATGTTTACTAGTGGGACTGGTCGTTCAAAACACACGCGGTTGACATCCGCGGTTGACATCCAACGTGCTCAGCACAAATTGTGTTAGTCTCGTATACCACAAGGCAACCTTTGTTGCTGTAATGCTGTAATTGTTTTTACTGGTTGTTAACTTAGACCAATGCTCTCGCATTTGAATGGGCAAATGCTTCAATGATTGAACTTTGAATGCATGCCATGCCTGCATATATATTTAGACAATAAGTATATGGAACTTGGCGTATATTCAGTATACATGCTTTTGCCTCCCTCAAAAATTATGTTCAGTGTTGCAGTCCCCTTTCATACTAAGTCCGTATAAGGGGTCCCATATCCCTCATGCTTATAAGCGCAATGCTGTCAATAGTGCTGCAGTAATTTAAAGTAAGTCACTGATTATTGAACAACATGTAGCTAAATTCAAGATTCAAGAATCAAGAATCAAGATTCGATTCATTGATGAAGACCCTGTACAAATTATGCAAGTACAACAGCAAAACCGATACAGACAGGCACACAAACGGATCATATAATTATAAGTCCAATCCAATCTGTAGTTGACTGGGGCTGTCAAGGGAACCACAGTAGCTAGAGCTACGAAGTTTTCATCATAGGGGAGAGACTTTGATATATATTTTCAGAACTTTACAGCAAGTCTGCATCTGCTTCCAGTCAGAAATTAGAGCTGATTTCCTGAACAAGTTACCCCGCTTAGGGGGGTTGTATATAATGCACTGTTTTATCCTAGCTATACTTGTTTCTCTGCTTTTTGCCGTTCTGCTATCCCTATACAACTCTATTTCTACTCTCGCTTTTCTTTTAGAAGCTGGCGCATGCTTGTGATTTTGAGCTGAACCTATAGCGGTAGAAGTCCGTCTTCATACGGCGCACTGCTCAGACTGTCAGAGTTCAAAGTTGCTTTGTGCGCATGCGTGCAAATAAGAAAATGGCGTCGGAAGTGAAACCATAGTTGTTGAGTGGGCTGTTTCAAGCGCCTCGTGAGACTTCAAAGCGATGGGAGGTCGTGCACTGCTCGGTGTTTTGAGCGAAAACAGTCGTGAGGGAGTGTCAGTCACACAATTATCCCGTCTGAAGAAAGAAGAAGCCGCGGTTTGTCGACTGACTTCAAGTTCTCAGTGGTGCGCTAGCTAGCTAGCTACTTTTGGTGATGTTTTAGCTATCACGGCACTGGTAGTCTTCTTGGTCAGGAAAACACTCGAAGATGAATGGTACGTTGTCATAAAGGCTTATACATAGTATGTAGCTATGTTGACCGTTTTTGAGGTGAGACTTGCGTCTCCGCTCAATCATTCCCCAGGACCAGGCTACTAGCTAGCTACATAATTAGCTCAGTATAGTCTGCCTACCGACTCTGTGATAGGTCTTGAATTTCAGTAGACAATTAACTTAGCTCACATATTACCGTAGCTACAATCAAGGGATTGTTGCTAGAAGTGCAGCTGCACTTGTGGCATTCCTTAGTTGCACGAGCTGTAGAAAGGCGGCTTCTCTTAGCTAGCTAATTGTTTACGCATCAGTATCTGCATGTCGGAATTGGAGACCCAGCTATGAAGCAGCAGCTGCAGTAAGTCTTGTTTGTTAAAGCAACCCTTCTATTGCAATGTAGCCTAGTGGTTCCTTCCTGTGAAGAATGGACAGCATTGTCTTCAGTTAGCTTCGTTCCCAGACTCTCCCATACACAAACTGTAAGCAACGAAAAGCTGGGTGATGGCCTGGGAACAAGGCTGACCTTTAGTTATGGGCAAGTAATAGTATGGTAGCTGCTGACTATGTTGCAAGAGTATAATCTAATCAGCATTGCATGAGCCAGTTCAGTTCAGTTCAGTTCAGTTCATTTTGATTTGATAACCCAGGAATGCCGCATCTCCAATACAGAAGGTTTTCATGCAGGTCCTGGGCCCCATTAACGGGGGATGGTGATGACATCATCACTGAACTCGCTTGAGTTACCATAAATGGCATTGCTCAAACTTGTTTTTCTGGAAAGGCAAAGGGCAAATTCCTTTTTTCAAGGCAAACCAGTTATGGCCATCACGTGGATTACACAGTGAGATATTAAATGCTATAAAAATCAAAATGAACTGGTGGAATGTGATGACTGTTAGGACTGTAAGGGGGCTCAGGGGGTTCAAGGGGAGACTGGGATTGTACGGGGTTTGGATTTAGAAGACTAGTTCTTTCCTCCTCTACCTCCATTTAATTAAGGTAGCATTATCCCTTTACCGTTAGGATACCTTTAACCGTCGGGGCCCCAACGGTTAAAGGTATCCTAACGGTAAAAGGGATAATCCTACATTAAGTACAACCATCATGGTAATCACCCTTGTGAAGACAGATTAGGTTACAGTTACCCCAAACATGGCGCTCCCTCGGCTTCTTCTCTGAAGGAACTTTATCCGAGATTTTTGCAGTCTAGCTCGGGAAACTTCATGCTTTTTGTCACCATGGTTGATGCACTAGGGAATATCACCAAATGTTGACCAGGGTTAATTTCACTCCTTGATATATCTAGGAGTGAAATTTCGTTGTATTTTGGCATAGACACTCATGCACAGGTACACTCACAAGTACGAAGGTCTGATGGGACACATTGATGTATTAATGGTTGGTGTTTCCTGCTTCTTCTCTGAAGGAACCTTCATCTCAAAATGCGATTGTTTGGCTGAATGTCCCGCCCAGTAATATGTTCACCGCTAGCGCATCCGATTATGCATGTTGTCTGATAATCAGTGGCTTGCTCTACTACTAATAGTTAGGCCTTTTGAGCAAAAGGCTGGTGGTCATAACGAATAATATTCATGGCGCATTTGTGGTATACCTTCACCCTAGAATTTGAACAGCTGGCTGCTTCAGACACGTTTCGGAGGAGCCAATATGCGTATCCTATTGCTCGCACTCTTTGTTGGCCTGGCAACTGGTAAGTTATTGATCTATCTACCTATCCATCTATCAACCTATCTGCCTACCTGCATCTATTATTCATGTGTATAGTTAGGAAACTTTGTTTGAGAGGACATACTTCCCAAGGCAGTGTAGGAATCACCGCTCATTGTTTCTCAGGCATACGTGCACAATTAGAATCTAAAGCAAGTGCCCGTCATGCGTTATTGCTATAGACCTCTGGAGCATGCATAACATTGATAGCATATAAACATGAACGTTGTCGGTAAGTGCAGCTGGTGGGCATTGTCCACAACTGGTGAAGAGATGTTTTTGTTATGCAGTTCAACGGAATGTTATCTTAGTTCCATCTGGTTTTCCAGCTTGAAAATGAACACATACAAACGACTGCCTTCTTTATTACACTAACCACATAATAATGTATCTAGAGGGCTATATAGCTCTTACAAGTTCGTACCTTGCATTGATGTGGTATGCACTCGTGTACCAACTGGAGTGATGTAGGTTTCATTGGATCACACTAGCATTGCAGTTAACTTAATTACAGTGCAGTATTTAGGAGCACGAGACTCAAGATTAAGGATCCAATCTTACCATGCACATGGTACCACATACACACAAGACTGTATAATGTAGTTAGTATAGCACCCTATAATACAGTTTCTTTGACACATGTTGAATGATTAATTCGTAGCTCAAAGTTCTGGTACCCTGAGGCTTGCACGGGGGACACTCACCAGTTCAACGTACGTGTCTGGACGTCTTGAGATCTTCCTCAGTGGGCAGTGGGGGACTGTGTGTGATGATGCTTGGGATTCAACAAACTCTGATGTGGCGTGCCGCCAGCTTGGATTTCCTAGTGCTGTTCGTCCAACCAGCTTTGGCACAAGCAGTCGCGTAGGGTGAGCTTCAACATGTTAACATCAGCAACTTTTACCGCTGTCTTGTTTTCTGTTACCCCTGAAGGGTTTTACCACAATGGTGACTAATGAGGGGCTGGAGAAGGTACAAGTCTATATTTAAACAGTACCTGCGGGACCAACGGCTTAATGTCCCCTCCAGCAGACATGAAAGCAATAACCTACCCCTTCTCCTCAATTTATGGGGTAGGACAAAAATTCCTTTTGCCTAGCGGGGCTAGAACATGGGATCTCTATGTCTGCGGTATAGCACTTTCTAATTCCAGTTAATTGAAGTACAAAGTTGGCATGTTTGAGCTCTGCTTCTGTAGGTTTGGGTCTGGCACAGGACGGATCTGGCTGGATGACGTCAACTGCGTTGGCACCGAATCACGCCTCATCTCCTGCTCAAACCGTGGTGTTGGATCCCACAATTGTGTTCATTCTGAAGATGTAGCAGTTTACTGCAGCCCACGTAAGCCCTTGTACACTGTAGCTACAATGCAAGTAGGGATAAACGACGTTGCCAATGAACTGGAAGTTGCTCTGACTACCCACCAATTGCGTACACATAATATGATCTCACTTCAGTTCAGTTGTGTATTGGCATTGTGGAAAATTTAAGCTGAGTTCCGTACACAAGAGTCTTAAACACAAGGCAATACATACAGGTTGTCCTTCTACCCGGTCTGGAATGCCAATGGTCAGTGCTTCCCCTCCTCATTCTGATATTTTGTCAATGTGGCCCAATCACTACACTTGTGCGCAAGCATGATTTCATGTCAGAAACGTTGACACACTCAAGTGACAAGAATGAAAGGTCACATTCGAGAGTACCCCCCCCCCCCCCCCCCCCCCCCCCCCCCCCCCCACCTAGCATTAGGCTCCAACTTTCAAACCCTGCACAAGCCCGTCTCTCAAATGCCCAAGGAAGAATGTTTGATGTGCCAGTGTAGTACACTCAAGAAACTGTGGTACCCATTGTATATCACAATACCCTTAACACACAGGTATTGTAGTGAATTCTGGTCAACTGAGGCTTGCAAGGGGGTCACTCACCAGCACCTCATTCACATCCGGACGTCTTGAGATCTTCCTCAGTGGGCAGTGGGGAACTGTGTGTGATGACATTTGGGATTCAACAAACTCTGATGTGGCTTGCCGCCAACTTGGATATCCTGGTGCTGTTCGTCCAACCAGCTTTGGCACAAGCAGTCGTGTAGGGTAAGCTTCAACTTGAGAATTGAATTGAGAATTACTATTGATGGAATGGGTTGTACAGTATCTATCGAGGTACTCTCCCACTACTCCAACACTAACAAAAAAAAGAAACACTAACAAAAAAGAAAGGGGTGAGCAACAAGAGGCAGTTTTGGGATAGAAGTACAAGGATAATGATAGCACAGAGCAGTGCAGTGCAGCGAGTACAATAAGTTGCAACCTGTGGAGACGTGGTAAGGGAGCTAGGTACAAGTGCCCAGTAGACTGTAGGAAAAGGTAAATGGGACTACACTGCACTATGTTAGGTAAATGCAGGGCCTTAGCCGCCGGTGCGGTTGGTGCGGTTTCAACTGCACCACTTTTGAGGGTTCCTAAAAAAATTTTTTAACAATAGCTCTAGTATTTTGTCAAGTATTTTGTCAAAGACTTGGCGCAATTGCGCTTACGCGGCGCGCGCGGCAGACGAATTGCAGCCGGCCACCGCTTGATAATCGATACGAAGATGGCTGCGAAAAGCTTGAAGTTGAAGTCACTTCCTAGTCTTCCTGATGAGCCCCATCATCCCAAGAACTTCGAATTTCCCAAACGAACGTTTGGTAAGGCCAAACCTGTGCTGTGCTCCGCGCAAAGCCAGTGGTTTACTAGCTGGCCGTTCCTGCTGCATAATTTGCTCTAGCTAGCAAGCACTGTGGCCACAGTTGCAGATCTAGCTATATAGACCCCGGTCGCCACATTCTTACCCAAGAATTGCATCAGAAACCACCTCAGAAGGCCAGAAATCCCAAAATTTCCCAGAATGCTGTTGTCAGAGTTTGGTGAAGATGTAAATTCCTGAGATTGTCACAATGATACCCCACTAGCTAAACAAAGCGGCATCAAGCAGATGCACATGGGTGAATATTTGATTTAAGCATACAATTACTATTGCAAACTATATTACAAGGAAAAGGGTGATAAAAAATACACTTTTGGTGTATCTTGACTATCAGAAAGTTCGTTTACTGCCATATAAACAGTTGAAGTAGAAAGTTGACATGTTTGAGTTCCGCTTTTGTATGTAGGTTTGGGTCTGGCACTGGACGGATCTGGCTGGATGACGTCAACTGCATTGGCACCGAATCACGGCTCATCTCCTGCCCAAACCGTGGTATTGGATCCCACAATTGTGTTCATTCTGAAGATGTAGCAGTTTACTGCAGCCCACGTAAGCTCTTGTACACTGTAGCTACATGTACAATGCAAGTAGTGGGCTCTGACTACCCATCAATTGAATATATGCATATATATATATTATACATGTACTTCAGTTCAGTTCTGTAGTAGCCTGAATGTCCTCAAAAGTTGATTTGTTTCATTAAACCAGAACGTTGTCAATACATACAGGCTGTACTGCTACCCAGTTTCAGTGTACCAATGGTCAGTGTGTCTCCTCCTCATTCCGATGTAACGGTCTTTCTGGGGGATGTTCGGATGGCAGTGACGAGATGAACTGCAGTATGTTTGCCTGATGCTAAAATTGCTATCCAGTAGTGTTTGATGAGTATTTCAATGTGTAGCTTCCTGTAGCAGTGGAGCATTCCTGTGCAACAACAGACAGTGTATCCGCACTTCTGACCGCTGTGATGGGACTAGAGACTGTACTGACGGCAGTGATGAGCTCAACTGTGGTAAGCTTCCCTGGGCAAGTGTTTGCAAGTTGAAATTTTAAACCCAAATTTGTCTTATTTTGATGCTTCAATACACGACTTTATTGTGTAGCATCCTGTATAAGTGGAGCATTCCTGTGCAACAACAGGCAGTGTATCCCCACTTCTGGCCGCTGTAATGGGACTCGAGACTGTACTGACGGCAGTGATGAGCTCAACTGCGGTAAGCTTCCTTGGGCAAGTGTTTGCAAGTTTAAAATTATGTGTGTGCATGCTACTAACACTGGAGCATTCATTTCGAGACCATGCATGGTGGCCAAAGATGAATTATAGATCAACACTCTCTACAATTACACACTTGTTCCATAGTACCTTCCGGCACCCTGAGACTTGCAAGGAGGTCACTCACCAGTACCACATTCACATCTGGACGTCTTGAGATCTTCCTGAGAGGGGTGTGGGGAACTGTGTGTGACGATATTTGGGATTCAACAAACTCTGATGTGGCGTGCCGTCAACTTGGATTTTTTGGTGCTGTTCGTCCAACCAGCTTTGGCACAAGCAGTCGTGTAGGGTGAGCTTCAAGAAGTAACGCTGTTTGTGTATCATATTTACTGCCATATTAACAGCTGAAGTAGAAGTTGACACGTTTTGGCTCTGCTTCTGTAGGTTCGGGTCTGGCACTGGACAGATATGGCTGGATGACGTCAACTGTGCTGGTACTGAATCACGACTCATCTCCTGCCCAAACCGTGGTGTTGGATCCCACAATTGTTTTCATTCTGAAGATGTAGCAGTTTACTGCAGCCCACGTAAGCTCTTGTACACTGTAGCTACATGTACAATGCAAGTAGTGGGTTCTGACTACCCATCAATTGAATATATGCATACTTCAGTTCAGTTCTGTAGCAGCCTGAATGTCTTGGAAATTGGATTTGTTCATCGAACAAAAAATGTTATGCAATACGTACAGGCTGTACTTCTACCCAGTTTCGGTGTGCCAATGGTCAGTGCGTCTCCTCCTCATTCCGATGTAACGGTGTTTCTGGGGGATGTTCGGATGGCAGCGACGAGATGAACTGCAGTACGTTTGCCTGATACTAAAATTGCTATCCAGTAGTGTTATACCCAACTTTGTTGTTTTGATGCTTAAGTACATGATTTCAATGTGTAGCTTCCTGTAACAGTGGAGCATTCCTGTGCAACAACAGACAGTGTATCCGCACTTCTGACCGCTGTGATGGGACTCGAGAGTGTACTGACGGCAGTGATGAGCTCAACTGTGGTAAGCTTCCATGGGCAAGTTTATATTTTATACCCAACTTTGCCTTATTTTGAAGCTTCAGTACACGATTTCATTGTGTAGCTTCCTGTAGCAGTGGAGCATTCCTGTGCAACAACAGACAGTGTATCCCCACTTCTGGCCGCTGTAATGGAACTCGAGACTGTACTGACGGCAGTGATGAGCTCAACTGCGGTAAGCTTCCTTGGGCAAGTGTTTGCAAGTTTAAAATTATGTGTGTGCGTGCTACTAACACTGGAGCATTCATTTCGAGACCATGCATGGAAGCCATTATATAGCTAGATCAACACTCTCTACAATTACACACTTGTTCCATAGTACCTTCCGGCACCCTGAGGCTTGCAAGGGGGTCACTCACCAGTACCACATTCACATCTGGACGTCTTGAGATCTTCCTTAGAGGAGTGTGGGGAACTGTGTGTGACGATATTTGGGATTCAACAAACTCTGATGTGGCCTGCCGTCAACTTGGATTTTTTGGTGGTGTTCGTCCAACCAGCTTTGGCACAAGCAATCGTGTAGGGTGAGCTTCAACTTTAAGAAATGCTGTTAGTGTATCATCAGCAGTTCATTCACTGCCATATTAACAGCTGAAGTAGAAGTTGACACGTTTTGGCTCTGCTTCTGTAGGTTCGGGTCTGGCACTGGACAGATCTGGCTGGATGACGTCAACTGTGCTGGCACTGAATCACGGCTCATCTCCTGCCCAAACCGTGGTGTTGGATCCCACAATTGTTTTCATTCTGAAGATGTAGCAGTTTACTGCAGCCCACGTAAGCTCTTGTACACTGTAGCTACATGTACAATGCAAGTAGTGGGCTCTGACTACCCATCAATTGAATATATGCATACTTCAGTTCAGTTCTGTATTAGCCTGAATGTCTTGGAAATTGGATTTGTTCATTGAACAAAAAATGTTATGCAATACGTACAGGCTGTACTTCTACCCAGTTTCGGTGTGCCAATGGTCAGTGCGTCTCCTCCTCATTCCGATGTAACGGTTTTTCTGGGGGATGTTCGGATGGCAGCGACGAGATGAACTGCAGTACGTTTGCCTGATGCTAAAATTGCTATCCAGTAGTGTTATACCCAACTTTGTTGTTTTGATGCTTAAGTACATGATTTCAATGTGTAGCTTCCTGTAGCAGTGGAGCATTCCTGTGCAACAACAGACAGTGTATCCGCACTTCTGACCGCTGTGATGGGACTCGAGAGTGTACTGACGGCAGTGATGAGCTCAACTGTGGTAAGCTTCCCTGGGCAAGTTTATATTTGATACCCAACTTTGCCTTATTTTGAAGCTTCAGTACACGATTTCATTGTGTAGCTTCCTGTGGGGCATTCCTATGCAACAACAGGCAGTGTATCCCCACTTCTGGCCGCTGTAATGGGACTCGAGACTGTACTGACGGCAGTGATGAGCTCAACTGCGGTAAGCTTCCTTGGGCAAGTGTTTGCAAGTTTAAAATTATGTGAGTGCGTGCTACTAACACTGGAGCATTCATTTCGAGACCATGCATGGTAGACATTATATAGATCAACACTCTCTACAATTACACACTTGTTCCATAGTACCTTCCGGCACCCTGAGGCTTGCAAGGGGGTCACTCACCAGTACCACATTCACATCTGGACGTCTTGAGATCTTCCTTAGAGGGGTGTGGGGAACTGTGTGTGACGATATTTGGGATTCAACAAATTCTGATGTGGCGTGCCGTCAACTTGGATATTTTGGTGGTGTTCGTCCAACCAGCTTTGGCACAAGCAATCGTGTAGGGTGAGCTTCAACTTTAAGAAACGCTGTTAGTGTATCATCAGCAGTTCATTCACTGCCATATTAACAGCTGAAGTTGAAAGTTGACACGTTTTGACTCTGGTTCTGTAGGTTCGGGTCTGGAACTGGACAGATCTGGCTGGATGACGTCAACTGTGCTGGCACTGAATCACGGCTCATCTCCTGCCCAAACCGTGGTGTTGGATCCCACAATTGTGTTCATTCTGAAGACGTAGCAGTTTACTGCAGCCCACGTAAGGCCTTGTACACTGTAGCTGCATGTACATTGCGAGTAGTGGGCTCTGACTGCCCATCAATTGAATATATGCATACTTCAGTTCAGTTCTGTATTAGCCTGCATGTCTTGGAAATTGGATTTGTTCATTGAACGAAAGCGTTATGCAATACGTACAGGCTGTACTTCTACCCAGTTTCGGTGTGCCAATGGTCAGTGCGTCTCCTCCTCATTCCGATGTAACGGTTTTTCTGGGGGATGTTCGGATGGCAGCGACGAGATGAACTGCAGTACGTTTGCCTGATACTAAAATTGCTATCCAGTAGTGTTATACCCAACTTTGTTGTTTTGATGCTTAAGTACATGATTTCAATGTGTAGCTTCCTGTAGCAGTGGAGCATTCCTGTGCAACAACAGACAGTGTATCCGCACTTCTGACCGCTGTGATGGGACTCGAGAGTGTACTGACGGCAGTGATGAGCTCAACTGTGGTAAGCTTCCCTGGGCAAGTTTATATTTGATACCCAACTTTGCCTTATTTTGAAGCTTCAGTACACGATTTCATTGTGTAGCTTCCTGTAGCAGTGGAGCATTCCTGTGCAACAACAGACAGTGTATCCCCACTTCTGGCCGCTGTAATGGGACTCGAGACTGTACTGACGGCAGTGATGAGCTCAACTGCGGTAAGCTTCCTTGGGCAAGTGTTTGCAAGTTTAAAATTATGTGAGTGCGTGCTACTAACACTGGAGCATTCATTTCGAGACCATGCATGGAAGCCATCATATAGATCAACACTCTCTACAATTACACACTTGTTCCATAGTATCTTCCGGCACCTTGAGGCTTGCAAGGGGGTCACTCACCAGTACCACATTCACATCTGGACGTCTTGAGATCTTCCTTAGAGGGGTGTGGGGAACTGTGTGTGACGATATTTGGGATTCAACAAATTCTGATGTGGCGTGCCGTCAACTTGGATATTTTGGTGGTGTTCGTCCAACCAGCTTTGGCACAAGCAATCGTGTAGGGTAAGCTTCAACTTTAAGAAACGCTGTTAGTGTATCATCAGCAGTTCATTCACTGCCATATTAACAGCTGAAGTAGAAAGTTGACACGTTTTAACTCTGGTTCTGTAGGTTCGGGTCTGGAACTGGACAGATCTGGCTGGATGACGTCAACTGTGCTGGCACTGAATCACGGCTCATCTCCTGCCCAAACCGTGGTGTTGGATCCCACAATTGTTTTCATTCTGAAGATGTAGCAGTTTACTGCAGCCCACGTAAGCCCTTGTACACTGTAGCTGCATGTACATTGCGAGTAGTGGGCTCTGACTGCCCATCAATTGAATATATGCATACTTCAGTTCAGTTCTGTATTAGCCTGAATGTCTTGGAAATTGGATTTGTTCATTGAACAAAAACGTTATGCAATACGTACAGGCTGTACTTCTACCCAGTTTCGGTGTGCCAATGGTCAGTGCGTCTCCTCCTCATTCCGATGTAACGGTGTTTCTGGGGGATGTTCGGATGGCAGCGACGAGATGAACTGCAGTACGTTTGCCTGATGCTAAAATTGCTATCCAGTAGTGTTATACCCATGCAACTTTGTTGTTTTGATGCTTAAATACATGATTTCAATGTGTAGCTTCCTGTAGCAGTGGAGCATTCCTGTGCAACAACAGACAGTGTATCCGCACTTCTGACCGCTGTGATGGGACTCGAGAGTGTACTGACGGCAGTGATGAGCTCAACTGTGGTAAGCTTCCATGGGCAAGTTTATATTTTACAAGTTTACACTCCTGGTAGGGGAAAAATTGTGCCGCGTAATTAATTAATCTAATTAATGTAAATAATCAAACCTCATAGCTCGCAGGAAATGTCTAGAGAGATTCTGACTACACCTTTGTGATGGCTATCATGCAGTTAGACAAACGTATAATAATTGTGCTGAAACTCACCTTGGTGGTGGAGATACAAGCGCTTTTGTCTCGCCGTGGCCGCCATTGCTCGAGCGCTCTCTCCGACTTCCGGTGGCAGTACCGTTCTTAAGAAAGGCACACGAAGATTCTGACCACACAGCCGTGATCGCTGTCGTTCACTGACGCTTACATGCCAAAACTCACCGTGCTGGCTAAATTGTGAGTGCTGTCTTGTCTTCCTTTTGGTCGCCATTGCTCGCGATCGACTGAGCTCATGAGGTTATTTGCAGAATCGTTTATTTACGGTATACGTACGACGATACATACATACATACATACATACAGACACGGATTCCGTTTTACACGTCTATGTGGGGCTCGCTCAGGCTCGCCCCAATAAATAATCAAACCTCACAGCAGGCAGGAAAGGTCTACAGAGATTCTGACTACACCACCGTGATCGCTATCATGCAGTGACACAACCACACAATAATTGTGGCGAAACTCACCTTGGTGATGGAGATACAAGCGCTTTTGACGTGCCGTCGGCCGCCATTGCTCGATCGTTCTCTTCGACGTTGGTTGCCAGTACAGTCATACGAAGGGCCCACAAAGATTCTGACCACACAGCCGTAATCGCTGTTGTTCACTGACGGTTACATACATACGGTTACATACCGAAACTCACCGTGCTGGCAAGGTTGTAAGTGCTGTTATAATTTCGTGTCTTCCCTTTGGTCGCCATTACTAGCGTTCGACTGAGCTTGGTTGCCACGTGGCATGTGCGTTAATTGGAACGAATTGCAATAATTAGCTTGCGCTACTGCGAGGCAACCGCGGAGTTGTAACGGCGCTACCAGGAGTGCGGTTGCCCCTCGAATAAAAAACATTTAAAATGTAACAGGATGTAGGGATACCAGAACCGCAAAAAGTAAGGAAACAAGGTAGGGATGATCACACAAAACAGTGAAGTATACAACCCCCTACAGAGATCTTTTTCCATAATATGTGTATAATGAAAAAAAATATGTAGGGGGATTGTATACTTCACTGTTTTGTGTGATCATCCCTACCTTGTTTCCTTACTTTTTGCGGTTCTAGTATCCCTACATCCTGTTACATTTTAAATGTTTTTTATTACTTGTTTATGTCTTTTTTTTTTAGCAGCAGGCGCATGCATACTGGACTCTGGCATTTACACTGCCAGCAAAGGCTGAAGAATCAGACCCAAGCATCTCAAAAGCCAACCCTTTTCTGGATGGATACTAAGCCAGTGCTCCCTGAGCTGAAGTAGTATACATGTAGGTAAAAAGCTATACCAGATAGTAGTAGTGACACATTGTTGAGTCTTTAGATAGGCATTCACCCCTCTCACAGAACACAGTCTAGTAACATATATAGCACAGAGAATTTACCTCAGTCTAGTTATGGTAACACAACAGCGCAAGGCACTTCTAATTCAGCGATCTTGAATAATAATTACGTATCGTTGCTAAGTGATCGTTTAAGTGCGCATGCGTACAAACATGAAAATGGCGTGACAAATAAAGCCATAGTTGTTGAGTGGGCAGCTGTAGCCGCCTGGTGAAGACCTGGAGGTTGCCAAAAAGCGATGGGCTGGTGCACTGCTCGGTATGAAATGCTGCTGTTTCGTGCGAAAACCATCATGAGGGATTGAGGCGACGTTGAGCTAGCCCGTCTGAAAGAAAGAAGAAAGAAGAAAGAAGAAGAAGAAAGAAAAACAATCCCTGGTGGGGTACTTTCGCGACGGTTTTTCGCGACGCGAGGAGTCTTGTTGGTCATGAAAACACTCGAAGATGAACGGTATGTGGTTATAAAGGCTTATAAGTGTACCGTTTCTGAGATTTGGAGAGATTCTTTTGTATTAGCATATATTGCGTGTACGTCGTATCCCTACATACAGAGTCTACCGACTCTGTGATACCCAACTTTGCCTTATTTTGAAGCTTCAGTACACGATTTCATTGTGTAGCTTCCTGTAGCAGTGGAGCATTCCTGTGCAACAACAGGCAGTGTATCCCCACTTCTGGCCGCTGTAATGGAACTCGAGACTGTACTGACGGCAGTGATGAGCTCAACTGCGGTAAGCTTCCTTGGGCAAGTGTTTGCAAGTTTAAAATTATGTGTGTGCGTGCTACTAACACTGGAGCATTCATTTCGAGACCATGCATGGAAGCCATTATATAGATCAACACTCTACAATTACACACTTGTTCCATAGTACCTTCCGGCACCCTGAGGCTTGCAAGGAGGTCACTCACCAGTACCACATTCACATCTGGACGTCTTGAGATCTTCCTTAGAGGAGTGTGGGGAACTGTGTGTGACGATATTTGGGATTCAACAAACTCTGATGTGGCGTGCCGTCAACTTGGATTTTTTGGTGGTGTTCGTCCAACCAGCTTTGGCACAAGCAATCGTGTAGGGTGAGCTTCAACTTTTAGAAACGCTGTTAGTGTATCATCAGCAGTTCATTCACTGCCATATTAACAGCTGCTGAAGTAGAAAGTTGACACGTTTTGACTGCTTCTGTAGGTTCGGGTCTGGCACTGGACAGATCTGGCTGGATGACGTCAACTGTGCTGGCACTGAATCACGGCTCATCTCCTGCCCAAACCGTGGTGTTGGATCCCACAATTGTTTTCATTCTGAAGATGTAGCAGTTTACTGCAGCCCACGTAAGCTCTTGTACACTGTAGCTACATGTACAATGCAAGTAGTGGGCTCTGACTACCCATCAATTGAATATATGCATACTTCAGTTCAGTTCTGTATTAGCCTGAATGTCTTGGAAATTGGATTTGTTCATTGAACAAAAAATGTTATGCAATACGTACAGGCTGTACTTCTACCCAGTTTCGGTGTGCCAATGGTCAGTGCGTCTCCTCCTCATTCCGATGTAACGGTGTTTCTGGGGGATGTTCGGATGGCAGCGACGAGATGAACTGCAGTACGTTTGCCTGATGCTAAAATTGCTATCCAGTAGTGTTATACCCAACTTTGTTGTTTTGATGCTTAAGTACATGATTTCCATGTGTAGCTTCCTGTAGCAGTGGAGCATTCCTGTGCAACAACAGACAGTGTATCCGCACTTCTGACCGCTGTGATGGGACTCGAGAGTGTACTGACGGCAGTGATGAGCTCAACTGTGGTAAGCTTCCATGGGCAAGTTTATATTTTATACTCAACTTTGCCTTATTTTGAAGCTTCAGTACACGATTTCATTGTGTAGCTTCCTGTAGCAGTGGAGCATTCCTGTGCAACAACAGGCAGTGTATCCGCACTTCTGGCCGCTGTAATGGAACTCGAGAGTGTACTGACGGCAGTGATGAGCTCAACTGCAGTAAGCTTCCTTGGGCAAGTGTTTGCAAGTTTAAAATTATGTGTGTGCGTGCTACTAACACTGGAGCATTCATTTCAAGACCATGCATGGTAGCCATTATATAGATCAACACTCTCTACAATTACACACTTGTTCCATAGTACCTTCCGGCACCCTGAGGCTTGCAAGGGGGTCACTCACCAGTACCACATTCACATCTGGACGTCTTGAGATCTTCCTTAGAGGGGTGTGGGGAACTGTGTGTGACGATATTTGGGATTCAACAAACTCCGATGTGGCCTGCCGTCAACTTGGATTTTTTGGTGGTGTTCGTCCAACCAGCTTTGGCACAAGCAATCGTGTAGGGTGAGCTTCAACTTTAAGAAACGCTGTTAGTGTACCATCAGCAGTTCATTCACTGCCATATTAACAGCTGAAGTAGTTGACACGTTTTGGCTCTGCTTCTGTAGGTTCGGGTCTGGCACTGGACAGATCTGGCTGGATGACGTCAACTGTGCTGGCACTGAATCACGGCTCATCTCCTGCCCAAACCGTGGTGTTGGATCCCACAATTGTGTTCACTCTGAAGATGTAGCCGTTTACTGCAGCCCTCGTAAGTAGCAACAATCAAGGATAATCCATCTTGCCACCAGCTAATCTATGAGACAGAGATTACCCTGACTATCCACCAATACATTTACCTACTAGGCACACTTCAGTTCAGTTGTGGATTGGCATGAATTGTTGAATGTTGAATTGTTAACCTTATACATGTATATACACAGGCTGTACTTCTACCCAGTTTCGGTGCACCAATGGTCAGTGCGTCTCCTCCTCATTCCGATGTAATGGTCAATCTGGGGGATGTTCGGATGGCAGCGACAATATGAACTGCAGTACGTTTGGCTGACGCATGCATTATATTTTGCTTAGTGGCAGACACAGCTTTCGTATTAGTGACACAATTTCATTTTGTAGCTTCCTGTAGCAGGGGAGCATTCCTGTGCAACAACAGACAGTGTATCCCCACTTCTGGCCGCTGTGATGGGACTCGAGACTGTACTGACGGCAGTGATGAGCTCAACTGCGGTAAGTTTCTATGTATATGGATGCAAGTTGATGGGTGCGCGTACGTACTATTTAACACTATACCTAAAGTCGCAGTTATACGTTTACGTATATAAAATTTAAAGGTACTTGCATGCTATTTTAACTACCACTGGAAGATTCAATTCAGTGATTCTGAACCTGCAGTATTTAGTATTAGTTGCTTTTGTTGTGACCATGCCCTTTGTCATGAATGCAATGGAGATCACTAGCTAATAATCCAGTAGACTTACCTTGATCTCCATGTCAACTATACACCTGTAGCAATGGGAACTCGAGTATTACATGTCTCAACCCTCTTCATCTGGACCCAATCTTGCAATGTGATGCAATGATGGGCAGCCGTAAAATAACTTTTTACAGCGCAAATATAATGGCTGTACAAAGTGTGGTATATCCTGGCTGCAGCTGCCTGGATGATGATGGTTTTAGTTGACTGCAACATTGCTGCAGACAAGTTATTTTGCAGCTGTCCATCAGTACATAGGTCAACTTTTGCAATTATTAGCACAAACTGTTGAAAATTGGCATTTATTACATGTAAACCTCTTGCATGTGTAATGAACACAGATTGTAGCTCAACCCTGGGCCAGTTTCGGTGTGCCAGTGGTCAGTGTGTCGCCTCCTCTTTCCGATGTAATGGACGTCTGGAATGTCGTGATGGCAGTGATGAGATGAATTGCAGTAAGTTTGCATGTGGATGTGCATGCAAATCATAATTATGCATCTAATTATCTAATTTAACACAACCCAAGCAACGTTGGAGCTGTTCATGATCGTTGCCGTAGACTCTATTATGGTGGACCCGTAATACACAAAGAATCTCCCAAAATCTCAAACCGTCAACAGACAACAACGTGCCATTCATCTTCCGGTGTTTTCCTGACCAAAATGATTCACAAAGAGCTGAACTACAAAGGGTGGTTCTGCTGCTTGCCCAGGGCCGGGTCGTAGTGGCTCCATGGTAACCTAGGGTCAACAGTAGCTGAAATTTGGCTATGCAATGCTTACCTATCTTCTGTTTGTTACTCATTGTGACGGCTAACATGCAATGCATGTAGATTCTAGGGTAGCCATTCTTCACAGTACGTGGTGTAGCCAAGCTGGGGCACACTGGTGCACATGCCCTAGTAACTGGGGCCCATGCCCTACCTAAGTGGTGTCTCTGTCATTCAATAAACATGCCTGCAGATTTAGTGTGAGTGAAAGCTAGACTCACTGCAGGTGGTGAAAGCTAGACTGCAAGTGGTGAAAGCTAGACTGCAGATGGTGAAAGCTAGACTGCAGGTGGTGAAAGCTAGACTGCAGGTGGTGAAAGCTAGACTGCAGATGGTGAAAGCTAGACTGCAGGTGGTGAAAGCTAGACTGCAGGTGGTGAAAGCTAGACTGCAGGCGGTGAAAGCTAGACTGCAGGTGGTGAAAGCTAGACTGCAGGTGGTGAAAGCTAGACTGCAGGTGGTGAATGCTAGACTGCAGGTGGTGAAAGCTAGACTGCAGGTGGTGAAAGCTAGACTGCAGGTGGTGAAAGCTAGACTGCAGGTGGTGAAAGCTAGACTGCAGGTGGTGAAAGCTAGACTGCAGGTGGTGAAAGCTAGACTGCAGGTGGTGAAAGCTAGACTGCAGGTGGTGAAAGCTAGACTGCAGGTGGTGAAAGCTAGACTGCAGGTGGTGAAAGCTAGACTGCAGGTGGTGATTGAATTGTCTAGTTCGATTACGTACTAGCTACTGTTGTTGGTACGTATGCAGCCAGATTAGACACCCCAGAAGCAACCTAAGAGGCTTGAAAATCCTGTGGGAGCATGCCTGTACGTACTTCTGAACACTGTGCCCATGCTGTATGTATGCATGGATGGCCAATTTTAGTTCTCCACATTTGTTGCAGCCAGTGGTGGAGTCAGTATACAAACTTACATTGCTCAGTGCAGTGATAACAATTCAGGGGCGGATCAAGGGGGTACGCTAGAGAGCCCTTTCACTGACTGATACCGGTACGCCTATGGGCATACCCCTAGTTTACATGCTGATTGTGCAATCATCACACACTGCACGATGCTGAGAAAGACACAGACGGAAGCAGAAAGCATTACCAAGGAGTGGAAAGCGCCAAAGTTGCAATTGCCATGACAGCCCTTCCTGACAACTAAGACATACTAGTCCTCTCTTTATGCTCATCCTCCGTTCAATTCTTCGCTAGGTCATGCAGTATATATGCATGGTGATATTAACACATTATGTTGTGTTTATGCACACAGGTTGTAGTTCCGCCCAGTTCCAATGTGCCAATGGTCAGTGTGTCTCCTCCTCCTTCCGATGTAATGGACTTCGTGAATGTACTGATGGGAGTGATGAGACCAATTGCAGTAGGTTGCCCTATAGCTGTGCATATATATATATAACTGTATATACCAGTGCATACACATACAATACATAGCTATATGTATAGGTTATATGAACTTATATCCCTGGCCAGCGGGATATAAGACCCGTTACATCCCTTTGGGAAAGGCCAGTGCTTTCGGGTCTTACATCCCACTGACCAGGGATATATAAATAACTATGCTTAGGCTATTGTAAGGTGAGTACACTGTGTAGACATACTGTGGTGTAGGCACTCACCGATCAGTGGCAGAGGCATCCGTGATACTTGACTGAGGTACATAGTGGTAAAGGCACAAGTCCTTGGCTAGACTAACAAAGCTAGCTCTTTGCTTTCTCATGCACACAATCGCTTACAGAGCACGTGCGGCCAGCCGCAGGATATATGACCCGTTATTTCCCGCAAATACTGCAACCTGATTGGTTAGAATAGCCTAAGTATAGTATAAGAATTAGGAGAGTGGAAAATCACACACATACATTGCATACAGGCCAGTGGTTGCTTCGCTAAAGCTCAGATTTGTCTTCTGGGTGACCACCTAGTGCTCCATGGGTCTTTGAGGCCGTACGTTCTGACATAGCTACTCCAGTACAAGCACTTTCTACTCGTGCCCGGCATGTGCTAGCTAAATGAAATGATGCCACATGCCAGCATGGAGGCATGTAAATAAACAATGTGAGGTGCTGTTGTTTAAACTGGGTACACAGTAGTCTACATACATGGACAATGATACATACACATGCACACATTTCAATCAGCAGCAGCTGTTTTACGTTTAGCATGAGCGTTGAGAAGGTGCCAAAAACTTTTATGCATAATGCAATACACATCATAGGTTGCAGTTCAACCCAGTTTCGGTGTACCAGTGGTCAATGCGTCTCTTCCTCATTTCGATGCACTGGACGCCGGGAATGTTCGGATGGCAGTGATGAGATCAATTGCCGTAAGTCACACTGTACATGTGTATGTATATTATAAGATCTTATCAGAAGCCAAGAAAACTCAGAATCTATTAAGGAAGCATTGAAAATGTTCTGGACGCACATTAGTGGAATTAGCTACATCATATCATCACAGACACAGCTGTGTTAGGAGACTGGATGTTGTAAGCTGCTGTAGTCAGATCAGGATATGAACATCAAGACTGCTCAATGTTAAACATTGCCAACGTAATAGTTGCATCATCGACGTATGTGCATGTGGAATGTCGTTCAAACCCCTTGGGACTTGATACACATGTGCACAATACCCAACTAATGTCCAGTTGCGACCAGTGGTGACCTGAGGCTTGCCAGAGGTTCACTCACCAGTACCTCCTTCACATCTGGACGTCTGGAGATCTTCCTGAATGGACAGTGGGGAACTGTGTGTGATGACGCATGGGATTCAACAAACTCTGATGTGGTGTGCCGCCAACTTGGATTCCTTGGTGCTGTTCGTGCAACCAGCTTTGGCACAAGCAATCGTGTAGGGTGAGAATTTAGCATGACATGAACTAGAAGGTCTAAAATGTCATGAGAATTGAAGTAGCTACTTAACAGTGACTGGAGTGCAGTATCGGTAGTGTACAAAATGATTATAATTAGCTATACGGTAGATTGAAAAGCAAGATATCTTAGCTGAACCATATCTCGTACTAGACTATTCCACCTGTTAGCTGTGAAGATGTGCACTGGACAACTACGTAGCTTATGACACATGAAACATGCGTACCACCTCAAACGGGGTTCTTTTGTCCAGGTTTGGATTGGGATCTGGGACAGTCTGGCTAGACAATGTTAGATGCACTGGTAGAGAAACAACTCTGGCCTCCTGCTCAAACAGCGGAGTTGGTGGAGGAAACTGTGACCATTCAGATGATGTAGCGGTTTACTGTACCAACGATCCAGGGACAGGTACCACGGCAGGTAACGTGCTACTTAGAGCTGATTAACATGCCACAATCTTGAATAGTGTATATCGAATGGAATCGTGTATATATACAATAATAGGCATTTCTAATCAGTCTGCAGTTCCATGTACAATGGATAATTATTATGAATGTCCTTTGCCTCTGATTAGCGGCGGCGAGCAACATCGGGACAATTGCTGGAGGAGGGGCAGGGGCAGCTTTGATATTTCTTGTGATCATCCCAATTGTCATCTGTGTCGTCGTCTACTGCCGCATTACTAAGCACAGACGTTCACACACGATTGCAACGACACCCCCCAATCCTAACTCGGCCACAGTGATATCTGGCGTACAACAGCCTGCATACCCAGCTGGAGCTGCTAAAATGCAAGATTTCCCTGAAAGCAAAGAAGAGTTCATGGAGATGTCTGCCTACACTCTCCCACCCCGGGCTGAATACCCAGGATACCCACCCCAGGCTGAATACCCGGGATACCCACCCCAAGCTGGATACCCCACATATCCACGTGATGCTACGCTTCCATCTGATTACCCACCCAATCCACCACAGGATGCCACATATGAACTATAGACATGCAGTGGTGGTTACTATACTCATGCACGGTTAAACCCTATTTAATTTTATATGGCCTACATTATTGAACAGGCAAGGACTTGATTATTAGAACTCAGTACATATAATATGTTCTGCATGTACACATATGCATGCATGTATTCACGTCAGAAATTATACAGAATTAATGTACATGTAGCTACTGGTCTGATACTTGCACAACCTATGCTTGGCCCTTGTTCAACAAAAAATCGTACCGTCCTTAATTCTTGCAGTATTGGTTTTGGCCACCTTACTTTAATGATGTACGTAAAACCACGATCATAAGCTTGATCTGTCAAAACTGTCACTTCACCAGGTCCTGCTATGTTAATATAAGTTCAGGGTCTGCTGCACGGTAAGTAGCCTCGTTCCCAGGCCGTTTTGGGAGGGCCTGGGAACGAGGCTACATGGTAAGTAGTGACATTCTCATATATTGAAGTGCTTGGTGCACTATCCTCATTCTCAGGCCGTGAGGTACGCGCGTCCTGGAACAAAGCTATGACATGGTGCACCTAGCTAGAGTTATTATTATACTTAGGCATGACAGGTAGCTATGTATTGTTGGCCAGTGAACGTAGCTATGTATTGTTGGCCAGTGAACGTAGCTATGTATTGTTGGCCAGTGAACGTATACGTAGCTATGTATTGTTGGCCATTGAACGTAGCTATGTATTGTTGGCCAGTGAACGTAGCTATGTATTGTTGGCCAGTGAACGTAGCTACACATGTATGTATTGTTGGCCAGTGAACGTAGCTATGTATTGTTGGCCAGTGAACATAGCTATGTATTGTTGGCCAGTGAACATAGCTATGTATTGTTGGCCAGTGAACGTAGCTATGTATTGTTGGCCAGTGAACGTAGCTATGTATTGTTGGCCAGTGAACGTAGTATTGTTGGCCAGTGAACGTAGCTATGTATTGTTGGCCAGTGAACATAGCTATGTATTGTTGGCCAGTGAACGTAGCTATGTATTGTTGGCCAGTGAACGTAGCTATGTATTGTTGGCCAGTGAACGTATACGTAGCTATGTATTGTTGGCCAGTGAACGTAGCTATGTATTGTTGGCCAGTGAACATATACGTAGCTATGTATTGTTGGCCAGTGAACGTATACGTAGCTATGTATTGTTGGCCAGTGAACGTAGCTATGTATTGTTGGCCAGTGAACGTATACGTAGCTATGTATTGTTGGCCAGTGAACGTAGCTATGTATTGTTGGCCAGTGAACGTAGCTATGTATTGTTGGCCAGTGAACGTATATAGCTATGCATGTATTGTTGGCCAGTGAACGTAGCTCTAGTCAGACCAAGGTCAAGTTCAGTAAAGCAATCATGTTTTTCCAAAGTTGTGGAGTCACAAACCGTACCATGCATGCAGGTTTATAAAAACGACGTGGATATTGGTCCGGCAGGAAGTACATACTTTAGGTATAGGTACCGGAAACACGCGTGCATCTAGAACAGGCCCTGGCCCTAATATACCCTAACCCATTGCCCTACTTCCTGCCGGACAAATATCCCTTCAATTAAGTTGGTCACTCACGTTGCAGTAGTCGGGGGCAGTGGAAGATATATTATAGTAGAGTAGGGGCTGGGGCTGAAGCATGGTGCACCTAGCTCTTCATACCACGGCCCCATGCATGCTAAGGTGGGATTCATTTGTTTTCCCATATCAGGAAGCTCTCACGTAACAGTCACTGATATACTGCCTTTATGGTACATTTATGTTGGAAGGGGGAGATGGGTGATCGAGGGGGTGTAGCAGTAGCAGCCAGGGGGAGTAGCAGGGGAGTAGCAGCTAGAGGGTGGGTGAGGGGGAGTAGCAGCCAGGGGATGGGTGAGGGGGTGTAGCAAGGGATGGGTGAGGGGGTGTAGCAAGGGATGGGTGAGGGGGTGTAGCAGCCAGGGGATGGGTGAGGGGGTGTAGCAAGGGATGGGTGAGGGGGTGTAGCAGGGGATGGGTGAAAGGGTGTAGCAAGCAGGGGAATTGGTGAGGGGGTGTAGCAGGGGAGTAGCAGCCAGGGGATTTAGTGAGGGGGTGTAGCAGGGGATGGGTCTGAGGGAGTGTAGCAGGGGATCAGTGAAGGGGTGCACGCAAATGAGCCTTTGGGGTGAAGACAGTGTGATAGGAGCTATATAATTTATGGTGGCATTCCTGAAACATGCCAACATTATTATACAAGTGCACAGCATCCAGCACACACAACATAACAATAATTCAATGTCTGCTATAGTATGATCGTACCAGTCAAGTATGTTCTACGTCTTGATGGATTCCAGGCTGCCCTTGACAGAGTGAATATTCTGTTTCCAGGAAGACAAGTGCTCACGAAGAAATTTCCAATGCTCTAAGTCAAAAGTACGATGAACTGAACTCCTGAAACAGATCAAACAGTATAAGAATTAGTCACACCTTCACAAGCAGTGAGGGGAGTAGCCTCGTACCCAGGCCCACGCGCGGAACGTGGAAGAGGGCCTGGTGACACTTGGCAAAATTCCCGCATGTGCTCAGTCAGCATAATTTGTGTAAGCGATTACATTCCTTACTTGGATGCATTTGAATTCACGCGGCAGGTAGCCTGTTAGTGACGGTTAAGTAGTGGTCAAAATAAAGTTTACGTTCCGTGATCGTACAACGATAGTTCTACGATCGTTCTACGGTCCGTTCCGTTATTACACAATCTGTTGTACTACAGTTGCTGACTCAGCAATTATCGCCGTCCCAAGCAAGGCTTGTCGACCTTTATCTCCGGTTACAAGTAAGCTACAGACAAGGAGCAAACGCCAGCGTATAGTCAATGCCTTCCAATAAGGCATATTTAAAAACCAGCCAAGCCATTCGACGGATATGCAAGTTCCAACAACTTTCGCCTTGGTGGGCGGGGTTTCAGCAGTGATCAATCGCATTGCCGCTGTATCTCCGGTTCTGCGAAAGTTGCGGACATCGAACAAAGACCAGCAGGGAGAGAGATCCAGGGTCTAAAACATAACCCAGGTAGAACAGCGTCGGACATAGGCTGCATCCGCTGTAAGCGTTAAACGCTTGCGTACTGTAAAACGATGCGATAAACGCTGACGTAATAATATCTTAACACCGTTTTCTGAACCGTTTTCGCACCGTAGAACAATCGTTGCACGATCGTTTTACGATTACGGAACGTAAACTTTATTTTGACCACAACTGTAAGTAGAAAGTCCTTGCCAAGGAGCGATCAGAAATGAGTCTTGAAGGCTAGAACAGCGGTTTTATCAAACGGCTACACTTTACACACAGTAAAGAATGATTCGCCTACCTGAAATCAAGACTGCTGAGCTCAGCACATACGGAAATTTTGCCAAGTGTCACCAGGCCCACTTCCACATTCCGCGTGTGGGCCTGGGAACGAGGCTGTGGGGAGAGGGTGGACAATCTTACCAATGCAAACTAAAGCCTTTAGGCTAATTCAACTTTCCCACTTTCCCCCCATTTAGCATGCCAGGCCCAGAGTAATGCTGTGACATATTGAAACTGGAAGTGGCAATTAACGACCAGGAAATATGCTGGGTAAACTATGATAAGCACTTCAACTATGCTCTCCTCATTCCAAGGCCTGCACCCAGATTTTATCTCGCAGCCGTGGAGAGTTTCCTCCACGGCTGCGAGATAAAGTCTGGGTGGAGGCCTAGGGACGAAGCTACTTCTTGTTTCTGTCCATAGCTCAGCAGATACTTACGTTACGATTACTCTCTGGCTGACTTGGTTAATCCTAGCCTCAACCAGTTTCAGTCGAATTGCTGTGTAAGAGACAGAGGAGGTAGGTTATAGCACACATGCAATCATATGGAAGGAGCACAATTAGGCTAACTACCGTGGCCCACCACGTGCGGGCACAGAGCAGACATAACCACAAGTACACAAACTCCACGTTATGTGATATGCTTGCCCAAGTGTAGCTAGCCTCGAACCCAGGTTCGAGGCTAGCCCAAGTGTATCTAATGTGGCAGTCCCGGGTAGAAACAAACACTATTCCACCTTGGTCAAAAATGAATTAGTAATGCTAATCGAAGCAGGGCCTGAAAGTTAGTCACCCTCACATGCAATCTAATGTCTCTTTATCCCAACCAGGTATATCAGTCACAAGCTTCGTTTGTAGCTACTATTCGAAGGAAGTGCCTGAGAGTGGTAGTGAAGTTCCTTACCCTCTAGAATGACCATCTCCACCTCCTCAATCGGGAGGTTCAGTTCCAAGCAGAGAGCCGAGAAGGACACCTCGCTCGACTCCACTGCTAGACTGGTCAGCGTCAGTAGACGCAACTTGTGGACACAGTAGCTGTGGTCTAGACTGCAGGGGAAGAATATAAGCTCAGGTACTACACTGCACAGACGATGATCGATCAAGTCACCAGAGTCAGGACAGGCACAAGCTCAGGTACTACACTGCACTGACGATGATCGATCAAGTCACCAGAATCAGGACAGGCACAAGCTCAGGTACTACATTGCACTGAAGGTGATTGATCAAGCCACCAGAATCAGGACAGGCACAAGCTCAGGTGCTACATTGCACTGACGATGTTCGATCAAGTCACCAGAATCAGGACAGGCACAAGCTCAGGTACTACATTGCACTGACGATGATCGATCAAGTCACCAGAATCAGGACAGGCACAAGCTCAGGTACTACACTGCACAGACGATGATCGATCAAGTCACCAGAATCAGGACAGGCACAAGCTCAGGTACTACATTGCACTGACGATGATCGATCAAGTCACCAGAATTAGGACAGGCACAAGCTCAGGTACTACATTGCACTGACGATGATCGATCAAGTCAGGACAGGCACAAGCTCAGGTACTACACTGCACTGACGATGATCGATCAAGTCACCAGAATCAGGACAGGCACAAGCTCAGGTACTACATTGCACTGACGATGATCGATCAAGTCACCAGAATCAGGACAGGCACAAGCTCAGGTACTACATTGCACTGACGATGATCGATCAAGTCACCAGAATCAGGACAGGAACAAGCTCAGGTACTACACTGCACTGACGATGATCGATCAAGTCACCAGAATCAGGACAGGCACAAGCTCAGGTACTATATTGTGTGATCGATCATGTCACCAGAATCAGGACAGGCACAAGCTCAGGTACTACATTGCACTGACGATGATCGATCAAGTCACCAGAATCAGGACAGGCACAAGCTCAGGTACTACATTGCACTGACGATGATCGATCAAGTCAGGACAGGCACAAGCTCAGGTACTACACTGCACTGACGATGATCGATCAAGTCACCAGAATCAGGACAGGCACAAGCTCAGGTACTACATTGCACTGACGATGATCGATCAAGTCACCAGAATCAGGACAGGCACAAGCTCAGGTACTACATTGCACTGACGATGATCGATCAAGTCACCAGAATCAGGACAGGAACAAGCTCAGGTACTACACTGCACTGACGATGATCGATCAAGTCACCAGAATCAGGACAGGCACAAGCTCAGGTACTATATTGTGTGATCGATCATGTCACCAGAATCAGGACAGGCACAAGATCAGGTACTATATTGCGTGATCGATCACGTCACCAGAATCAGGACAGGCACAAGCTCAGGTACTACATTGCACTGATGATGATCGATCAAGTCACCAGAATCAGGACAGGCACAAGCTCAGGTACTACACTGCACTGACGATGATTGATCAAGTCACCAGAATCAGGACAGGCACAAGCTCAGGTACTACATTGCACAGAGATGATCGATCAAGTCACCAGAATCAGGACGGGCACAAGCTCAGGTACTACATTGCACTGACGATGGTCGATCAAGTCACCAGAATCAGGACAGGCACAAGCTCAGGTACTACATTGCACTGAAGGTGATCGATCATGTCACCAAAATCAGGACAGGCACAAGCTCAGGTACTACATTGTGTGATCGATCATGTCACCAGAATCAGGACAGGCACAAGCTCAGGTACTACATTGCTGATGATGATCGATCATATTATCAGAAGTGGTAGGCCAGGCAGGTGTGTGATTCTTCATGCACATGTATCTCCTACACAAAAAGCAAAGTTTCATGGTTAGGGCCACTGAGTAGCTGTCATAAATATGCAAGTACCCTCTGCCATGTTCATTAGTTGCTTTTGCATACCATACTCGAGTGCTATTAGGCGCATGCGCCTATATCTCCACAGGAAGGGAATATGCACTGATACCATAGTGTCCCGCTAATACGCCCCTTCGAAAATACGTCCTCCCCCTCTTTTTCGCCCACAGGGTAGTTTGACTTGTTATCACGCCCCCCTGGTGAGCGTCTTCTGGAATATCTAACCTTCACGTGCGCAACTCTCAGATCGAGTAGTCACCGTAGACACCGACGGTACAAGTCATCTCGCTGCCACTCTTCCGCAGGAAATTCCAGGAAATGTTCCGTGGTTCATGACCGACAGTATTGCTGTTCTTGAGGAGGCATGGCTACAACAAAGTCGTCGTGAATGTTTATGTAGCTATGGCCCTCAAGTTGAAGTGGCAGCTCTTCTCGCCGATGTAGGGAGACCACGCACGATGACCACAAACAGTACTGGCGATCGTTTGTACTTTTGTAACTGTGAACATGAACCTTGGCAGTGTCATAAACGTAGCAATACTTTTTGAGGGGGCGTATAATTGCGTACTCGAAATACGCCCCCTCCCCTCTTTGGTAGTGTACAAAATAGGGGGCATATTAACGGGACACTACGGTAATAACGAGATGCACTTGATTTAGAATGACATTCCTCAAATAGGATGTGTGCTTCATTTGGAATCATCTTTTTCAATCTACTTAGCTGAGATGAGAGTCGAACCTGCACCTAACAGTGAACATGCGCCTATAGGTGAGCTGCACCTAATCTCACACAAGGTATGCTTGTTACAACCTTCTATTACAACCATGCTGCTAGGCTGTGACAACCTTGTTCCTAGGCTGTGACAACATCCTTGCCTGGCTGTGACAACCTTGTTGCTAAGGCTGTGACAACCTTGTTAGAAGGCTGTGACAACTTTGCTATGACAACCTTATTGCTTAGGCTAGATAACCTGATAATCATTGGTGCTTGGCTATGACAACCTGTTGCTAGGCTATGATAACGTTGATGCCAGGCTACGACAAGGTTCTTGCAAAAGGGGTGGCATTTCTATATCTATACAAGTGTAAAAAGCATTAAAAATATATGGAGATGTAGGGATAACAGAACAGCAAAAAGTATGAAGACAAGCAGGGATGATGGCATAAAACAGTTCAGTATACAACACCATCTTACATATCTTTACCCATAATACATGTATAATGAGAAAAGTATGTAGGGTGTTGTATACTGAACTGTTTTATGCCATCATCCCTGCTTGTTTTCATACTTTTTGCTGTTCTGTTATCCCTACATCTCCATACATTTTCATGCTTTTTACACTTGGCAACAAACAACAGCCTGAGAGTATGTGAGCAATATTCTCAAGTCAGCTGTTTCTAGCACTTACACTTCAAACAAGAGAATGGCCCACCTGGCTCCAACCAAGGGTTATTCATGACCAAGCCCCAGCTGCAGCCAATGCTGCTTGCAATCACCCACCCCCCTTGTCTCATCATTTTCATCAGAACCTATCTTCAGAGAGCATTGCCAGATGTGACATCATGAAGCTCAAAGTCTCACGACACATTTACCGTAGTGTCCCACTAATACGCCCCCTTCGAAAATACGCCCTCCCCCTCTTTTTCGCCCAAGTTCCTGCACAGGGTAGTTTGACTCGTTATAACGCCCCCTGGTTAGCGTCTTCTGGATCATGGAATATCTAACCTACACGTGCGCAACTTCGCTATATAGCTCTCAGATCGAGTATAGTAGTCACCGTTGACACCGACGGTACCAGTCTAGTCATCTCGCTGCCACTTTTCCGCAGGAAATACTAAGAAATGTTCCGTGGTTCATGACCGACAGTATTGCTGTTCTAGAGGATGGCTACAACGAAGTCAACGAAGTCATCGTGAATGTTTATATGGCCCTCGAGTTGAATGTAGGGAGATGTAGAGAGACCACGCATGATGACCACGAACAGTACTGGCGATCGTTTGTACTTTTGTAACTGTGAACATGGTGTCATAAACGTAGCAAAACGTTTTGAGGGGGCATATAATCGAGACTACTTGCGTACTCGAAAATATGCCCCCTCCCCTCTTTGGGCAGGATGTAGTGTACCAAATAGGGGGGCGTATTAACAGGACACTACGGTAATTATGCATCATTGGTTGGTAAAGGGCTAATGCCCCATAGTGTGGACCAACTGAAGTTTGTAGATGTCTCAAATTACATATTGCAAGCTACTTCTACAATATTCATATCCCGTTCAGTCCCATCCCATTACTAATTACAAATGATAACGTACTGCAGGTCTGGAACTCATCCCAAAAAGAGTTAAGGAATACCATGACTACCATCAACATAATGAGTTTCATAACATGATGGATGAAGATGACAGTACCAACATCTGGTTGTGTTTGCTTTGCACCACCAGAAACACGATGATGATAAGATTTCCAGAAGATGAGGAGAAGCAGGAACACACATCAGAGGACCCATCTGAACTCTGTTTGATAACATCACTTGGTGCTACCAAGGGCGTATCGAGCCGCCGAAGGGCATGTAACTCCGCAAACGGCATAAACCAAATCGATTCTATTTTTAGAAATCACGTGCTACATTGTTTATTTCATATCTGCGGCGCGCGCAGCTCTGGCATGCTAACCGCGCTAGTCACAGCCACAGTTCCTGAAAATATTCATTCTCTAGTAAGTCAATGAACTTCTATCTAAACTCACTGCTGTTACCCTGGATGACGCTTACCACTGCCTTCTCCTTGCCTCAGTTTCGCCAACGAGCCGTTAGGGTCGATGCGCCCTTGGTGCTATCCAATTTTGTGTATAATATTATGTTGTACTTTACACAACCTCAGCAGCTGTGAGGAAGACTATAGTATGACACTATAATGACAGCCAAAACATTGGTATGAAAAATCAGCCAGAATAGAAGACTTTGCTGCCTTAAATGGCGGGACTTGAGCTCACAACCATCAGCTTCCAGCACCAATGGTCTACCAATAGACTTATCGAAGCAGCACAGCACGTCAGGTTCAAGTTTAAAGGTACAATGAAAGCTGAAACCTTGACAAAATGAGAAACAGCTTAGGTATTATCACGCTAGCCTCGTTCCCAGGCTCTCCCACGCACGAACAAAAATTGACACTTAATGTCCGGTTGGTTTGACGGTAATTTTACCAGCTGGGTACAAGTCCAGAAGTGTAAACAAACCTATTGTAGTTTTGAATCACATGTTTACATGCTCACGTCATGTAGCTCCAAAAATATACATACATAGTTTCCTGATGCGATTGATATTTCTGACCCTCATCAACAGAACTTGTCTCAATTTGTTCAGCTGCTTGAGTTGCAGGTGTGCATGAAGGTGGGACGGGCACTAACATGGCAATATTCACCTATAGGAATAATTATTCGAACTATCTGATCATGAATTCATAGTGATATAGCTGGGAGGCAGAACCATTGCATGGTGCACTGAGGAGCAAGGGTGGAGGGTAACCTGAACATCATGCAGGAGCTAAATCGGAATACCACATGAGAGACTAGCTAGCTATTAACAATATCCACGTGATTTAGTGAGTGAAGGTAGGCAATAGCTATGAGTTTCTGTGGAATTGAAGCAACGAGTACAATCACTTGCCCAGCTAGCCTAACTTTGGAGAGCTCCTGACCAGATACAAGACTACTATTCGGAATGGTCTTAACGCGAGATTGAGGTTATAAAGTAACTATGAAGGTCACGGTCAAGAATTAGGCCGTCCAACTTGAGAACACTCCCATTGGTTCTGCAGAAACCAACCCTACACTTTGACTGCCCCCTAAGCTTGTGGGTGTTCTATGATTAAGTGATCGTGAAAATAGAGTGTGATGGATCCCATGGGGGATGCCTTGAAAAATGATATGATTATAAATAGCACATGACAGGTCATGTGACATTTACTAAAGTGGGAGTGTCCTTCATTTATCATATGAATGATGACGTACCAAACAACTTATCTCGCGAATCTTACCCAGGCTCTGGAGATCTCCACACGTACACATGTTGAGAAGAGAGCCTGGGACCAAGGCTTGCACTATCCTGACACGCAATCACTCACTGTCTTCTCACATCATATGGCCTCAAATTCTTATTGAGTGGGTGGGGTCTATAAAGGTCATGTGACCACATCCTGGCCACACCCACTCACCTGGGTTATTCTCTGGGGGGGGGGGGGAACTGCACCTCCATACCCATCATGGCTACACCCACATCCAAGGATAGTAGCTGCATGAACGGAAACTATTAGCTCAGGTCGCGTATCTAGTTGGCACGGTAACTGCACTACAGCGACAGTTCGTATGTTTCAATCTGCTTGTGTTTCTAAGATCACTGTAGAAATTACTACTTTCTTGCCATGTAATCTTATGAAAGAAAAGGAATAACGGAGGGCGTTTCAGTCATCTTTAGGATGCATTGAAAGTGCAGCGCAGCCTTCTCCCATTCAAGGGGGTGACACTCCCATATTTGCTGTAGCGCATCTTGACCCTGTATACTAAGGAAGGGGTGGAGTTGCTACACATTCTTCTGTGTATTATCGGGTCAAGGGTGAAACGTGCACAGTCAAATTACACTCCTGGTAGGGGAAAAATTGTGCCGCATAAATAAATAATTAATTATTACACTCCTGGTATAGGAAAAATTGTGCCGCGTAATGTAATGTAATATAATCCAATCCAATATAATATAAATAATGTTTGAGTACTTAGGATTGGCCTACAGAGATTCTGACTACACCGCCGTGATCGCTATCATGCACTGACCTGAATGATGAAAGTTGGTGCTGAAACTCACCTTGGTGGTGGAGATATGAGCGCTTTTGTCTCGCCGTTGGCCGCCATTGCTCGAGCGCTCTCTCGACTTCCGGTGGCAGTACCGTTCTTAGGAAAGGCACACGAAGATTCTGACCACACGGCCGTGATCGCTGTCGTTCACTGACGCTTAGATACCGAAAATCACCGTGCTGGCTAAGTTGTGAGTGCTGTAATAATGTCTTGTCTTACTTTTTTGGTCGCCATTGCTCGCGATCGACTTGAGCGTTGTTGCCACGTGGCATGTGCGTTAATTAGAACGTATTGCAATACTTAGCTTGCGCTACGGCAGGTTGCAACGCGGCTACTTTATGAATGGTACTTGAGAGCACTCTAAATAATTTGTGATCTTCCCTGTATATAGCTATCATGGTGATGTGTGATAAGTGGAACGAACTGTCACACTTAGCTTGTGCTACCGTTTAACCGCGGCTACCAGGAGTGCGGTTGCCCCTCGATTAACATAAATAATATAATGTTTGAGTACTTAGGATTGGTCTACAGAGATTCTGACCACACCGCCGTGATCGCTATCATGTACTGACCTGAACGTAAAAAGTTGGTGCTGAAACTCACCTTGATGGTGGAGATATGACCGCTTTTGTCTCGCCGTCGGCCACCATTGCTCGAGCGCTCTCTTCGACTTCCGGTGGCAGTACCGTTCTTGGGAAAGGCACACGAAGATTCTGACCACAGGGCCGTGATCGCTGTCGTTCACTGACGCTTACATGCCGAAACTCACCGTGCTGGCTAAGTTGTGAGTGCTGTAATGTCTTGTCTTCCTTTTGGTCGCCATTGCTCGCGATCGAGCCACGCGGCATGTGCGTTAATTGGAACGTATTGCACTACTTAGCTTGCGCTACGGCAGGTTGCAACGCGGCTACTTTATGAATGGTACTTGAGAGCACTCTGATCTTCCCTGTATATAGCTATCATGGTACTCACGTCAAGTGTGATAATTGGAACAAACTGTCACACCTAGCTTGTGCTACCGTTTAACCGCGGCTACCAGGAGTGCGGTTGCCCCTCGTAACAAATGGAATATAGTCAACGAGCAAAAATGAGTCAAAATGTTTTGACCCTGGTGACTACAGTGTCTATGGGAGTGTCACCCCCTTGAACTTGAATGATAGAATAAACCAAACTAGAGGTGCTCAGCAGAGCACATACCCCGTGCGCAACTTTGACTTGACAGCTATAGGCCTATGCATACAGCATGCACGATGAGCTAGCTCATGGATAATACACACTAGCTAGGCCATGATTTAATACAGTAGTACTATAATACAGCGATGTCAGCATGCAGAATGAGATACCGTAAGTTGTGGCAGTAATGTTAGAAATTGGGTGTGGTCAAATTGTATAAATTAGAAGCACGACTTTCATGCAGCTTTTCTCAGCCTCTCGAGTAGATCTCTGGTCTGTGAGTTATATAGACGCTAGTATTTTCTGAATTCTGACACTTCTATCCTGAAATAAGCCTTCAATAAGGCCTTCACTGCTCAAACAGCGCTTGGACTGCGGACAGACTGACAGACAAACCGATCACTCTACCCCTTGCTGCGCATGCGCACGGGGTAATGACAGTGTATGTGATCTTGTCACACTGACACCCCCTCTAGTCAGTGTCAAAGCATCCCACCTACAACAGTTGGGGGATGCCTCAGGGTGATATCAATATAGAGTAGCTGCATTTGATGTCACCGGCCGTAAAACACTTACAGTGACTTACTTAGGCAACTTCATGCCTGTATGCTGAGCACAGCATGTAATATGCAGCATCACCTAGAATATCAGCGAAAGCAGACTTATCTACGGGACTCAGCCTGAGGTACATGTAGGAAGTCGATAGCCTAGTCCTGAAAATTGTCAGTACTCAGGGTCAGTACTAGTACTTTGGCAACAGAAATTGCGGGAAGTATCCATGTAATATGTCCATCTCTGTACCTCATAACAGCTTCTGTTTACAGCTTCCTTCTTTCAGGGCGACAGTCTTGTCAGTACTTTGACCCCCATTTTGCAAGTGTGTCGTACTCAACTGCGCATGCGTAGTTGATGGTAAGGCCGATCCCGACGAAAAGCTGGGTGGGGCCTGGGAAGGACACGCGTTTTGAATAAAAGAATGCAGTCAGTGACACCCGTTCAGTAAAAACTGAATTCAGACGGCAGATGCAAGCAAAGAGGAAAACACTCTGACATTACAGCTCTTTCGAGATGGTGTACGAGTGAAATGATTGTAGTTATAGCTTGGGAATTGGTAAGTCCTGGACTATAGCAGCTAAAGTACTAATTAGCTAACGCACAGACGGACCTTTCCAACAGGGATATAAGGATTAAGGGGTTTAATTAATTTGTTTGTTTTGTTATTGTTGAGTTTTCGCGTTCGCACGGCAAGGCCAATGAGGCAGTCGAAGGAACTGCCGCGGCCCATTTGCAGTCACATCCCACGCGGAAATCAGTCGTGGAATCGGCACTTTGAAACTTCGTCGATCCTTACCGACTACTGTTGATGGCTTATTTCCAGGGTGCCGATTCCGTTTCGCCAAAGCCGGATGGGCAATAATTTTTTTCTTTTTTCTTGGACAACTAGCTAATTTGTCTATTACTTTCTGCTCAAAAAAAAAAAAAGCCGGATGGGCAACTGACTGTCGACGGACGCTACGCTGACCTAGCGGTGACGTACACTTACCAGGTGAACGATGTGAAGTCATATTTGCTTACATTGCTTGACAGCATAACTCCCCAAACTGGGCACTTCAGCTAAGATATTTTTCCTTTCAATATTACTGTACTTTTACTAAACCTTGCAACAACTGAGCGCAGAGCGTTGAACGACGAGTGAAAAGCGTTTTACTTTGATGTGGCCTAGGCGGCTGCGGTTACCGCCTAAAACTCGCTATGAATAATATTTCACGGTAGCCAGAAGCGCTAGTTTTTGCGGTAACTGACTGTGGCACTGTGCTAGTCTGACAACTACACTGTGGAATTACCAGAGACGGCCGGGGAGGAGACGGAGCCTCCTGTATCCATGGAGCCACCAACCACGCTCCGCACGCACAACGTGTAGCTAGCTAGCTAGTCTCGTTCCCAGACCGTTTATCCAGCGCGTGTATCGCTTACAGTATAACGCGCGGAAATACGGTCTGGTAGTTATAGCCAACATTCCTTAAACTCCGCCGGAATCCGGGCGGATCCAATCAGATCTTTAGAACAAGTAATTTCATGACGTATACTAATATTGATGCCGGAAGTACAGAATCGCCAGCATGCAATAACAAGGTGTTGTCAAAACTTCTGGATTTCAGCATGTTTAAAATACTGCCAGCGCTACTCTCCAAGTTCAACAGCATCTCTATGCTCTGGAAGCACGCCTTGGACACGCGGTCAGAAGGTAGAATCTCTCCTTTGCTGCCTCCAACACTGACACAGCTCGCAGATCCCAGCATCCACAGATGGTGAAGTGCCCAGATGCCGATGATTGCGCGAGTCACTCGCAATGCTGCTGCAAAAAGGGCATTTCCAAACCACAGCGATCGTGTGTCTACACTACTTGCCGCCTCCAGCTCTAAGTCTTCAAAGGCGGCTTCACTCTTGATGACCACGTGTGAAATTTTGATGCGTCCTGATAATTTCAACAAGTCTCAATTAACGGTAATGAGACCTTAGGAATGTGCACTATATCTACCAGACCCTTCCTTCCCCGCGCGCGATACTAAAAGCGATCCGTGCTGGGGTTGGTTGGGTCTGGGACCGAGACTACTAGCTAGCTAGCTAGCTAGCTACAACTTCGGGCTATTGGCAGCTATTTTCTCGAAACGCTGGTATACACCACGCCATCGGAGGTCTTCGTCATAGGCCGAACGTCAACCTGGCTCGCAGCTTGTAGTCCCTTCTGCCATCGTGAAACGGGCAAAAACGCAACGGAAATCGACTGTAGAGCAGCTGCGTGATTTGGAAGCAGACGACTTCCGGTTATTAAACGGATTTGCGGTTTAAACAGATTTCACTTCAAAATTTGCAAGTCTTGCTAAAAGTACAGTAAGCATGATATGGATATCAAAGTTGGTGTATACATGGGTAATTTGCTGGGCTTCATCCTAATTTAATTAAATACCTCATTATCCCCACCCACGTTTAATTACTTACGCGTTCATTAAGCTGTGCGTAACTTCTTGCGAGAGTGATTGCCCAGCAACGGCTTAAGGGAATTCCCCCAAATCTGCTACACAAGCACCACTTGAGGTAATGCACACTTTTGTAAAAGGATTTTTAAGAATTCATTTCCTAACATAGGCAGAACCGGTAAGCATTATCTCAGGACAAAGAGTGATTTTGCATGACTGGAGATACAAGCAAACATGATTTTTACACAAGATGACTACAACTAAATATAGTAAACATCTATAAAGTCAAAATCCAGAAAATGAGTTTTGAAAGGTAGTTACAGTATACACAAGTTTCAGGAAGAAATCGGATTCTCAAAGAAAATTCTTCTGTGAGATTTATATACTTTAATGGCCTTTTCCAATTCCTTTCCAGCTTTTTTCCCTTCTAGGTATGCTTTTTCGTAGTCTTGCACTTTTCTAAAGAATTTTCTGATGAGGTCGGTGCTGACCGAGTCTAGAGCTGGGTTTACGATTTGGCGCAGACGAGGTAGAGTAAAGTTGGTGTACATGCGGCTGTAGACTTTCGCCTGTCCCCAAACTCGCTCTATGGGGTTGAGTTCACAATGGAACTTCGGAACAAACATGACGATGTGCCCCCTTCCAATCAAATAATGCTCAACAATTGTCTTCTCATTTAGGAAATCGTCATGCCAGGATAAGACAGTTCTCATGTCGTCCGCAACCATTCGAGAAGTGTTGATGCCCCTCTCCTCCAATATCTTTTTCATGCCTTTGGGGGTGCCATCATCAAACACCATCTTCTGCACCCTGCCTGCCCATAGTGTATTTCGCAAACACGGTTGGGCTCCGCCGGGTTTGACGTTCATCACCCTGGCATTCAGTGCATCCTCCGCAAATGCCCGATGACAACTACTGTGGTCAAACAGCCACACAATAGTGTGCTTGTCACAGGGGTATTTGAATTCTGCAATTTTTGCAGCATCCTCAATGTTGGCCATGAACTTCTCACTCGTCCAGTATCCCTCTTTGTCCGCACCATACTCAAGCAGCACCCTAGTAGTCTTGGGAAAATGCTGGTCTGTTGCTTTGGCAAGAGTATGCTCATTGTCAGAGAGACACAGAAAACCAGAAAGCTGATCGACAAAATCGCTCACCATAATACCAGAACCCTTTGTCTTTGGCTGTAATATAGGTTCGTCTTCAGTTGCCCACATCCAGGTTTGCCCTTCATTGGTATTGAAAATACTCTCGTCATGGTATAACAACACGAGCTTCTTCCTTGTCTCGGCATCTGGTGGAGGTGTGGCAGCTCTTTCGTCACTGCATGGTGGTGGTGGCAGATGGTATCCTTTAACTCCTTGAGCTTCTTAAGGAACTCCTCACGGGATTTTACGATGTCCTCCCTCTCATGGCCATCCACATACACACCCTTCTTGTGTGACTGTGGCCGATATCCAAGCTGATGGAGCCATTGGGTTGCAGTTCGAACAGATATCGCTCTGGAGAGATTTGGAGGAAGATCATGTGAGGGAAGCAGCTGGTCATTGACCCACTGGCAGAATGACTTGGCTGCATATTCGCTTCGCCTTTCTTATATGCGTTCTCTCTGATCCACATTGCAGCGTCAAGCCTGAGATTTTCTTCATTCAGAAGGCAGTGCCTCTTATACTTCCCTTGTCTGCTTTCCTTAAACTTCCCTTTCTCCTCAAAGAACTCCTTGCGGTATAGCCTCACTGTTTTCTCAGTGATTGAGGCAGACTCTTGCGCAGCATCCATCACATTCATCTGCTGACGAGTCCTAAACGACTGCATCAGAAGAACAGACAGAGTTTTCCTCTGTAAGGCTGGTAGACTAACAACCCAGTCGTCGAATATACCTTGGGCATCGTCGTCACCGAAATCGGATTCGGAACTGCTTTCGGAACTCCCTCTGTCATTTTCACTCTCGCTCTGATGTGGGCCATCATCGTCAGACTGAGGCGCATCCCCTGGCCCAGATGTAGAGGGGCCAGCTTGATTGTCACGGCCACCACCGTCTCCACCAGTCCCTTGATCACGTTCGAGGCTACTCTCTTCTCGGGTTTCTTGCAGGCACGCCTTCTTTGCCGCTCTCATCCTTTCTGCTCTGGCTTCAAACATCCTCTTTCGCTTCCATTTCTGACTTTCTTCACCTTGACTTGCCATTCTACTCGAAAATCCAGACAGAAACGCTCGAACAACGACGCAACACGAGGACGTATTTAATAATAAGTATGACGTCATGCATATCCATGGTAACCAGCCTAAAAGCTGCAATCTCATTGGTCAAAATCACACTTTCAGCTATTCAGACCGGGCAAACGCCACAATGTGCTAAATATTCACATAAGCACTAATATTAACACGGTAGTGTGAAAATTTGCACAGCTTTGCTGCAAATTTCCACCCAAAATTTGGGCATTTATGCTGTCAAGCACTGTAGCTCATCAGGGCTGCTGTCGAAGGCAGTGCACAGAGAAGCGTAGCGCCGATCAGTCCGCGCGAAGCGCAGACTTGAAAAAAAATTCGCCTTTATTTTTTAGTCACGGTTATCAGGATGGGCTCTCGTGGCACCTTCGTGGCAAGTTTCAGATGTAAAAGGATTGCAGGACCAAGGCCGCCATGTGTTTCCGTTTCTTGCTCAAATTTCCCTCACGAACGTAATACGTACCTACACGTAAATATACTAGGCTACATACATCGTATAAAAAACATCGTCTCGTTCCCAAGCCGTTCGGTTTCAGCCAGGAGTTGCAATTAGTCTCGCGGGCCGGACTTTACATTCAGCCTGAGAGGGGAAGTGCCGGAAACGCGCGCACATCTAGAACCGGCCCTGGCCCTAATATACCCTAACCCATTGCCCTACTTACTACAGAAAAGTATGGTATTAATGCAGTGACATAATCACATATCTTGTGTAATCAGCTCGGTTGTACTTTTCTCCCACATAATTCGATAACCTATCAATCTGATGGCACCCTATAGACCTGTTGTTCAAGCTGGCCCAACATGTTAAACCGGGCCGGAGTCTCACATTAATAATGGTCACACAAATGGCAGCAACAACGGCAGTCCTTTTAGCTCAGTGAGCACAATTGCCGCTTTATACACTGTGGAAACTACATTGTTGAAGTAGCTATCTGTCATCCCACAGTTGTGACTTGTGATTATCACTAAGGACATGTGTATTGTTATACTGTAACCATTGATGGTAATAAAGTAGTAAATCTATGCTCTAAAAGTTCATTACTGTGGAAACTACAATGTTGAAGTAACAACACATCTGTCATCCAATGATTTGCTTGTAGTTGTGAGTTGTGATTATCACAAGGACACATGTTGTTATACTGCAACGGTGGTATAGGTAGATATAGTAGTACTCTACAATCCTTTTTGCTTATTCCCTGTATGTATAGATTGGTGTACAGATTAGTCACATAATTTTCCTACCTTGAAGTTTTGTTATTACACAGTTATGTGTAGGTTAGTGCCCTAATGCAGGTCACCACGAGATTTTCGCCGAGGTTGCTATTGCGTCATTCTCGTAGACCAAGAGCAGCAACGAAGATGGCTAGTCGGAGAGACAGAGATGTGACATCCCCGAGTATTTTGGCAAGTTTGAGACAGCTGCCACCCGAGTGGCTTTGCCCGCCTCAACTCAAGTTCGTCTGAGGTCATGCATGGTAGGCGATCACTTCGAGGGTCCATTTGTGGCTCCAAATTCGGACATTCAGATAAAGTGTTTGTGGCAACTTTGTGCAAGCGTCTAGCCTCGTTCCCAGGCCGCCTGGGTACGAGGCTAGCAAGTGGTTTGGTGGATTATGAACGCACCGCCAAATTAAATTCCGCCAATATTTTGGGCGGGGTCTCGTAGCGACACTCCAGCTAGCTCTCGCGCTCATAATACTATAGTAAGGTACTACCTCTGTCTCTGATCTGCCAGAAATAGCGAGCAAGCAGCTGATCGGCCAGGATAGCGAGCAAGCGGCTGATATCTTCCTGGGTACATGGCCGACGATGGCGCTCCTTCGCATCACTGCTACTGCGTACCCGTGACTCGCACGCAGTTCCTCTCCTGCACACGCGTCCCAGAGGTTTTTTATAGACGTGGTACCTCGAACACAGCTCTCCACCGCAAACTCGGACTCCATCGCAGCCTGATCTCACGTAAACCACCGAGCGCTCCGCGGCCACGCGGCCGTGACGTCATTCTCGCTCTGCCAAATCCGCCAAATTTTAATCCGCCAACTGCATGCAATTCACAGCCTTTTAGAGCCAATCCGCCAAATTTAATTCCCGCCAAATTTTCCGGCCATAAGGTAGTAACCTGGCAACTTAGACACCTACGGGCAGGGAATTATGACATAATTATAGTTACCTCATCACATCAAACGGAATTATTCATACAGTGGTCTAAAATAATAAATTGTGTACTCTTCAGCTAGAAGGGCTGACTGTATTGTTTGTAGCTATACATTTCAAACCAGCCACAATGAGTAAGTGTCCGCTCCTTGTTTAATTTGGTCATGTTCTGTGAAAACAATACACAATCTATGCTTTAAAGTTCTTTACTGTGGAAGCGAGTCCGACATTGTTGAAGTAGCTATCTGTCATCCCATGACTTGCTTGCAGCTGTGAGTTGTGAGTACTACCATGGCACACGTAATGGTTATAATCAGCAGATGCATCCCAACACTATATGAGTTGCAACTGAGGTGACCATCCATGTGCTTTGCAGTGGCACATTCCACAGTGGAGGGGGAACTGAGATGCAATTATGGTAGTAACCCAGAGCCTGCATGGTTAAAACAACCCTTCCCTTTTGAATGCATGTAAGGGAAGAGTTATCTGAAGACTGCTCCCTAGACAAAACTTCACACCTCTTCCACATTTAATAAATTATGCGAGGCTTCTGGACCTAGCTGCCTTGATAGTGTCCTAAAGGTAGGAAGCTCGACACCGGGCAAAATCATGCAACTTTTTGTTCATGAATTATTAATGAGATGACATCACTCACATACGGTTATTTGATCTGTTTAAATTTTCCCCATGGCGGCAACCGGAATCAGCAATGAGGGTGTGTCACTTTGATGTGACTATAGCGGCCCTTTCAAGTGTCAAATTGGCACTCTTATGTGGACTGCACAGTACTTTGAAGAAATCTTTCAACACTTTGGCACTTCAGTATAGCCCCACATGTAGCTAGCGTGGAAAAGCATGCCCAGTTTGCAGGGGATTAATCACTGCAAAAATTGATTTCTTACTTTGTTAATTATTGCCTTTGTCACCAGAATTATCACTTTTGGCATTGTTTTAAGTATGTCCCCCATGACATGCTTGTGCACAGAAATGACTGACAAGGGCTGCATGGGAAGACCACAGATGAGTGTACTACTAAACAAACTATTAAATTTTGGTTACAACCTCGTATATAGTGGGAGAGATATAACCCACAGCATTCTTTGAATTAGCATGGGATAGTCATGCCCTTGAACAGAATTCAGTGGGAGCTGATAACCAACACATTCCTTGAATTAGCAATGGTAGGATGGTCAACACAACTGTCCTAACAAATACTTTGGTGGTAAAACAACAATTTTGTTTTTATAGGTTGATCGAGCCTCAGATTTAGTTGGTAATGAGTTCGAGTCAGCTATACTACCTCAGACAGCGGAACGGGGACTGAAGGAACAGTTTCGAATTCATCACCTTCCAAAACATTTAGTCAACAATCGTAATGATATCCCTCGAGAAACCACCAGCCACCTGCCAGATACACTGGCTTGTATCAATAATACCTTTCTGAGTCGCTTCACTCCGCAAACCACACACGAACCTGTTTCTGAGTGCGTCATCCAAATATGCACCGAATTTACAGTGGGTTGCTAGCTGCCTGAGCTCTGCTATGTATCCCGCCACTGATTCGCCAACAGCCTAACATTGGCTGTGAAACTTGAAGCATTCCAGAACTTTCAGCTCAAAATGTTTTTTCAGTTCGGCCAAGATCATTGAACGATTTGTCTTTTGGCAAAGTCGGTGCCAGGAGGTTTTGCAATAATGTGTACGTCCTGCTTCCGATAGTGGTAAGGAACACGGCCAACACTTGGCCGCTGCGATCACATTGGTTTGAAAGAACAGCTGTGCTAGCTCATCTAATGTACGCCGACACCGAGGCGCTTGTTGGGCCAAACTCCGTGATTTGCCCTATCGTTTCCCAGCCATCCGACAAATCTCAACACTCGTCGCAAAAAAACGATGTAGCAACTTACACACTATATACGTACATCACAAGTGACCCAGTCACAAAATACAACATAGCAAACCGTAACAGAGCAACACATACCGTATCTCCGCGATCAAACGCCGCACTCGATTAGTGGCCGCCCTCAAATAATAGCCGCACCCCCAGAAGAAATAAACGCCGCCCTCGATTAGTAGCCGCGGCTAGTGCGGTCGGCGATCGATCGATGCGCTGTGTCTAGTCCTCCAGGACCGTGACTATTTCGCTGTGAGCGTGAAGAGAGGAGAACTGATTGTTCGTCATATTCCCCGAGAGCTGTCTAAGACTCTAAGCGTTTGGCGTTTTCTGTGGTCGAGGCACGGGGGGGGGGGGGGGGGGCGATCGGCGTGTGACCGGCGAAATCTTTCGTGAGGCTTTGGCGTTTCCTACTGCTTTGTCGGATGACAGTACCACACGGCCCAGGGCTGAAACAAAAGTTCTTCTTTGTTCATACACGGTGCTCCAATCCGTTTTCTCGCTTCCGTGTTTATGCTGAGTTTAATAAACGCCGCCTTCGATTAGTGGCCGCCCTCGAATAGTAGCCGCAGTAAATCAGTCCTTAGTCCAGTCCATGCGCAGAAGAAACAATCTCTTTAAAAGAGCTAAACGTGGGAATTGCCCATCTCTGAAAACACAGTACAAGCGTGCTCGCAATAAGTTAACATCTCAACTTCGCCATGCCAAAAGTGAATTCTTCGCCAACCTCGATCCATCTAACACTAAGCAGTTCTGGAAGACAGTTAAAACTCTTAGTAAGAAGGATGCATCAGTAAGCACGCTGACACATGAAGGAGCAACTTGCCATTCAGACTTACAAAAAGTCAATGCTCTTAACAAATTCTTCTCCAGCTGTTTCAATTCCTTCTCAGAGCCAATTTCTATGACACCACAGCATCAAAATCCTGAATGCAGTCCAGACATGCTCTGCACACAGGAAGCAGTATACAAGCTGCTGAATTCCTTGGATATAAATAAAGCAAGTGGTCCGGATTGTATCTCCGCTCGCATGCTGAAGGCAACAGCTGATGCAATTGCCCCTTCTGTGACCAACCTTTTCAACCTTTCCATCAAGTGCTGTCGGCCTCCGTCTAGTTGGAAGATTTCATCAGTGGTTCCCATACCCAAGGTCCAGCGGCCTAGTGCTACATCTGACTTCAGGCCAATTTCCCTTCTCTCAATTTTGAGTAAAGTCCTCGAAAGACATTTTCATTTCCTCATCACTGAGCACCTTCAAACTCATTATCCATTGTCCAATTGTCAGTGGGGCTTCCAGCAAGGGAAGTCAACAGTAACTGCTCTTCTGCATGTAACTCACGATTGGCTTCAGTACCTTGAAAAGGGTCATGAGATAAGTGCTGTCTTCTTTGATTTCAGGAAGGCATTCGACACAGTTCCACACCTCCCACTTTTATCAAAACTTCAGAAGATTGGCCTGGACCCTCTTATTATCACCTGGATTCAAAACTATTTAGCTGAGAGATATCAGAAGGTTGTGCTGAATGGCAAATCCTCACATTCAGCACATGTAACCTCAGGAGTACCACAAGGGTCAATCCTAGGGCCCCTCCTCTTCTTAATTTATATCAATGATATCTCCAAAGTCAGTCTATCGGAAGGGAGCAAGCTAGTTTTGTATGCAGATGACATGCTACTCTACCATCCCATTAGTAACAATGATGACTACAGTGCTCTCCAATCGGATGTTAACTCAATTAGCAACTGGACCTCTTCAAATGGAATGTCATTCAATACCACTAAGACAGTGATGACAGGAACGTGACCCATCATAGGAGAAGAGAGATTCTGCTGCAGGTGATGATGTCAGAATAGATCAATAATCAGCTAGCTTTAGTTGCGATAAGGCTGAGACATCAGTGAAGTAGCTACGAGGTAGCAACTTACTCTTATCTATTCAGTCAGGCTGTGCCTGAGGATACTACGGTGGCCCTGGAGGTCGCGCTATGCGACGATGTCTATGCACCAATGTCTATGCGCTATGCGCCAATGTCTATGTGCTATGCGCCAATGTCTATGCGCTCAATGTCGATGTGACGTTCACGCGCGATGGATTAAAATTACATCCGGAACTACGCCCGTGCGCCGGCCGGCCACGCCCATACTCGAGTACTTCAGGAAGCAGAGAAAACTCAGATGCCCTATACATGTGTATATGTAACAGAAAAGGCAGCGAGTCTAACAACAAGCAACCCGACCGCTATGCACTAGAATTGTCTACACCTCCTCTGACTCAAGTACCTTGCGAGGTGTTGTCTAATCATGCGTCGTAATTCTAGTCTTGCATTTCAAACATGATTATTTTGAGCGACGCATAATTAGAGAGTGCATTCATCGGTTCTTTTTCTTCTACATATCTTTTTCATTATACAAACTAGTATACGTATTATGTGGAAAGACATGTAAGATGTGGTGGTTGTATACTGAACTGTTTTATACCATCACCCCTACCTTGTTTCATTTCTTTTTGCAGTTCTGCTATCCCTACATATCTACAATGTTTTTCAGTATTCTTGTCAGGAGCTTATGAGCGGCGAAGCCGCGAAGGAGCGTGCATCTACCGCATACGCCCGAGTGCGTCGAAATCCAAATTATAAGCTAGCGAACTTCCAAATATGGAAACCTGTTCTTCAATCTAGCGTCATAATGACGACATAAAAACCCACGTGTTCTGTGGTAGCGATGTGAGAAGTTTGATACTCGCTCAGTGGAGCGCCTTTGACCTAGCCGCAGTGAAATGGCCAAGCCAACGGGTGACAGTGAAAGCGATTTGCGACAAAAACGTGAAGATCCCGGGATCCCTCACCATTTGGAGACGCCTTCTTCTTCGTTTCCAAAACGGAAATACGTAAGTAATTAGGATTTGGACGGAACCGGAGTTACACGCTCCTTCGCGGCTTCGCCGCTCATAAGCTCCTGTCTTGTATAATATGAATAGTTTGCATGAGGTCGAAAGGGTAGAGTAAAACCCATTGAGAGGTGCCATGCAAATCAACAATGCCAATTCCGGTCACACATAAAGCTGAACTGATATGGCAAAATGCTGAAGGGATACCGCAAATTATTTTGTTCAGCCTATATTCAGCAGAATTCAGGGTATCCGATCCGTTCAGGTTCAGTTCAATAATAACAACGACTTTTTCATAGTGACAAGCTCAGAAATAGAGTGCCTTTTTATCAAGCAATGGTTTTCCTATGTTTACCTAAGAGTAGAATAAAGGTCTTGTATCAGTGATTTTCTCATATAATTATTATGCATGCAGTAACCAGTAGCTAGTACTGTAGCTATCTCTTAAGTTATGTGACCAAGAACATAATGCGACAAATGTATGAAGCTGGCACTCCAGTGCCAAACAGGATATCGGAAGCAGAAGAGTAAATGAGTAGCTAAAATTAATGGTTTGTTTAATGTTAACTGTGCTATTACGTTATATTCATTAGGAGGACTAAGTCACCATGGCAGAGTTTGAGGAGGTCCTTGAATTGGACGAAGTCCTGGATAAACATGAACTTCTGCCCAGTAAATGGCTACCTCTTTTCCACAAGGAAAAGATAACTAAGTCCGACCAAATTCTTGCAATTAAGGGAGATCATGAATGCTACCAAAACCTTTCCTCTAATGCTACTGACACAAAGGAACAGCAAGCTCTGAGACAGTTACTGGATATACCAGAGGCTTCAAGCAATCCCGATGCAGAACTTGAGAGGAAAATACAAGAAGCAGGTCTGGATTCAAATTTCTGGTTACCAGTTTTCAAGGATGAGCTTGGAGTGACATCACTGCACGCTTTGGTGCATATAGGAGGGGAGTCCTTTGGTATGCTACAACAATTTGTTCGGAAACCTTGGGAGAAAAAGGCTCTACGCAAATTCCTTGGCATGAATGGTGAAGAAACTTCCTTCAAAGCCCATCGTCAAATGCAGCGGGAAAAGCTTCAAGAGAACCAGGAAGCGTCGAAGCACATGTTGCAACAGCTCAAAATTCTACATATGGAAGGAAAGGAACGCCATGACAATGGAGTTCAACAGATAGAAAGTCGCATTCGTCAGTCACTCCAGATTTCTCCTCATGCATGGATACCAAGTGATACAAACCTGGAAACCACCGTGAGTAGCCTTGAAAAGAGTATCTGTGAATTGGAGGTAATACTGCAAACAAGAACAGAACTCAGTGACGTTGATGTGCTAAAAAATGCATCTGGTGGCCTCGCACTGCAAGGAATCTTGTTAAGTAGAAACCTTGATGACCAAATGCAAAGCCGAGACAGATTGCTGAAACCTCCAGATGATATCCTCCTAATGGGACCATCTCTGTCTAAGTTTGAGAAGATTGAGGAGTTTTCCTCTCAATATCAAGAAGATCATTTCAGGAGATCCATGGATAAACTTGGCTATAGTGCTTCTGCTTCTGCTACAAGAGACTACTGGGGGTTTAGTGGTGACATGGGTGGAACATACAGTAAACCTTCTGAATCAGAAGTGGCGAGTGAAGATCACCAAAATGAACTCTACAGTTCCACAATGAAATATTCATTTGTCCCTTTCGCGTCAAGCTATTTCAATGACAGCCAACTTCTGCTTTCAGATGACGCACTAAAGCAACTGAAGGACATTGAAAACCTTATTATATCAGAACCAAAAGATAGTGCTGTGCAAGATGAATGCCAACAGTTTTTCATAAAATTTGGCTCTCATGCACCAAAAGGGCATCTTCATTTTGGAGGAATTTATTGGCGTAAAAGTGTTAGTGAAGGCTTTGAGCAAAAGACAATGAGAACGGTGAAAAGGTTGCAACGGGAGGTTGTCAACTTCAAGGCAAGTATTTCATTTGGCTGCTTTGTTGGAGCATCTGCCGAAGCCAATCGCTCAACTGTTGAAGCCTCACTTAGTGGAAAATATTCAGAAGATCTCATTCGCATGACCACTTTGGAGGTGACTGCAACAGGTGGACCACCTGACGTTTCAAGCCTACCCCAGTGGAAGAGCGGAATGGCAGCCAGTAACAGCACTTGGAGCCTGATTGATCGTGGCACAAATACAGTACCTGTCTGGGATATCATAAAGGTAAATGTCCTCCTCATAATATTATCAGTACTAAAGTGTGCTGTAACAATTTTATCCTATAAGCCAGTCCAGCATATACTGTGCACTGCATGGGTATGAGCAGTTGCTGTATTGCCGCAGGCACATGTGATATATAATACGGAAATAGTCTCGTGATGCTTCCCAGTACACGGTATAGTGTAACTTACCAGCCAGATATCCCCGGCTCACCAGCGCCAGTACTTGTTGCCTTATAGTAACATATTTACTTGGCAACGCTCATTCTGCTTGTTGGTAAACACCTTATAACTACTGACTTTGATCTCTTACCCTGCAGATGAATCACAAGAAGGACTTTAAGAATCCGGAAAAACTGGCCCATACCCTGCATCAAGCTTGGGAAAAAATGACAAAGGTTAATCCAGAGTCCTCAGAGCCAATTCAGGAAGCAGAAGATGCTGTTCAAGCAATGGATATCAAATCCTGGAGTGAAACAGAAGAAACAGCTGAATGTGAACAACACCTGAGTGATTTACTGGAAGTCAAAAGAGACATTATCTTCAGGAAATCCATGAATCTTCAAGCTTGGCCAGATCTCTATTTGTCACAACCAACTGTTCAGGAGTATCTCAGATTTGCTATGAGAGCCAATCAGGACAACAATAGTGATGACAAAGAGTACATTAAACTATATATGAGGCAACTTGTTACACCATTAGATGTTTGCATCGTAAAGGAGTTGACAGACATATCTGAATGGCTCTATCACACTGACAAAGATGATGCTGTTATGCCACTGGAATGTACAGACATAGTGAATTTGAAAATGATTGCTGAGAGCAAACTGGATGAAATGATCCTTGCTAAAGGCAGGAGCAGTTCTTTGTATAAAGAATCACCTGAACAACAAGAAGTTAAAATCCGAGCAACGGCAACTGTTGCAAAAGCAGTCAACTGTGTGTTGAATGGTTTCAAGGAAGCAAAGCGAAAGTATGAGGAACTCTGTTTAGTTACACTGCTATTCCCATGTCAGTATGAGACAAGAGACCGAATCTTTCTACGATTGCTCTCTACCTGTGATTTGGAATACCTGAAGAAGGAACTTGAAGAACATAACAAAGGGTTTGTTACTGAACCACCAATGAAGGCACAAGCCTATCTGTTCCATTTGACAGTCGAAATGTATAATAGAGAAGATGTATATGTTACTGAAGCCCAAGTTAAACATCACTTGAAATTCCTTCAGACAGAATTGATGGATGACATTGATCCCCATGTTGGGCGTGTCTTGGTTCAACTCCATTCCGGTGAATGTGAATGGGAAAAGCTCCTGTCCCGATTAGTTTCTCTAGAAAATGGGATCTTACTAGAAAAGAAGTATGAAGGCAAAGAGCTAATTCACATTTTGTCAGACAGGAAATCTGCTAGGCCATCCTTACATTTTGAAAGTACTTCAATTTCCAAACCTGTTCACGAATTTCCAAGTGGCAATGTTCAGAAATTGTTCAAGGAACTTCATCTTTTGAAGTACTACTCACAAAAGCTGACATTACAAGATGCACTGCTGATTCGTAAAGAAACACTGGGTAATAAATCCTGTGCCAACCTAGAATTGCTGCCCTACTTTATCTTGCAGAAACTCATGATGCATGATTTCAAATGTAGGGGGGTCTTATTCAAAAAAAAGACCACATCGAACTCCCTTGCACTTACTAAGGCATCTCAGCAGCATGATGAATTTGACTTCTTTGATGATTTTGATGATATCCCTCCTAATGCTGCAATTGCATCATCATCATCAGGAACTACCTTATCAACAGTTAACCCTATGGATGGACTCCTAGCTCTCCTACACAGTTCTGACAACTTCCTTCGTCAGGAGTTGACAAACAAACTATCCACTTGTCAACTAGCAATACCGTTCTTGCTGCCAGACCCATTTACACATACTCTGTCACTCTCCCTTTGGGCTATGCGCACAATTTCTAAAGAGTGGAAGTGTACAGACCTTCACACTGGGAAAGTTCAGTCAGAAGGGCACCCCATTGTGAAATACCCTTCACCTATTGTTTCCTTTTTCCGACTAACCAGAAACAGATCTGAACACTCGAAGTCAAGACTACTGAATGCTGTCATTAGTGCTAGTGATTCCCCACATAATTACTTCTTTAACTTTCACTGTGATGGAGGCAACACCGAGTCATTTCTCATGGATGGACTTGTAGAGCTCTGCTGGTATTTGCCTGCTGGAAAACCAAATGAATCAGACCACTTTGCTCAAGTCATCACATTCACAAATCTCCGTGGTGATGCATTGAGTCACCCCAAACAAACTGAATTCCTTAGTCAAGTCTCATTCATGAACTTTGTCCTACTTACGGAGGATAATTTGGATGAGAAAGGGATCAAATTCCTACAAAGTTTAGCCAGAGCACCAGGAGGAATAGTATTGCTGTTCCTTGACAAGAATTTTACACAAAAGGCACGTATGACACAACTGATGAGTGCCATTCCAAAGCAGAAATGCTTCCGAATGAAAGGAAGTGGGAGAAGTGAAGCTGACATTAAGGATTCTATACGAAAGCAAATAAACAACAAATTAGCTTGTTTACAGCAGGATTTTATAACAATCGAAGACTGTGCTGAAGTTGCTCGTGGCAATGAAATTGCAGTTGATGAAGATGATCAACAATGTCGTCAGGGAAGGGAACTGGCTTGTGACGTACAGAAAGTATTGACTGAGTTGAAAACCACTGATAAGGATGATGTGCTTCCATTGCAAGGTTCGAAACTGTGGAATGAATGGGCAAGAAAAGACAAGGAGCGGCATCGACATATCAACAAGTGTGCCAAAGGAGTAGAACAATACAATGAAAGTATGGAAAATCAGAAACTTGTGATTCGGATGCAGCAACTTTCCATAGCAAAATCTCCATCGCCTTTGATAAAAACATTCCTGTCTAACTTGCTGAAACACGAAGGAGGCATCCGGAATTACTTCCTTCAATGGTTGAAATTATTTCTGGAAGACCATTCACGGAACATATTGCCTAAACTCTTTCACCAATATCAAGCAACAAGAATGCAGCTGCTTAAACTACAGCTAGAGCACAAAACTGGTAAAGAGGAAGCCAAAAGAGTACTCAAAGAAAAGCTTCAACAACTAAATGAAATATTAGTTCATGCCTCCATTGGGCTTGAACACCTTCTGCGAGAAATTGGCCAAATATATGAAGCAGCTGTCGAGCTGAAGGATACATCACCTGAATTAAGAGAACAAGTTGAACATCTTCCACAAGTGGCAGCTGAACTTCTAGTTTCAGGATATCCCCTAGAGCTGATGGATGGTGATGCTTCACATGTGCCTCTGCGTTGGGTGATAGCAGTACTGGACAAACTACGTGAACTACTTCAAGATGCAAATTTGTCTGTAATTTCTGTCTTGGGGATCCAAAGTACTGGCAAGTCCACACTATTGAACATATTGTTTGGCCTACGGTTTGCAGTCAGTGCAGGAAGATGTACACGTGGAGCATTCATGCAGTTATTGTCCCTTGATAAAGCACTGAAGAAGGAAACAATGTGTGATTATTTGCTAATCATAGACACTGAGGGGCTCCGAGCTCCTGAACTCAGCTCACTGGAGACACAGCTGCATGACAATGAATTGGCCACATTTGTTATCGGCTTAGCTAACGTAACATTAATCAATATCTTTGGTCAGACCCCAGGTGATATGGAAGACATACTGCAAAGAGCAGTGCATGCTTTCATACGTATGGAGCATGTTGGTTTGAAGCCCAGCTGCCAGTTTGTTCACCAGAATGTTGGAAAAATCAGTAGTGCGATTAGGGGGATGATGGGCAGAGTGAACTTCCAAGAGAAATTAGACAAGATGACAAAAGCTGCAGCAGATGAAGAAGGTTTGGGGGATCATTATACAATGTTCAGTCATGTGATTGACTTCAGTGAGGAGAAAGATGTGTGGTGTTTTCCAGGCTTGTGGAAGGGAGACCCTCCAATGTCCCCAGTAAACCCAGGATACAGTGATCGTGCTCAAGAACTCAAATCAGGTTTGATCGAAATGACTAATGTTCACTGCCTCCTTTCAGTTTTCCAGGCACGCATCAAGGATTTGTGGAAAGCCATACTTCATGAAAACTTTATCTTCAGTTTCAAGAACACTTTGGAGATCATTGCCTACAACAACCTCGATGCCAAGTATGCACAGTGGTCCTGGGAATTTCAGAGGAGAATGTTACAGTGGCAAGAAGGAGCCAAGCATAGGATTGAGAGCACACCCTTAGACAAACTCAATGATTTCCAAAGATACCTGATGAATGAGCTTATAGAGGAAGGAACAGAAATACATGCAGAACTAGAAAGTGAAATGAATAAGTTCTTTGAAGAAAGTAAGCAACGTGATATCCTGGTGCAATGGCAACGTAGAACCCAGTTGAGGCTTCATGAAGTAAGAAAAGAGCATGAGGTATACACTAAACAACAATGTATTGTGTTATTTACTGGCAGACAAGCTCTTGCTAAAGCAGACACCATGAAGCAACATCATCAAAATGAGCTCCTACTCCTTGTGAAAGGGCATGTATCAAATCTGAAGAAGGGAATGTTAAATGATGAAGAACTAAATGAACTGTTTGAAGATAAATGGCTTGAATGGATGACAGATTTGAAATCCAGCCAACAGATTGATCAAAGCTATCCAGACATTGAATCCTACCTTGAAAACTGCTTGAGAGATCTGCTTGGAAATCGTTACAATCTGCTAAGCCCAAAACTTTCAGCTACACCACTGAGGATCAGAAACAAAAAATCATTGACATTCACATTAGTAAAAAACACTCATATTACTGTAAACAGACAATTGAGAGTTGGAAAATTTTTGAGAGGTCAGTCAAATTCATTTGGTTATTTGCAGCCATTCCATGTTGATACTGCGGATAGGGAAACAAAACGGTTTCTTGCACAAGCAGAGGAGTACCTGGATGGCAAAAAGAGATTGAAACAGAACTTCAATCCAATATTCTGTCATGAACTTCTCAAAAACCTCCTTGAAGCTATTACTTATTCCCAAAAAGAATGTCCAGAATTCAGCTTCACACCAGAATACAAGGTAGATATAGCACTGACTGTGTGTGGGTATGCAAAAGTTGTGTTTGAAGGAATGGCAGAACACTTCAGACGGATGAATGATCCCATTGTATACTTGCAGCGAGAAATGAAAACTCCTTATCTTCGACTATTTAAAAGCCTGTACCAGCAGACTGCCCAAGAAAAAACGGCAGCTTACAATCTTTGTGACCGTCTTATCAAGCCCATTGAAGAAGCACTGAAGGGCTCACTTGCTCAAAAGATTGCAGTTGATGTGAAAAGCAGTAGTAGTCATTTTAGCACCAAAAAGGCTTTGAAAGCCAAAATTATCAATGATCTGGCAGAGAAAAATGACTTTAATGAATATGCCGTGTATCTGAAAGATGTGAAGCGTAGTGTTAAATCATGGGTTAGGAGGTACACTGAGCAACACTGTAATCAATCACAATCTGGAAAGACCAGATTCATTGTGCTTGCAGAAACAGACTTAGGATGCCTTGTTGCCTCAATTGGTACTGCAGCTAAGAAGGTCACACGCTCTTTTCCAGAGGCTGACATCAAGAAATGGTTGGATAAATTTCATGGTGAGGTGATGATGGAACTCTCGCTAGACCTTGGAGAAATGCAGAAAGTGGTTGGGGATCTGAAAGACCTTAAGAATTTCACAGAAGAGTTTTGCAAAAATCTTGCAGTTCTCAATGTTGATGAGTTTAAATCTCTACACGATATGGACAAATGGGATGAAAAACCACATGATATTCTCTTGAAGACACTGATTGGCTGCACTGAACAGTGTCCATTCTGTCAGGAACAATGTGAGTTGACTAATTCCAATCATTCAGGAACGAAACACACTGCTGATCTTCACCGATCTCTATGTCTTGGTGGGAAAAGGTGGCGTGGAACAGATGAAATGGTTCTAGAGACATGTAATGCCTTAGTTGCAAGCAGTCGAGTTTTCTGGCATCACGAGAGTATGACAAGTCACCCCTTCAAGAAATATCAAGAGGTGTACGATACCTGGACCATCACTCCTGATGGTTCCCTTGAGGTAGCTTCATACTGGAAGTGGTTTTTGGCTGAATACAGCAGAGAAGTTGCTTATCTTTATAGAATTGAGCCTGCTGAAATTCCCCGATCGTGGAAGTCCTTGACACTAGAAAAGGTGAAGGAGGACCTGAAAACACTGTATCAACTGTAGGAAACTTTGTAGCTTACTACTCATATATAGTTGTTTGGGTTTCTTCCTTATTTCGATGCAGTTGACATTTTTTGTTTACACCTGGCACTCGTTTGGGGCTCACTGTATATGTAATATTTACTCACTGACAGTTAAATTGTTTGTGTCTTGTGTTTTGTTAGTTAGCCCTACTGCATACCACATCACAATTACTGCCCTCTCATACATTGTATCCTATTACAAGTCACGTTATGATGGTTTTGGTAGTTACATGTGTTTGTTAGTTTTATGATTGGTTTGGCTTTTCCATGCAATCGACATTTCCCCCCATCCCCCGGCACTTGTTTGGCACTCACCGTGCCTAAATACTTATAGTGCTCGCGCACCTTTTTGTTTTGTGCTTTGTTATCCCTACGTACTGCATATAATTTACTGCACATCATTTCTGAGATACAACTTCATGAGCTACAACAACAGCAGTGGAACCATGTACACATTAAACCATAATTTTATTCTTGTGATGCTGTCCTATAATTACACCTGAAAGTGACAATTTGTCTAGCAAGCATGACATTGTATGTGTGGAGTTAAATTGAGTATTTGCACTTGCCTTATCATTAAAAGTGCGATGACAACCCTGGTAACCTGGGTCGCCATATTCTCCTCTGCAATTCTGTCCTTACATGAGTAGCTGACTGGATTCCATAATGGGACTACATAGCCAAAGGAAGCCATTCAGCAGTTCTTGTCTGATGCTGAAAAAGCCATCCATGCGTGCATGATCAGTTCAGTTCAATTTTGATTTGATAACCCAGGAATGCCGCATGCATCTCCAATGCAGGTAGCTACCGTATAGCGGGAAATTTTCGTACGGTGCTAATTTTCGCATATTTCGTATGAAGCCTCGAGATCATGGACTAGTCTCGTGCCCAGACCCCACCCCTCGCGGGAAAGAGGGTCTGGCGACTTTGCGCAGAAGCCTCGGTCTTCATTAAAAATTCATACTTTTTAGGCAGGAATTTCAGACTGCCAATGAAATCGTAGAGAATTCAATTTCGTCTTTATTAGGAGCGAGAAGTTGTAGAAAATTCAAATTTCTCTTGCAATAACGTATATCATTTCACGCGTAGGACTTCCGGTTCTGTCCGGTTTCAGGCGGTTAGCTGAGCTATGAATATTCAATGAAGACCGAGAATGTTGTTGAAAGTCACCAGACGGATATTCCGTACACGTTTCCGGCTGGGCACGAGACTATCATGGACGAAATAAAAACTGCGAAAATTTTAACCGTCGAAATTTTAACATCAAATTTTGAACGGGCAATCGAACACGTGGAAGCGGCGAGCAAGCGGTGGCGTTTTATAACGGTATTTCTAGCCTTCGAACGGCCTTCCAGACTCCAGTGGACCCGTCTACACCCGTTATCCTGCTACGCTAACGAGACTCAGCGTGGGAAGTGCGACAAATAAAGTTCACTGAGCAGTCCAATCGCCAACGTGCCGGTATTCGTAAAGTACAGCACGGATTCCGCCCTACGTCATCAACCGGAAACGCAGTAATTTCTAATTATACAACAATACAACAATATTGAACTGATATTTAGTCTCGATACGTTGAAGATGTTAACAGTTAGCTGTCATGGCTGTGCATGTGGCAGCCGATGCATCCAGCGGAACAAAGCAGTTGAAGTGTGACTGGTTATGGTAAGAAAGCTCGATTCCATATTCGGCCTTCATAACTTATTAAAGTTGCAAGTTGTACGGGGTCTATACTTTAGCCATTTCCATGCACTCTTTGTTGGGAAAGCGTGGTTGACAGAACACATAGACTGGAACCTGAAACGCAGTTGCTGTAGCTATCAACTCTACAGTAGATCCTTGTTTACTCATACGTTGACAGCGTTGCTGAAGCGATTCTGCATGGATTACACTACAAAGCTTAGTGAATACCTCTGGTTTCAGTGCCAAGTAGCCCCATTGAGATTGAGCAGTTCCCATCTCCCACTGAGACTACGACTTTTCGGTTGATTTCTTGAAGATGCTTTTTGTGACGGAATGACATTTCACATCAAGCCCGTAGGCTGGTGGGGGGGGGGGGGGGGGGGGTTTGAACGAACCACCCACATCCAGGCGATGGTCTGGGCGAACTGTGAGTGGGCGTGGTCAACTACTCACCGTGCGCAGAGTGGTGGATTGTTATACTCGACTTAATCCACGCAGACTTGAACTAGATTCACTTCTCTGCTGAGTTTTCTGATTGACGCTATTGGTATTGTTCTTTATAATGATGTTAATTAATGAAGGCATACAGCAAGACATAAAATATGAGTGTCAATATTGTAATAATAAATATAATTGGTCCACCTACTGAGGAAAAGGGCTTGCACGTTGATAGTTCTCATCATTTCCAGTATTAAGCCCTTTCCCATGTTCAGTAGCATCTGGTGATGTACAGGTATGGACGTTCTTACAAGAAAATAAGCCCCAGCTCTTTCTTCCCTAGAGTGTATGGCATGGGATAATATAAGCAAACTTGTGTTGATAATGGTCAAAGTAAATGTAGTTCATTTGTCTCACCTCTGATGGATACTGACCAACAGTAACCCTCTTGACAGAGACTCGGTGATCTATTGTATAGGGGATACTTTTATGTACCTACATGTATGTATTGCATGTATAACTGTGATACCACTTACGCAGTTTGTTAGTGATTGATTGTAGTTTCCTGACAGTAGCGTGAAGAGGGGTGCGGGGGGTAGTACTAAGCTTCTGGCATACTCGACTGACACACGACTTTTTCCTGTTTCCAAGACCTCCAAACTTTTTCATAGCTCTGCAATTGCTGCACTGACCACAGTCAAGTGCTGTGCATCCACTGCAGACCCCACACCTCTTCCTCCTCCCTGTATGCACGAAAATACATGTAACACCTCATTTTATAGCAAAAAATTAGTCATTTTAAAATCACCTGTCCATTCAGCCTTTGAAGCAACAGTGTCAGCAGTACTTGTACATGTGGGTTCCATCTAAGAGTAAACAAATCAATATTCATTTGAGCATGTGGAGAACCAAGTGCACTTACGGCTTTTGCAGCTGGAGTTGTAGATTGTGTCTCAGTGTTTGCGGAGAATGAACCAGAGCCGGTGGTGATGCCTGGGAGAGGGCCCCTACTCATTTGGATGGAAGATAAATAGTAGGCTAGATAAGTATAACTGATGATTGTTGACGTGCAAAGTGTTTGTATATACCTGATTGAAGCTTTTTTTTTCTTTCTTGGCAGTTTTGGTCTCCCCACAGACCTCCGTGATGCTCCAAGAAGTGGGTCATCTCCCATCTTCATTCTTTTGTGATTTATAGGTGAAGTCACATTTGCCTTTCTTTTTCGGTATTTGCGAAGTACCATACTCGCTCTTGGTGTCAACTTTGAGCGACGTCGGTAATCAGATAAGTCGGCTTTGACCAACAAGGACATTACTGGCAGTTGATTTTCTTTATCAGGATTGCTACGAGCAGCTTGAAGCAACTCCATGTGAATGGCCTTGATCCGCTCATGTGCTTCCATCAGGAGTGGAGCATCGTTCACCATGTATGCCATACTAGCACACTTTGCCAAATCATCTCTAATTGCTCGCTGTAGCTTTGCAATCGTGTTCCCTGGAGTTACCTTTGGTGGGATTACTGCTGCAACTGGCTGTAGTTCCTCTACATCATCTAACCAAGTTTGTTCTTGGTCGTGAGCACAGGCTGTACTGCTAACATCATGATCAAGAGTCATATATGGTGCTTGGGTTAGTTTCTTGGGTAGATCGTCCCACTCCCACTTTGTGTGCATAAATATAGCAAACATGTGCTTGCATGGTATTTTCTGCTTTTGGAAGTATGGACATGAGCATTTGCCAGCTGAGATGCTGGATTCATATGAGCCCCCAGAAGTTGTAACAGTGTATGTTCCTGGTTGGTTACTGAACTCCTTTAAACGGGACGACTCTATCAGTTTGGCCTTTTCTGTGTTTTTCAGACAAGCTGCACGTACTTCCTGGGGCCGATTCAGCAAATATGGTGGCACAGTGGAATTTATAGGTTTACGGTACTGTTCTGATTGTCTGATATTTAGTTCCAAATACTCTCTTTCTTGTTCAGGGAAAACGACTGACAGCAGGATCTTCACCAAAGAGTGCACTGATTTGTCATGCCGTAACAACAGGTATTTGCGAAGGGAGCTGTTGAAGCCCTCGGTGAAGTTGTTGGTGTCGATGTTGGCATGAAAGCACTGCCGGTACACATGTGACCACAACTGAAAGAGGGTTTAAAAATTATTAGTCTAAAAATCAGGGAAGCTTGTGTGTAGTATAATTTATACCATCCTGTGTGGTTGTTACCCCGTGCGCGCATGCGTGAATTATAGCGGGGTTAAGCAATCCGTTATGTCTGTCCGTCTGTCGTCTGTCTGTCTGTCTGTCTGTCAGGCGAAAAACTCGCCACATAGACCCTCATAAACCATTGAAATGGAGTCAAACAATAGCAAATAGCAAAAACTGCTCTAAGTGTACCTGACTGAAGTCAAGGCGCTCCGTTTCGCTGTACTTTACTTTCCCACGATTTATGTACTTCACAGACATTGAGTCAAGGCGCTCCGTTTCGCTGTACTTTACTTTCCCACGATTTATGTACTTCACAGACATTGTGGCTATTGTTTCGGCTGTTTTTTTCCAGCTATTTCCTATTATTCATAACATTTGGCCCCACCTCTCCAGCTTCACAATATAATATGCGGTAAGCGGTCACTCCCACACCTTGGATATGGCCATACACGAACACAGTATACGCGATAGCTGCACTGTTCAATGTGCATCGGCAGAGATGTCACGTCGATTGTAGCATGCATCCTGGCCTGTAGACGTTCAGTGCGGGGTATGTGTTCTATGAACACCTCTAGTTAGAAAAGCAGTTAGGCCAACCCTTTGTGGGCACTGGCTAGAAGTTACCACATTGTTATGATTCTGCACATGCACTTACTGGTTTGCAGCTAAGCCATTCAGATTCCAAGTAGGCCTGTAAAGCCTTGTTGGTACAGTACCATGGCGACTGCTTTATTGTGGACAATATGCTGTCAAACTCTTTTTCTGTGTGAAAGGTAAAGGGACGCAATATCAGTAATATACAAGGTTATACTTTGCTATGGGTGGAGGTTTATGCTTACGTGTTGTGGCATAAGCCAGCTTCTTCATCATGGCCTTCACCACTTCTTTTAGGCCACTTGGTACTCCATTCTGTGAGCTATTGACCCACCGATCCACTGCCTGAGCGCGGTGAAAGTCACAGATCAGTCTGACTGTGCTAGGGTGGACCGAGGCAATGGCACCTACAAAGGTAAAGTGTAGTATACACATAAATTGGTTCCCCCACCAACGTTTTCGAATTAGAGCACACCATGCATTATGGTGTGTAGTACTTCACCCAACTACATTGTTACAAACTCCTAACGCAGCAGTATACATGTTACTTGTTAAAAATATGATTGTGTGGATTAATTTAGCTTACTCAGTTCCTGTGCACTCTTGTCGGTCATAAAGAAATCTGGACACCATCCAGGATTCCACGAGCTTATAACTGTAAGTCCCTCAGCAATCAATTCTTCCGTCTCATACTGCGGGATGATGGTCCCAATAACACGGCCTTTTCCTATTGCCGTTTTTGCTACCAGGAAAAAGCAAGGAAAACCATATTTCAGGGTTTTGTAGATGGCATCCATACATGTTACTGTGTTCCCGTATTTTGCCAGCCATTTCCTCTGTTGAGGTGTCTGGAACACTAGTAGAAAAGACTGACTATCAGCTGCATGTCTGGCAATTATGCAACTGTAACAGTTTCCTCTGCCTCTTCAATCTCTGCTAGGTTGAGAACAGCTCTTGCAATCTCTGGTAGCGCTGAAGCAGCACTGGAGGAATGAGCTAAACTGGGAATTGAGAACGGAAGGAAGCAATTTAAATCAGAAATTTCAGTTTGTGATTATTATTATTATCACCTTTTGGGACCGTTTTCATTCACTGGTGAGATTGGAGTACCCACGACCAAACTGCAGTTATACAGACATAGTTTTCAATGTCAGTAGTATGCATGTGGCCTTGCAACATCATACATGCAGTAGGTGCTCCTGTTATGATTATACAATCATGTATTAATAATGAATCTTGTGCACCTGCCAGTTAACGTCAGAAACATACCTCTCCTTGTTTTTGTACTGTCTCAAGTAGTAGTCCAGGCCAGTTGTCTTCTTCTCACTCTCAAGAAGACAGAGTACAGCATCTTGGTCGAACTTGGCATTCCGTTCTTCAATTATTGCATTACGTGAAATTACATGAATGTCGTCATTGGTAGGGTAGTATGCTCTGTTCAGAACTGAAGGAGCCTCGGCGATGATTCCTTCAGCAATGTGCCTGGGTATCAGTTCCTTCTGAACCCAGGCCTTGAGGGAGATCTTCAATGCTTTGCTTGTAAGGAAGGTGTCACGTACAAGCTCCCCCACCTTATCCTTCACCTCCTGCAGTGGTTTCAGGGTAAGTTGATCTGCTAACGAACCCACATTATGGGCTGGCAGGTGGGCTGCTGTTGTGGGTACATTCACCTGCAAGATTTGTTGTCCATTTCCCAACTCAAGTGTCTTGGTTTGGACTGAGGCCTTGCACCCCAACTTTCTAGTGCCAGGATGTACTCGGTGTTTCGTAGATGTACTGAGAGGGGGACGTTTTCCTCGTCCCTTGCCTGCCCTCTTACATCTGTATACCTGGCTTGACCTCACTACATATGTCTGTAGTTTTCCGTCAATATTGGCAACACCCTTCTCTCGACTGGAAAGGTTAGTGTGCCTGCCATTCTGTACTGTGTACTCGATACCTGTTTGGTTTGACAATTTCTTCATCCACATGTCACGTTTCTCTTCTGTAAAGGGTATCATGTACCCAGTAACGTACATATCAGCTACTCCCTGTCCACCGTTCTCTTCCAACGTGCACTGTACCTGTAATCCCCAAAGTTCATCACAGCACTGTGGCAGGTCTTTGTGTTCCCAGTGACACAGGGTATTGAGCAGTAGCATTTGGTTGTTGATGCTTCTTGTTTTGCCGACAAGAAGTCAAACTAGATTCTGGATCTTTAGCGTAGCATGCTGAACACACCGTACACCTTTCCTCATCGTGTTCCATTTGCAGTCGGCAATATTCACTTGATCTCTTGCTCCTGATACATGCAGCGCACCTACCGAGAAGCTCCACAACTGTTACAATAATGGGAGTGGTGATCGATTAACCATCTTGCATATTGCACCTAACTTTAAAAACCTGTAGCTAAGTTGTATGACTACGCCATGGTGCTTGATGTATGCGCATAGCATTTCCTCAGCCCTAATGATGGACCTATGACCTTTGGCGATTAGGCTAGTTGGATTACCTTTTGCTAATAAGCTACCATCATGTAAACAAAGAATATACTCACACTTTGTTCCGTTGTGGCAACTTTCAGAATATTCCATGAGCAGCTGCTGAGTTGCCTCCGGCTCTGGGCTCTGCAGCTCTGACTCCAGATGCTCTACCCGGTTAGCCATACTGAACTACTTGCTGGCAGAGTCTACTAATAGCTAGTGCCTATTCTACCAAGATGAAGAAAAGCTAAGTTCTCGAGAATTTATAGCCCATGATTTCCCGGCATAATTTGCCTCGGCGCATGCGCGCGTACCTTGGTTATAGGGTGAACCCTGACCTTGATGTTGATGACGTAATGCGGAATCCGTGCTGTACTTTACGAAGGCCTACCGGAAATCCATTCACGCCTGTACAAATTTATTTACAACGTCACGTATGCGTAACGCGGAACATTTCCGGACGTATACGGTATAACTAAATGTGAAGTGATCACACAAGAAAGGTTATATCTTCGGATGTGGTGTAGTGATTATAATACTTTTTGGTATGCAAGCTCAGCTACAGCAGCTCTACACACCAATGTATGTACAAAGTTTGTAGCTTACTCAGAACGAGAGATATGACCTGACAACTGGAATTGAGTGAAAATGAGCACCATCTTCACAAAAATTGGTGCCGTTTGCAGTAACCAACTCCTGGACAGCTATTGCAGGTATTTTGTTCAAGAAGTATGAATGCTATAGTTAGGGTTTACATCAGTTTCCGTGTTCCAGCAATGCAAATGGTATAAACAGTCCACATAAAATAATGCATGTGGGAATGAGAAAATGTATAGTCACCGGTATTAACATATGACAGAGAACTCTACATAGAGGCTCTGAAGTCTGTTCCTGAGTCAGCAGATGGTACAGAGCACTTCACACTTCGAGATGAAAGTATAAAGTGATAGCAAACAGAGTCACCAGCACATACTATTCTGGTTCAGCTAACAGCGTCCAAAGTTCAACCTGGCCAGTGTAGCACCTGCTCACTGTTCTGCAAGAAGAGTAATCCAAGGTACACTCATCCTATAGCAGTGGAAGAATAACAGAGGGAAGGGTACACACTGACCAACACTGAAAGCATTAGGACACTATGTGCAAAACAGCTTGGGAGAAATGTTATCGAACCCACAATAGGATACCTAAGCCAATCAAGGCTAGCACCAAATGCAATATTAAGAGTTGCGCGACCATCCAGTGCACAGTAAAACCGTACCACACAGGCTCTAGGAGATGCTCAATAAGAGGGTTATAGCAGAGCCAGGGATACTATAGGGCATATCATTCCCAATTGGGATGTGTATACTGATCATTACAAAACACTGTGTTTTGACACCATAGAGAGGGTTTGTTGCCACATGAATCCACAGTATATACAAGTAGCTGAGCTCGCTTCGCTCGCTCAGCTACTTCCCCCTTGTTCGCCTACCATGCGTAATCCGGCCGCGCCGGCAGCTCTCTGAAGAGCTGCTTCTCCCCGATTGCGTCCGCTTCAGCTGCTGCTCGCCGCTTGCGTCCGCTTCAGCTGCTGCTCCCGGGCCCGATTGCGACATCCGCTTCCACTGCTGCTCGCGCTCCCCGTTTGCCTCCGCCTCGCGTCCAGCTGCTGCTCCCTGATTGCGCCCGCTTCAGCTGCTGCTGCACTGCTCGCCGCCCGATCGCGTCCGCTTCGACTGCTGCTCCCCGATTGCGTCCGCTTGAACTGCTGCTCGCCCGATTGCGCCATGCGTCCGCTTCGACTGCTGCTCCCCGATTGCATACCCGGGCCCAATGTTCTCGAACATTCTTCGCGGAGTTCGAGGTTCAGTACATGTAAGTAAATTAAAGTACGAAGGTCGCGCGTCACTATAGTCCAGTCCCGCCCCACGAACATCGCACTTCCGTCAAGCACAGAAAGACAGACACACACACACACACACGTTAAAATCTTAATGTATTGATGGATGGAATGAGAAGAAGGCTGATTGTCAGTGGTATGGGAGGTACCAGTGAACATACATGTAGAAAGCATAGCCTGATAGGCACAATTGGTTCTAAGTGGCTACATGTGGCTAAATGGTTGCAGGTGCAAGACAGGATGTGCAGCCATTAGTTGTGGCTATAAACATACACTGAGCACTTGGATGCCACAGCATTATTTGTACCGTTCCATGTGAGAGTGACAGATGGTTATAAACAGACACTGAGCACCTGGATGCCACAGCATTATCTGTACCGTTGGGGCTCACCTTCCATGTGAGAGTGACAGATCTCGAAGTAGACAATATTATAATACAGCAGGAGCACCGGACCAGCAGAACACGCTGATATTAAGACTGGATGAGAGATGGTGAAGAGCTAGAGGAGGTCATAGAGCATGAATCTGGTGATAATAGTGACTATGAATTACAAATATAGCAGCTTTATCATTGTTATTATGTGTATCAACATGTGCATGCTTAATCATACTGTATTGAGAGATGATCTGGATCAGGGTTATAAAAGCTGGTGCCATTTCTAGTAACCTTCATCCACAAACTTAAAACTTACTCTGCTAGTTTAGTATACCCATAGCTAACTGCTATTAGCCCTAACAGCCGTGTTCCAGCCCCCAGGAAGAAGATACACCCTTGAACACCACTTTTGACCTTACAAAAAAGGTCAACATGAGCACACTAAATCGCTAATTCCCTTTATGCTCGCCGTCTTTGACCAAGATTAGGTAGCTATTACTACAACCATACTCCTACTTACCTCGAAACAGTGTAGCCCGACCCTTCGCCATCTTCGAGGAGAGAAATAACATAGCTTGAACTGCATGATGTAGAAAAAGCCATTTTCGGACAGGAAGTGGCCGTGCGCTGTAATTAAATTCCCGGAAGTTTGTACGTTGGCGATTCGACTGGATCTAGTCTCGCGGGGGTCTGGCCCCGCGAGACTAGCAACGACGGCGAGTATGCCGCCAACCAGGCGGCTATTCCGAAATTCTTGCCAACAACAGAGGCCCAGATATCAGCATTGTAGACGTACCCTCTCACCATTGTCAACCGAAAACAGAAAGACGACACTTATTTGCGTACGCTTACGCGTAGTGCTAGGGGGCGTGGCAATGCGCAGGCGCATACGAAAATTAAAATACGAAAATTTCTGCTGAGGGGCTTATGGCCATTGATACGAAATTTTGCACCTATGAAAATATCCCGCTATACGGTATTTTTCATGCAGTCCCTGGGCCCATTAACATACGTATGGATGGTGATGATGTCATCACTGAACTCACTTGAGTTACCATAAATGGCATTGTTCAAATTTGGATGGACAAAGGGCAAATTCCTTTTAAGGTGAACCACCCTTCAACAGATTCAATGGTAACAACAATAATTATTGCAATAACGTGTGATCACATTCATGGCAAAATACTAAACCTTCAACGTCGTCATAATCCTCAGCAATTCTTCTCAGAGTTGTGACCACCATCACGGGTGCAAAGGTTAATCATCACGCATGCGCACTGGACATCAGGTGACATACTTAACTTATAAACGCATCCCTATTAAACAAGAGCACCCCCATATTACTGAATTGTACCCCCTCTCAACTTGAAGTGCACCCCCTATTGCAAAGTGTACCCCCTCTCAACATAAAGTGCACCCCCTAATGCAAAGTATACCCCCTCTCAACTTGAAGTATACCCCCTCTCAACTTGAAGTATACCCCCTCTCAACTTGAAGTACACCCCCTATTGCAAAGTACACCCCCTCTCAACTTGAAGTATACCCCCTCTCAACTTGAAATCACCCCCCTCTAGATTGCTACCCCCATTTTGACACTGATCACCCCCCATACCTGAAGAGCTGGCATTTAATTGGGTAATCTAACATCCTATCCCTCCTAAGTGTAAAATTAATTGTTATGACATTGTATGATTGTTGATGACTGAAATCTGCTAATTGAAGACATAATTATTATGGTCAAAGAGGACAGCACCAGTTACAGCAGGAAATCGGTTTTCGGAACAGCCCATGCAGCAGTCTTCAGAAGAGCATTAAACATGCAGCCATGCTATAGTGCTCTTGCTCGCATGCATGCACATGGCATGGCTGAATTTATTGTCCCTACGTATATATACCTGTCACATTGTGCAGGCATGCAGGTATTGATGAAGCTGATAATAGATACGTTAACAAGAGTTTGTTGTTCAGTAAATAATAATTAAATTAAATTAAATAAATAACAGTTCCTCCACTGGTCCCCATCCCAACACGCCACTATATAATAATTATATACCTGGATGAAAAGAGGGTAGAGTTGTTGACGTGGCGAAGGCTAGGGGATGGAGGATATGTGACCTTCACTTGTAACGTGGTTAATGAGAAAGAGTGGGAGGAGGGGAGGTAGAGGGAATATTTCAATGTCATGTAATCCATAATTATGTCAGTTGGCTCGTGCAGCATGCAGTTTCGGTGTCTCCGGAACTTCATGGGTACATGTATAGATTCCAAATTTTGGCCGAGTAAAAGGCAAAGCATAGTTCACCTTTTCAGATGATTTCAAGATTATAGTTACAAATGAAGTGGTTATTGTTCAAGCAGGAAATAGGGCGATGGGTTACTACTTTGATAGCAAATGGGCACGGGCAACGATAACTTCACCGTCAGGTACATGCACTCATGCAGCACTGTAGGTAGCCCTGTCACAAGCTATTGGCCTTCTGCTAAAACTATACTTGATCAGTAATAATTATCTCTTCTGGCTGTGACCCTACATTCTTTTTATTTGGGCACTTGAATGACAACATGCAGATTTCCGCAAACCATTATGTACTTGCGACAGAACTGCAGTGAAAACATCTACGATGGCATCCCTGAAACAATGCCATGTCAACATTATCATATAAGTGCACGGCATCCAATCGTACAATAATTCAATGTCTGCCATAATATGATCGCACCAGTCAAGTATGTTCTACGTCTTGATGGATTCCAGGCTACCCTTGACGGAGTGAATATTCTGTTTCCAGGAAGACAAGTGCTCACGAAGAAATTTCCAATGCTCTAAGTCAAAAGTACGATGAACTGAACTCCTGAAACAGATCAAACAGTATAAGAATTAGTCACAGCTTCACAAGCAGTGAAGGGAGTAGCCTCGTACCCAGGCCCACGCGCGGAACGCGGAAGAGGGCCTGGTCACACTTGGCAAAATTCCCGTATGTGCTCAGTCAGCATAATTGTGTAAGCGATTACATTCCTTACTTGGATGCATTCGAATTCACGCGGCAGGTAGCCTGTTAGTGACGGCTAAGTAGAAAGTCCTTGCCAAGGAGCGACCAGAAGTGAGTCTTGAAGGCTAGAACAGCGGTTTTATCAAACGGCTACACTTTTCACGGGGTAAAGAATGATTAGCCGAAATCAAGACTGCTGAGCTCAGCACATATGGAAATTTTGCCAAGTGTCACCAGGCCCACTTCCACGTTCCGCGTGTGGGCCTGGGAACGAGGCTATGAGGGGGAGGGTGGACAATCTTACCAATGCAAAATTGAAATTGCATTACTAAAGCCTTTAGGCTAATTCAACTTTCCCCCATTTGACATGCCAGGCCCAGGGTAATGCTGTGACATATTGAAACTGGAAGTGGCAATTAACGACCAGGAAATATGCTGGTGTAAACTATGATAAGCACTTCAACTATGCTCTCCTTGTTTAGTTTCGTTCCCAGGCCTCCGCCCAGATTTTATCTCATAGCCGTGGAGAGTTTCCTCCATGGCTGCGAGATAAAATCTGGGCGGAGGCCTGGGGACGAGCTACTTCTTGTTTCTGTCCATAGCTCAGCAGATACTTACGTTACGATTACTCTCTGGTTGACTTGGTTAATCCTAGCCTCAACCAGCTTCAGTCGAATTGCTGTGTAAGAGACAGAGGTGGTAGGTTATAGCACACATTCAGTCATAAGGAAGGAGCGCAATTAGGCAAACTATCGTGGCCCACCATGTGCACAGAGCAGACATAACCACAAGTACACAAACTCCACGTTATGTGATATGCTTGCCGAAGTGTAGCCTCGAACCCAGGTTCGAGGCTAGCCCAAGTGTATCTGATGTGGCAGTCCCGGGTAGAAAACAAACACTATTCCACCTTGGTCAAAAATGAGTTAGTAATGCTAATCGAAGCAGGGCCTGAAAGTCAGTCACCCTCACATGCAATCTAATGTCTCCCTCTCCTGAAGTTCCTTACCCTCTAGAATGACCATCTCCACCTCCTCAATCGGGAGGTTCAGTTCCAAGCAGAGAGCCGAGAAGGACACCTCGCTCGACTCCACTGCTAGACTGGTCAGCGTCAGTAGACGCAACTTGTGGACACAGTAGCTGTGGTCTAGACCTGCAGGGAAAGAACACAAGCTCAGGTACTATATTGCACTGATGACGATCGATCAAGTCACCAGAATCAGGACAGGCACAAGCTCAGGCACTACATTGCACTGAAGGTGATTGATCAAGTCACAAGCTCAGGTACTATATACATTGCACTGAAGCTGATCGATCAAGTTACCAGAAGCAAGACAGGCAGGTGAGATTCATCACACATTTGTACAGAATGCAACAAAAGCTGGGGACAAGGGTGAGGCCATATGCAGCTTCAACACAGTCACATGGCTAGGGGTTTTGTAACTATGTCCACAGAGATCCATTTGCATCTAAATACGGTCATGACGTCAAGATATTAGGATTGAGTACAACAACTTACCCAGCCCATCCACAAAATCTTTGTTTGTCTCATAGAATTTCACAAATGCTGAGAGCTTCTCATTGACAAATATTTTCAGCAACTAAAAGGGAGAGAGAGAACTGCGATACTGACTGGCAGACAAAACCGACTGAACGTGCACGGATAATTACACAAGCACAGATGGCACACAAAACGAATCATATACAATGTACGTGCACAGTAGCAGCCAGAGAAAGTTCCCGTTTCAATCCAGAATTATGAGCGTAATACAGTATACAGTAACTACTGCATACGTGATTGACCACGCAGAGATGCCTCGCAGGAAGCTTTGATATAATTTGGCAGTTGCAGAACATAAATTATCATGAGCGATGGCAAGTCTCTGTGAACGGCGAACGTCAACTTCATTCTGCCTGCCAAGTCTCTTTCTCTTGCGGTCAGCCGATCTGACAGTCTCCCTCCTCGCCTCATCAGTTCTCCCTCGATGTTGCTGTACTCTTTGCCTTGTCAATCGTCGTCTCCTGTCAGAAACCGACTCATACTCATCCATTTTGTACAGCAGCGACAAACGTGAGATCACATGGCTGGTAGGGGGAAAATTGTGCCGCGTAATGTAAGCTGTCGTCCACTGACGCATGCATGCCGAAATTCATTGTGGTGGTGAAGTTGTGAGTGCTGTATTAATTTCTTGTCTTCCTTTGGCCGCCATTGCTGACTCGATCGACCGAGCATGGTCCTCACGTGACAAGTGCATTAATTGGAATGAGCTGCAATATTAGATAGCTTACTTAGCTTTGAAGGTGCCCATTCATGGTTGATACCGAAATTACTAAGAAGGATTAACAACTGCCAACACATAATAGTTTCGTACAATCGTACCACAGGAACAGAAGGGGAACGACTTCTGACCTCTACTGTCGTGCATCCGCCTTACCTGGTGTATTCTCTGAGAGCTGAGAGCAGCGACCGGCTCCAAACTGAGCAGGTGGTCAAAGACGAACTGTTTGGGATCAGAGATCACCAGCACGATCAGCTGCTGTGCCAGCTGGGCACTCTCGTGGGCATCCGCAGAGGAGTAGGTCTTCAGGAGCTCCACCAGGATCTGGGTGGTCAGTCTGGGAGGGAGACGAGGGGAGGGAGACGAGGGGAGGGAGACGAGGGGAGGGAGACAAGGTGTAAGTAGAGAGGAAGTGATTACTCACTCCAGATCGATATGGATAAACAATGTATGTGTGTAATGTACATGTGCGGGTTTGTTGCGGTGGAATATACTGACTCGATCCAGGGAGTTTACTGTGGATTATACTATACTTAGGCTATTCTAACCAATCAGGATACAGTATTTGCGGGAAATAACGGGTCATACATCCCGCTCTGTGGGCGCATGCGCGCACACAACCTGTTACGTAAGCCCAGAATTTGCTGCAAAGCAGCAGACCAATCAGATTCATGAAAGACGTAGCTTAGCAACAAAATCCATGGCAACTGTCGTTATGCAGCAGATTTAGAAGCAGCGGTTTTGGTCAGTTTTAGGCGGTTTGAATTAGTTAGCTAGGAGTGAGCTGCTGAGAACTAGCTAGCTAAGAGTGAGCTGCTGAGAACTAGCTACGTTGGAGTGAGCTGCTGAGAACTAGCTAGCTTGGAGTGAGCTGCTGAGAACTAACTACAGCGACTTGGTAGCTAATGGCTAACCTGGATTATGCCAAGGATTTTAAACTCTCGAAGAGGCAGACCGTCCAGCGTTTTGGTCCTCCGGTGCAAAAGGAGCAGATCCGCAAGCTAATTGACCAGCGCGTACCTCTCAACACGAAGAAGACTACAAACTGGTGTATCAGCATGTGGAAGGCATGGAGCGAACACGGGGATAATGCTGAGCATTGAAAAACCCAGCGCACATAACCTTGATAACTACCTTGACAAATTTATCGCGGAGGTGAACAGGCAAGACGGCGCACCCTATCCACTTGACACGCTCTACCAACTAGTGTCTGGAATACAGCGCACCTGAAGGAAAACGGTAGGGCAGAGCTGGGGATCCTTGACCCGATAAACTTGGATTTCGTTCAAACGCGTCAGGTTCTTGATGCCCGAATGAAGCAGCTGACTACTTGTGGAGTTGGGACGGTGAAAAAACAGGCACAACCACTATTAAACTCCGGACCAGGAAAACTCTTTGTCAGAAGTAAACCTACTTAATTGGAACTTCACTTGGGAGCACAGTGGTGGATCGCCACCCTGTGCAGCCGTTTCATCACTACTATCATACTCTTTCACATGTGGGAGCACAGTGGTGGATGCCACCCTGTGCAACTGTGTCATCACTACTACTACTATCGTACTCTTTCGCATGTATCAGTGCATATCTCAGTTGCATAGATCATACTATCATGCTCTTTCACATGTGGGAGCACAGTGGTGGATGCCACCCTGTGCAACCGAGTCATCACACCACTATCATACTCTTTCGCATAGATCATACTATCATGCTCTTTCGCATGTATCAGTGCATTATCTCAGTTGCATAGTAAAGCACTTACAATGCTACGAAGCATAGTCAAAGCTAAATGTTTGTCACCTTTATTCTGATCCTCTTAACCCTTTCCCTGGTGAGTTTATTTTGGAGGCAGTAATCAATAATAACCAGCTCATCTATAAAAATCTGTTGTGCAGTGACTATGCTATAAAGTCCCCAGCAACCATATCTCCAGGTAACCAGTGAGTTGCTGAAGACGATGACGTCACTCACGTTGCCTAGCAACCATGCACGCACTATTTATAGCCGTTTATTTATAGATTCTGTATCAACATCATTATAAAATCTGTTATTGCACACACACAAAGCAATCCAATGCCACTATGGACTGTTTCCAATCTTCTGTAACATGCTTAGATCCCTCAGAAACCCTCCAGGAGTCATCACGGTGCGCTAGGGTCCTGATGAAAGAGATGAAACCAAGACCACACATAAATCATCTGTACATAAACCACTATATCAAGTCTTTGCTACTATATTTAGACTTCCAAATTTCATTTCTAGCTTCTAAAAGAGTAGACTTACTCAAAACAGGGTCCACTGCCTCGTCATCGGGACCAGAGTGACTGCCAAACTCCAACGCTTCATCGGGTTCGTCACCGTCTTCGTCAACGACTTCGAGTGCCTCCCCCTGGCGACTAACCCGGAGTAAAACGGCTCAAACTGCCTTCAGGTAGGTAGCCACAGATCCTTTCCCCCTCAAAACTCACTTTCTTCACCTTCAGAGAGGCCGAGGCGGTCGACTTCAAGTAGAGAAAACACTTCGATCACGGAAAGTCGAGCTGCCATTTTGCGGTCACATTTACAACGTGCACAGAACGTAGAAACCTAAATAGCCGAAATTTTTAAGACGTAAGCCGTTGTAGAGCAATTCATTGCGCATGCTCTGATATCTTTAGTTAGCGCTAAATTCAAAGTTTCGATTTTTTATGATTTTTGGAACGAAGGTACTACCCCATGCCGCCATATGGCGGCTTCACCAGGAAAAGGGTTAAGTGATTTTGTCTTGTTGTTTACCTCTGTTGTAATGAAGAAACAATTTCATTCAGTTCGCGCAGATTAAAATAGCCTAAGCATAGTATAAGTTAGTTGTATCACTGGCCAGCGGGATGTAAGACCCTTATATCCCTCGGGAAAGGTCAGTGCTTTCGTTCCGCCTCGGAAGTGCCTCGGGCTGCGCCCTCGGCACTTCCTCGGCTTCACTCAAGCACTGACCTTTCCCGCGGGATATAACGGGTCTTACATCCCGCTGGCCAGGGATATAACCTATGACTCAATCCAGGGAGTTTACTGGGGAATATACTGACTTTGTCTACTGTGGAATATACTGACAAAAGATATTATAATAACTTTGTTTAGCCTCGTTCCCAGTCCCACGCCCAGCTTTTCGTCGCTGCTTAGTACGGTAAAGCGGGGAGGGCCTGGTACATTTCCTCACGTGAGCATGACGTAATTGAAAAACCGCAAAATTTTCAGAACGAAGACGCTACTTTTTGCGTGTTATTCAGCCATCTACACGTTCAACGCTCGGTGAGTATGACAGTCGCCCCCCGATAGCTAGATACGTGTGGTGTGTTACCTGGTACCTTCGCTCTTCTTGCTGTTCTGAGACCCACTACGCCCACGTTAAACTTCCGGTCTTTCTACCCCTTTCTACCTTTGACGTCACTCACGTGAGGAAATGTACCAGGCCCTCCCCGCTTTACCGTACTAAGCAGCGATGAAAAGCTGGGCGTGGGACTGGGAACGAGGCTAAACTTTGTTAGTGTGGAATATACTGACAACGATTACTGTGGAATATACAGACTTTGTTCCAGAAGATTACTGTGGATTCCAGAAGATTACTGTGGAATATACTGACTTTGTTCCGGTACTGTGGAATGCACTGATCTATTTCACAACCTACGATTTGTTGCTGGAGTCGCTGAATGCTTCCCACATCAGGAGGTATAGCTCTCTGACCTGGGGCTCCGACAGACGCCAGTCCTCAGCCCACTTCTTGAGCTAGGCAAGGAGAGAGAGATGGTACATGTTATGGCCACATTGCAGCGTAGATCGCTTTCAGTGCCACACGAGGCCTGGTGACTCAACCTCATCAGGTTCGGGTGATTTCAGTTGTCGTTCCAAAATTCAGCAACCAACTGCTTCTGGTACTCTACATGTAGAGCATGGCATTGACCACACTACCAGCATTACCACACTGTTGTCTTTCAGAAGATGTGGAAGCCATTAAATTTTGTTGGAAACCCTTGTTCTGCTTCAAAGAGGGAATTCCCCCATTTGGACCACCACCTGCTACCTATCATTTCCAGCTGCCTGATGTACATTTCACAGTGTAAGGTCCCTCAGAGAATGCTTTGTCGTCATGGTAACCCTGCATGCCGTCTGAGTAGCAGGCAACTACTCGCATGCGGGCTCTCTGACGCAAATTACATCATCACAGGGAATGACAGCCTACTCCCACCAACAGTGAGCACATTCAATGTACCGTAGTCGCGCGTTATTAGGCGCAGCTCACGTATAGGCTAGTGTTGTTTTAGTATTGCTATCCGAGTATTAGTTTAGTTATAGTTAGTTTTTGGAATTCAATGGACAGATTTAGTTAGTTACAGTTATTGTTGTGCTCCTTCAGAAACTTTTAGTTATAGTTTTAGTTAGTTAACTAAAATGGAAAAAGGCTAACTAAAAGGGTTTTAGTTTTAGTTAACTAAAAGAAAACTAGTGAAATTCACTGTTTTCATTTTAGTTTTAGTTGTTTGAGCCAACCAAACATTATAGTTAGTTATAGTTTAGTTCTGGATTTTCAGTATTGATTTAGTTAGTTATAGTTTTGATTAACTAGAAGTCAAAACCCCATACTAAAAGGGTATTTAGTTATTGTTATAGTTAACTAAAACAACACTAGTATAGGCACATATTCGCTGTTAGGCGCAGGTTCAACTCTCGTCTCAGCTACTCTTTATTAAGTGCTGCCAGAAACACTGCCATTTTTGATCCTATGGAGTGGAAAATATTATAATTAGAAATGAAGCACACTTCCCTATCGAGGAATGTCATTCAAATTAAGCGCATCTTGCATATACATAACGTATGCAAATATTTCCTTCCAGTGAAGACATACGTGTATGTGTAGACACATGCGCCTATTAGCGAGCGGCTATGGGATCAGGACTGCACATCACAGCAACTGCAGTGGTGATGCATGCACAGGGTGGGCTCTGGGTTCAAGTCGATGCAGTTTGTGGAGTGGACAGAAAATGCAATATTTCTCATGACAGAAACAGGAGTAGGCCAATTATCCTTTCAGGTAAGGCCTCGTACAGACGGAAATGGTGATATTAACAGGAACCACGGTATTACTTTCCAGGACTCTATCCTTGTCACTAACATCTGTCCATTTGCAGTAGCTTTATTCCAGTACCAGATATCACACTCATACTAATGAAAATGAGTATTTTCTCACCTTCTCCATGTCCATTGAAATCATGTTGGCCAGCCCAACTTCCCGTGCCAGTCTTAAACGATGGCACATTACAATGAAACGACGAGAGTCCCTCGCATCCAGATGACAGAACATCAGGCCCAGCCTGAGGGAGAGATAAAAGGGTTAGGAGGGAAAGATGAGGGAAAGATGTGGAAAAGATGCGAGAAAGATACAGGAAAGATGCGGGAAAGATGCAGGAAAGATGCGGGAAATGGGGAAGGAAATGGGGAAGGGTAATTGTGAGGGGAGAGTAAGTTAACCATGGGAGGGAAAGGAGTGGGAGGGGGAGGGCGGGGGAGGGAGGGAGGGAGGGAGGGAGGGAGGAGGGATGTGCAGGAGAGGAGAAGGATTAGGAGAAAGGGAGTGGGGGGGGGGGGGGGGGGGGGGGGGGAGGGAAGGAGGAAGGAAGTGGGGATGTGAAGGAGAGAAGATGAGGAGAAAGGAAGGGACAAGGAGGAAGGGGGAGAGATACAGAAACAGAAAGGGAGGAAGGCGAGGTGGAGTGGGAGGGGCAAGAAGAGGAAGGGAGCTACTTGCAATACAACTCTGAATCCGTTAGATGTAAAGCAATCTGGTTAAAAGTTTCATGATTGAACTAATATCTTGAAGTCATCTTTTGGGAGTGAAGTTCACACTAAAGAGATCCTTATTCTGGTGGCAATCCTATCAGCCTCACTAGGTGTACCACTTACAGTTTCAGCTTGAATGTTCCATTGTCGCGGTCGGCACCAGAGGAAATTTTCCGGCAGAGAAGGTCCACAAACTGCTCCGTCATGTCAGCAGGTATGACGTGGAAGAGAGAGACAACACTGTAGAAGAACCCCTCTACTTCTGCTCACAGAATGGAGTGAAGGGGGGGGGGGGGGGGGGGGGGGAGGAAGGGGATAGCGGAGGAGATTGGGAGGGGAAGGGAAAAAGTGGATCAGAGAAAGGAAGGGTTAGGCACAGAATTGGAACATATATACAGGTGTATGTATATATAGATTAGTTGCTGTACTGTTGCACCAGGTGAAATCTAGCCTTGTTCCCAGGCCCCGCCCAGCTTTTCGTCACTTGCAGTATGGAAAAGCGGGGAGAGCCTGGTATGTTTCCTCACATGAGCATTACATAATCAACAAACGGCCAAAATTTTCAGAACGAAAAAGCAAAGTTTGCGTATTGTTCGACCAACTACACGTTCAATGCTTGGTGTATATGACAGTCGCCCCCGCTAGCTAGATACGAGTTACCTCGTACATTTGCTCTTCTTGCTGTTCTGAGCCCCAGTTCGCCCACATTCAATTAAGTCCTTTCTACCACCTTTCTACCCTCAACGTCACGCACGAGGAAACATACCAGCGACGTGCGGGCCTGGGAATGAGGCTAGGTGAAATCAGCAGTTGTAAAAGAAGAACCACAACACACGACACCGACACAACCCAGGCTTGGTAGGTAATGTGTACTATGTAAAGGCTGTATCCCATAAAGAGTTATGTTTGCAACTTCACCAGACCTTCCTCCTCGTGCAAGTGTAAGGTACCAAAAGTAAGTTCACATCAAGCACAAGGAGAGGTAAGCCCTCCCGTTCACTTGAAGAAAACGTTAGCATACATGTAGATAATTACACATATTGGTATACCCTCCCTCTTTTGAGACGATGTCAACAGCTGCAACACTAAAATAGTAAAACAGAATAGGATCAAATGAGACTACCCTCTGACCTTGCTGGGGTAGCTCCTTGTCTTGAAACACGATGTCACATTTTTCTATGATTTGTTGAAGACGAGCGAGGAGTTCAGTATCATCATTGGAGGTGATCTCGGCTCCTTTGTCTTTGAGGTAATCCTCAACCTCGTCACACTGGGAAGGGGGGGGGGGGGGGGAGGGGAAGGGGGGGGGGGGGGGGGGAGGGGAAGGGGGGGGGGGGGAGGATGGGGGAAGGACAGGAGAGGAGGGGGAGGGGGGATGGGGGAAGGACAGGAGAGGAGGGGTAAGCAGAGTGGGGAAGAGTAACAGAACGAACGAGGTACAGAGTTGTGAGTTTAGCTAATTCTTGACGGTCAGGCTCCACATGAATGTGCTGCTAAACTCTCTGTGTTGAACGTTATACAACTGAGCACAAAATGAAAAAGCAGAAGAGAGAACAACATGTGAACATTACACGAGAAGGACTGCTACTACATGTATATTTGCTTGGCCTGATTTCTAATGCGACTACGATTACAAGCATGTCAAGAATGCAGCAATGGCGACTTCTTGTCTGTTGCAGTCAAAGTAGGCACTCAAAGACTAAATTCATAACTAGTCTGTACAGCCAAGCGCAACATATGCTACACATCATGGAGAGGCTGGTACAGTCACCACTAGTACTTGCTGGTTTACAAGTGTGCACACAACAAGCATTGGCAGTAGCCTCATAATTTCCCCGGCACTATGTACCAAGTGAGGCTACATTGGCAGTTGGCCAACACACTGACGTGGACAAAACATACATCTTACGAGACACAAAATCTGTGTGACTGTCCCAGGGAGTGAGCATTAAATGGGGACCTTCATCAAGCTCATAATTCTAGAAACACACACTCACTTGTTCATCTTCAGCGATGTCAATCAAAGCAGTGAATGCAGTAATAGGAGTGTTCATATCGAGGGCCCCTGGGCGCCTTTACGGCCCTAGCTAGCTAGCTACCTCTCCCTCTTCACTGCGAGACACGAGGAACACGGTAGTGCGCATGCGCACCAGGGCCGGCATTGATGAACTTTGACCTTGACCTTGACCTTGCCTAGAACCTAGTGTCTTTCGAAATTACCCATGGCTGCTCATACCAAGGTAGCTGTTGTTAGTGGTGGAAACAAGGGTATCGGGCTGGCGATCGTCAGAAGACTATGCAAAGACTTCGAAGGCGATGTCTACCTAACTGCGAGAAGTGAGGAGAGAGGGAAGGAAGCAGTGGCCATGTTGCAGTCAGAGGGACTGAAAGCCAAGTTTCACCAGCTCGACATAACTTCGAGTGAGTCCATCGAAGCTCTGAAGCAAGAAATGACGCAGAGGTATGGTGGTGTGGATGTGCTTGTGAACAATGCTGGTATGGCGTACAAAATGGCGTCAACTGCACCATTTATTGAGCAAGCAACAAACACAATTAAAACCAACTTCACTGGAACGCTGAATATATCCAGGGCATTCATCCCAATCATGCAACCACATGGAAGGATTGTCAATGTGTCTTCTTCGGCTGGCCACCTGAAAAAAGTACAGAAACACCTTCAAGAGAAATTCTCCAGTCCTGACGTCACAGAAGCTGAGCTGATCACCCTCATGGATCAATTTGTAAAGGACGTTGCTGATGGAAAACACAAAGAAAGAGGCTGGCCGAACACCGCTTATGGTGTTTCAAAGGTTGGCATGACTGCCTTGACGAAGGTCCATGCTAGAGAAGCCGCTAAATTGGAGAGCCAGGATGTTTTGGTTAATGCTTGCTGTCCGGGGTGGGTAAGGACCGATATGGCTGGATACAACGCTTCCCTCTCTCCAGATGAGGGCGCAGAAACCCCGGTGCTTCTGGCTCTACTGCCGCCCAACAGCCCAAATGGAGAGTTTTGGAAAAACAAGACGATAGTACAATGGTAGATTGTTTAGATTGTATACCTAGAGTGTAGCTGCACTTTGATGCATACCTGTACTGACCAGAAGAACAGAAATGTTGGTGGTTGACCCTCTTTTACTATGGATATTCTTTTTGTCTGCCTTTCTCTCTCAGTGGGTATATAGGGAAGGGTGGGGTGTGGATTAAGGGTAGGTGATCATGGGGGTGTGCAAAGATGAGATAGATCGAAGGCAACTGCGCAGTAAGGGGTAAATGATGGTGTTTAATTAAAACTAGGAATGTGGCAGGTTGTGTTGATATACTGTATAAGGTGTGCATGGCTAACATTGTTGCTATGGTGATTTTTGCTCATCATTGCATGGTGGATGGCTTAATTGGAACTGCATGTCATTAGCAGTTGAGTCTCATGCCTTGTCCAGCCCATGCATGCAGACTTGGGATGATCTGCTTACTGCACTTGTGGAGACCCAGTACAGTAACACAAGGATGATAGCCTAGTTCCCAGGCCCTGCCCGCCTTTAGGTGGCGTGGGATGCCATGGGAACGAGGCTACAAGGATGATACCTTTTAATTTGCCTCAGATACCAATAGTATATGAAATCATCTTGCATGCACCAGGATGGTGCCAACAGTCCCAACCTTTCCAATGATGTTCACTTTGTACTCCGGATGTGACATCACATCTCAAACATTTTTGACCTTACATAAAAGGACCCATTTTCTCTTTTAGAGAAACTTATTGTGGGTTAGTTGACAATATGGTTCTGACCCAAATCAATTATTGCAATGAATTTAAAGTGACAAAACCGAAAGTGCATGATTATGATTGTACAAAAAGCTCAAGAAATAATCTAAGTACTAGTGATTGAGTTATAACATTAATTCAAGCTAATTGCCTAAAACCAATAACCATTCAAAAACCAATAGATACAAAATATGTTATCAAAAAACCATACATTCCATCTTGTCACACTAACAATTATTGGTGCTGGGTGCTGCAGATAAATAAATATTATAGGCATGCATAAATTATTGGATGTGGAATTTTGTAAGCCAGGATATAGCTAGCCTCGTTCCCATGGAGGCCTGCCCCGTTTTTGTTCTTTGGTTTGCGCTGACACCGCTCTTCCGCATCCGTGTATTATTGTCAACGCAAACCAAAGAACAGAAAAAACGGGGCAGGCTTGGGAACGAGGCTACATATAGCCATGCAAACATTTCTTGAAGAACACAGTTGAGGACTGGATTTCTATTTTAGTTTTAATGTGTGTCAGCCTCATTCCCTGGCCCCACAGCAGTTAAGGTGCCCATCCATGTCCCATATGTACAGTTTGTGGTTATGCAAGCCACCTACCAGGAAGTGTGCATCCAGAGGTAGCTGCACTGAAATATTCTTCTTGTTTCTGGCGGTCTGTTAGACTCACCGCAAACTCGTACATGGTAGACGGTGAGAGCTTAGACACCAAGATCCCAGAGGACAGTTCTGAGGGGACACCAAAGTAGTATTCGGACCAAGTGCCAAGGATGCCTGAGTCTTGGAGAATACGATACTCAACTAGGAGATTCGGTGATGTCTGTCTCATAGTACGCATAATGGACTCAGCGTCTAAGAACTGCAGTCTAACTGCTCGGCTTTGAAGCTTTGCAACGTAGATCATGGGGGCTGCAGAGCCTGTCAGTAAGGGCCTCACCTCTACACTGGCAGTTATGCACCCATACCCCTTGTCTGAGACAATCAAGTAGCGCTGAAGGGACTTTGGCTGAGATGCTGCATGCAGAGAGAGCTTACGCCATCTGCCACTGTACCTGCCACTTCCACATGCGTTCACGGAATTAGCTACTAAATTCTCTGATCCATATTCGGCAGTGCTTGTGATTTCTAATTCTTGTTTGAACATTGTATGGTTCTGGTCACCAGCATACCTAAAATGGTATGAGAAAACATGGCCTCAAGTTTATAAGACCACTCACTGTTCCTGTCAAGGGCTATACTGAAATCTCTATGTACCATACACAAACAGCCTGCAGCTGCTAACTTAATTGTTCTCTCTTGCAGCACACCAAATGGTGAGAACATGTAGACAAAGCATCCACAGGACATTAACACCTCCCTATCATTTTGTTTGCTGCTACATACGTAGCAACTGTCTATGAACACCTGCACTTAATTCCAACAACTCCCACTTTAAAGAATCCCTCCCTCCTCCCCCCTACCACTACACCTAGCAACCTTGAGCAAATGAAACTTACTGGATTACTGCCAGGAAGTCAGGGTTGAATTGATCAAGGTAGCGCGGGCTGAATCCTAGTGCCCATAGGTCAATCTGTGCCACACGTTTCACCTCTTCACCTTTCGGGGACTTCATGAGCACAAAGTTATTGCAACATGGCGGAGGATCAATACTGAGAGGCTTCTCTTCGGTCCAATGCTCAGACCTCCACGACTGTTCTACTCCTGTTGACAAATCCGTCCATGCTCTGGACAGAATGGCTGCATCTGGGGCTACTCCACGGAGGGGCACCTGGGGCTCAATCATGTCAGCAGCAAGCATATTTCTCTCAAATACACTGCGTGTCCCTGTGTAAGGAAGTAGTGTATGCAGTCTGCTACCCACATCATAGTAACGTTTCAATGCACATGACTTGACATAATCATTACTGTGATAATGGCAGTGATGCTACATTGAGTGCATTGGTGCGCGGAACGGCTCCTGTGCACGACAATTGTAAAGATGGCGGCTCACTGGGTAACTACCTGCATCAAACTTCTTCCCGGGCCTGGGCTTCATCGGTGACAGCATTGTGTTAATGTATGCCTGCACCTTGATGTTTGGAGACGCACACATCATCGAACACAAGTCCGTTTCTTGAGACGGCTCTCTCTTCAGCAAATTTCACACCACTTTAACATGTAGATAAGCGGGCACCACACTACAAGCGCATGTGCACATTCTGACACTATTACATGAGGTTTCTGAGTGAACTTAGACCTAGTACGTAGGTACGTAGTACTTACTGATTAGAGGGGGAAGGAATGCTTCTCCAATACTCCACTGTGTGCCACCTTCGCCAACAGCAAAGATTCTCAAGCAAACAGACTGAATGGGAACTTCAATAGAGACTTTGTGAACTTTCTCAGCTCCCATCGGAGCATAGAAATCTTGAAATGGAACAGGCAAAGGTTTGCCACTATCTGGATCTGATTCCGTGTACTCTATTCTCCAACTCTGGAACAGTGTATGCATATTGTCAATGATTGAACTCAATTGCACCAGACATGTTCGTCCTCCAGAAGAGAAGCTATCGTGATGTGGCAGTGAGTAGACTTGAAGGCAGCTGCCAGGAGGGTGGCCCAATCGAACAGTAGTTCCTGCCACTCGTGTGGTGTTGACATTCTCACTTGAGCTACTGTCTGTAAACTCAATGTATCGCAGATGAGAGCCGTACCTGCTGACTGATAGTTCGGCAGCTCTCCATTCGCCACTAGGAAGCAATCGCAGTGGACCCTTCTGGAACTTGGCCAAGATTTCTTGATCCTCTGAGAGTAATTTAATCACCATCTTGTAGTATGTGGGGCTATCAGGGACTTTGGGAGCACAAACCCTGTAAGTGTAATGTTAACATTAGTAATTACCGTAGCCACATGTTATTAGGCACAGTTCACTTATAGGTGAATATTCACTGTTAGGTGTTGGTTCGACTCTCGTCCCAACTACTCATTATCAAACACTGACCCAGAAACTCTGATCTTACAGTGTGGAAAATCTATATTTTGAAATGAAGCGCATTTCCTATTCAAAGAATGTCATTTCAAATTAAGCGCATCTCGTTATTAGGCACATATTTCCTTCCTGTGGAGATATAGGTGCATGCAGCTAATAACGGGTGACTACGGTATACGCAAGCATACTACGTACTCAGAAATTAACATCTAAATGTAGAGCATGTTAAACTCGAGCAGTTTAACTCACCACGATTGAATCCGTATGTCTGGCTGGTGTTCATCAAGAAAAGCAGGTGAAAATCCATACTGCCTCAAGTCAATCATTTGGGTACGCACAACACTGGTATCCTTCGCAGTGCAATACATGGTAGGCAGATCCAACGGAGGAGGGTCACAGTTTGATTCAGGAGTCCACGGTTCTATTGCCCAACAGTCTTCAACAGCTGAAGAGTCAGTGGCTGTCTGCTTGCAGTTGGAAGAACCCATTGTCATGTCAGCTCCACTAAGATCATCGAACAGATTCCTTCCAAGGAGATACAATTCCTTGGGAGCTGGTAGACTTGCTACAATAAAGAAAGAATAAGCTTTGTACTTAGAAATGAGTTATGCTCTGATGAACACAACAAGGACAATACACTGATTGAGAGCTTACACTACGGGACTGGACGGACACCGTAACCGTCAGAGTTGCTCCTTGTCCACACCGTCCACTCAGCCATTCAAATGCATGGTGGGACCACTTCAAGTTTCGCATTTGGTTTAAAGTTTTCCTGCACAGAGGAGTCCCCGTATGCAGTCTACACAGGAAATAACCTGATATTCAAAAGTCTAAGTGTTCCCACCACAGATTCGGAACAGGCATGCGGATGGTGCGATCATGGAGCAGCTTCAACGATGATGGGGCCCATCCAGTCCCATATCTACTAATACCATGCAGCAGCATCTAGCAAGTTCCATATGGCAACAGAACATACAACGAAGTCTCAGAACTCACCTGTTTCAATTCTCCTGGGGATTGCCCACTGTGTGCAATCTTCAGAAAATGCCACAGCATAGAGGTTGTATATGGTTTCTGGTTGAATATGGTGTAAAGTAATCAGCTTTGTATCACGGTCTGGATGAAGTGCAATAGAATGAGAGATATGTGGTTTGCACGCATTCTCAACAATGAGGTAATAGTTCAGGTCTTCTGGTGCATCAAGTGTGAGTTCATACAGAATTGACAGGGAAGTGACTGTCTGAGCAGTGACACAAAATTCAGTGAACAGGGCAGAAGCCGAGAATGTGAGTGTGGATTTGAACCGTGTGTTGTTATCAGGTATTATAGTGACTGTATGCTCTCCAGCAGTAAGGATGCCTAAGTCCATTGGTGAGAGATGTACCTCACTTGAACTAGTCACCTTCTCAAAGTCATTAACTGAAATGGTGTATGAATCTCCACCAAACTGTGGCGGCTCCCACGACAGACAAACACTTTCATCCATCCTTCTGGGAGTGTAGGTCATTTTCGGAGAATTTATCATCTGCAATGGTGTGCCTTCTTCTTGACCTTGCACTACGAATAGATTACCAAGCTTCATTTGTTCCTCAGGAAGTGTCTGAAGGAGTGTAGCGGATGCACATGCCTCCAGGCTACCTAGGAAATCTTCCCCATGGCCGAGGGTATAGACTTGTACCCTGTAGGTCACATTGCCCTGGAAGGGAGCCCTTTTCAAATAATCATCAGCAAAGACACTTTTACAATCGTCATTTTTCCAGGAAAAGGTAGACTGATAGTGAATGTGTTTCAGTGTCACTTCATCTGTGGTCGTATTGACTAGCTCCATCCTGTAGCTTAGGGCATGTGAGACATACTTCCACCCAATGTACAAGGACTTGTGTGTGGGAGAGTAAAAGCACTGAACAGAGGCAGGAGGGGGAAGCAAGTAGCATTCTTGGGATGAAGCAGGTACACTGGGAAGGACACAGTCATTTCCATTAGCATAAACATAGCACTGAAGAAGGAGGTCAGAGCCAATGATATTGTTGTTTTGCAGGGTATCTGCTATTTCTGACAATCTGAAGCTGTAAGAATGAGTGGTGCTATCATCAGCAGCTATTTCTGGTAGTCGGATGATCTCCTGCAGTTCACTCCCTGATAGCGCAGCACAGAGTTGCAAAGAGAAGCCTCGTAGATGAGAAGATGCAGTACGTGTATTCCAACAAACTTTGACACAATCGTCATTCGAGTCCGATGGCAGCAGCCGTACATTAATGGGTGAGGCCTGACATGTACACTTTGTCTCAGACAGGGTGACCTCACTGAAAGAATTGTTGTTTCCAACTGACTGAACTTGAACTGTGTATGCATTTGAACTCTTTAAAGCATTTTTTGGTAAATCAGAAAGGTTAAGGGTATAAGTAAGGAAACCATCAGGAGGTGAGCTTTGTGGCTGAGGCAAAACTACTTGGTCGATAACAGCTCCGGGGTTATCTGCATCTACTAACTTCACAATGTATGCTTGCACGTCGGAAACTATGCCCAGACTACCTGCAATACCATGCAGTGAATCGTCATAATTCATACTGATTGAAGTTGGAGCTCGCAAGGAAGGGTGTTTCAGATACATTTCTGCATGTTTCCACCCTCCTTCAACGGTTACATCATCTGTGATGCCTTGTGCTTTAACGTTCATGGTGATGCCAGCTTGGATACTCACTGCGACGCGATAAGCATGCGGAAGGATTTCCTGTTCATCAACAGTGATAGCAAAAGGTGCACTCTCAACAACTGAGTGGTTTAGTCTCTTATCAAATATGGTATGGTGTTTCAGGGAGAGCCCACCTACTTCTTGCTCGCAAGACCCAAGGGTAGATGCAACCACTTTGATGCTATAGTCAAAATCTCCTTCGTCGACTTCCATTATACTTGAATCCATTTTCCACGTCACTGATAGTCTGTTTGGATGATCATACAACAAGTTGATATCTTGAATCTCAAGCATCTTGACAGCTAGAGTTTCTAGCTGGGGACCAAGTTCAACATTCAGACTCCTTAGAGCTTCAAGTGTTGCTTTTCTTCGCTCCCTTCTCTCTTCAGTCTCTTGGTCATCTCTCAAGTGGGATGAAAGATTTAAACTCGCCCTTCCATTTGTTTGCACAGATTCTCCATGGCGATGGATGCCATGGATTCCAATCAGTGGTGCAAATAGTGGAACAACATTTGGTTCATTACACAGGGGCTTCCCCCCTCTTCCTCCCATGATCTCAGCAATCACTTCCCCAGTATGATCACAGATGTGAATGCTTCCAAAAACCCATGAAAAAAATCTACCAATTGACTTGGCAACAACTTTTACTCCCTCTGAAACAGCACTGCCTATCGCCTTGACCCCTTCCCACACTATTGCTGCAGCTTTCTTAGCAACAGCAACTACTGCAGAAGCAAGGTCTTGTAAGATACCTACTAAGCCCCTGGACAGGATGTAGTTTACAATCTTTGTGACTATCATTTTGCCTGCTCCCATCAAAGTATTTACAATCAACTCAGGCAGGTCTCCAAGTGAGAAGCCTTTTGGTACTTCAACAGTGAGTTCTGGGAGTTCAAGAGACACAGTAGCACGATCACTATTAAAGAATGTGACCTTGTATGTGCCCGAGATGGTGAACACAACTGAATATCTCTCTGGGTCGGGGTTTTTAGCTGTGCGTAAGTGGAGATCAAATTCCTGGGAAAACAACTTTTTGACAAGATCATAAAGCCATTTGAAAAATTCTTTGAGCTTCTTGCCTAGATTGAATATAGAACCTGATTTATCACCTTTGCCGAAACTGAAGTCTGAAATCATGACGTAAGGAAAAGTTGCCATAAACAGTAACTCAATTCTAGGGTTTTCCATCCACAGAAATGTCCCTTTATACTCAACTGAACCTTTCAAATATGGCTTCCCTAACTCATACCAGAGTTCTCCTACAAACCAAGGCTTGCCAAGAATCTCCAACCCAGCTGATATTTTAAATACACCAGGGTTGCCTGTTGACATGCTGTAGGAAATGACAGGTCCTTCTTCGAATTGCGGATCTGTGAGTTTTATCCACAAAAGGTCAAACTTCTTAAGCGCCCTACCAGAAATGTCAATTGAGGAAAAATCTTGTGAGATATCAAGACGAATGTCGAACTCGAAAAAGAGTATTTTGATGTCACATCGTACGTGTATGCCTCCACTATATATTACACTGCCATCATCTGGATTACGAGTGACAGACGGAGAATATATGTGGACCTGCCTTGGTACCATCCACTGTTCAACACAAGTATCTTGTGTAGCATAATGAAAATGGCCTTTCAAGAGCTTAAAATCCATCAGCGATCCAGGTTTACTTTGTCCAAGAGTTGAAAACAGAGACACAACCGACAACTCTGTAGTGATATCAATAACAACTACCATTGGGACAAATCCCTTCAAGATAATCATGGCGGTGAGGTCAACAAGATCTCCAGCATTGATGCTGCCCATCAATTCAACTAGGGGAGCAGTTCTTTTCTCCAAATCAAAGTTGGCTTTGATGCCTAGCCCAGTGAGAGTAATATCCATACCCAGAGGACGTGCAAAAGGGCTTTCTGACGTTACCTTTTCTACTTCAAACCTGGCATCAGATTTAGTGATAGTCAAGCTACCGAAGAAGTCACAGGGACTCTCACCAAAATCAAGATGCAAGGTACCACTGAGTTTTAAAAGAGATTCCTGTTCACTCAAATAGTAAAGAAAACCAATGTTCCGGAATTGTAGCATTCCAAGCAAAGTTAACTCCCGTAAATGTGCTTCAATGCTAATGTTGTAGCCACCACTAGCAGAGCTACGTTTTACCACAGAGGCCTTGATTAGTAGATCAGGAAGGGATGTTTGATTTTGCTGAACATGAATAATGTTTCTCAGGACAGAATCCTCAGCCTGATTGATGTCCATAGCAGCAAAGATGCTAACACCACTCGACAGAGTTTGCTGATTCAAATCTGGGGATGATACTGGGAGGTTACTGAATGGCACTTCACAATGAAACTCTTCCATCAATTTCGAAATATTCTCACGGAATTCGCAAACTTTAACACCATGTAGAGATGATACAGCAAGGCTGGCACTTCTAACTGTGATCAGATCGTCAACAAACGAAAGCTGATGGAAAATATCCTTGAACTTGAATCCATCTCGGAGGGAAATGCTTAAAGCAAGTCCTGATTTATCAACAAACAGCACACCATTTCCAAAGCTGGTAATTTTAGTCAGAAACAAGAATTGTTTTCTCGTAACATTGATTGCCACTGCTAGTGGAGTAGCTTGGGAGTGAAACACTTCAGATGGAATTAAATCAGTAAATTTGTCACTTTGACAAATGTGTTGTACTTCTGCACCGGTGTCCATTTCTTTAGGCTCAATTTGAGCTCTAAGGAGGACATCACTGGCATCCTGCTTGCAGAGTACTTTTACTTGGGTTGATGAAAAACGAAACGTAGCAGAGACGGTGCCATTAACTTTGGCCCCTTCCCTCCACTCTGCGTGAAGCATGACATCATACACAACAATTCTGGGATCGCTAATTAGACACAGCTCACCATGCGATACAACAGTGACTTCAAAGGCAGTCACCTTGATAGGTTTTGGTTGGAAGGATATTAAGCCAGATTTCAATTCCAGATCAAAAAATGCTGTTGAGCTGTCAAGTTTTGGGATATCAGGTTTTCCACATTCAACAAGGTCCAGTAGAGAGCTCAGTTTAAGCAGTCCACCTGGTGATTCAGGTTTGAGTCCACTCACCACCTTGGCTGTGATGGCAGTCTGGTCCCAGATGAACTCCAGAGCAGCAGACTCCCCTGTTTTTACTTTACACAGAGATCCAAAGAATTTGATGCTTTTATCTGGAAGTTTAGCATATTCGAACCGCAACTGAGTGATGGCAAAGTTTTCAAGTTGTACAACGTTGGTGAGGTTCACCACTAGGTTTGCAAGATCAAAACTGACTGGCTGTTTGTTGATCTGGATTGTGACAGCAAGGTGTGCAGCAGCACCAGGACAGCCACCAAGAAGAGGACTGGGAGAAGGCAAGTTGTCAATGTTGAATTCTTTCAGGGCTGAACTCGCATCAATCTCTCGGAAGCTAGCCAAGGTGACGTCCCCCATCAACGTGGACATGGGTTGTGAGTCAATGTACTGCAATCTTGCATACAGTACATCACCTATGAAACCACTAAGAGAGAAATCAAATGTGTACTTTGAGTCGATGTAGTCAACTGCAACAGTGATTTCAATACCAGACAGAATGATGAACCCGAGGGAAAGTTCTTCTATGGTGAGTGTCACTTTAGCATGTGTGATGACAGTGCTTGATCCTTGATCACGCTCAAAGATGATGTGGACTGAGCTGATGGACACACTCAAAACATCGGATAAAATAGGAACCTTGGCAATACTATCTCCTAATCCAAACATGCCGCTGACAAATCTCTCCAGTGTGAAGTCCGTGTTTTCATTTTCAAACCTGAGCTCTCCTGGCGAGTCAGGAGTTGGCAGCAAAAATGATACAAAGGTTTGGTACTGCTGAAAAAACGTTAGATATCCTTCACATTCTAATTGGATATAGCCTGGGGAGTAGTTGATCAGTAGCCAGGCATTGCTTAATGCCACTTTCTCAGCGATTAGCTCCAGTTCATCATAGATACCCACGTCAAGTTTGAAACCCTGAATTGACCCACTAGACAAGAGTTGAATGCTCAACTCTCTCAGTTCAATTGCCTCCACAAGCTCTGGCCATGCGTACGAGAATGCTTTATGGATGTTCTCTCCCACAGTCTCATTCAATGCAGTGATCACATCAAGGATTGGAGCACCTTGTACATCTTCCAGCTCCTTGTAGGGCCTCTGAGAGGGCTTTAACGAGAATAAACAGCTGTACTCGTTGTCTTTGCTTGTGTTGGGGGTAGCAGCAAAGGAACAGTCCAAAGTAACGATTTTATTTTTATTCTCTAGATTTAGATCACAAATAAATCTTGCTTTAATGCCCACCACATTGAATGAGAATCTCAGTGGAAATATTAGTGAAAGGCGTAGTGATGCTTCTTTGATAATTTTCATCGACTCCGGCCAGAAAGGTGGGAGGCTAGCAAACCATTCAACATCACAGAAGATTGATGATATTCGTGGTGCCTGCAAAAATGGCTGTTGGATTGTGAAGCCGGCTGAGACTTTGTCGTTCACATCCACTTTTTGCTCTGTGAAAGGTACATGAAGTTCAGTTGGGCAGCCTGGCACAGTTAGCATATCAGAAAGCGTGAGAGAGTCTGGAGTGGTGAATTCCATCTCTGGAGCATCGTTGAAACTGGGAGCAGCTTTCATTGTCATGCGCCAATTATGGTTGACAGTAAATTCTCCACTGAGCGCAAGAAGCTGCGCAGTTTTTTCATAAGATGGAAATATATGAAAGTAAGCTTTGTGTACTTGAAGGGGGATATCGGGACCATTAGTACTACTCAATGTCATACTTGAGGTCATGTCGACAGGAATCTTGGCCACAATATGAGCTTCGGTAACATGTACGGTACCATTGCTTCGCTGGAAGCCGATTGCTGTTTGGAGAGGGTCAATTTTGTAGTTGATGAAGATGGTGGAATAGAAATCAGGAAAGCTACGCACTATAACAATTGCTCTAGTCGAGCTTAGGAGAAGTGTAAGAACTTCCCCTACCGTCAAACCACTAGCCATTGAGACACAGCTTTTGCTATCCATACCAATGGCTGCAAGGTACTCTGCTAGAGGCTGGCCACATGTACCATGGAAATCCAAGCTAGGTGTACAACTAGTTTTCACCACATAAGTTTGGTTTTCAGACTTAAAGGAAATTGTAGGCTCTAGTTGTAGTTCTTTTGTCCTGATATTTTTGATGTGAAGATCAGTTGTCTCCACCTGCTTCCCTTCAACTTCTTGGAGAAGTTTAGGAACTTCTAAGTGGATTGTACAAAATTGAACTGCCAGACCTGTTGCTGAGAGGAAGAAACTAGACTCCTCTTTCACTTTCCACGTGTACCAACTGAGATCTCCCAGAACTGGATGTGAATAGGAAGTGGATAGTTGATTGGCAATCTTAAAGCCAAGCATGTACTCCAGAAGAGTGGAAAGAGTGATATCTCCTTTATGCCCAAGGATTTTCAAGTAGTCAAGAAGGTATGGGTCCCCAATTGCTTCAGGCAGAACCCCTCCCCTCATTTCATTCAAGATTTCAAGCAGATTAAAAGAGTGCAGGCACTGTACTGATTGTTCCCAATCTTGTAGCCTTGTTCCAAGTTGAAGCTCTGTCATTCCTTTGCGATTCTTAGAGTCCTGATCTTTATATAGGGGATCGTGTAAGGGATCAATGGAAATGTATGGTTCAACCCTCGTCCTGACATTATTGTCATCGTCAAGGTACCATACACTTACCTTGTCACTGTGTTCAACAAAAACATTTGAAAATTTCCAGATTTCCAAGCCAACACTGTTTGTAAGCACTATCTGGCATTTTTCAGATTTCTGACACTTTTTCGATCTCTGAACTGCAGCCAATGCTATGCCATTGAGCACCTCCATGTCTGGGTGACCATATGGAGCTCTCCCACTGGTGATTATGTATGTGCTAGCTTCAAAACATTCATAAAACTTCCGACATTCAACTTCATAGCACCAACTTCGAAGCCACCGTAAACAGCATTCTTCAAGCGATTTAATTATCCGCCTTTCTCTCACCCATCGATAACTTTCAAGGACTGGAGCTATGTCTCTATCTCTATGTTGCCATGACTGTAGGAAGTCTCTGGGAGAGAAGTCTGAGGATTCCATAGCACTTGTCAAGTCTATCCCCCATTCCTGTATTATGGCTTGATCATCAGCTGACATTACATATCTCAACAATACCTGTATGTTCAGTAAGGCACCAGATTCAGACTCACTTACACTGGAGCAGTACCCATGGACCAATTCCCTCATCTTGAGTATGCACAAAACTGCTAAGGACTTGCCACTCAAAATTGTATAACAGGCTAGAAGCGGAGCACATCTTTGTAACACAATATGTGACGGTATGCTATCATTCTCACGCAGCATACTACATTTCCTGCTTCCATGGTGAGGCACTAGGAATGCACACACTTTTCTGTTGATCACATGAGGTGCAATCTGGTCTCCATGTGCATCTCCATTGAGAGAAACATGGATTTCTTCCTCGGTTCGGTTTACCTGAAGGATAATACTGCTGCGATTCACACAATCACCACTCATCTCTTGTTGTTGTGTTTCAACGTTGTCCAGCACTAGTGGTTCCCCTTCATCCGTATAAAGTACCCCATGTGCATCTTGATGGAAAATGCAATGAAAGGATTGGTGAAGGTCTTCAACAGCTACTGGTACTTCAGTACCATGATATTCCTTTACAGGATTACATTTGTATTCACTGGCAAGGCTTTGAAGGAGGTCATCAACTGTTGGTTTTGATCGCAACTTCAAAAAGGCTGTGGTCAATAGAACAGGGCAAGGTTTTATATCAATAGGTGGCGAGATTGCTGGCCTGTTCGTCAAAAGTCTAACAATCCCACCAAGATGATCACGATCTGGGTGACTCACAACAATGCCATCCAACATATACTTTCCTTCCTTGTCATCGGGGCAAAGTTCTCTCATTGCACGAAACAGACTGTTAGACCGACTATCACGATTTCCACCATCATATACGAACATTTTGCATTCACCTAGGACAGAGATAAATATTGAATGCTTCACACTGAAGAGTTTGACGTTCCTTAAGGTAATGGGATAGTCACTGAAGGCGTGTCCAAACATCATAATTATTTCTCATACATACGCATGTAGAATAGACTACAACAAAACTTTTTTACTTGACATAAGAATGGACCTTAATCAACTTGCACAGCAAACACAAACATTGCAGTTCTCACTGGAACTGCATTGAGTTGGTGTCCCAACTGATTATTTATTTCTTTACCAACCATAAGAAACAGCAAAAACCCTGTATTAAAGTATAACGCCTAGTATTAAATTCCCCATATAAATTCTTATGGGCTTATGGGAGCTCATGACGGCTTTTGCAGTCATTAGTTGGTAACGAGTTAACAAGTACGTAGAGTGTTAGCAGCTTGTTCTGGTGCTGGAGCTGTGCTGCCACAAGATTAAGAAATTCTGAAACGCTGAATAGCCATCCCAAATATATAGATCACAAAAAATGTGCTTTTCTCGAGCAAGACAGCAGACAACTTGGTAACTGACAACACTATTAATTAAAAAAGCTTCCGTCAGACCCTTTATTCACCCTTGATGACTATTCCAACACTAGTTACCTGGTCCAATTCCATGCAGTCCCACAATCTATTTTTGGTTAAAAATTAAATTCAGCGCACAATTCTGGTGCACTTCGCCCAATACACAAGTATCCCGTAACCTGAAGTGCTGACCCCATGCAAAGATACTTGGTTTACAATATACGTAGCTATGTGGCAACTAGTTCACATTCACCTTGCCGTGAAGTTCAGATCTCTTTTCAAGTATTTGTCTGTCTGTCAGTCCAACATATAGGTCACACTACGACCACAAAGGGATTACTGATGTATATACACTCCAAGGAGCATTTACACTACTAGTCCACTGACGGAGTGGTGCAGGGAGCAGTGAACCTAAACAATTAGGCAACAGACTTTATGAGCTTTGTGACTTCATCAAGCAGTTTGGTTAACAATCAAACATCTGCAGTACATGTCGTTCATACAAGACTGGCTAGTCACATTCCCAGGGCACCAATAGGTGGTTTCAGTACTTAATTAAGTTAAACCCTTTAAGACCTAACGTTGCATATCTGCAACGTAAGACTTCAGCTTCATGATGTCACATCCGGCAATGTCCTTGGGAGATAGGTTCTGCGACAGCAGAAGGGCGGGACAGGGGGAGGTGGGTGGGTGCATCTGGAAGGTGCAAACAGCATTGGCCGTGTCTGGGCTCCGCAATAGAAAGGCCTTGGTCGGCACTGGGAGGGCCATTTCTGCTATTTTTGGCATAAATGGAATTAGAAAGTAGCTGTCTTGCCTTGTAGGGCCTCCATACATCGCCCGTTTTTCAGCTACGGCAGGTTGCCATTTCTCGGGAGACTTGATTGCAAGTTCGTTAATTGGTGGGTGTGGCTAAGTCACGTATATGCTTAGTATAGCTGAAATTACCTGTGTGAGCAGTTTCGAGCCCAGCAACGCCAAAGAACAGAAATTAGGGTATGTTACAGCATTTTCGAACGTTTCATCAGGGAGCATGCATTATACACGATGGAAACCAACTGAGAGCGACTACGATTATTAGCAAACGCTTAAGTGCGAAGTAACTAATCTGTCCGCGTAGCTATATACATGTGGCTTAGGAAGTCACACTCAGGAATGCAATTATGTGTGATTAATGCACACATAATTGCAGGGCGATAGTATAATTATCCGGTTTTGTTGGCTTGGACGAGTTGGTGGAGCCAGTGTCACGCAGTTGGTGGAGCCAGTGTCACGCAGTTGGCAGCTCAAACTCTTACTCTTCTAGAGAGTCAGTGAGCTAACCACCCCACTATACTACAGTGAACATACCTTTGCCGCTTCTGACTACAAGTGGCTGGCTTACTACATGGGGCCACGCCTAGCAATTATGGTTTCGAGTGCAAGACTTTCTCTGTATACTAAATTCATATACTGTGGAAGTGCTCTAATTACACTCCTGGTAGGGGAAAAATTGTGCCGCATAATGCAGTCTAATGTAATTAATTAACCTTTGACTATCTACCTTAGGAATGGCCTACAAAGAATCTGCCTACATCATTGTGATTGCTATCATGCCGTGACCCAAGCGCACAATTTTTGAGCAGAAACTCACCTTAATTAGTGCTGCAGATACGAGCGCTTTTGTCGTGCCATCTGCCACCATTGTTCGAGTGCTCACTTCGACTTTCGTTGCCAGTAGCTACAGCTCCCACAAAAGACCCACAAAGATTCTGACCATACGGTCGTGATCGCTCTCATTCACTGACGCTTACGTGCCGAAACTCACTGTGCTGGCGAAGCTGTGAGCGCAGTAATAATTTCTTGTCTTCCCTTTGGCCGCCATCAGTGCTAGCGATCGACTGATGGTGGTCAATTGCCACATGGCATGTGCGTTAATTGGAACGAACAACAATGCTGCGCTATGGCGAGTCGCAACCGGGATTGCAATGGCTACCAGGAGTGTGGTTGCCCCTTTGGAAAACAAAGGAATTGCTCAAAAGGGGTAACATAACTGAGGACTCATGCTAATTTTGCACAGCTAGATGATGGTTAATGAGCTGAAGTTTGCCAGAGCTGTCCTCACAAGCTTCCTTAGTCTCGCACTTGGTAGCTATTTCATTTCATGCCATTACCATTACAGATGCCAATCAATTTTGCCTACAAGGTAGGTCACATAATTATCACTGCAACAACTCTTTCGCTTTTTTTTTTGAAGGAAACAAAATAGTTAGCAAGAAATGTATATGCTTGGTTAGCTCTAATCTCTGCTTGCTATACTCTTATCTGGATGCACGTGGGGAGTACCTGTTTCGGTGTCCTGCATTTCAATCAGTACAGCGGTGCCTTGACCGACGTCGGCAACATGCAAGACCACATTATATTTCTGCAAAAAAATATGATGTTGAAAGAGCATGAAGGTAACTGCAAAAGAATATACGCTGAATTGTAAATTTTTACAGTCTGTGCATTTCAATGATCACCATATAGCGTGAGCAACCGATTATCCTGCAGATTTTGTAACTGGGTCCACAGCTCCAAGTAGCAACGTCCCACGAACTTCGAACTTGCACTCCAAAGCGTTGGCTACAGTCCAATCTTATTTAGCGAAGGATATGACAAATTTCCTAATTTTTCTCAGCTAAGTGGTCAGAGCAGTTTCATACCTATTATCACACAGTGCTACGTATTATCATTCAGCCGTATTATTATTTTATCAAGCAGAGAGCATATCCTCCATTTTAAATGACAGAGAAAGGCACAGAAAGGCGCAGAGGGGCAGGTAAAGACAGCTGACGGTCTCCAACTTACGCCACGCGGCTGTGCTTCCGTTCACATTACATAAACTTCTGAATACTGATATATATATGGGCTTGGCAGGACGTTTGGAGCTGCACGATGATACATAGGTATACTGATAATCTGTTGCTTACTCGACCTTTTGCACATCATTATACGTATGTAGTAAGATTTCAAACCATGTGTGTATGTGTGTGTGTGTGAGTAACAGAAGTGGAGGCAGGAGAGTTTGTCAGACCTCTGCACCGACCGAGAACTTCTGGCCAGTGCTGGGCTTCACACGTACATAGGTGAATGAAGGGGCAGTAGCCGAGCAAGTGAAGCTGCTTGTACTTTATGTATACAGGCCCGTAGCAAGCTATTTTTGAGTGGTACGGCCACTGCCGAAGGCAGTGCATAGAGCCGTGCAGCGGCGATCAAATCCGCGCGAAGCGTGGAAATTTTTTTTCACTTCAGCTACCTGGATTGGCTCTCGTAGCACCTTCGTGCTTTGCACTATATACACTGCATCTTCTAACCTTTCTGTTTTTCAATTCTGTGTAGTACATCAACGCCATCTCCATGCCACTCAAACAGAAGAGACGAGACCAACACACGGAATGGAGACAGGGCTAACGCGTGCCGCCTTACTCAAGGCGGCGCGCGTTAGCCCTGTCTGCATTCCGTGTGTTGGTCTCGTCTCTAGCCCCTGAATATCGAGTTTCGAATCGAGTGGACTGGTAAAAGCATGAGAAAAGTCAGTACTGCACTTCAATGACTTTCTCTGCCATGCCGTAAGCACTGATGGAAGCCAAGAAGGAACTTTTTCTTCTAGTTGGAGTGAAAAAGTGGTCTGGCCAAAACCGCACCGGCCGGACCGCTTGCTACGGCCATGGTATAACAACAAGCATAATTATAGCATGCAGTAGTTAACTGAAAAGTCAGAGCAATATGGTTAGCAACAAACAAAGGAGCATAGTCTCGGTATACCAGACCCTCGCCATGTGCGAGGGTCTGGTACTGAGACTATGCTATGGCACTGTGCAAACTAGGCCCTCCGAACCATTTGGTTTTGCTCATCCCGTTTTGAGAGCCTAGATTCATGAAAGTTGATTGTAAAAGATCTTCAAGAGCTCTACTGACCAATTTTACCCCAGCTTGATTGTCAGGGGGCCAAACCTGCATGTGTGTGAATGTGTGTGTATGTGTGCGTGTGTGTGCATGTGCATGTGTTCATGTGTGTGTGTATGTGTGTGTGTGTGTGTGTGTGTGTGTGTGTGTGTGTGTGTGCGTGTGTGTGTGCTGATGAGGTAATGCAGCTGCTTGAGCATGGACCAGGACTGTATCGCCTAGATATGTCCAGGCAGACACAATCTGCTAGCAGAACCATTTTTGGCAGACACGATCTGCTAGCATGTGGATGGTGTGATGTGATCCACTATGATGCAGCAAATGGCAAATTAGATGACATAGATGACATCATTTTGTTTACAATAAGTAGCAGGCGTGGCCCTAAGAAACAAGTTTACAAAATATCATGCATGTAAGTTATTACTGCAGAGATCACAGCAGTGCACTGCAGAGATCACAGCAGTGCACTGCAACACTAGAGCCTGAATCTGGTCCATATGTAGATTCTACTGTGTATTGTATGAAACACTTGCCTTTGGGCGCTTGCGCTGCTCTGGTGAATCTGGAGGTGGAGTGGTACATGCTCCAGGATGGGTAGAATCAGCTCGGATATCTTCAGACATGACTGGTGTAACAGCCTATAATTGCTGCCTGTGAATAAACAAGCAGTTCATTAAGGTAGGAAGCATGACATTGGCGAAATCGCACGCCCCATTGCCTGCACAATGCTGTCCATGGGAGCCATCTGACGAAACATCCTCTCAAAACTAGCGTCAACACCAGCCGCAATTTTGCTCATGAATGACGTCACTCGCATACGGTTATATTAATTATATAGAGTTGTCTGTTTACGTTTTCCCATGGCGGCAACCGGAATAAACAAGGGGGGCTTCTCTCTTTGATGTGGCTAGCGGCCCTTTCAAGTTTCAAATCGGTACTCTGATGTGGCCGTGCAGTACTTTGAAGATTTGTTACAACACAGATTTATTTTTTTTTAGGTAAGGAGCTATTCTAGCTTATTGAATGTAGTGATGGGCTATCTGAGTGTGAATAGCTAGGTGGAGTGAGCAGGAATGTTTGTGGGTCTGCTGAAGTGGCCGAAGAACAGCCTAGAAAGTGAACAGCATCCGACAGCTCCCTGGCCAAGGTACTCTAGAGAGTTGACCTTTCGGCATAGCAGGCCCCGCCCATTTTCGTGTCAGGGCGAATTTGGCTGGTTTGGTAGCTGGACTGGGCTGGTGAGAGGGAGTAGATGTGTGGCCAAAACTCTGTAACCGAGAGGTGAACGTGGAAAAGCATCCCTAGTTTTGCAGGGGGTAGGTTGACCTTTTGAAGAGTGCCCTTGGCTTGAGTCGGTTTTAGTTGGTGTGCGTGGAATTATTTTGAAAGCCTAGGGTAGCCAAACCTCTGTTTTTGAGGGCGGCAGTGAGTTTTGGGCTGTAGCCTGCAAGTGAGGAGAGCAGGTGGTAAATCCATGCATAGTTTTTGGGCCTGTTTTGTGTGTGTATTGATGATGGAGTCAGAGTGTGGGTGAGGCCTCGGAGAGGGTCCAAATTTTCAGTTTAGTAGAGGGCCTTAAAATTGAGTTTTAGGGCATTTTCAAGCAGAGGGAGCAGTTTGATGCAAAGTATTGCTGAAACTTGTGTACGCTTTGATGCTGCCCATTTATCCATCAACTTGGTTTCGGAGATCGCTCTACCCATGTTTCCTACCTTAATGGCACACAATTTTCTTGCTTTTACAGACACTGATTCTCACAAATCATTAGTTGCTTGCCAAGTTATAATATCACAGGGAAGAATAATTATACAAAGACACTGTCAATTCACTTTGGTTTTATTCTGTGGTATTGGGGGGGGGGGGGGGGGGGGGGGGGGGGGGGGGGGGGGGGTACCAGGAGCTAATTAAGTGGCGAAGCTGGCAAGCCACACCTGAAAAGGTAGTCAAAGGTCCACTAGAAGTGCAGAGGTGCCTGACCAAGTCCATAGCTATAATAACATGTTTATTTTAGGACGGCACTATACTCCAGGCAAATGTACATAGCATGCATGTTGACTGTACACAAATCGTAGATGACAGTTAAAGGGTTAAAGTTTAATTTGCTAGTGATGCTGTGGTAAGTTCACGGGAGCCTTCACAGGCTAATTGCATAATGCCACACCACTCTAATACTGGCGGTAGTCCTCTTTGAAGAAGCTACATGAGATTTGTATGGTGGCCGAGAAGGTCACTTCTGATTCGCATTTTCCCATAGCGTATTCGCATTCGGCATTGCGTATTCCCATTTACCATAGCGGATTCGCGTTTTCCCATAGCGGATTCGCATTCGGCATTGCGTATCGTTGCGTATTCCTCAATTATTGTTGACCGACCACAAAATGCTTCGGAGCCACGCCCACTGCGTACCTCGAACCCAAACCGAGAGCATGGTAATCTTGATGGACCACCAACTGTCTTCTTCTGAACTGGATGGTTAGTTTTTTTTAATTCTCTTTTTTATAACAATTCTGTCATAATAGACAAGGATACATGTACATAGCAACATCTATAGGCTAATACAAGACATGATCCCTAATTATAAACTACATTAATGAACACGCTCTCTTAAAGGATGCAATGGAGGAAGATGTTACAATCTCAAATGGTAGTTCATTCCATAGTCGGGGAGCTTGACAACAAAAGGAGTTATAGAAACTCACACTGTGTGCAAAAGGAACCTGGTGTGTGACCTGGTGTCATGTGAGGTGTTAGGCCTGGGGATGATGGGGGGAGGGTTAGGGAGGAAAGTCAGGCCATTTAAAGCAATGCTTTAGGACCTTGTCTCCAGGGTCGTCAGATTCAGCATACTGAGCCGATCATTATAGTCAACACCCAGCCAGGCCTTCGTACACACTTTGGTAGCGAATCTTTGCACGGACTCAATAGCTTTAATGTCCTTTTTAACAGGTGAGGGTCCCACACCGGGACTGCATATTCCAGCAGGGGTCTCACAGAGGTGGTGTATAACATCCTCAGTGTGCTAGAATCAGCGTCACGATAAAAGCGGCCAATAATTGAGGAATACGCAACGATACGCAATCCCGTGCGAATCCGCTATGGGAAAATGCGAATCCGCTACGGTAAATGGGATTCACAATGCCGAACGCGAATACGCTATGGTAAATGGGAATACGCAATGCCGAATGGGAATATGCAATGCCGAATGCGAATACGCTATGGGAAAACGCGAATCAGAAAGTGACCTTCTCGGCCACCATAGATTTGGAGCATCGCACATAGAGCGCTGTTGCTTGTCACAACTCCAGTGGATCTTGTAGGTATATGTACATGCACATCAAAGGGTTCAACTTTACACATTTGAGACCTCCGATTCTAATCATGTGCAGACAAGGGCACCTTGATGGTTTAAGGGTTAGTCCACTACCCCTATGAATTACCTGCCAATGGTTTAGTATCAACATAAGCTGAGGTGGGGCCTGGCAGGGCATGGGCTAGCCTCGTTCCCAGGCTCCTAGGTCCCCCCAGCTTTTGTCGCATACTGTACAAAAGCAGGAAAAGCTGGGGAGGAGCCTGGGGACGAGGCTAGCATGGGCTACAACAATTGCCAGGGTTTGAGCGTGCAATTCAAGAAAGCATAAAGATCAACTGAGGATTTGTAAGGATGGACTGTGAGCTAAGAACTTGACCGAGGAAGTCAACTGGGTGGCTACAAGAAGACACAAGAGGAATGGAGATGCCTAGACCCATGAGTAGCCTGTGAGCAAGGCTACACTACTCAGAGTTTTATGATATGGTTTCCTTGGATGGTACAATATAACCCTTGAGATTGCAATTGAAGTTGCAATATATACAACGGCTATAGTAGCTGGGAATTTATGTATGTATCTGTGGTCTAAGTAGACTAATCTTCATAGCCTTTGACTACTCCATTTGCTGCACACAAAGGCTGGGATTCATACTCAATGTAGTTCTCACAAAAGAGTGCCATTGTTGATACTCAATATTGCTATCTACATGTAGCTGACTGCAACAAGGGACATACAGCACATATCTATATAGTGGTCACTGTTAGAGGCAGCCACTATGGTCGCTACTGCTAGTCACAGTTGTGCTGATCCTGTATAAAACAACCTGCTTAAGCCATGCCTGTATTAGCTTACTGCTACTCATGTAACCCCTGTTGCTGGCACTGCTGCAATGAAATTATTATAAAGAAAAAAAAAAAAAAAAAAAAAAAAAAAAGCCAGCCACCTGTCTATATAGTGGCCAAAATACTGGTCCCATGGTGACCGCTATTAGACATGGAATTTAAAATCATGAACAGTTGCAACTGTCAAAACATTGGACCAGTTCAGTGTGTGTATACTTAGGAAAGGCCAGGAGATGGCAACAAAGAGGTAATGCACTCATTTTGAAACTGGTAGCCTCAATCCATGTTGCTTGCTAGTGGTAGAGCTTAGCAGCAAGCTATATAATATCATAGCTATGTTTGTTGTGGCGAGCCGTAACAAGCATCTTGGGAACGAGGCTAGCTGTATAGTACGGGTAGGTGCAATCATAGTCTTTCCATGAAGTATTATAAGAGTAATACCAGAGGCATCATTCTGAAAAGTGAGTTCACCCAACCTGTTGCACTAGCATACGAGCAGTAGCTACAGTTGATTACTCAGGTTCAGGCAGGCAAATGAATGTAATATTGTGGCAAGATAATATAATTATGATCACATGATTGTCCCATCAACACAGTTATTTTAACTGCAAATGTACATGGTACATCTGGACAGCTGTTGTATATACTTCACCTCATGCACTTGGCCTTATCACGACGTTCTTAACTTGTGAACCAGACCCTTCACACGGGGAGCAAGGGTCTGGGCACGCACTTACAAATACCCAGGACAAAATGTTGACCTGTAGCATTGATTGTAAGATGTCACGGTAATGATTTTTCTCCAGGCTTTCAGTGGCGCCTGTGACTAGACACAGGAAAATGCTGTGCTATGCCGTATAGCTACCTGCAGGAAGGGCAATGGGTTAGGGTATATTAGGGCCAGGGCCGGTTCTAGAATTCGATGCGAGCGCGTTTCCGGTACCTATACCTAAAGTATGTACTTCCTGCCGGACCAATATCCACGTCGAATAATTTAATCAGCATTGCATCAGCCAGTTATAGCCATCACGTGCACGGGGCCATAGTTACTAAATTGCCAGATGCAATCCCCCTTTTTGCATTGACCTGCGAACCAACAACCAACCATGACGTCATAATGACGTGTGCGTAGTATACGGAGGTATACGGTCCAAGTAATAAGATATACAGAAGTGCACGAGTAATGGACATGTGCAATGAAGGTTGACAACCGCGTTGACGATCCAAGGCCGTGGAAGAAGCGCGTCCTCCTACCAAGAAGCTCTGCAGTTGTGGGGCAGATCTCTCATCACTGAGCATAATTATATCACGTCAGAAAACACTTGGCTGGGTCGGATCACTTGAAGATACAGGCAGAGAGTGGGCTGCGGGCGCCCACGTCCACCAAGAGGATGCCTGTGGTGCAGCGCCCATGCGCAGAGCTGAAATGGAGGTAGCGAGAGGGCCTGGGGGGATCCGGATAGGGAGGTGGTTTTGATGGCATAAAAGGCTAGAATCCCTGCAAGTACCAAATTGCCACTCCGAGTACTTTTTTGCTTGAGGGGAGAAACAACCAACCAACTAAAGTGGCATTGCGTCTGGCAATTTGGTAACTGTGGCCCCGTGATCACGTGGATATAATATAGCTAGCACATAATTTCCGATCTGTATACATCGCGATGCGATGAGTCATAGACAGTTGCATTGGTAGAACCATAGATACAATACACTACACTAGCTGCTTACTCTCTTTGCATGACCTCTTAAGTTTTAGACCCGTTTGTAGACTGCCGCAACTAACTGAGCAGCACGCCACATGCCCAGGTATCTGCATTGAATCCATGTATCCTGGGAACAGGACTAGAGCAAGTGCGGGGGTGTCCGGACAGTGAGGGGGGGCCGGGTGTCATGTCCCGGACATCCTAGCCTCGTTCCCAGGCCTCAGTCTACACCTCCAGTTTTTGATCGCTTGCAGTAACGTTTTTGCATACTGCAGGCTGGGAACGAGGCTAAGACATCCCAATAATTAATTCGCACTTTTGCTGAGATCAGTCATGAGTAGCCTCGTTCCCAGGCCCCGCCCAGCTTTTCGTCGCTAAAAGTACGGGCGTGGGAGAGCCTGGGAACGAGGCTAAGTCATGGGTGCGTCTAGTACATGTAGTATCAGCTAAATCACAAAGTTTCGGGGGTTACAATTTGTGCCAGAGACCCCCCCGAAAAGTGTACTCAACTTTGACAGAAAATCGCTGACATCTCCAGCTCCAGGGGCGGAGACAGGTACCAAAAAGTGGGGGGGGGGGCTAAATCGCACAATTGCACGCTGCCGAAGGCAGTGCATAGAGGCGCATACGTAGCGCAGATCAGTCCGCGCGAAGCGCGGAAAATTTTTTCGCCTTCATTTTTCAGTTATCAGGATGGGCTCTCGTAGCACCTTCGTGCTTTGCACTGTAAGTTAGAGACGCCAGCCCCCAAGAAACGAGGTGACATAGCTATAAGTTAGTGCTAGATTTCGTGGGATAGTACCATCCAGTCTGTTGTTTTGGGGGGGCTCAGCCCCCTTGCTTTTGAAAGTGGGGGGGCTCAAGCCCCCCCTGCCCCACTATATCTCCGCCCCTGCATGCTCATGCGCCGGCCGCGCCTGCCTATTGTAGCCCCGCCCTACTTTTCTTTTCTATGCTAAGCGTAATAATCTATTGGCGCGCCAAAAAGTCCACATTATACTGTTGTCTTCTACGATCACTTGATCTTGTACACACTATTGCTGGTTCAGTGAGATAGCAATAATTGCAGCTGGAGGGAATTGAAACTTCAAAGGTAAGCATGAGTTGGTTTTGTGCAGGCGTAAGAATGATGTTTCACTATGGGGGGCCATATAGGTAGAAGAGAGGCGGCGAAGCCGCCAATCAGTGTTGCAGGTTGCAGACTCGGGGGAGTGTCTATCAGCGGCGCGCCGAACGCTTTATCGACCTACTTTCCGGCATTCAATATATAGCACACATGGCTCAGTACGATGAAATGAGTCCAACCCCCCTGGCAGCATTCAGTAGTCAGCATTGCATTCAGGTACATGTAGCTACAAATTGGTCTACTATTGTAGATGGTGACAGTCCATTAGTACTGGAGGTTTGCCTGTCTCAGGCAGGCTGTGGCATTAGAATCTCTTATTTATTATACTCGCATCGGGTCACCACATACACAGCAAGGAAAGTTCCAACTTTGAATTGGGAGAAGCTTGAACTCAGCAGGCATATTTCTCTGCACGTAGGAATTGGATAAATTCAGGGGCTACATTATTTTAGAGGGCCAATTAATGGCCCCTTGGCCCCACCTGTTCCTGCACCTAATAATGGTGGTGCCCCGGAGGAAAATATATGGGTGGGGCACCATAATTCAGTGGTTGTTACTGTTGAATGTGTTATGATCTGGGCTAGCGCCGGTGCCATGTCAAATGGGACCGCCAAAATGAGAATATGGGGACACGGGTCCCCTTTATCCTAGATAAATGGGTTCTGGGGTCTCCAAAATTTTATGACACCAGTATAATAGATATTGCTTTTTGGTGAGAAAGGACCTATTATATGCATGCATCCTTGACATCGGATTTCAAGCACCTCGAGTGAATTGTGATCTGCATCTGGCACTGAGATGAGGGTTTCGCTTGCAAAATCAATGTCAAGGATGCATGGCATCTCTGACATGGCAGTTGAAAGCCACGAGTGATCCACCCATCATGGGGAATGTAAACAGACCAATGAATCTGATTATCGGCATGGTGGGTGTGATTTATGTCATCTCATTCATGACCATAATTATGCTCTTGAGTGAGATGACACGGCACTCACATGCTGATAATCAGATTCATTGCATGGTCTGCTTACATTTCCCCTTGGTGGGTGGATCACTCATGGGCTAGTGTCCCTTTCAACTGCCATGTCAGTGATATCGTAAAGTGGTACCGTAGTCGCGCGTTATTAGCCACATGCGCCTATAACTCCACAGGAAGGAAATATGCGCCTATAAGTGAGATGCGCCTAATAACACGCGGCTGCGGTACTTCGATTTTGTGTGAAGTGCTGAGCTACATGACCATTTTAGGGCCGTAGGAAGCAGTCCGGCCAGTCTGACCATGGCTGGACACCACTTTTGCTACAGCTGATGCTGCATTGTCGCATTTGTGGGGGGCATATACCCACTTGTACAAAATGTGTGTGTGTGTGTGTGTGTGTGTGTGGGGGGGGGGGGGGGGGGGGGGGGGGGGGGGGGGGGGGGGGGTTAGCAGGAGATCTAGTACAAGTACTGACAGATGAGAAGCAGAATCCAATTCAGCACTTACGTACATAAGGGGACATAATTCCTGCAGGAATTGCTTATCCACACGTTATAGGTGGAAATAGGCGTTTGTATCATGCGCTGCTATTAATATGTTTGTTATTCCCAAGATCTATGTTTGGGAGACAGAGTATAGGCTTTTTTTCACTACTAGAGAACTTGATGTAGCCGTAACCTTAACTTATTGCCTTGCTTCTGCAATTTTGTTCTTATTGTACATTGTGTGTCTCCAGTGATAGTGACTATTCAGTTGTTACTGCATGACTGTGTCCCCACTGCTAGGCTGGCCGTGTGAGATTTGCAGTGGCATCTGCTCATCCTATAAGCAAAATGAGTACTGAACCTCAGAGAGGTAAGTGAATGTACTATGTCTTACTTGCTTTGATACAACAAACTTATGAAATATACTTTGCTCCACAAACCACACGCAACAACTGATACATGATTATTGTAGCGTAACCAATTATCGTCACCTGTATATTTGCATGATTTGCAGCATCATCTAGGAACAGTTCCAGGACACCAAACTTGCAGCGACGTATAGACAATTATGCCCTCTATAAGCCTTACCACCTTTAAGCTGTTACGTATTTCCGGCTTTTAGTGGTGCACTAGCGAATGCAACCTCACGCAAATCAATTATCGGCACCCTGTACATATTATCGTCACTGCCTAGTACTCCCATAGATAATCCTGTGTCAATTATCGGCACATGCTGATGTCATCGACCCACCTCCATCCCCTGAAGGCCACAAAAATCCAACAAAAATCCCCCAGGTTCATGAACATTCTACAATATAAAAGGCTAAAAGGACAGTAAATGACACACAGTTTTAACCTTTTAAACAAAGACAAACCTTCTGCAAAGATTTAGTCTTGTAAACAGCTTGCGCCACGAAGATGTATGGCGAATGTAATCCGTATTTTCACCGCTTACTCTCCGTTTACTCAGCACTGATAACTGGTACGTTGGGTGCCGATAATAAAGTCATGCCGATAATTGATGGTTTACGCAAACACAATGAATATTTACATAAATATTTACATAAGTTTTACCCAATAATATTACTGAATAGTGTGTCCATGATGAGGTTGGATATGCACAAGATTTTATAACAATACTAGTGCGTACGTGGTTGACCATGCAAAGGAGCCTCTCATGAGGCTTTAGATGAAGTTGGGCAATTGCAGATAGCTAGAGTTGAACAAGCACCAAGACAACGATTGTCTAGGCATAGAGTGCAGTGACATCAATGAGCTAGTAAGGCGAAGAGGGAGACTGCTAGAGTGGCTGATCGCCAGAGGAAGAGAGTAATCCATGCACCTGCATGTAGTTGACATTTGCTGTTCACAGAGATTGCCGATCACTCGTGAACGGGCAACTGAGCACTGCGCATTGGAGACTGCTGAACATGCAATCAGCAGCAGACTCATCTATCTTTTGATCTGAGCAAAGCTACATACATACGTAGCAACACATATATATGAGAACACATGGTGCACATCGTAGAGAAAGTTATCAATTATCATACACATAACATTATATTCGGATGTGCTAGTACATTGCTAGTATATTCGGCGTGAACCTCCACCGTTAATGTGGTTCCATCTCACTGTCCAGAGCTGATAGCAGCTGTTTTATTATACCATGCAATTCTCGGAATCTGTTTTAAGTGGCAACTGCACTTTGTCTCGTGTATCCAGACTCTTGTACTCGTGTAGCCATGCAGACTCCTGTACAAGAGTCTGGATACGCGAGGCTATGGAAGGCTATAGTGCAACAGGTAGAGAAAACTCACTTTTCAGATTGATGTCTTGGGTCTTGCTCTCACCTCCTGGATAGGGTGCTAGCCTCCTTGCCAGTCTCTTCTTAGGGGACTAGCTTATGGCTCACTCCTATGTGATGTCAAATACAGCAATACTATTGTTGTGGGTTCAAAAATTTAGTGGGTTTTTGTTAAATCTCCTACCCGCAAATTACGATGACCAAAAGGTATACTTATTGTTGTCTACTAGTCTACAGTGTTGTTATTTCTTTACATACACTATTCCAGATGCTCCCTTGGGCATTGATGACCTTGCAACAGTCCACAATGATATTTACTCATGTCGTGCCAAATGGTATGACATTGGTCTCCAGCTCCGAGTGGATGTGGGCACTTTGGAGAGCTTTAAGGTTGACCACCAAGGTTCTGGCAACCAGCTGAGGGAAGTCATAAACGCATGGCTGACGTCGACAACTAGTAAAAATCCCACTTGGAGGGTCCTGGCTGAGACCCTTAGCAAAGCTGCCATTGGAGAGGCCAAGCTGGCAAAGGAGCTACAGCAAAAGTATTGCTCCAGTGGACAACCTCCTGTTCATGGTGAGTGAATTCATGTGACTTAGCATTCTCACTCACAGTGGCACTCCCTGATGGCTGTGTGGTAGCATACGCAAACCCAAGCCCATCCATTTTAGGTCATATAATACTTCTGGGGAGATGTGGAAAGAGTAATAAGATCAGCAAGAAGAAGTTAGCAAAGCTGTCTGTAGTTGTGCTGAGTACAAACTTTGAATGCAGGCGTGCCCCACTCAAAGTGGGTACAGATGACACCAGAGCAGAGCAAAATGAAAACTGACAAAGTCATGAAACAGCTAGTGAAGAACCCTGCTCTTCCTTGATATTATGTTAATGTGATAGATTGTTGGCTTACTGCACGTACTGATGCATGCTGACAAACACAGTTGGAACCTCCTTCACCCCCTGTGCATGGGGGCTCACGCTAGCTCTCCTTACTTTACATAGCCTTAGCTCAGACCTTGGCACTCCATCACTGGATTGACACAAGGCTAGTGAAACAGATTTATAATATGGAGTCATTGAGCATTTTATACAGACAAGAGTGTACGTATAGGGAGATTGGTTAGAATATCACATAGCACATCCACCTATCGGCTCCTGCACCTACTAACCCCTACAGTACTATTATGTGCAGACCATTTTTATATGGATACAGCAGATTCTATCAGTGAAGAGAAACCTCATGAGAAGAGGAAAGCCACTTCACCGGAACCAATGTTTTGCAGCTACTCTGCTGAAGGCATCAAGTTCCTAGACATCATACAAAGTAAGTGCTTTGTGATGCTGAACTACTATTACTATATATACATTATAATGTTCCTTGCTACTCAAGGCTTCCAGTTGTATACCCATGTAGATGACATTTTCTGTCCAAGTAATGCCACTTTGTTTCCTTCTGTTCACAATATCACAGAACTTGGAAAACTGGAGCGGGTTTACCGTTTTGTAGAAAGTTGTGAAGTGTTTGTCCAGGAGCGGTGTGTTAAGCTAGTTGGAACACCTGAAGGATGTCAACAAGCCAAAAAGAAATTTGACGACATTCTGGTTGGTTGATTCAATGGTTTACCGAGTAGTCCAATTAGATGTACCACAACAGTGAGGCTATACACAATATTATTCTACCATCAGTACTAACAATCCTGCGTGCACATACAGGTACAATGAAGGTGCTCTTGTGCCTTTTTCTCTTTGTAGGAGCACTCTAAAAAGGAGACAGTTTCCCTTCCAGAATATGTGTTATCTACCGTAGGAGAGGATGCAAACAAGTGCATGGAAAAGAATGAGGGGGTGCTGGTTCTTCCAGCTGAGGTATGGTGTGTTATATGCAGGCCTTTCCACTTTAATCCAGCTTTAATAATACCCACTATAATTATGATATCCTTGTAATGTGTGCTGGGCAACGTAAAGTGCATGCAAGCTTGACAAAATCAATCATGTGGACGCACGCGTATTCATTAGCTTTGGATTGCAGGCTATCCTGTTGTAGGGTTATGTGGAAGCTTCTGTAGGAGAAGATCTGCTATGCTAGTAAACCCCTCACGATCCACTCCCATAACTGGATCCACTCCCATAACTGCATGTGATGTGTAATAATTATGTTGCAGTTATGGAGTATACTAGTATAATTGTAGGCATGCATGTTCCCATGCAACATCTGTTGTTTTCTACCTGAGTGTTTATGGGAAGAAATGTTGTCTGATGTAAGGCACTATAGTTGATACAGCCTCAAACTGTGGACTGCACCACATGTTCTTACTCATGCCTTGCATGCTGTGTAGGATTGGCATGGCTTATGTCAATACTGTTGTACAAACTGTAATAGCCAGTGTTATCATTTTGGCATGTGTTATAGGTCATTTTCGAATATCTTTTGAGCTTATTGTTGCATTGTGACTGTTTTAATTACAGACTGTAAATCTTGCAAGCCATTATAGAAAACACCTTACTCACTTTTTCAGAGAAAAATTCGGTTCATTGCTGAAGATGAAGAACATTGCAAGAAGGCTATTGAATGGATGCGAGCAAATGCATACCCTTTTGTGAGTACCTTACCTAATTAGCTATGAAGCGTGTCTGGGTCACAATAATGAAGTGATTAAATAAATTCTTTCTGAAATGTTCCATGATGTCAACATAACTTTGAAACCCAAATTTAAAAATCAAAATGTTCAGGGCAATCACTGTGAACCACTGATTCCTTTACAGTATAGTCACTGCCATCTATGGATAGCATGTATTTACCTGTTATGATATACATGCTTGCTGTTACTACATATATGCATAGGCTCTGCAGTTCAAAGAGACAGGAAAATATTTCCCTACCACTTCGATGCTGCAATTTAGCACTCCAGTGGAAGCAAAAGCAGCTCCAGAAGCCATTCGTGCAAAGTATCTCCATCCTCCAGGTCATGGTAGGATGGAACTGAAACAGGTATCCTAATCTTTAATTGTTATGCCTCATTTTGGCTTTATGCAATACAGAATTGCTGAATGCAACTGAGAGGGCTCTATACAGGAATTCGTGGCTAGTTGTGACCACTGAACAATGTGTACTGAGTTGCTTGCAGCTAGTCTAGTCTAAAGACAACTATCATAATAGGCATCTGTACCTTTAGCCTCTAGCTGTATGATATTTGAAGTTAGCTATGTAATATGCTGATGCAGTCAATTCCTCATTTACACATTTCGTTCTTAGGACCTATGTTGAGAACCAAGCTGTTGTTCCTTCCTCTTTGAAATACAGGTCATCCATGGTATGGGTAGTTCAGAGGACTTAGGCACTATTCGAGCGAAGCTGGAAGGGATATTTGGGTGTCTTGAACACTACCAAACAAAGCTCAGAGTTGGCTATGAAGTCAGGTAATTTGTTGCTATCATGAATGTGTGTCTGTCTGTCTGTGTGTAACAGAAGTGGGATGTTTGGGGGGCAGGTCCATCCAGAAAACTCAAAAACTCTGTGAAGAATGCTCGAGAACGTTAGGCAGGGGCTGAAACATTCCATTCCAGAAGCGGATGCAATTGAAGAGCAGTAGCTGAAGCAGAAGTGATTGGGGAGCAGCAGCTTAGGCGGACACATTCGGGGAACAACCACTGAATCAGACGAGATGCCATTGGGGGAGCAGTAGCTGAGGCAGATGCAATCTGGGCATGGGAGACCTCTGCGCAGGAGCATTGCATGGCACTGGACTGCCTCATGTTGGCGAATGACGGGGCACTAGTTGAGCGAGCAAAGCGAGTTAAGCTACTTGTACTTAGAATTCATGACCTGAAGTGAGGTCAGAACTGTATTAGGAGCGGAGGGCAAGAATATGACAGTGTCTTTAGTCTTCCACTGAGTACCCAAATGAAAGCAAGTTCACAGAAATACTTGACTCATATGACCCTTACTGACCACAATTCCATCTTGGTGCCCTTTCAGTCTTCTTTTGTCCCTGCATTAAATCAGGTCAGTGCATTCAACATCTGACAAATTGGGTGGTACTGTCATATTCTTGCCCTCCACTCCTCATACAATTCTTACCTGACTTCAGGTCTTGCAGACACTTGCAAGATCAATATAAGTTGTACTTCGGAGTTCCAGGCTACAATATGACAATGTGTTGTTCAAAGCAAGATATTATAATCCTGCATTCCAATCTCACTGGGTCATTGTTTATGTCTCGCTGCTCGCTGCTAGAGCACAAAGAAAGCACCTTCTGGTCACTCAAGCCGAAAAGAAGACTGAAAAGGCACCAAGATGGATTTGTAGTGAAGGGTCATGTGAGGTAAATATTTCTGTGAACCTGTTGTCATTCAGGTATATCGCTAATTGGAAGACTAAACACACTGTAATATTCGTAGCCCGGAGCTCCGGAGTACAATCTGAAGATTATGAACTGTCTCTTTGTATAGGCAGCTAGCTGCTCTTCCATACTACGTGTAAAGTAGCAGCCATGTGTGGGCGGGGCAGGGCCTGAGGATGATGCTACACTCAAGCATGACCAAAAGCTAGTCTTTGAGTCTCAGTATACTTCTGTGCCAGTGCTAGGGTTGATGTGAACTTACCTGGCTCTGTGGAGTATAATGCATGACTTAAAATCTATAGTTTGTTGTGTGTTTGTTCATACCCGGTATATTTCTTAAATAATACAGATTTGGCCATGCTCTCTGGAAACCCCGTGATTATGCCAGACCAAGGAATGAAAGAAAGATCCTTGACCACTTCAGGAAGTCATGTGGGTATCCACGATTTTGTCCCGGGTAAGTCAGCACTACAATATCAGTGTGTGCATGCTGTAATTGGATATGTAGCTTTATCATAGAGTCTGTAGAGTCTATATGTAGGGATACAACGGACACGCAATTGAAGCTAATACAAAAAAAATCTTCCCAAATCTCTCCAAATCTCATAAACGGGCGGCAAATAAGCCTTTATGACAACTTACTATTCGTCTTTGAGTGTTTTCCTGGCCCAGAAGACTCCCAGTATCGTGAATAACCGTCGCAAAAGTACCGCGCCAAAAAGTCCCCAAACCGCCAAAATCGGTTTTCTTCTTCTTCTTGTTCTTCTTCTTCTTTTTCTTCTTCTTCTTCTTCTTCTTCTTCTTCTTCTTCTTTCTTCAGATGGGCTAGTTCAAATTTAGCTGACTCCCTCACGACGGTGTTTGCACAAAACAGCAGCATTTTACACTGAGCAGTGCACGACCCCATCGCTTTTTGGCTACTTCGAAGTCTCATGATGCGCTTGAAACCGCCCACTCGATAACTATGGCTTCATGTGCGACGCCATTTTCTTCATATGTGCGCATGCGTAGAGCAACTTTGAACTTTGAACTCAAAATTGTGTACTGTGTGCAGAGTGAATGCTATCAAGTATGCAAAATGAGGTAAACAAGTGTAAAAAAACATTAAAAATGTATGGAGATGTAGGGATAACAGAACAGCAAAAAGTATGAAAACAAGCAGGGATGATGGCATAAAACAGTTCAGTATACAACACTCTACATAATTTTCTCATTATACATGTATTATGTGGAAAGATATGTAAAATGGTGTTGTATACTGAACTGTTTTATGCCATCATCCCTGCTTGTTTTCATACTTTATGCTGTTCTGTTATCCCTACATCTCCATACATTTTTAATGTTTTTTACACTTGTTCAATGAAATACTGCAATCTGATTTGTCAATTGAAGGGGTTTAAATCACTTATTACTCCTGTAATTTCACTTATACACCAGTCCTGTAATTTTTTGTAGTTGTACAGTACCATATATACACCATAGACTGCACGCAGTCCTCTGTGTAGCTAGGGCGCAAGCGTCTTGCAAGCTAGCCCTGGAGTACATGTAGCATGGAGCTGGACTTCAGACTTGGTCATCCACATTTCTCACAAAAACACCTCTGTAAGTGTCATGGGGCAGGGCGATCTCAGAGTCTGGTTCCACTTCAGAATCACAGTCCCAAACACGAGACACGAGTTGTCGGGAAGCTCTGCACCATCTCCAGCTCCTTGCTGCATCATCTGGATCATGCTGTTCAGCCAGAAGTCACACGATTATAATGACTTATATTCACTTCCATAATTCAGACCGAGTGAAAGAAGTGAGTCCCATTTTTATTGGAGGTGAATATTTGCCTGACTCCCGATCAGTATGGTCCATGCAGATCGATCTGTAGAAACAATTTTGTCACTTACTGAGCTAGTCTCGGCTGCTTCATGGTGGAAAGTTCATTCACGCTGTTCGAGTCCGAGTCAACAGCCCGTCCGTCCATCACACGTGCAAGTGGGATCTTCAGTTTCTCGTTTTTGTTCCCATCCCCACTCCTGTCCCGTTTCCTGTTCCCTGCTTTTCCAGTTGCCCCTCGGCTTCATCTATATTTATGCATGGTGACTTCACATGTGATAATCACAGCCTGAATTGTCCATGAATATACGGACACAGTTTACCATTTCAGTATCCGGATCCCAGAAATGAAACTAGCAATGACTAGTCACCAACTGTATAGACATAAAAAATTGTGCTTTGTGTAAACGTGCTAGCTAAATCCATTTAGGAACTAACTTACATAAGCCATCTCCAGGATGGGTTTTGAACCTGCTTTGCGTGTAAACAGCTGGATTAGTTTAGATATACAAGGTCGTGAGTGTGTAGGTCAAAAAAACCACCACAAAGATTGATGAATTGTGGGATGAATCATGGTAGTGTGTGGTCAGATGCGGAGATTACAGCCCTAATCTTTCTTCAGTGGAAAGCCTTTATTGTAGCCGGCTTAGTGGCCTATTAGCATTTAGAGGTTGATTATTGTTTACCCTTTATGTTTGGATGCACTTGCACGGATCGAGGGTGTACAATTGCAGAAGTGGACAGATAATCCATCAGGGAGCAGTGTCCAATAATGCATACAATTATCCGATTATAGCTGTTTCAGAATTTTATCTTTGACAAGTTGTAACTCTAGAGCCAAACAAGAGAGAGACACCAAACTTGAAACAGTGAGATGGGTCCACACTAACAATGGAGGGTCACACCCACTTCCACAATTGTTCACCTTCCACGCTAGTGCGTCCGAATATAAATTGTGTACAATAACCTCACTGCTGTGTTTATGGTTAACATCATGAGCTTAGCGTGTAAATGCTGCATGGAATGCAAATTCTTCACCCCTGCAAACAGCCGTCTCCGTATGTGCACCATGGTATCAATCTAGGCAAGCACAATCTTTAGCTCGATCACCATATAGCTATGGTATTGTCGTAGAAGACGGTTGTCATGTTAAAGCATGGGACAATTAAACATATTGGGGTGTACATTTCAAAAGATGTGTATGCATCTTGAGATAATAATCAGTATGAAGTGAAATAGCGACAATTAAATTATGGGTTACGAATAAGGCGAATACTCGCAAAGCATCTCATGTAAACACCAGGCGGAGCACATCTGAAGCAACACCACTTCCCTCCCACAAAGGAACGAACAAAGCTCTGAGGTGCACGGTGCGCATGCTACTGTACCGCACATGTCTATCTAGACAAAAAGGGTATTTTGCAGAAGACGTTCATCTTGTGACTGCACACACTCACAAACCGCTTTTCTGCCATGATGTATAATTCAACACCTTCCTTTACTGGTGTTGTAACGAGTTATGCAATTGCCAAGTTTTTCTTGTGTATAGAATTATGGCCTACATGCATGGTAACGAAATATTCATGCTTATTATTGAAATCACCATGGGTCACTTTTGCAGGGTGCATACAAGTATCCAGGAAGTGTTGGCAAGATGTGTAGATACTCCTGACCCAGTAAAAAAGCTCCTTGATCCTGTGAGGTTGGAGGTCACCAGATACGATGGCAGTAAGGCCAACTGCGTGGCAGTCATAGATGAGTTGGAGGATGGAAGGTTTATGCTCGTCAATGTCTTCTACGATCAGGGAGCACTAGGAAAACCAAAGTTTGACCTTATTCTACCAGATAGGTGAGCTTGCATCACTGGAAGTACATAGTGCAGGTTATGTTCAGCTTAGAAATCCCCCTTCCCCACAAGTCTGCACTGGTGATTTATACTTTGACACTATTTATCATAACTAGGATGACATGGAAGAATTTGAGGCCAACCTAAGTAAGATTACAAGCCCTAGGACCTTCTGCCAATACTGGCCAGACATTCTTACCGGGGGGTCCATGACAGAAGACAAGCTACGTCAAGCAGCATTGCACCTACGTAATATATAGACACAAGTTGAATTCTCGCTCTCTCTTGAGGCTGGATGGACGGGAAAACTCAGCAATTATAAAGGCATGACACTCTGTCACCTGTAACCATATGACCATTGGATGCCATGGATTAGTAGGAAGTTACACCCACTAACCTCAAACTTGCCACTGCCATCCATCACTGATAATGAGCTCCTTGTGTCACATACAGTGAGTAACCTATGTCTTAAACCTTTTTTTAGGAAGTATGATGTCAGAATTGCCCTAAACTTTGCACCAGCACCAGCTGTCGAGCAATACGGTGACGACAAGCAGTATGAAGAAACATACAAAATTGCAGAGAAGTTCACAAGTTCCATACATCGAAGGTGCAATCTATTGTATGTATATTCAGTGAATTGTGCATGCATTGGTGTTTGAAATGTTATTCAAGGTAGGAGAGAGAATTAAGATACGGGCCTAGTGTAACATTCCAGTGTAAAATATAATGTTGTGTATGAAATGCAAGATCACAACTAAGTACCACAATAGGTCTGACGATACTTTGTTGATGAAGGTCAGGGGACCCAACTACCATGTGGGTTACCTACGACAGAAGAAGCAAACCCAGCACAAGTGGAAGGCAAATGAGAAATGGACACTAGCTGTGTACAATGTCCAGGAGTTTCAAATGAAGAAGAAAGAGATTGACAACTGGGAAGTGGATAAAGAAGTGGAGCTTCCACTCACAGCACCCAAAAAAGAAGTAGAGGTAAACACAATCGTTGTAACTTCACCAACATGCATGGCATCCATCTCAAAGACTACTAACTTCAGCATAAATAGGCAGTTGGTTATACTACATTGCAAGTATACTGCGAGCATGCTGACAGCAAAATCATTACTCTTATCTAGACAACCATGAGACTTTCCAACCAAAGATTCATATGCATGAAGTAAGGTGGCTCTAGCTGCGCTTCTCTTTGGTGAATGGTTCTGCATGAGCAGAACAGGGCTGCATGGAGAGGTGGGGGGGGGGGGGGGGGGGGGGGGGTTCATCCACTGGGTGAAGAAAGCATAGCCGTTTTTGGGCTTGGTTGTAGAAATGCCTTGGTCGGCACTGGATAGGAGGGCCATTTCTGTCCTCCCTGACACAAAACAAACCGTGTCACCATGTAGGGCCTCCATTTCCAGAGTTCAAGTCCCAGTTTTCAGCTATGCAAAGCTGCATGGCATTTCCTAGTGCTAGTTGTGGAGGTTTCATGTCTTTAGAATGTATTAGAAAGTACATAATGTACTGCATCACTTACTGGACTCTGAGATCAATCTTGACTATGCACCACATCATTTTATAGCTATGGAACCAGAAGAGGATTGGTGATTTTGGACCACGTTCACACTGGACTAAGGGCCACTATGCGGATGTGCGATCCACCACAGACATGCGACTTCCAAAGGAAGATACTCCACGCAAGGGGTCCCGCTGGACCACTGCAGAAATGATGGAAGATTTTAACGAATTCGTTGCTGCTGCGCTTGAGATTGCTGACTTGCTAACACAATTACAATGAGTATACTAGGGGCTGATGTGCATACTGCATAGTTCGTAGCCCACTTAACTATGAGACGCTAATTCCTTTTTATTTTATGGAAACAACCTGCTACATAATTACCATGACAACAAGATTGCATTATGCTTAGCTAGATATCATAATTGTACATTGTGGAGATGAAGGTATTATTCTAAATCTACTGATTGAGACGAGATTCATTGCTCTTCAATTTTGTATTGGGTTAATACCTGGCACAATATAGACAATCATACAATTAATGGGTGAAGATCACTTTCGTATGTACTTCCAAGTATACATCCAAACTCACATTTCCGAGATCGAGCTGTCACTCATCGTCAGAAATGTACATTATGTATTAATCCTCATGGACATTGCCTATTAGCCTACATGTATATCGAAGGTATGAAGTGTTCTGTCATTATCTATTGCAAGAGCGCACGATGAAATCATCACTGCGGCAATGATGATGATGTCAGGAGCGCATAATGAGGAAGCGAGCGGAAGGAAGGGAGGAGCGTGAAACGACCACGCAAAAGATTAAAAATTGAAAACTTTCCCACGGTAGTCCCGTTACTATTTTTAGCTCGCACGTGTATCGTTGTTTTCTGTGATGCCATTGCATTGACTACAGCGACGGGCCAAATCTCGATGGGAGAGAGAGAAGATAGTGTTCGTAAGTGTCGCGGGGTGTTTCCCAGCAGTCATGAACTCCAGAAAAGCACAAGGGGCGGTTCTTTCCACTAGTCGAGACGCCCACTTGACTGTGTGGAGCGGCTCGATCGACTGCATCGTCATACAGCACTTTGTCGAGGTCTGTCACTACCAGTATGTCATTCCCCTGCCTCGCTACCATTGGAGTCTTGATACTGGCCTTTTCTCTGTCTTCTAGTAGTCGTCATCCTTGAGTCTGCGTACACGTGCGAACTAAAAATAGTAACGGGACTACCGTGGGAAAGTTTTCAATTTTTAATCTTTTGCGTGGTCGTTTCACGCTCCTCCCTTCCTTCCGTTCGCTTCCTCATTATGCGCTCCTGATGATGTGCAATATAGCTGGGGCCTTCAGGAATCACCACTCTTCTTCTAATAACTGATTCATTATGGGCAGCCAGTAAATGTGACACTGCCATTTGAACCTATATATAGGTAATCACATGGATTCCAAGTGCAATTTGCATTGCACTGGCAGCTTTCCTGCCCCTCCTCCCCACAAGTCAACCCCTCCCCCTACTCAAAGTGGAAGGCACACTTCCAATTCCCAGGCAGCAGAATTTGCCACAGGCACACCTTCCTCCCCATCAGGCTCCTTAATGTCTCCATGCATTAATATAACACACGAATTTCCGCAGCTCATATATATTATGCAGAATAGCATGCATAATTATGACATTGTAATATTTATACATGTACTTAGAAGGAGTAGCCATCCTGCATGGTGGTCACACATGCAGATCAAGCAGAGCTATACCAGCATGCCAGTATATCTCTTCTTCATGACACCCAAGGTTGCAATTGGTTGCACTTGTCATCCTGGGATGATTAATCAGTTATTGTCGTTCATCAAAAGTGTTCATTTGATTTCTACCACACTACTGCATCAGTCAAAAGCATGAAGTTCACGATACTCTTTTGGCTGAATAATGTTCTGCTAAAATAATGTATACTTTCAGCCTCCACAGTCCACACACTAGATCTACAACTGCTTCATAGTGCAAGCTAAAATATCAGCGGTCATGACTGGTCATACATGCAGAGCTGTTTCAAACATTAAATTTCAAAGGAAGTGCTGTATACCTCCTGCCACAGCCGAGAGGAATGACCTTAAGGTGATGCTCTCCAGGTTCCATGCCAGTAAAGTCAATTGGAGAGTTACCTGCATACGTGCATGTACCGGGTAAAGTAAATGTCAGTGAGCACTCAGGAGTAGCTAAACCGTTCACATGAGAAAAATATAGAAAGATGTTGCAGACATAGATTCATCTCACGGTCAAACCATAAACAGCTTGAGTGGAGAGCAATCATATATCTGAGGTAAACATTAATATGCCTATCCTGCAAATAGCTTAGCCATAGAACTGAGCATACATATAATTAGGTGAGTGGATGCTTAAAAGTACTCACATAGAACTCTTGTCTGTCGATCCATCACGCACAGGAACTCCGTGACAGGTCCAACCCCTCGGAAGTGGACAGTCACATTCCTCCCATTAACGAGTGCACCTTCATCAATGAGGTTAGCTGTGCAGTGATTGGGGCCTTCAGGAATCACCACTCTTCTTCTTATAACTGATTGGTCACAGCCCCTGTCAGAAGCCACCACTCTTAGCCTGTACTTCCCTGAAGCAATACCAGTGAATGTGATACTGCCGTTTGAACCTAACATGGTTTACAGAAAAAAAGATATATTTCAGGGATGGAGACAGCTACCAAAAAGTGGGGGGGGGGGGGCTAATCGCACAATTGCACGTTGCCGAAGGCAGTGCATAGAGGTCATAGCGTGGATCAGTCCACGCGAAGCACGGAAAAAATTTTCGCCTTTTTTCAGTTATCAGAATTGGCTCTCGTGGCACCTTCGTGCTTTGCACTGCAAGTTAGAGACGCCAGCCCCCAAGAAAAGAGGTGACGTAGCTATAAGTTAGTGCTAGATTTCGTGGGATAGTACCGTCCAGTCTGTTGTTTTGGGGGGGTCAGCCCCCTTGCTTTTGAAAGTAGGGGGGCTCAAGCCCCCCCTGTCCCCCCCCCCCCCCCCCCCCCCCCCCCTATATCTCCGCCCCTGGTATTTATTCCTGCAACAATACTTGGAGTGGGCAATAATTAATCTTATAGCTATAGCTACAGGTCACGCCGAACAATATTTTACCCTAAGCACACTTGTAAAGGCTACTCTACCTGCAGCAACTGTTGTGAATAACCACACTTTCGTGGGAAAATACCTTAAGGGATGTAGCTAGCTACACCAGCTCAGAGTATACCCCTTTGGTATAATTATTTGTTACTTGTTTGTTTTGCTCTTGAGAGTGTAAAGGTTGTTTATTAGTTCTTTACCTTGTTGTGTGTTTGCCCCTGGTTTGTCACATCAATTGTTCTTTTGTTGTTATTGGTGCTGAGTTGCTGAACATGCACGCCAGCAAACTATAGTTGGCTAGATGCAATACGTAGCAATGTGAGCTATCTGCAGCTTAAGGCAGTGTTATACCATTTTTTGGGCATTTTCTTCTGACGGCCATAACTCCTTCCTACTACCCCCCATGAACTTGATTTATGGCTCAAAAAACAGCTCTCTCCAAGAGCTTTACAATGAGCTATAGAAAGTCTGTTAAGTACCCCCCCTATAAGGAGTTAGTGGTCAGGAAGCTGACCACACTGCTTTCACAGGAATGCACATAGCTAGAGAGACAAGATTCTGAATACCTTTACAAGCATGAGCTACAACTGCTTGATGTAACCCTATATACCTGCAACATAAGTGCATTGTAGTTCACTGTAGTATTAACCAGGCTCTGTTCCATCACGACTGCATGTCATGATCTGCGAAAAATCCATTAGGCCTATTGAGATAATCCGGGTCAAGTTTCTTTGTTCCGGAGGAATAGGAGTTTGGTAGCCTGAAATTATGACCCACTCTTTGGTATTCACTGATGCCATATAGCTAAGTGCATATTACAGTGTCAGGCAGTCTGGTTCACAACAGCAGCTGCAGTTGTTGACAGTGCAAAATGCATACCAACTTGAACTTTTGCAACCAGAAACAGCGTGGGCCTGGGAACGAGGCTATCAAAACTTCACTAATGAAGGTGAAATAATATTAGCCTTATCTTGGCATTTAGCTGTACTGACAGATCGACCAATTTATATTTTTCCTCTGGTTTTCCAGCTATTTCCTGTTACTTGTAACATTGTCTCCACCTCTTTACGATCCAAAAGTCTATGACATCAGGGGCCAAGGGTGCGAAATACGAATTGTTGCAGCCACTGTAGTATGTCAAGCACTAGATGAGACACTTCTAGCTGTTAGCAGTTATTGATGAATTGTCAATGAGTTGCTGTTGCTGAGAAGCTCAAAGAAAGCCCCCCCCCCACACACACACACACACACACATACAAAACACTCACAAATGATTAGTCATGCACTCACAGTCTGCAACCATTGGTGATTCCAGCCGCTCTCTTCTGAGAAGCTCACACTGCAGGCTGGCTGTGGACAGGTTGGCTGCAATTTTTCCTCTGACACTGTCCCCATCAACTGCAGGGCTCCCATCGATGAAACGTAACAGCATTGACTGAGCTAGTGTTCCATGCGTGTGTGATGGAGGATTGCTTACACATTAACACCAAGAAAATATTGAACAACTGCTTCAATACCAAACAATGTGTTGCAAGCAGATCAATCGTGCCCTTTAGGTCCTCCAATTTCAGACAGCAAATGAATGGAACCACATCATTAAGCTAATCATAACTCATGTGAGGTTGCACCTGTAACATTTGTATGGCTCATACATATTATCCAGCTGAATTGTGAAATCAATACCTCAGTCCTGTAATAGAAATTCCAGGTTTCTGTTACTATGACAACAATACCACCTTAGTCACCATGGAGATAGACTGCATCCCAGATTTGAAGTATATCGGATGTATATAAAAAATTATATGATTGTCCTAGTTAGCTATAGCCTCCAGGATTTTCACATTGAAACCTAAGCAAAATCTCTACTGGATGCACCTCCAGTCATGTGTTTCAATGGGCAAATCCTGAAATTTGGGTGGCCATAACTCGGAAACCATGCATCGCATTGACTTCAGATTTGGGATGCAGCTTATCTGCATGGTGACCAACAGGTACAAGGGGTTGTTGTCATAGCAACAGAAAGCTGGAGTTTAATTTTAGTGGAATGTCTGTTGCATTAATTACTGAAACTTGAAACTAATTAATGGCATCAACTATAGCACTGTTCAAAGAGTTAAGAGTTTTGATCATAGTGAACTTGTTACACATGTGGTGACATTACCTCCAATACGCACTTGTACTTCGTTGCTATTCAGTGGAGCTACTCCAAGGCCAGTGATCATGACTACCACTCGGATGTGGTAGGTTGTACCGCACTGGAAGTCAGTCTGAATGACCTCCCTCTCTGATGCATCAGTAGTGTTGTAGGATCTCACTACAGTCGCACTGCTGCTCTCCCTAAACTCCACCCTTATTGATTCCACACACTCAGGTGGTTCTGTTGTGTTCCAGGTGACTTTAATACCAGGTGTTGAGCCATCCTGTCTTTCGGCCCTCACAGCAACAGTAGCTGACAAACGTTCACCATCTGAATGCATGACAGTGAATGATTGTGGTTACCCATCATTGAATATTTCACCCCAAATATTCCAGCTGATTATTCTAGCTATCCGGTACTGAACTGGATTCACACGCAACAATATTTGTACATCTCTTTCATGCAGCAGAGAAATCTGCATGAAACTGGAATGAACCACCCATGCAGCAGTCAACACAACTAGTTTGTTGCTATTCCATTCCAGACGTACGAGTCTGTATCGCTCCTTACAACAAAAACACAGTCATGCCAGTAAGGACACATAATATTTGATAAACAATGGCTGTTATGCATGCAGAATGCTTACAATTAATGTTCACCCCCAAAAAGAGCCTCACTTTGATAAGAATAAGTTAAGCATCAAATACATGAACTTGCAGCACATGCGGTGACTTTACCTCCAACACGCACAGCCACTTCGGCACTGCGCAGTGAACCGAGTGACCCTACTCCTGTAACTATCACTCTGATGTAGTAGGTTGTGTTACTCTGGAGACAAGACTCGACCAGCTCGGTCTGTGATGCATCGGTAGTTGTGTAGGATCTCACTACACTCCCTCTGCTACTAGTTCGGAACTCCACCCTGATAAGTGCTATACACTCCGGTTCAATTATGACCCAGGTCACTCTAATAGCAGGTGTTGCTTGTCCATCCACTCTCTCAGCATTAACAACAGCCGTATATGATGAAAAGTCAGCAGCTGTATGCATGCGTGATATGGTGAATGGGATTACGTAGCACAATTCTCAGTCCGTAGCAACCACACTTACAGAGCAAAATCGTACTTGTACAACAAATGCGCACGCGCGCCATCCAAGAGTTTGAAACGCTCTTTTGCGATATTAGAGAGTTTTTTTCTACACATGAAGAATTGATCTAGAGGTTGACAGTCTCACGCAAATTTGGCAAGCTCGAAGCCAACCACGCACCTCGATCGAGACCATTGACATAACTAGCTGATTCTATGCCGTGCATGACGCATAGATGTACTAAAGCAAGAAAAAGTTATAGGGGATTTAAGCGGACGATAGGGAATAACGAACTCAACTATAAACTTCAGTTCGCCCTTTAATTACTATGCATTCGCGTCCAGCTTCGCCACGTATTTCTTGCGCAATCACGCGCTCAAATGAAAGGTGATCGAGCTGATCACACTATATTAGCACACTGAGCTCACTTGACTAACTAGCTAGAGCACAGTCGCTCCTTCATGTAGGTGCTAGGTAACACCAGTTGCCCCTGACTTGAAAGTATCAGCAGTATAAATACGCGAGAATTGTCTGCAATTGAAGGGCTCAGTGGAAAAAGGGGATAAGCACTTTTGACCAACCCTAAAGGTCAAAGGTCAACTTTGTGTTTTCGCAGTGTAACAAGACATTAAGGTTGAATTTCAATAGTTGAAAGGATGGACTCTTAAGATCCAGCCTTAATTGATTCAGAAAATGCATGGCCATATGGTTGACCTTTGACCTTTAGAGTTGGTAAAAAACACTTGTCCCCTTTTTCCACTGAGCCCTTCAATTGTAAACTGCTAATCCTGGCTAATATATACCTAGCTAGGTGCTACCTGTATCAGTGCATATCTGTCCCCCTGCGAGCATCCAGTTGCAGCTGCTCAGCACCAACAGGGTAGTCAGAGCGAGCCACGACGTCGACATTTCACCTGCCATAACCTTCGTAGATGAAGACGCGCACTACTAATTGGGGCGAGCCTGACCAACTTGGAACTAGCGCTAGTGATGTGGCGGCTGCGCGGTCTCTTATAGTACGGTAGAGTACGTATCCGCTTTGCTCACCGCGCTACATGCCCATGACGTAACACAACTCCACTTTGACCCCATGATTTCTCCATCATGGGCAATGACGACCAGGCTGCTATGCGTGCACTGTCTAAACGACGTGCTTCGAGATGAAGAATGGAAAAGTGGCCGGCATGTAGTACGAACAGCCAGGTATAATCTACAGCAGTAGCTAACTCTGAAGCTCCATGCAGCATATAAACACATTCTCAACTAGATCCGGACATTTTTCATTCCGGATTACAGGATTTCTGCAGATTTTGACCAATTTTTTGATCCAAAATGTGAGTAAGGATTGCTCCAGGGCGTTTAGGGCCTAAACATCACAGGACCTAAACATCACAGGGTGTTTAGGACCTAAACGTCACAGGGTGTTTAGGACCTAAACGTCACAGGGTGTTTAGGACCTAAACGTCACAGGGTGTTTAGGACCTAAACGTCACAGGGTGTTTAGGACCTAAACGTCACAGGGTGTTTAGGACCTAAACGTCACAGGGTGTTTAGGACCTAAACGTCACAGGGTGTTTAGGACCTAAACGTCACAGGGTGTTTAGGACCTAAACGCCACAGGGTGTTTAGGACCTAAACGTCACAGGGTGTTTAGGACCTAAACGCCCTGGAGCAATCCTTACTCACATTTTGGATCAAAAAATTGGTCAAAATCTGCAGAAATCCTGTAATCCGGAATGAAAAATGTCCGGATCTAGTTGAGAATGTGTTTATATAGCTATAACCGCCATGCATTCATATACACGTACTTCAGAAAGCACGTGGATTTCAGAAAAGAGAACACTTGCATGCAGTTTATGGTCTATATTATAATAGTTGTGCTCAAAAACAAGAGTTTTAGCCATCCCGGGCAGGAATTTTGGCCACAATCAGTCTACTCCCTCTCAATGAACATAGACTGGAACTAAGCTTCACATATTCTAAGCTCATTCACCTTGCGAATGAGGACACCCCATGGCCAGGTGCCAACCAAGACCACCCCACACTCAAATTTAAACTACCGGTATAGGGCCTACATCCTATACACTGATGTAGCTGTATACGAATAAGCTGGTAGTTTCTGTAACTATTGCTACAGTACTAATGCAGTACACAATAATTCAATCTGGCTTACAGGTAGTTGCGCTTGTTATTTTGCATGCAATGAGAGATTTACTACTTAGCTGTGTAATTCGGGTTCTCCAACCACTAACAATGCTGTAGCCTATGTTCTGACCCAGAACCTCAAGAACACTAGCTCACCACATAGCTAAGAAGCTCATACACCTCAAAGTCATTATACACATTCGCTGATGGCTCCTGAAAACCACACTGCTACAGATATTTCTTTGATGGTTAAACTCTAAATGCCAGGTGACGCATCTCCAATTTGGACAAAGGAATTCACACGTAGCCTCAAAAGAGTATCATTTCACTATGCAATCCTAGGTATGCGTGATAGCTACTTGGTTCAGGCCTTGGAGTACTCCATGCGACAAGGACTCACTCATAAGTAGCTATAGTTGGGTCAGTATCACTAGCTGCATGATCATGAGGGTTGCTCTTTGAACGCGATCATTAATATTCATGAACTTCCGGTCACGCGACTCCTGATCAATTGATTGCCTTGGTTACACATCTCTAAGGCTTCTCGCCGTTTAACTTACGATCGCTGTGTAGACTTCAACTTTGGAGGCTAAGAACTATCGAAGTGTAGTTAATTTGCATGCTAAGGGCGTCATTGAGCCCCGACTACCGTTATATGGCTGCTAAGGCCAAGTTATACTCGAGCGCTCACCTTGGAACTCTCCCTGCCCTGGTGCTGTCGATGTCTGCCCTCCAGCGGGTGAGTTACTGGTGTTGATAGGTACTTCGGTGATGCCTCAAGCCTATGCTGGGTACTTTGAGCGCTACCAATGGCGTTCCGTGGGCGAAAAAGCCTGCCTATTTGCCAGTACAAAAAACGGCGACAAAATAGTGAGCGCTTACTTTACTCTCGATCGGTAGGAGGAGCTTGTGATGGATTGCTGATATCCGCAGGGTCTGCCTCTTCATTATTGTGATTGGCATTATATTAGCAGGGTCTGCCCCGCTTCAGTTAACTCGCGAAATTGTGGTAGGCGTATAAATACGCCGTTCGCGCTGAGCGGAAGTTTTGACAGGCGTATAAATACGCCGATCGCGCTAACGTCAGTCGCAATTCAAGTTGATAGTGTGCTGTGGGAGGGGCAATCATCAGCTGCAGGCAGCAGAGTTTGATGCCAAAGTCTGTATGTTATGTAGTTGCATAATGCACTTGTGCATAGCAATCTCTATGGTAACCACTCCTACCACTCTCAGACTGCAATTTACTGAACTGGTAGCTACATGTATATAAATGGTCACTACACTTATATTGAAAGAATGATATCACCATGGCAATGCCATGGCAACACCACAGGGATCAATACGATGTTCACTACTAGCTAATTTGTTTGACAGCGTATATCATTTTCTTAGAGCCACAGGAAAAAATACCTGGGAATATGGGACTAGACGGGCTGGTGACCATCACTGCTCTGTGATCGCACCATCTGCTTTCCATTTGAGTCCATAGTGTGAACCATATACTTTACTATTTCCGGCGTAGACCACACCTACGGACACTCCTCTAAGCAGCATCCCACCACGTACACTTGAATGGCAAGCGAACGGTACGATCGATCACGGAGCAACCTTGATGATGACGGTGCCATATTCACAGGTAGTTTACCTGTGAGCCAAAGGCAGTGCGTATGTGATGGTAGTACGGGGACAAATGGTAATTACAAAGACAGCAACTTATATTAGGAGATCAGGCTACTATATATTGCTACCAAGCACAGATTTATAAAAGTGTTAACTAATCTTATAGCTGTGGTAGTACCATGATATATACAAGGTCAGGGTCTAGCTAATATTATTCACTACTAGCCCATAATTAAATTTTTAGGACCTGGACAATGCCATGGCAACACCACAGGGATCACTACCAATTTACTCCCTAATTGCTTTATAGTGGTACCGGTACAAATCATTCCACAACTGTTAGTAGTGCCAGGGTCATGAACTGCACACATGCCTGCACACACGGTTGTCATGGCCACCAGAAATTAACCACCTTTTCTATATGTAGAGGAATAAACTCTCTGAAGTGTTCATATACATGCATGCACACACACACACACACACACACACACACACACACACACACACACACAGTTGTCATGGCAACCAGAATCTCTACATGTATAGGAATAAACTCTCACTCACGGTTGTCATGGCAACAAGAATGGCAACCAGAATCTTCTTACATCTCCCCCCCAAACTTTGCAGATAGTAAGGACATTCAGGGCACAAATTGCATTTTCTACCTTGCCAATAGCGGTAACAGAGACCATAGTATAGTGAAAGCCCAAGGAGGTGTACGATAAGAAACAGATCGAAATGATGGAATCAAAAGTGGGAGTCATATCGAGGTAGCTGCACAAGCACTATGTGCAGTCATCGTGCGACCAGTTACAAGGATTTAATGTCAAACTTTGCAGACTGATACGTATAATACAGTAAGGACATTCAGGGTATTATATATCTTGCCAATAGCAGTGAGAGGGACCGTAGTGAAAGGGCCCAGGGAAGTCTGCGATGAGAGACAGACTTACTACATCGAAATAGCGCTATGCTATTCAGTTCCTTCTGATAATAAACTGAAGCTCCCCGGCAAAACCCCTTGTATGATCTAATCCCTGTAGCTAATACGTGCACATCAATCAGTGCTATATATAGCAGTCACTGTCAAAGTGTTTGGAGTGTAATGCAACGTTAACGTTAACTTTATAATGATGTAGAAAAAATGCAAAATTTCCAACAATCCTTGTACAATATTAATCACATTACATGCTACATGCAGCAGCAGTTAAAAGCTTGAAGTCCATGATGCTACTCATTCTAACATTATGTGATTCCTGCCTTCACTCAACACGTTCATAGTACCGATTAAAATGTCAGCTGACATTGCCCGATCCTGGCACGTTGAATCGAAAAGGAAGTGCAGTATATCTTTTGCCACAGCCAAGAGGAATGACCTTGAAGTGATGCTCTCCCTGTTCCATGCCAGTATAGCCAATTGGAGGGTTACCTGCATGAATGAATGTAATGAAAATTACACTGATGTATAAACACATCTGGAAGGCAGTTGTCATGAACTCACATGGAACTTTTGTCTGTCGATCCATCACGCACAGGAACTCCCTGACAGGTCCAACCCCTCGGAAGTGGACAGTCATATTACTCCCACTTGTGACTGCACCTTCATCAATGAGGTTAGCTGTGCAATAGTTGGGGCCTTCAGGAATCACCACTCTTCTTCTTATGACCGATTGGCTATGACCAGGGGCAGAAGCCACCACTCTTAGCCTGTACCTTCCCGGAGGAACACCAGTGAATGAGACACTGCCGCTTGAACCTATAATTATGATGGAAATAGTAATACTTAGCCCTTGTTACTGGTGTAAGCAATCTAACATCATCAATACATTAAGATTTTAACGTGTGTGTGTGTGTGTGTCTGTCTGTGCATGACAGAAGTGGGATGTTCGTGGGGCGGGACTAGACTATAGTGACGCGCGACCTTCTTACTTCATTATCCTTGCATTTACTGAACCTCGAACTCTGTGTAGAATGTTCGAGAATAGTGGACAAGGCTGGAATCTTCCAGAACAACTGGCGGGGAGCAGCAGCCAAAGCGGACACAATCGGGGAGCAGCAGTTAAAGCGGACGCAAGCAGCGAGCAGCAGCTGAAGTTGATGCAAACGGGGAGCAGCAGTTGAAGTGGATCGAGCGGCAATCTCGTCGGGAGCGCTCGAGCAGGAGCTGAAGCGGACGCAATCGGGGAGCAGTAGCTCTGCACAGAGAGCTGTCTGGCGCTGGATTACTCACACAGGCGAATGAGGGGGAAGTAGCTGAGTGAGCGAAGCGAGCAAATTTGCAAAGCTACTTTTACTAACAATTTCTTTGGACACAAGTACTTGGAAGGAGAATTGGTTAACAGGGAACGAGCCTGAGAAGATATCAAATGTACAGAAGGCAAGCAACAAATGACACCAGGAAGTACAGGCTAGTTCTATACTGAGATGACAATCCATGCCAGACTATATATATACACTGCACCACAAGCTTAACTATGAGACCTCACTGAAAAAAAATTATTCTCTACTCGGTGGCTATGTAAAATGCTTGCACATTGTCCTAGCAATAGATGTTACAGGCATATAACAAGGCTGCAAGTGTGCACATATTTAAGATTGCGTGTGAGACAGCCAATTACAAAACTGAACTTGGCAATGACAATCTCATCACTGAAGCCATAATTAAAATTATTTTTCATGATTCATCAGGTCATCTATGCTTGGTTCACAACAACATGCAGTTTTTCGTTTGCTTGCAGCTGTTGGCAATAGACCCCCCCCCCCCCCCCCCCCCCCCCCCCCCCCCCCCCCACCCCCATACACACAAACACACACACACACACACACACACACAGACACACACACACACACACACACACACACACACACAGACACACACACACACACACACACACACACACACACACACACACACACACACAGACACACACACACACACACACACACACACACACACACACACACACACACACACACACACACACACACACACACACACCATTCACTAGTGATACTATATACTCACAGTTTGCAACCATTGGTGATTCCAGCTGCTCTCTTCTGAGAAGCTCACACTGCAGGCTGGCTGTGGACAAGTTGGCCACAATTTGAGCTCGGACGCTGTTCCCATCAACTACAGGGCTCCCATTGATGAAGCGTACATGTATTGGCAATGACTGAGCTAGTGATTCATGTGCATGTGTGTGTGTGGCAGAATATTGCATACCATAATGCCAAGAAGTATACCAATAACTTTAATTATAGAACACCAGGTCCTCTCAACTTGGTCAAATGTAACCTTCGGACGGGCTGAATATTAGCTAACAGAATGTGGTTTGTGTGGATAACTGCATGCAAAACCAACAGTAAGCGCTGGACTGCTTGTGTTTGCGTGTATACACTTACAGACTGTACTTTTGAATTCCCATAGCAAGCAACAACGTTCACTTAGCGATTGTAATTCATGATAATGAACTGCTACGTAAATGTATGCAGTGACTTCTGAATTACCTCCAACAAGCACTTGTACTTCGTTGCTGATCAGTAATCCAAGTGAGGAGATCCCAGTAACCACCACTCTGACGTAGTAGGATGTATCACCCTGGAGACCAGTCTGAATGACCTCCCTCTGCGATATATCAGTAGTGTTGTAGGATGCCTGTACACTCCCAGGGCTCCTGGTTCTGAATTCCACCCTGAAAGATGCCACACACTCAGGTGGTGCTGTTGTGCTCCAGGTCACTCTAGCACCGGGTACTGGGCCATCCTCTCTCTCAGCGCTCACAGTAACAGCATGTAATGAAAATCCAGCACCTGCAAGCACGCAAGATAGTGCGTCAATATATTAAGGTTTTAACGTGTGTGTGTGTGTGTGTGAGTGACGGAAGTGGGACGTTCGTGGGGCGGGACTAGACTGGTCACGCGCGCCCTTCGTACTTCAATTATTTACTGAACCTCTAACTCTACGAAGAAAGTTCGAGAACTGGGCTGGAATCTTCCAGAACAGGTGAGGCTACAAGCGGACGCAATCGGGGAGCTGCAGTTGAAGCGGACGCAATCGGGGAGCTGTTGAAATCGGGGACTGAGAGCAGCTGGAGCGGACGCAAGCGGCGAGCAGCAGCTGAAGCGGACGGAAACGGGGAACAGCAGCTCTGCACAGAGAGCTGTTCGGTGCCGGAATAGTCACGTAGGCGAACAAGGGGGAAGTAGCTGAGCGAGCGAAGCGAGCGAAGTTACTTGTCAATATTTTAAGATTTTAACGTGTGTGTGTCTGTCCATGACGGAAGTGGGATGTTCGTGGGGCGGGACTAGACTATAGTGACGCGCGACCTTCGTACTTTAATTTATTTACTGAACCTCGAACTCCGCGAAGAATGTTCGAGAACATTGGGCCCAGGCATGGGCAGGAATCCGGCAAGCGCAATTGGGGACCAGCAGTAGAAGCGGAAGTAATCGGGCGAGCAGCAGCTGGAAAGCGGAGGCAAACGGGGAGCAGCAGTTGAAGCGGATGCCGCAATCGGGCCCGGGAGCAGCAGCTGAAGCGGACGCAAGCGGCGAGCAGCAGCTGAAGCGGACGCAAGCGCGGGGAGCAGCAGCTGAAGCGGACGCAAGCGCGGGGAGCAGCAGCTGAAGCGGACGCAATCGGGGAGCAGCTCTGCACAGAGAGTTGTCCGGCGCCGGATTACGCACGGTAGGCGAACGGGGGGGAAGTAGCTGAGCGAGCGAAGCGAGCTCAGCTACTTGTAATAATTATGCATATATGGGTAGTTACCATTGGAATGACCATTTCATTGAGGGGCCTATACTCACCAGCCTCGTACTGCTCCCAGAAGTCTTAATTCTGGATGATAAAACCTTTGTAACTATAATTATCTATAATAGTTCTCGATTAGTCTTGTTATAGCTATAGTCGGGGATGTCAGACTTTCATTATACACTTCTCAGCGAACAGTTGAAAAGGGGTTGTGATTCAAGAAGTCCAATGGCACATACATGTATATATATAGTTGCATGCTGTTGTTTTCCCCTTGGGAAGCAAAGAGAGCGAGCTTCCAGGCGAAACCAAAATCCGTCGACTGTTAGCAGTACATGCACTACTGCATGTCCGCTAGCAATTTACGTATCTTCCTGTCACGAAGTTTGCTCAGTACTCAAAAATGTATCTGCATACTCAATGACAGTGCAGCGAGTGGCAACCAACTATTGTATCAACGTGGGATCGGTTACCGCGTATACATGATCGTATTGTACCGCGTACACTTTCTGGAAAGGTCGCACCCTCGATCTGAGTCGATCGCCACATAAAAATCGCTAATCGTCTGCATGCCAACAGCTTGAATTGCATGCTCAGACAGTGCACAGAACAGAACTGGGAGACAGACATGAAGAAGTGGATGATAGTTTGAAGTGGTACGAAGGATACCGGGCAGAGAGATACATGTGTGAGTTCAATGGACGGCCATATGCATGCAGTGAGGTTGCATGAGGGACAGGTCGAGAAGGTGATGATGACATTCAAATTATACTGCTAGGAAAAAGAAAATGTAGGGAGGTAATGGACGCATGCGCGCGCCCTCGACTCAGTGCGGTTCGGCGTTTGAACGTTAACGGTACGTAGTGTTCACAACATACAAACTAAAATTACTCATGGCTAGCAAAGTTAAGCTTACATGTGGCTTATACCTGAGAGGGAGCATGTCTGTCCTCCAGCGAGCATCCAGCTGCAGCTGCTCAGCACCAACAAGATAGACAAGGACGTCGACATTCCACCGGCCATGTCTTCCGCGAGACGTACTAGCAATCACCAATAATGATTCCCGAGCGAGTCGTAGTGACGATAACGGCTGCGCTGTCTGTTATATACCCGCTCCTATGATAATGTCTAGTCTCGCGGGTCAGACTTTCGCGGCGCAGGCGTTTCGCGGCGCGGGAAAAGAACGTCCGGTCACCCTTACGCATACGTACGTACGTACGTACGTAAGAAAAGGTGACGTCATGTAAGACCATGAATGGGTGCGTACAGAACCACCACGAACGTATGTGACGAGGTACAAAGAAGTTATAGAAGCTACATACGGAATTTAAGTGACAAGCCTGTGAAGTTGGGGAGTTAATAGTACCATATGGACTATAGGAGCTATGGCACTGGAAGCAGTGATTAAATAGTGACTGGTGATGGGAACGGCCTGGGACGAGGCTAATTTTGAACTTGGTCCATGAGTCCAGAAATAGTCTGCATTGCTTAGCCTCTTTCCCAGTCCCACGCCCAGCTTTCGTCGCTTTTATTATCGTACTGCAAGCGACGAATTCAAAAACGGCTGGGCGTGGGACTGGGAACGATGCTATGCACTGCTATATTGAGTCATGGCAGAGAAAACAGCTGCAATAGTATAATGTCATACATCTGCTGTTTTGATATATATGACTCTAGCCTGAGATCACATACACGGCTATTTGGTCACGTGCATGCTTGCATGCGTAATGCGTACTAGCTTGCTCAGCTGCAGGGTCACTCCACAGTGTATTGCAATCACCAGTTAACTTTAGATGGGTTAACATTATTGTAGGGGGTCCATCCTAGATCCCTCAGTTTGCAATAATTTCCAGAGGGTCCATGCTAATCAATTCAACGATCGGAACCACATAACTGTTGTCATGCATGTATGGTGGACACAATAATATTATTGGATGACGAAGAAAATCAGAACTGGATATCCTGAAATTGGTCACAAGGTCTGAAGGGCAGTCTTAAGTTGAATTGTTGTCATTCCTGTAGGCTACTATGTATTGCTACCAAGCACAGATTTATAAAAGTGTTAACTAATCTTATAGCTGTGGTAGTACCATGATATATACAAGGTCAGGGTCTAGCTAATATTATTCACTACTAGCCCATAATTAAATTTTTAGGACCTGGACAATGCCATGGCAACACCACAGGGATCACTACCAATTTACTCCCTAATTGCTTTATAGTGGTACCGGTACAAATCATTCCACAACTGTTAGTAGTGCCAGGGTCATGAACTGCACACACACATGCATGCACACACGGTTGTCATGGCCACCAGAAATTAACCACCTTTTCTATATGTAGAGGAATAAACTCTCTGAAGTGTTCATATACATGCACACACACACACACACACACACACACACACACACACACACACACACACACACACACACACACACACACACACACACACACACACACACGGTTGTCATGGCAACCAGAATCTCTACATGTATAGGAATAAACTCTCACTCACGGTTGTCATGGCAACAAGAATGGCAACCAGAATCTTCTTACATCTCCCCCCCCCCCCCCCCCCCCCCCCAAACTTTGCAGATAGTAAGGACGTTCAGGGCACAAATTGCATCTTCTACCTTGCCAATAGCGGTAACAGAGACCATAGTATAGTGAAAGCCCAGGGAGGTGTACGATAAGAAACAGATCGAAATGATGGAATCAAAAGTAGGAGTCATATCGAGGTCAAACCATCCCCTTTCGGCACTTACTACTGCGGCACTACACCAGGTACTTTAAGGGGTTAATTTCCTTTAAGTGGGCGTGACTTCCTAGCTACTGTGGCATTCAGTCAAACTCACCCAGTAAGCAAGGATTGTGCCATTGAATGCTGCGGAGATCAGCTGCACAAGCACTATGTGCAGCAGTCATCGTGCGACCAGTTACAAGGATTTTATGTCAGACTTTGCAGACTGATACGTATAATACAGTAAGGACATTCAGGGTATTATATCTTGCCAATAGCAGTGACAGGGACCGTAGTGAAAGGGCCCAGGGAAGTCTACGATGAGAGACAGACTTACTACATCGAAATAGCGCTATGCTATTCAGTTCCTTCTGATAATAAACTGAAGCTCCCCAGCAAAACCCCTTGTATGATCTAATCCCTGTAGCTAATACGTGCACATCAGTCAGTGCTATATATAGCAGTCACTGTCAAAGTGTTTGGAGTGTAATGCAACGTTAACTTTATAATGATGTAGAAAAAATGCAAAATTTCCAACAATCCTTGTACAATATTAATCACATTACATGCTACATGCAGCAGCAGTTAAAAGCTTGAAGTCCATGATGCTACTCACTCTAACATTATGTGATTCCTGCCTTCACTCAACACGTTCATAGTACAGATTAAAATGTCAGCTGACATTGCCCGATCCTGGCACGTTGAATCGAAAAGGAAGTGCAGTATATCTTTTGCCACAGCCAAGAGGAATGACCTTGAAGTGATGCTCTCCCTGTTCCATGTCAGTATAGCCAATTGGAGGGTTACCTGCATGAATGAATGTAATGAAAATTACACTGATGTATAAACACATCTGGAAGGCAGTTTTCATGAACTCACATGGCGACATCAACTTCAAAATCATGGCAACAAAGCCATGAAAATGCCTGTCGTCAACTAGTACTGCTGCTTTACAGCAATTGTGTAAGCGTGAAACAGAAGCCTGGCCCAAATTTCTGGCCACTTTGAAGTGTCTTAACTGCCCGTATCCTGTAAACAAACATCACTACATTGGTAGTAATCCCTGCGGTGTTGCCATGGCATTACCAATTGTTTCATCACAGCTAGGAACATTACAAGTGCAGTGACGTTCACCAGTTGGGTAGAGATCCAGCTGATTCTGTTGGTATACACACTAGTGGTGTACAAGTGCTGATACACTTTTAGAATGATTGGTAGGGATGCACACCATAGAGGTTGACTTTATTCTGTCGTTCATGAATGGGTGTTTTATTCCAAGTACATCTTAGTTGCAGTTGTTAGCAGTTGCACAGGGAAAAATTAGCACTAACGTAGAAATTGGTACAAATACATGGTGAAAATTGTAGGAAAGTATGAATCTTAAACTTTCACCTTTTTATCATAGCATCAAAATGTTTTGCCTGATGAAAAGAAACTTAAGACCATTGGTTGTACATGCATCTTTCCATTTGTGCAATAAACAAAATCTCAACAAAATCACTACACTTGTACAACAAATTTGTACCACAAATTTCATTTTACCACACTTTTGAACCAATTTCTACGTTAGTAATTTGGACATTTTTCCCTGTGCAATTGCAGGGAGCTAGGAAGCATTCCAGGATTTTATGAGGGGAGGAAACAGGGGAGGGAGAGGCAGTGGAGGCAGGATCAAACCCCTGTGCGATATTTCCGAGGCCCACAGGTTCGCCAGAAAGCTGCTCATTGGGAAGGTGCGGCTGTGCAACTAAGTTAGCTCACCCATCCCTTTCTGTGTAAATAACAGCACGGATGTCATTTCCCAGGTTCTTATAGTCTACGACAGTGTTTTTGTTCAGCTGTGATGGTAGTTATGAATATCATTGGTCTTCCATTCCTAAGCAATTCTGGTGTGGGTTGACTGGGTTCCAGTTTATGCACGTGCCATATATGCAATGTGATGTATCCCAGTAATGGGATAAGAATGGAATCGCGGGAACGGCCTGTAAATAACCAAGCAACACCCAAGAATGATGTGCCGGAATAGCACAGTCTCTAGCATTGGTCTCCTAATGTGTGAGACTACAAAATAATTGTACGCCATTTCATCTGCACGGCTCTGTATTGCTTAGCAACACAATGGAGTGTGTGATGAATTATTGTTGTCAACACTTCCTGTTTTCACATTGATTCAGATCTTTACCTGTATCAGTCCATAGTGACGTTAAGAAATTAATAGCCAATTAATCACAATCCAACATACAGTTTCTGTGCTGCCTAGCAACGTGGGTCAATCTCCAGATATGGAGTATGATTGGTAAGCTGTTGACATAGTGTCCCCACACTGCCGGCAAGCTTATCCAAACTGCCTTGTAACTTGATTTGCAACACATTGGGCAGTCTCTTTGCTGGCTCTAGCTAGAGTCTGTAGTAAATGGACACATCTACTGAAGTGTTCATGTACTATACTCAATACTCTCGGCTGTCCACACTGCAATGGAGGCCCTACAAGGTGAGAGGACTGTTTTGTAACGTATTCGTGCAGAGGAGGAGAAACGGCCCATAAAGTGCCAACCAAGGTGTTTCTACAACCGAGTCCAGTCATGAAGGGTGCTGTCTGCAGGTGCACCAACCCACTCCCCCATAAAAGAAATTGGTTCTTAAAAAGTTGCTAACCACCATACAACTCTACACTTAAGGACCAAGGTTTGACAATTTGTTAATAAACAACCATAAACCAATGAGGCTTCTATCCACTTGAGATGAAAGGTAGTATGGGATATCACAATTTCTGCCAGCAGATTTCCCTCTCCACAGACATCAATGTGAAAGGCCAGTTGCCACCAGTCTGAGTGGGCACTTGAGATCAAAGGGTTTTGGGGATATTCCCACTTGCTCCCGTTAGCAAGAGCAGTGAGCACCTACTAATAGTAAACACCTACATGGGTAGTGATCCCTGTGGTGTTGCCATGTTACCCAATGATTCTCATTGTATATACACAAACTCCATCCTGTTTGTATCTACCATAGTCGCAAACTCCATCAGCTTGGCATGCATAGCCTCGTTCCCAGGCCTCCTCGCCTAGCTTTTGTCCCTTGCAGTAGGCATACAAGTGCTGGTACATGTCATTCCAGTGTCATTCCAATGCCATTCCCAGGTGAGCCCCCCCCCCCCCCCCTCTCTCTCTCTCTCTCTCCGACCCTCCCTCCACCTCCTTCCCTCCCTCCCTTCTTCCCAAGCACACTAAGTGAATGTGGTAGTAGACTATACATAATACCAGCTAGCTGAATTAGCTGTGACATCAGAATGATGCAGTCCCTACCTTTGATCTCCCAAAGTCAGAGTTAAAGTAAATGTACCACCAAGTTTGCAACTATAAACTTGTTTCCATCTGTGGGAATGGTACAGTCCCAAGCATAACCTCTGCAATCAATGCTGTCCTGCCATTGATGAAACCCATACACTTCCGAGTGTCATGAATGACACAACAGCATTGGTTGAGAGCCACTGAGGGCCTACATACTTTAGTGTGTGATGTGTGATAAGATTTGTGGTGGGCAGTGGGCACATCCTGTTCCGGCCAGTGGTTGGTGGCTTTAACTCAATTAATCACAATCCAACATACAGTCAATGTGCTGCCTAGCAATGTGTTTGCATCTCCTAATATGGAGCAAGAAAACAGCCAACTTTGTAATTCCCTGTTCTGACGCTGAGAAACATAATTATAGCTACACCTGTGCGACAGCTGGAATGAGTTTACCATACACCATTGTAGGCTAGTAAACATACTAGGGTAGTGATTCCTGTGGTGTTGCCATGGTGATACCATGCTCACCATAGGGCTCACTGCAGGTTCAGTGACTGTCACCAGTTCATATTACACTCCATAGATTCTGTTCATATTACACTCCATAGATTCTGTTGGTATACACACAAATTCAACCTTGGCATACAAGTGCTGGTAGGAGTGGTCAACCATTATGGTGGGGAATACCCTCTGAGAACACCCAATGGTGGGAATGGTACAGTTCCAAGCTTTGATCTTCCAATGTCAAATAATTGTGTGAGTGTCACTATTTTCACAACAAGAGAACATGATGACATCATCTGATGTCATCATGTTCTCTTGCCACAACTAAGCGAGCATTGTTTCCATAATCTCGCTGTCCTGCAGTTCATGACACTCCACTGCACACTCTCTGCATTGCCAAACAACACAGCTACAGTCATACTTTCATTTTCACAAGCGCCCACCTGTACATAGCAAAATGAAGCTTGCATATAGCTAATCTGCACATGTCGTGTAGCTTCACCTCGTTCACAAGCAATCACCACCGTCGTGACATTTTTCGCAATACACGTGCATGGGTGATCGATGCTCATTTGAAAGCTTCTGATGGTTCCCAGTAGGGCTGAGCGATTGTGGATTTTCCAACATCACGATTATTGTATCCATCCCAGGCCTTCTGACTGTCCAGCTCCTGATAGCTTATATACTGTACAGTGTACATGTAGTGACTGGAAATGTGCAGATGTATGCAGCAGCCAAAGCAACTGAATTTGAAGAACAGGTGCTAGACTTTGCGGTGGGCACCTTCTGCATGTTCCTATACTGATTCAATGTTTACCAGTCTTCTGGTGGCTTTAAAGGAAATTACAAGCCAATCAGTACAATACAATATACAGCTTCTGTGCTCCCTCTAATCTCCTAATATGGAGCATGTATGGTAATTGCTGATAACTTTGTAGCAACCTTTGTCCCCACATTGACGCCAAGCTTATATCCACACTGACCAGCAATCCACAGCACAGTCTCCACATTGCCTAGCAACATAGAATTAACCCTTTCCAACCCAATTACTTCAATTGACATTGTGACACTTTCAGATTCATTGTGGCATCCAGCAATGTCCTTTTGGAGGTTGGGACAGGGGGATGGTGGTTCGGGTGCCAAGCACTCGAAGGATGCAAACACCCAAAGGGTGCATGGCTGTGTCTGGGCTCAGCTGTGGAAATGAGTTGGTTGGCACTGCACGTGACGGACATTTCTGTCCTCAAATAGACTTGGAAACAAGCCGTTTCAACTAAGTATGGCCTCCATTTCCATCGTTCTAGGCCTGTTTTCCAGCTACGCCAAGTTAAGGGTCATGGCATAAAACAGTTCAGTATACAACCCCATCGTACATAGCTATTTATCCACATAGTCATGTATGATGAGAAAGATATGTAGGGAATTGTATACTGAACTGTTTTATGCCATCACCCCTACCTTGTTTCCGTTGCTCTGCTATCCCTAAATCTCTATACACTTGGTTACCTCATTTTTGTAGCAGCGTATATACTTGTCCCTCCGCACAGAGTACACAATTTGAGTTCAAAGTTCAAAGTTGTCCTATGCGCATGCGTAGCGCTTCATAGCCTCGTTCCCAGGCGACGCTAGAAACTTCAAAGTTGTGAAAAAGTGATGGGTCGTGCAATACTCAGTGAAGATTAACCGTTGTGAGGGAGTCAGACAGTTGTTAAATAATATTAAGCCCGTGTGAAGAACTTCTCGGCGGTTTATTAGTCTCGTTCCCCAGACACAAACAACCCCAGCGAAGATCCCTTGCAGTATAGTTTGATGATTAACCAAGCATACCAGGCGTAGACCTAGCCTCGTTCCCAGGCCTCCACCACAGCTTTTGTCGCTTGCAGTACGAAAATCGCGGAGAAGGCCAGCCTGGAAGGGTTTCGCACGTGATGCGTGCCGCCGCTTACGTCACGGATTCCGTTAATACATACTCACGGTATTCAACTTGCTATCGCCTGTTCCAGAGACGCTACAAAGACCAGACAAACTCCAGAGCAGAGGCAGGTCCTACCTATACAACATACCTCGATTTGAAACAAAACCGCTGTGAGATGGCTGCAATACAACGGTTTATACTTCGAAGCACTTTTGACTGTTCACTCCGTGCAGTGAGCCATCGCTCTGGAAATACAACACTTCCAACTCAACACTAGTTCGAAGGTAAGACTTCTAGCTCGGATAAGTCGGTGTGGCTCTCTTCTGGCCGTTGACTTGTCTCCGTATGCGATCGTAGCTACTGTACTAGTACATAGTGGTCTTGAACGGATGACGTTTTATGACGGTCGCGGCACGCATCACGTGCAAAACCCTTCCAGGCCTTCTCCGCGATTTTCGTACTGCAAGCGACGTGGTGGAGGCCTGGGAACGAGGCTAGCGTAGACCCGCGTTGCCACCGCTCAAGTCATCAGACCCTCCTTCCCCGGCCCGAGAGATAGGTCTACTGCAAGCGATCTTCGCTTGGCCTGTGAACGAGACTAGCGGTTTAGCTAACTTCCTGGTGCCGTACTTTCGCGACACTTCTCTCGAAGACGAATGGCATAACGTCCGGCAGGAAGTACATTAGGTACAGGTATAGCTACCAGAAACGCGCGCGCATCTAGAACGGTTACCGATCCATCAACTACGCATGCGCAAAATCGTAGTAACCCAACCCTAACCACACCCACAAATGTGCAATTCGAACATGCAGCCATGTGCAAGCAAGGAGTTTGGAGCGGATGAGCGTTTGATAGCTGATACTTCCATTATTCATTCATCATTATCCAGTCCAACCACTCAATCTTCCACGATTACGATTACCCTTTTAAATGCTCCCATTTATTATACCATTATAGTATATTGTTCACCGTAATCAATTCAATGTGACCTGTATTCAAACTGTAAGTATGCCCCTTTAATTAACCCAATTGGGGACACCCTTTACATCATAGTTTCCCTTCCAACCTGCTTTCAAACAGGGCTCACAAGATGAGTTATATTAGCCAAATAGGGTGAAACCCTTTCATTAAAGCAGTCAGCATAAAATTTCGCCTTTGTGTGGAAACACCAAGGCAAGATTTTATGCCAACCTTCACATTCAAACTGGGCTCACAAATGAGTATGTCCCTTTAATTAACCCAATTAGGGTGAGACCCTTTAATTAAAGCAGTTGGCATAAAATTTTGCCTTTATGATACTGTGCAAAATGTACACGAGGGAATTTTATGCACGACGTTTCAGCATAAAATTTTGCCATTATACAGCAAGACAAGTTCAGCATAAAATTTTGCCATTATACAGCAAGACAAGTTTGGCATAAAATTTTGCCATTATACAGCAAGACAAAATTACTTATTTTATGCCATGTTCTGCACGACCATTCATGATCAGTTTGTAGCTACTGCATCCACATAGCTACACCATATGCTCATGTACACATGATGGTCTCAATCATTATTAGTGTTTGCAAACAGTTCTGTATGCATCTTCTTTCTTCAGCCACCCACACTGGCCAAAATGTTGCTTGCTGATTTACGCTGTACACCAGGTAGTAGCTATAGGTTGCCAATCAACAAGCCATCTGTGTAAAGAAATTCAAGAGAAAATGAATCAGTAAGTATAACGTTCTGAAAGGGTGTGTCCCATGTAGGTTGTGGTACATTTATAGCCTCGTTCCCAGGCCCACACGCAAAACACAGAAGCATGTGGGCCTGGGAACGAAGCTACTACATTTGCACAGTATGTCAATATCCCTGAGGCATGCACAGCCGAGTGTGCATGTGGATTCACCATCATCCCCCCCCCCCCCCCCCCCCCCCCCCCCCCCCCCCCCACCCACCCACTATTATAGGTGGGATGCTTTGGCACCGACTAGAGGGGGTGGCAGTGTGACAAGATCACGTACACTGCAATTTCGTTGATTCTACCATTTAAAGTTCTCCATGGGAGAAGGCTGCTCTGCACTGTCAAATATGGATCCTGAATAATTATACAGACACCAGCGACTTACCAGACTCTCGCTCATGCACGGCAGAGGAGGTGCAACCACAGCACTTCTTTATATGGCACGTTTACTAGTAACGTATATGGAAGCTCTGTGGTTTGCAGCTACTTATCGGCCACCTCAGAACAAGTCGTATATGGGCAGTCGACCAGACTCCTCTGCTGTGCGTGAATGAGATTATACTTCCACTACAATCTTGAATACTGAGTACAATAGATTATGTAATATGCAGCATCACTGAGAATATCAGCGAATGCAGACTTATCTACCGGACTCAACTACCAGGTAGGAAGTTGATTGAACCTCAGTACAGTAGTACTTTGGAACAGAAATGGCGGGAAATCATACTCAATCCATCTCTGTACCTCATGACAGCTTCATCGCTTCTGTTTACAGCTTCACCAGCAGTTGTTCAGCTTTGTGTGCATACTTTGCCCACCATTGTGCTTATGGGGGTGCGTGGTACTAATCTGCGCATGCGTAGTTGGTGGATCTGCCAGAGACTAAGTCGAAAGTACGTCAAAAAAAAAAAAATTGCCCGGCCCTGGCCCTAATAATATTTATACCCTAACCCATTGCCCTACTTCCTGCCTGACCAATATCCACTTCGTTATTAGCTGTCCTCTCCATCCCTACATATAGGCTCCGTGATGACCTCGCAAGGACATTAATGAGATTCATGGTGTTGATGACACAACGCACACTTGACCCGAGCCAGGGGTTTAAAGGTCAGTATAAGGCGGAGCTGGAGGCTACAGGGCTCTTCCAAACCCTTGCAACAGCCACAGCTTGCTGCGTTTAGTGGACAATTAATTTGTGGTCGGAACTCGGTTGTGTGAAATCTAATTAAGTTCAGTGCAGTTGTATAGCCTTGCCTGCACTCCATATATGGAATGGTCTACACAAGTAGTGTTGCAAGGATTCTGAAAAACCCTGTAGCAATGCATGCACCTTGCCTATTCATCATGTATGTAAGCACCTCATTGACAGTGTGCCAGTCATTGCACATACCTTCGCCTGTTAATATCTCAGAGGTCTCACCTTTGCCCATGCTTATATATAGCTGGTAATAACTGGCATTCTGTACTTTAACCCCAAACTGCACATGCTTGTGGGGAGAAACAAATTGCAAATAGTCGCGATGTTCTCGAAACAGGTGCCACCACCGATTGTGGAGCATGGCAGCATGCAGTGAGTTGGAAGTCAGTATAATAAGACCATGACTATGTACCAATCTCCGGAATGATTCCTGCTCAATTTTCATTGATATGACTTTTGCAAATCACAAAAGAAATTTGTGAATGCTTTCCCCCCTCAAAATGAGTCTGCTGCCCATGGTGACACCCAGCGTACACATATTGGATGCCTGACCCTGCACTAGATGGTTATTGGGTGCAATGCACTGATAAATCTTTTTGCTTGCTTCATTCTTTAGACAAGCCGTAACGTTATAAGTGGGATTTGAGACTCCATCAAAACATTGGATGAAACTAAAAATGGAAAGTCTCACACTGGAGGGCAGAAGCAAACTATGACATTCCAGAAGTCAAAGTACCCTCCAAGCTAATTACTGGAAATGTAAGGGTCAGCAATAGAGATGAATGAACTTTCCAAGGACTTCTCTAGCATCAATATCTGGCATGTGCCTTATGTGCGGCGTGTCAGTTAGCAGTTGGATGCCATGTCAGAGTTTGAGGAAAGAGTAAAAGACGGCTTACAACATTATAAGATGATCCCTCTCTACTCCCCATTTTGCCGTGTGCTCAATAATATTATTGTATAGCCACTCAATTGGCTAGTATTAATTATGGGCAATTTTAGGTTCAATTGGTACAATTGGAAGGCAGTTCTGTCAGGCCAAATTGCATCAAGTGTTTGTCCATTTCTGCATTGTTTATGGACACCTTGCATGCTTTACGGTACCGTAAAACTGTATGTGCCAAGGAGTTACAGTAAAGAAGTCAAGCCATCTCACAGGCGACCAAACGGTTTGGATTTTAAGGGAGAGATGGGAAGGGGAGGAGGGGCGGCGGGGAGGTGGGGAGGTGGGAATGTGAGGTGGGGGAAGGGGTGTGGGGTGTATGTGCATAGTCATTGAGGCTGTAGTAAAGATATGTTACTGCTACCACAGCCATGCATGTAATAGTGTGCATAATTCTATAGTCAACAACAAATAGCTATGAAGCCATCAATATGCTAGGAAGCAACCAATTGCAACCATCAGTCAAGCTGTATTGACAGGAAGGTTTCGGTATGCCATACATCTCCACATACATAATTATGCATGGAAGCACCAACCCTCAGTCATGCTGTATTCATAGAAGGCTTCAAGTTAGGACAATGTGCCTTCACTTTCACATAACACACCCAAGGCATGTGGAATGCGGAAACAGCAAAACAGTCTTGGCAACAAGCCACACAGCATGCATGCACATGCACTTCAGGATGCGCAAATAAGAGCATCACTCAATATAACTATGCACACAGAAACCACACCTAACCCCCTATTTCCTCTTTGCACCTCAACCAGGACAAGTCCCATGCACTGCTGTGTTGGCTACCAATTGCAGTCACTAATGCAATTATGAACCCTTTATAGCTATGCAGGTTCCTTATATAGTTCTAGTAAGCAATTGTGTAATGGCAGGACATTGTACACAGTGTTCCATTCCTATGCTTTAATTTACTATGTTCCTGGCACCAAGTTGTTTACCGATGTTTCCATGGCAACAGCTGTAGCACCCCAGGGTGTTTTTTGAAAATTCATTAATTTGCTTGACTGCTCTTCGTCAGATCGCTGTGCTTCTCATTGTCACTGCCAGACCCGATGAGGACAACACCACATGGCATGCATGTTCCAGACCTCCAGGCCACTACGTACCTAGAGGGGGAGCTAGTAAACATGAGAGGAACTATTGGGCAGTCGAATCTAGGTGGATAATTAATGTATATGTTGTGACTTTGTTTTAATTTCTATGTACAGTACCCTGTTACTGTCTTCTTTTAGTATGTTCTTTTATGTTTGGGGAGCACACTTCATAGGCTGTCCTCAGCCTCAATGTGTACCCATTCTGTTTTTCAGATAAAATTTAGTTCAGTCAGTTCAGTTCAGTTCAGATTGCTGGTTAGAAATGCTGGCCGGACGGGTCGCTTGGTATGTCTGTAATGAATTGGTACTATCCGGATGCAGAGATGGCATGCATGCAGGTATTAATATTACGACATTGTATGTATTATTGTGACTTCCTAGTGTTGGCATCCACAACCATATGCCGCAACCCTTTGCACCTTGCCATACCGAGTCACCTGCATTCGCTAACAAAGTAGCGTGGGCTTAGCCGCTATCTCTTACACCAAATTGTGCATGTTGCACAGCTGCAGTGGATGCAAAGTGCGCCTTGCGACGGGGAGTGACGGTCCCAAAACCAAACAGCTATGAATCGCAGCGGTCCAGGATCTGTAATCCAATTAGCTACTTTGTATTTCGGGGATTACTTGAGAACGAAGCCAGTACCGCGCTATAAATGTAATTGCAGCAGCTATTCGCTGGTTGATTTCCTTTCCATGCAGGTCCGCCTAAACAAGCAAGCGATTGCCTTCTCAGATTTCCATCTCCGAGAAACGTCACTTGACTATCGAGTAAGCAGTGTTGTACGGATTGTGTATATAAAGTAAAGGTAGCACGGCTATACAAGCTTAATACAACACTTCAGCAGGTACAATGGATTTGAGTACAATGGATTTTGTATCATGCATGTACATAAACTAATAATTGAACTTCTATAATAACATGAAAGTTTGGGAAATTAGCTATTCCTGCCTGATGGGACCAAAATAAATCATGTATGACAGATGCACTCTTTTATCCACCAACTCCTCAGTTGTGGTGTAGTAATATTCACTGCCGCAGAGAATCAGGTCACAGACATTCCGCTGACTGACTGAAGATGTACAGCCTTCTACTCCTGTTGTTGGTTGTCTCTGCAACTGGTAAATATTAATATTGCAGTATACTGACAATGACATTGTGGATTGCACATCACATCAAACCTGCATAGCATCAACAACGTTGCGTATTGATTTTGTCAACTATTAGCAACCACATAATTGTTGTCACCGAGATTGTGCGTATACGTATATGCATGGTTTGCGAGTTCATTAGCAGATCTGACCTGAAATGGTATAGGCTCATTGCAGCTACGTACATGAGAGGTGTTATTGAGCTCTAATTCAAGCATAGCTCACTGAAGAAGATCTACGGATCGAAACGTTTGGGTTTGCTACTGACCTGAATGTACACAATCGACAGATGATGCACTTCAATGCTGTAGCCGCTGGTTTTAGTGCTAGGATACAATGTCCAAATTACTAACGTAGAAATTGGTACAAAAGTGTGGTAAAATGAAATTTGTGGTACAGTAATGTTGTAGAAATGTAGTGATTTTGTTGAGATTTTGCTTATTGCACAAATGGAAAGATTGGTGCATGTACAAGCAATGGTCTTAATTAATTTTCTTTTCATCGGGTAAAAATTTGTGAAAGTTAAAAGGTCATACTTTCCTACATTTTCACCATGTTTTGTACCATTTTCTACGTTAGTAAAAGTCTAATTTTTCCCTGATATACTGTACTATAATACTGTATAATTATCCTGACCTATATAGTCTCATAGTAAGCCTTGCAGTTATCGGACCAATCTTACCGTGTCCACACACGTTTATTTCACAGCTCAGAACCACGGTGACCTTAGGCTGGCCAGAGGGTCAACCACTAGCACAGCCTTCTCATCTGGTCGTTTGGAAATCTACATCGTTATTGAACCTGGGAATGCAGCATGGGGAACTGTGTGTTCAGGTGACGCATGGATAACAGAAAATTCCAACGTGGCTTGCCGTCAACTTGGGTTTACTGGTGCTGCCAGTCCAACCAGTTTTGCAGTGAGCAGTGCTGTTGGGTGAGGTTCCACTATTCTATATGTCAGACAATATTGTGTGATACATTCACTGTCAATGATATATATATATAAGCACCTAACTATAGTTAGATATCAGGGCAGGCTGAGGGCCGGAGCCACCAAAAAGTCAGTGGTCAGGTTGTTTGGCACACCATGGGCAAAGTTCTGCGTGAAAGAGCAGAACCATCTAGGGCGGTCTCGGCCATGCCTCCCCAGAAAATGTTTCAATTTTGGAGCCTCTCAGGTCACGTTTGAAGCCATTTTAGTGCCTTGGCTGCTGTAATACTCCACAGAAGTATACCGTGTTCTTCTTTCCATAAGCTCGCTTTGGAATTGAAACTTGAATGAGATCGGTTGATGTGGTTCGTTAGGTAACGTGGCTCTGAGCAGACATAGCTGTTTTCAACCTCATGGCAATAATTCTAATGGGTGTGACCATTTTCGCTCGCAAACACTGAGTTACAATGCTGCTAGTTTCCAGCCTTTGCCAGGACAGACTGACGCACAATTCTCGGAAGTGTATTAGCAACAGTGGTCCCTCACTTCTTCTATACAACAGACTAGCTATTGACCAGAAAAGTGATCAAGTCGAGTACGTGACTAACCTGACCACGGTGGCACCGGCCCTGGCCTGCAGGAGCCCAAAATGAGAAGGAGTGTCAACTGAACATATAACTGTAGCAGAGTTTGAAGCGCAGTTGTCTCATGATCACTTGTAACAACTGAAATGGAGGCTACAAAACTACTGTCACATTCCGAATCCTTGCCCTTCTCCCACTCACCCTTTATATCATGTATAGCTGTACCTGTTTCTTGGTATAATTATGTGAGGAAAACAATGAATATACGGCCTAACGCAGGTGTGGCACATGCACACAGTTAATTGATTAGACAATGAAGTCTATGTAACTACATGTGCATGGTGACATCAAGACTATGTAAATACTGAAGACGTTAAGCTTATAAGTTATCTCTCTGGCTCAGCTGCTATGGTTTTGCTCTGCAGTTATGGGGCTGGTACTGGTCAAATCTGGCTCGGTCAAATCTTCTGTTCGTCTTCGTCTTCGTCTTCACGCCTTCTCAGCTGTGGACCTATTAACACCCTTGGGACAAACAGCTGCAGTAACAACCATGCACTGGATCTGGCGATTTACTGCAATCGTAAGTACTTTGAAATAACTGGGAGTAGGCAATATTTCTGATAGTAAACTTCTAGTGGCCTTAGGAAATCACTTATATAGTATGATTTATACTATAAGCTACAATAATTCATGATTCAATGCTGAGATGTACACATCCAAAGAAAGGGCTTGCCTTTGAGCTATTGATTATTGAAAGTGTTGCAGCCTGCATGATATGGTGTGTGCATGTGTGTTCATATTTTTTATGGCATGCTTTATGTCAAGAATAACTTCAACATGCTCAGCTTGCACTGCCAGCCAGTTCCGTTGTGCAAATGGCGCGTGTGTCTCCGCCTCCTCCCGATGTACTGGGTCGAGCGGCCCTGGGGGATGTAGTGATGGGAGTGATCAAACTGGATGTTGTAAGTTACTACTGCCTGTATAGCTAATTCATTCTATGTGTGCTGTATAGCTAATTCATTCTATGTGTGCTGTATAGCTAATTCATTCTATGTGTGCTGTATAGTTAATTCATCCTATCTGTACTGTATAGCTAATTCATTCTATGTGTGCTGTATAGCTAATTCATTCTATACATGTGTACTGTATAGCTATCATTCTTCATTCATTCTATGTGTGTCCAAATAACTGAAGAATCAAGGAAGGCAATCATATCTCACAATCAAAGCACAATTTGCAGATTAGCTATAGCTACTCAACCAAAATGTCAGGCTGATCTCTCATTGTGGCTAGCTATGGATATGAAACCATTCAGCACGTAGCTACTGGAAACATGTCAGGCTGATCTCTCATTCTATGGATATGAGACCATTCAGCACGTAGCTACTGGAAACATGTCAGGCTGATCTCTCATTCTATGGATATGAGACCATTCAGCACGTAGCTACTGGAAACATGTCAGGCTGATCTCTCATTCTATGGATATGAGACCATTCAGCACGTAGCTACTGGAAACATGTCAGGCTGATCTCTCATTCTATGGATATGAGACCATTCAGCACGTAGCTACTGGAAACATGTCAGGCTGATCTCTCATTCTATGGATATGAGACCATTCAGCACGTAGCTACTGGAAACATGTCAGGCTGATCTCTCATTCTATGGATATGAGACCATTCAGCACGTAGCTACTGGAAACATGTCAGGCTGATCTTTCATTCTAATGATATGAAACCATTCAGCACGTAGCTACTGGAAAGAAAGTAGCATGCATGGGAAACTTGTGTTCTCACTGCAGTTCTAATTCCAAATCTAGCTATAGTTATCGGTTGGTGTATTGAGCTGAATTGCAGTATGGTGGTCACTAACTTAGTAACTCCTGCACACCACAAAAGTACTGAAATGGCAGTTCAATTAAATGAATGCATGAGAAGATGAGGATCATTTATCAATCTGTAATTTTTTGGCCATAAGAGAAGTGTGGTCATTAACATTACCCTTTCTAAGTTTTAATGTGCACTACGGTTTGCACTGTATTACTCTGCACAGCTTCCTGCAGTTCTGGAGCATTTCGGTGCAGCAATCGTCAATGTATTCCATCCTCTGACCGCTGTGATGGAACACAGGACTGTACTGATGGCAGTGATGAGACTGGCTGTCGTAAGCTACGTATATACTATTAAACATGATCATTATGTGCAATTTAATGCACCACTGTACACTACCTGCAAACAGCCTGGACCATCCTGGCTCCAAGGGGTGCACAATGCCCCTGTTGAGTATAAAAGAGACCTTGCAGTTGCCACTTTCCACCAGAGCGGTGCCTGCTGATGGTGACCCACTGCTATATAAATGAGGGTCGAAACCGGTCCAGGCTGTTTGCAAGGAGAGAGTGAACTCTTAACTGAGCTTCAGGAGGTGATTTGCAAAAATCAGTCGGCATATTGCGCCCCTCCTACTTGGCACGTTTTGCTACGTATCTAGCTATGCATAGGACCTGAGCCGACCACTCATGGACTTCCAGCACACGAGCATCTCATGTAAATTTGAATCGGCTATAGGGTACTCATACTCAAGTGAAAGTGCTCCATTATGACACTAGATATTAGACCAAGTTATAATAGAGAAGAAAAAGAAAGCCGTAAACGTTTGCTTTCTCTGAGTTCCAACTAGTATATAGGCCATAAAAATGGTGCGGTCCTTAAATTTGCTTTACTGTTCACATGCCCTATAGCGTGCACTTCTGGACAGTTTCAGTGCTCCAATGGTGAATGTGTTTCTTCCTCCTCCCGATGCAATGGGTTCAGGGGGTGTTCTGATGGCAGTGATGAGATGAACTGTGGTAAGGCCAGATGTATGTGTTTCCTGTAAAGTAATGAAAAATGTCTAATGATGTGGTGTGATACCTTTTTGCAGCTAGCTGCACCTCGACAGGATATCTGTGTCCCAATAATGAATGCATCCGTTCAACTAACCGCTGTGATGGTCTTCGGAGATGTTCTGATGGCAGTGATGAGACCAACTGTGGTAAGGTCAATGTATGTGCTCCCAAATAATAACACTAAAAATGGATAACAATGTTCTTTCTACAGCTACCTGCAGCTCTACAGGATTTCATTGTGGCAATAATGTGTGTATTCGTTCATTTGATCGCTGTGATGGAATTCAAGAATGTACTGATGGGAGTGATGAAATTGGATGCTGTAAGCTATTTCATTGATGGATATAATCTCTACGATAATAATTATTGTGCAGTGAAGAACAAAATTTCCAGTCTGCAACATTCCAACTTTTGATAGTGATGTATTTATATATGTATACCTTGATGGCTCTCTCTCACTGCCTTCTTTGCTGGTCTGGCAGCACCATGTTCAGCCACTCAGTTTCGGTGTACCAACGGCCAATGTATCACTTCTTCTTCCCGATGCACTGGGATTAGGTCATGTACTGATGGCAGTGAGGAGATTAACTGTGGTAAGTCAACCTGTACTGAAATGTTGTCGCTGATGTTTGCAGTGATAATCACCACTAGGATTTTCATGAAGAACCCTATTATCAACTATTATATAACCACCTTTCTCATTATTGTGAATGTAGAATACATGTATTACATGCCTTGTGCTTTGTTTGAGTCTCCTGTGCACTAATGGGAGCCCTCTCACTATGCAATTAACACATGCAGCTTCCTGCAGCGCCGGAGCATTTCGATGCAGCAATGGTCAATGCATTCGTACCTCGGAGCGCTGTGATGGGACACGGGAGTGCTCCGATGGTGGTGATGAGAGGGGATGTCGTAAGCTACTACAGCGATCATGATCATTCTCTGGCTAATAATTGTGCTGTACACTATATCCATTTCTGTGTCAGAATTGCTGACATCCACCATGCGCAGAAGATTGTATCAAGCATTCATCTAAGGATCTCGTAATTAATTTTGAGGCAATTATGATTAAGCGAATCCATTAGACTCCAAGAGTGCCATACATGAAGAGCAATCCAGTGCATATAGGAAACAGTCTTGCATTGGGGGGTCACATTCAATGTCGTGTAACGTCACATGTACATTCAATGCTCTTTAACAAACATAGTCATATTATCACCCGCTGAGGGATAACCCGGCACATCCCGCAATTATTGATTTCGTGTTAGAGGCAGGAGGCAATTATAGTCACAAAGCAACATTTCGGCGAAAGCGCGGTTATTACAGCAACGGGTCAGCAGACCCATGGACTACAAGATATCAGAGTATAAAGCCTGGATCTACTTGCATTCCGGCGTTATAAGCCCGAACTCAAGCTATATCGTCGTGCATAAATTAGTATACGGAAGCCGTTGCTATATACGCACACGGAACGAACTACTTACCACAAATGGTGCCATTTCACGCTGTCCTCTGGTTTATTCTGTCCATTTTCACTCCGTCTGACCTAGCTATCTACCGGATGAGTCGCGAAAAACACGGCTAGCTAGCTTCAGCACGAACTAAACGCGTCCAGCTACTTAACAATGGACGACACGTAACACGGATAGTATAGGGAAAATTGCATTTACACGGAAAGTAGTTTTGCGTATTCCGCGTGCGTTTCGAGCTGTATCTCGGCAACTGGATAACCGATCGCTTTGATATTTGCTCTACGGCAAGATGAAAGTAGCTGTTATGATTTCCGGTGTTAACTCAATTTTTTCAAAATGCGGGATGTGCCGGGTTTTCGCTCAGCGGGTCACTTTAATTTTGAGTAATTCTAGGCACACATGCCTGGTTCCTGCACCTGAAGGCATTGGCAGATGAGGATCATTATCCTGATCATAAGGATAAATGACAGACTGTTGCTAAATGAAATCTATATGCATTCTAGCTTGCGCTATATTACTACCGGTATTCCATTATTGTACACAGCCTCTTGCAGAACTGGAGCATTTCGATGCAGCAATGGTCAATGTATTCTATCCTCTGACCGCTGTGATGGAAGTCAGGACTGTACTGATGGCAGTGATGAGACTGGTTGCCGTAAGCTACCTACTATCATGATCATTATAAAAAGGGGGTGTGCTAGTAGGAGGATTTTTATCAAGTCACTTACCTCACCAAAAGTTCAATTAAGCTATAGCTCCGGATTTGACCCTCATTAATAATTATAGCAGTGGATCATCATCTGCATGCTCCGCTCTGGTGGAATGCTAATGGCAACCACAAGGTTCTTTGTATTCAACTGGGCCATTGTGACAGATCATATAATGCCTGCCACACACACAGAACCAGGATGCTATGCAGTGCATTCTGCTCTCAGTGAACGCACTATATGGAATACTATTGTGTGGTGAACATGATTTAATGCTGTGATCAAAAACAGTGTTATTATTATCATAGAGTCGGTAGACTCTATATGTAGGGATACAACGGACACGCAATAGAAGCTAATACAAAAATCTTCCCAAATCTCTCCAAATCTCAAAAACGGGCGGCAAATAAGCCTTTATGAATACTTACTATTCGTCTTCGAGTGTTTTCCTGGCCCAGAAGACTCCCAATGTCGTGAATAACTGTCGCGAAAGTACCGCGCCAAAAAGTCGCCAAACCGCCAAAATCGGTTTTCTTCTTCATCTTCTTCTTCTTCTTCTTTCTTCAGACGGGCTAGTTCAAATTTGGCTGACTCCCTCACGACGGTGTTTGCTCAAAACAGCAGCATTTTACACTGAGCAGTCCACGACCCCATCGCTTTTTGGCTACTTCGAAGTCTCACGAGGCGCTTGAAACCGCCCACTCGAGGCTTCATGTGCGACGCCATTTTCTTCCTATGTGCGCATGCGTAGAGCAACTTTGAACTTTGAACTCAAAATTGTGTACAGTGTGCGGAGTGAATGCTATCAAGTATGCTGCTATAAAAATAAGGTAAACAAGTGTAAAATGTATGGAGATGTAGGGTTATATAACAGAACAGCAAAAGTATGAAAAAAGCAGGGATGAAGCAGTTCAGTATACAACACCCTACATACTTTTTTCATTATATAAAAGATATGTAAGATGGTGTTGTATACTTAACTGTTTTATGCCATCATCCCTGCTTGTTTTCATACTTTTTGCTGTTCTGTTCCCTACATCTCCATACATTTTTAATGTTTTTTACACTTGTATATTTTGGGGGGGGGGGGGGGGGGGGGGGGGGGGGGGGGTGACTGGAAACTTCCACACACAAGGCGTTTCAAATCAATACATTGGAAGAGGACATTGTTTGAAGTCAATAACTTGACAGTTAATTTTGTCAATTCAATAAGGAAGTGCTGTCCATTGGTTCGTAACTTTTCCTGTGTATACAATTTGTAGCATGCACTTCTGGGCAGTTTCGGTGCACCAATGGTCAATGTGTCTCCTCCTCTTTCCGATGTAATGGGGTTCAGCAGTGTACCGATGGCAGTGATGAGAATGGGTGTTGTAAGTTGACTAGCAGTTTCTGAGATTCTGTAATACTGGAAGACATACTGATTTCATTAATTTTGCTTGTAGCATACTGTTTTGGTGATAAACTCAGCCTCCTCTGCAAATGGTTCATTTCTGTGCAGTAATGGCTTTTTTTTTTTCATGATGCTTACAGCTAACTGCACCTCTGGAGCATTTCAATGCAGCGATGGTAGTTGTATTCGTTCTCTTGATCGCTGTGATGGGGTACAGCATTGCTCCGATGGTGGTGATGAAACTGGCTGTCGTAAGTTACCATGATGATTGTTTTATTTGCAAGTCTGTATTCATTGTTTCAGGGTACAGGTGGCTATTGTATTCCCAGTATTTGCTGGCATTCAGCAGAACTATTAGGCAATTGACATCTAAAGAAAGTATTTGAGGTGTTTGAACAGACTGTGCTAAGTAAAAATCATAAGATACAAGTAGCTGTAATCCGGCGCCGGACAGCTCTCTGAAGAGCTGCTTCTCCCCGATTGCGTCCGCTTCAGCTGCTGCTCGCCGCTTGCGTCCGCTTCAGCTGCTGCTCCCGGGCCCGATTGCGGCACTGCTGCTCCCCGTTTGCCTCCGCCTCCAGCTGCTGCTCCCCGATTGCGCCCGCTTCAGCTTCTGCTCCCGATCGCGTTCGCTTCGACTGCTGCTCCCCGATTGCGTTCGCTTCAACTGCTGCTCGCCCGATTGCGTCCGCTTCGGCTGCTGCTCCCCGATTGCATACTGGATTCCAGCCCATGTCTGGCGCCCGGGCCCGAACATTCTTCGCGGAGTTTGAGGTTCAGTAAATAAATTAAAGTACGAAGGTCGCGCGTCACTATAGCCTAGTCCCGCCCCACGAACATCCCACTTCCGTCACTCACAGACACACAGACACACGTTAAAATCTTAATGTATTGATATACATGATCACTATTGTGGCCATGCTGTCATTGCAGGTACATAGCTATATGTATCAGATAAAGTGAAAGAAAATAGCAATGTAGAAACTCATACAGTTTTTGAGCCAATGCAATCATGTACACATTTCAGCCTGGTTGCATGAGGTTCGTCAGTTAGTGTTGCAATTGATGTCCATATTGCATTGCATAATGGCATAATCAATGCGCAATAGTGACAAGGTAGTTGAAGTTTTAAGGAAGTCATTAATAAGTATACACTTCCTGCATCATCATATACTCAAAGCAATCCCAAATGAAAGCATTGGAAGGAAAGGATAATTTCAAAGGTGTAACAAGCTCCTAGCAACACAAATAATTCAACTATCTGGGGTATGTCTCGGATGTCACTCTTCCTGCTGCAGTCACTGTGCTTCAATACCAGTTATGACCCACGGGAATGATCAAATGCCTGATTTTTGGGCAACGTTTGATCGACTGATCTCTGATCTACACTGTAGCATGCACTTCTGGGCAGTTTCAGTGCTCCAATGGTGAATGTGTCCCCCAGTCTTCCCGATGTACTGGGATTCAGCGGTGTACTGATGGCAGTGATCAGATTGGATGTTGTAAGCTATTTACACTGACTGATAATGTGTAAGAACTAAATTTCTCACTTTGAGTGTATACCCCATTGGCTCCAGTTCAGGTGGTTTATTTCTGTTAGGTGGTGGCCAATGTACAGTCCTTCCTTTCACAATGCAATTATCACTAATCTCTACAGCTTTCTGCAGCTCTACAGGATTTCGATGCAGCGATGGTCGTTGTCTTCGATCCTCCTACCGCTGTAATGGGACACAGGAGTGTTCTGATGGCGGTGATGAGATGGGATGCTGTAAGCTACTACAATGATCGTTCTGGTGAATGTACCGTACCACTGCCCATATACGGAAACCACTGAGGTCTGGGGTCGTAGGAATTTGCAGAACCCAACACTGTATCAGACCTCAGACCTCATGGTTTCCTTATACGGAGGTTAAACCCTTCCATGTAAGGAGTTGGTACTGGGCTCAGAGTTCTTATACAGCGTTGCAAGAGGGTTCAAAATCTAAGTGTATAGTAATGTGAGTATAGAAGGAGCTATATTTAGGAAGTTTAGCATTCTCCTGGTTCCAATGGCAGTGGAATCAACTGCAAAATCGCATTCTTGTTATGTGTAGGTTTCTACCTTGTCAATGTAGAGTATCACACAAACATCATGAATTTGCTCCAAACATGCAGCATTGAGTTGAAACTTACATAATTATCATCATGTATGAGTGGCAACACACTACTGGTAGCCGGTGCTACTTGTTGGTAGTGCAAGCTAAGTATCCAACAATTACGTTTTAATGCACATGCTACGGGACAACCATGCTCTTCAAAGCAATCAATGAAGGTGTTGACAGATGAAGCTCATGCACTTTTCTTGGTCATAAGGAGTGCATGCAGACCTTGGTTTATATACTAACAAATGGTTCTCTGTGGCTCACATCAACATTGATGTACAGCTTTCTGCAGATTTGGAGCATTCCGATGCACCGATCTTCAGTGTATGCCCATTCTCAACCGCTGTGATGGGACAAGTGACTGCCCTGATGGCAGTGATGAGACTGGCTGTCGTAAGCAACTACATTTAAATCGTCACTTTTGTCTGTTGAACTCATTATTCCAGGTGGCAACCCTATTTCTATAATTGTAGATGCCTTACTGTCAACAGAAGAATGTAACAAACCCATCTCTCAGTGACCACACAGATAACAACATAATTATAGTACAAACAAAGTAATAGTAAACACAGTGTACATACATTTTCAATGTTCTTGTGCATCATTGCAATCATGTAGTCACGTACCAATTTGGCCTAGTTGCCATAATGGGTTTCAAAGGCAAGATCAGAGTGGTCCAGGTGCTTTAATTAAACACCACACACCTTGTGTGTCATATGTATACAGAAAGCAGTTCCAAATCAATGCATTAGAAGGTTCTTTCCAATTTTATTCAATCTAATTTCTACAGGTGATAAGAAATGTATTGTCCTTTACTCAAATTTGTATCAATGTTTTATGAATACCACTATAGCGTGCACTTCTGGACAGTTTCAGTGCTCCAGTGGTGAATGTATCTCTTCCTCCTCCCGATGTACTGGGATCCGGGAATGTTCTGATGGCAGTGATGAGATAAGATGTGGTAAGTCAAATACCTTGCCTTGTTCCCAGGCCTACCCCCATTATTTCTGCTAAATTTGCGTTGACAGATGTGGAAGAGCGGCCCATTCTTCCGCATCTGTGTATTATTGTCAATGCAAACTGAAGAACAGAAAGAGCAAGGTAGGCCTGGGAACGAGGCTAGCAAATACCAGTATGTGTTTCTAAAATAACAAAGGTAGCTGACAATAATACTGTCGTACGTGTTATACTTTGTACAGCTAACTGCAGTTCTGGAGGTTTCCTGTGCACCTCTACACAGTGTATTCGTTCCACTGACCGCTGTGATGGGATTCGGGAATGTGTTGGTGGCAGTGATGAGATTGGATGTCGTAAGCTATTTTCATTAACTAATGATTTTGCATCACTTATCACCTTGTAACTGCTATCAGAGTATTACTGATTGACATCAGCTGCAAAAGTAAAAGGGTTTCTTTAACCCAGCTGCTTTAGTTGCAGCAGTGTGCATTATTATTAATATGTTGCTGGACACTCTATGTAGGTCTTGTCTCCCCTTCAGACAGGTAAACAATTAAGGGATTACAGAATGTTGGAAGTGAAGCTGCACTTGTAACAATTCTGTGTGACTCATGCAACTATTGTAGGAATTCAATTTTTCACAATGCACTTAACACTCATATACAGCTTCCTGCAGCTCTGGAGCATTTCGGTGCAGCAATGGTCAATGTATTCCTTCTCTTGATCGCTGTGATGGGGCACGGGAGTGCTCTGATGGCAGTGATGAAACTGGCTGTCGTAAGCTCTATCATGATCTGAATGTATTGTTAGTTTTGCATGTACAGCACAGACACATTAGAGTTACAAGAGTTTGCAATCTTGTAATTTGCTAGTGCACAAGTTTTAGGTTTCATGTCTATATAATTATGGACTACCATGGAACCCCATTTAAAGGTGGTCACTAACAACTGTACACCTGAATATCATACCTGGCCAGAAAGCAATCCTGAAAGGAATTGAAGAGCTGCGTGAGACTCAGAGTAGCCTAACCCACAAATATTGTATTTGCTCCCCCCCCCCCCCCCCCCCCCCCCCCCCCCCCCCCCCACAAACTTGAGAAGTACGTATACTCTTAAAATGTGTTCAGGAACTGCAAAATCTGGGACATACTATGGTGCATTTTTGGGCACAATTCATGTGATTTCCAGGCGTTAGGCGGCCACTCTGATTCTCGGCCCTTCAGCAATACTGGTTCTTTGCTTGAATGAGTCAAAGTTAACTTTTCATACAAATTATTATGCACTATCTAGCGTGCACTCCTGGACAGTTTCGGTGCTCCAATGGTGAATGTGTCTCTGCCTCCTCCCAATGTGCTGATGCCAGTAGATCTGCAGGTAAATGGACTGGTACATGGTTACACAATTGTAACTCTGAAACATCTCATTCACATGGTGTCAATGCATCTCTGTGCCTCCTATATGGTTGTATTGGTAAATAAACTTGACACCTGCATGTTGCATTAATTACTAAGAGAGCCAAACCACGTTGATGCTTATAGCTAACACCATAATTATGTCCTGATCAACGAAACCCACATTCATCTTGTGAAGCACGATATCATGAAGTGGCCCTCTTCAGTTGTATACTATAATGTATACAACTCATGGTGCCTGACAGTGCAGCTGTGGCATTATTGTTGTGTGCTGGATATAGTCGTGCAGGCATATTCATATTGTGCCCTACACTGGGGGGGGGGGGGGGGGGGGGGGGCATGACCAACGACCAGCTAGGTGGTCATATCTTGACAATTAGTTTGTCCCAGTTCTCATGATTAGTTTCTACACAGTGCATGAGGTAACTGGATCTGATTACACATGCCATGACTCTGGTGTGTATTAATGATGTATTCTTTTAGCAAACAACATACCCCCCCCCCCCCCCCCCCGGTAAGGTGACTGCAATAATTACTCTACTGCAGGTCGTGTCAGCACCTCTGTGGTAACTGCTGTGGCAGCGTCATCTGCTGTTTTCGCCCTCTTCTTGCTGATCCTGTGATTAACTACATGTGCTTGGATCTTCTGCATCAAACATTCCTATGTTTTTATCTGTAGCTAAGGTATGTAAACTGAACATTGTGTACCATTTATTATTCATAATATATATATATTACTTTTGTATCCTAGCAGATCTCGAGCCTTTGCTGTATAGGGTACACTCTATGTGAGAAACTATTACTTCAAAATTATACAAGCATGCATGTGCAGTTGCTACTGCTTGCAGAATCATGCATGCAATTGAATATGTGCTGCATGGGTTAACTTTGGCTTTGACAGTTTATGGCTGTCAACAATGCATATGTTAAGTGGCCATTGCATAGTCTGATCATGACCCCCGGGCTACCACACTTGAGTGTATGCTACTGGGCACATGTAATGGGTGATCGATCTGTTGGTCCTGCCGATGAAAATATCCACACCTTCAATATATGAGCTGGTGCACATGTGTCTTAAAGGCAATGTTCGAGGTTAGCAGCTAAGCTTCTCTGTATTTGTACTTCTGTAGCTTTCTGTTGAAATGGGCTGCACCTTTTGCTGACTAGCTGTAAATCATACATTGTGGAACTTCATCAATAATTATAAACTCTTAACTAATTGTGTCTGTGCATTATTTTGTTCCACACTCTTGGTATGCTACAACTGTGTTCACTGCTACTGGTTGGGCACTCTGGGCAGGAAGGCATGTGCTTGAGTAGTAGCACCCATTCCTCGCATTGTGAATCCTGCAAGAAATCAACCATCTGTGGTAAGCATTGGAGCAGCAACTAGCTTATTACGGAAACTGAAGAACAGAAAAAACGGGGTAGGCCTGGGAACGAGGCTACCCTGAGTACACATAAACTCTTGTAATGAGTACATGTGGCCATATATGGTTATGACCTGAACGCCAGAGGACGGTTATTTACGTATAGCTATTACAACTTATGAAAACAACCATATCAAGTGTCAGCACATTTCACTGCTTCTTTAGACGTATGTGAAACTTGGCATTGTTCACGTAGCATACGAATAAGTTAGAGTATGATTGTGTCAGTGGGTGGTTGTGTCGGTACTACTGCCTCCAGAGCTCCGAGGAACATGAGATTATTATCCTGAGGACAACCCACAACCGAGGTGGATGGAGTCTTCTGCTTGCCATTTTGAATGGGTGGCTGCTGCAATGGCATGTCGGCATACCAGTTGGATGTGGGTTTTAATAATTATTGATTAGACACATGATAGCTTACTTAGTGTTGTCTGACAAATTTGACCAAAAGAACCCGTGTATGTAGCTGACCAAAGAACCCATGTACATGTAGCTGAACAAAGCATACCAGAGTGTGCTCTGCGGCTGCTCTTGGCAAAGTCATGCCCAGTAGAGGATCTGCCCTCATTTTCGTCTTGGTCGTCCATATCTGGGTTCACAGCTACAACCAGGTCAATGGAGTTCTGTGGGAGGTGGATGTATGTGTAGGTCAAAGGTCAAAGGGGAGGGTATACAATGAATCACACAGTGGGCGATGACTTACGATTCTTTGGTGAGTGGGTGGATGATGAGGTAGCTACCATATATACTTTAATACAATGTACTCTCTGCAATTGTATATACCAGTCAACTATGGACATCGGATTGCCAATCCTCCATTACATCCTTCCCCTTACCGACTCCATGTCCATTGCCCGCTTGAGGGCCTGTGCAGCCTCGTCATGAGTCACCTCAATGAGGCTCACCCCATCACACACCAGGATCTGATCACCAACATTCAGACCACCTGAAGTCAGCCAAAACAGAAACACACGAAACAAACAGTTTGCAGATGCTTGTCAACACTCAACATTCAATACTGATGTAAGCATAAACACTTCTGCTATCTAATTGTGCAGCTGACAATTCAACAAAGCCTATCCTGTGAATTATCCAGCTGCATTTGCAACCTTCTCATCTCCAGCGGGGATGAAAATGAATTCAGAATAGCAGCTATCGATCTGATGGACTTTGATCACCACTGCAAGTGGCTCAACAACTGTGTTGGTGCCTCAACTACCGGTTAATACTTAGCTTAAACTTTATAGCTCTGCTAAGACTTTCCAACTCGTTAGACAAACCGTTAATGCTGTACGTAAAGCTAAGCAAATGGAATCAGCAGCAGAGAACGTTTGAAGCTAGCTATGTACCAGAACTAAGGTTTATTACCATATCTGTCAGCAGCCCCTCCTTCCAGGATGCGTGAAATGAGCACTTGTCCTCCCAGGGGAGTGTCAATGCCACCACGAATGGCAAGTTTGATTGGGCCATCCTGCATGTGTGAATACGTCACTGGCTAACCATACGGCCCTATCTTGCTCAATTGATCAACAATATGATAATAGAGCTAGTAGCTTACCTTTGGTACGGTGTGAAAGACGACATTCCTTCCCTGAAGTACCTCTTCACTGAACTGTCAGAAACATGAGGTAAACATGATGTACAACATTAACAGACTCATCAATATACACTGCATATCTGTATGTGAGTAATGGAAGTGAGGTATTCAGGAGGGTGAGACTAGACTAGTGATGTGTATTCACTTGACGTCGATCATGCTCTGCTAAGCTTTGCCGTAGATGCTAACACAGAACTCAGTGAGGTATTCAGGAGGGTGAGACTAGACTAGTGATGTGTATTCATTTGACGTCGATCATGCTCTGCTAAGCTTTGCCGTAGATGCTAACGCAGAACTCATTGCATCAAAAGTTGTGAGCTATGCATGCAGCATAGTGAGGATAGCTGTCATTGAGAAAAGGCCCACACGATTATCATCCACTTACATCCATGTTGCTGGGGTGTACAGTGTCTCCCAGTGTGTCAGTGCTGGCACTGGGTGGCAGCTGTTCGTGCTCGTTGATGATCTCAATCCTGTGAACAGGACAGCAGAATGAGCAATAGCTCAAAGGTTCACGTACTACCACAGGGGGTGATATATGCATGAGGTCAAAATAATGTAGGCTGACTAGAACGAAATGTGTGAGAGTGCTATGTATATACCATCTGTAACTACATACGTATGTATGGAAAGAAGTTGGTGAGGAGAGTTGTAGTGCAGACACGATGTATGGTGTGAGTTAAAATGCCCTCAGCTGACTGGAAATACAAACCTCGGGAATTAAACAATAACTGTGGTATTAAAAGGGTTCAAAACTGTATGAGTGCATGGTCGAACATTCCAGAACAAAATGACTGTTTGACTGTGGAGGATTGCACGGTGTAAATGCTTACCTCTCTCTAAATGCTGGGGTCTTCTTCGGCTTTGAACCTTTCAACTGCAAATACATACGTAGGACATTGAAAGAGAGTGAACGTGAACTGGTCACATCCATCCTCAACTGTGATATACCGGTACGTACAGATCGCATGCTGCTTCAACACAACTATGTACGTATACCTTCAACACAATCTTGCTCCATGCATGGGCACATACATTAGAGATGGATGCTATTGGACTATGGGTATCTCACTTGTACTGTACCGCAACTAGTTGTTCGCACTGCAATTGCAAACACTGTGTTTGATCATGTCACTATTGGGGCACTCACATTGCTGTCACTGGGTGATTTTTTCAAGGCAGATGCAGACGGTTGCTTGTGCAGGTGGTGAGGAGAACTTGGTCCGTCATGGGCATCCCCATCCTGCTCGTCATCATCATCCACTGGGAACTGATAGGAGGCCAGGTCAGCTCCACTGATCTTGTGGGTAGGCTGCTGGCCTACTGGGGTGGTCGGTGGTCGAGGGAAGAGAGGAGGGATAGAGGCTAGGAGAAGTGCTACTTAACAGCATCATCTTCTCGTTTAGGAACATGCAGTTAGCATGATACAAACCATTTTTGTTTTGAGGATCAACACTGAATACATACATGCTACTAGCATACCAAACAAGCACATATGACATGGATTATTGGCCAGATATATCTCTCGTCATACACATTGCATACTGACAGTAGCTAACGGTATATATGAAAGAACGTTGAACATTAAAACTGGATTCACAATTTCCCAGATGTACAACATGGCATGTTGGTATGGCATGCAATCAGATTTCTCATATTGAAGCTAGTATAAAGCAGCTGCACAGACTATGTCAGTAGCTTTACCTTCCTGTTTCCCCTCAGCAACTGAGGTACCTTTTGGCTTTGGTTTCACAGGGGGTGGTACTGAAAGGAGGTGCAGAGAACAGACTTTTAGACCAGTACAACTAAAACAAGTGTACCAAGGTAGCGACCAGAATGGATCATGATGCAATGAACAATGATGTGTTATTGTCTTTCATGCCCAAGAATTACCTCTGATCTGGTATATATATATATATATATATAGTACAGATCTTGTGCATTTTTAGCTCTGATTCCACTCTGTTATAAAAGGTTCAGCTCTTTGTACACAACTCTCACATTTGCCACTGTCACTTGACCAGCAGTGCTTAGCCGTGCAGAATATTACACGAGAAACTGACCAATCTGAAACACACCTTTCACTTTCTGTGGCTGTCCACTCCCTCCCTCCTCTTCAGCACCCTGAAAGATGTTGGCAATGGAGGTGGGCATCCGGCCACTGTCAAAGTGACTTGTGTCCAAAGCAACAGATTCACGGACATTTCCAGAGTGCCTTCCGTCGGGGGAGAAACCAGGAGCTGAAATGAGTGATGTGTCGAGCTTTTGGCCATCTCCACTCTCGTCCAGGTCTGGCATATCCGGCATCATTCCCATGAGTGTTGGCATGGTGAGAGCAGGTCCATAGCCGAAGGCAGCAGGAGAGGCTATAGTGGGTGCGTTTTTGGACTGTTCAGTCTCCATGTCAAGCAGAGAGAGACGGTTGGTTTTCTGGTTGCGCTGAATCTCCCTGGCTTTCTTCAAAGCCCTCTGGGCAGCTGCAAAGAGCAATTCATAACTACATTATCAGAGAGGGATGGAGTTTGCAATTACTGAGGTATAAATGTACCATCATTGTACATCTCTTGCTCATAAGCACTGCAATTTCCGACCAATTTTGACATATAGCAGGAAATGAAGCTAGCACTGTATTAGTACAAAGGAATGTATGGATGTAATGTCGGTACATTCAGAGATATACCCTGACATGTAGGCTTATTGCACAGTTACTGGATGCTAACATGAGCCCTGGAATTTATAGAGAATCAGTTTGAATTTAGACTAAGGCCCCCGCATAATGCTGCTATACTCGACAGCTTGTGTGCTGCTCCTCTGCTGTGGGCCCAGTGGCTTAGTAGTAAGAGCATTGGCTAGTATCCAGAAGGTCTTGGGTTCGAATCCCAGCTGGTCCCAAACTTCTTTCTGTGGATTCAATTTCTCTCTCTCTAATTAGGCAACAAAAGTACGGGCCTACTGAGTTTTCAGTGATTACCGCCATCTTTACAATTTGCGGCTGATATTTTTAAGCACAGTACCTTCCTGGTCCTTGGGCATGAGCACGAAGCCAGTGGACTGGTCCAGGTCAGTTGGAATGAGCTCTGCATCGATGTCAAAGTCCTGCGGGGCCAGCTCAAAGTTCTCCGGAGGATTGGAAAGTGGGTCAAAATGGCCAGTGCTGGGACCGGAGTGGGCACTAGTCTTGGAGAGCTGTGGACAGTGTAGACGTTACAATACACACCTGCATGCAATGTGCAACTTACCCCACCTATGTCATGTCCACAGTTCAATTCATGCAAACTTATGTCCTGATTCGTAACAGCAAGCACCTCACTAATACACAATCATACATAACATAAACTCATTGTCAGCAATTTTTGCCCTGCCCACATTGTAGGTCTACAGTGTATTACTGCATCTTAGTGATCTAATAGCTCTGATTATAATTGGAATGCACCGAAGTTTGCACACACAAGATTAGTAACTGCATGTATCAATTCTCAATTGTATTTTGTGTTACTCTACAACCACATTATTACTGGTAGAATCCCCAATTCGTTATGCACTTGTCATGACACTAGTCTATCCAGCTAGACTATTCTCGCCGCTCCAAACTTCCACTGAGCAAGAGAAATTGATAGACCATGGCTAGTCATGGCAGCACTGAAGTAATATTATAGTCACCAGTGAAACTCAGATAGTATAGCCTCGTTCCCACGCAGCCTGGAAATGAGGCTAAGTCTATAGCATGGATATTCAGACTACACTCACCTGCTCAACCCGCACAGTGAGCACTAGAGAGTCACTGGACTTCAGCATCTTAATGGCCTGAGAGTAGTGCATGTGCATGTAAAGGTCAAAGTCAGAATCCATATAATCACAATGCAAGCTTAGTGCATGAATCATCATACCTCACTGTGTGACCTGCCGACAAGGGACTGTCCATTCACATCAACTATTTCATCTCCAATCTGCAAGCAAATGGTGGCATTCAGATTGCCAGCATATAATAATAGTATGGACTCATACCAGCAAGAGTGCATGATGAAATCACGCTGCAATGACGATGATGTCATCATGTGCTCTTGGTACCAGCTGTGGGGCTGAAAACTTGTACACGTAACGTATGTATGAACTTATGCATCCACGGGAAGTTAGTGCATTGGCACTATGGTGTTGGCATGAGTTAGTGCACCAGCAATAATAATGGTATGTATCAGTACGGCTAGTCCATCGTCTATATACCATATGGTAACGTGATCCTTCCTTCTACTCACTCAGGGCCGTTCTTTGAACATTCAAACAAGGGAAATTCTTCTTCACTAACTCTGGCTAACGTTTCCTCATTCACTACACCTATATCCAGTGAGGACCTGCAGGATTGAACTCTATACATACGAATCTAATGGAATTAACTTCCAGTTCCTAACAATTAACTGTGTGCCTCACTACTGACATGTTTAAAACACGTATGAAGATGTTCAGCCACATTCAGTATCTACGTACCGGTACATGTGTATCTCTCACCTTTAATCCTGCATTATGTGCCACAGAGTTGGGGAGAAGCTCTGCAATGAACACACCACATTCTGGACGGTCACTGGCAGTCCGGATACTGCAGAAACAGTAAAGACCTGAGTCATCATTATGAAGAATGAGTTTGCACTACCAGGAGTGCAGTTGCCACTTGAAACATAAATGTCTTGCTACATCTGCAAATGGCATTCAACTTTTCCAAACATTTCTCCCTGCATGTCTCGGCACGCTTAACGTTTGCAAATCGAGCATACCATAGCGAAACTTTCAGTACAATTATATCAGCCAGCATTACAATAAATCACTGCATGACTGATCTAAACCGGTGTCAGTTGTATAATTGAAATGATGCAATGAAATCATTTAAGCTAACTACAGACTGTGATTGTGGTATAACCAAATTCTAGCCGTAATTATGATTGTGTGCATGTAATTATATTATCGCTCACGTTGCTCCAAGAAGGTTGTTACTGTCGAGAGTGAGCTGTATCCTCTTGGTGCTCCTCAAGATTGGGCCCTGACCTGCCTGTGGATCAGGATAGTCATTGGTTGAGAATTTACGTATGCAATCTTAGTAATTTGCACAAAGAATCTGACTACACTGTCGTAATTGCCGTTGTTCTCTGACACTTTTGAATGCAGAAATTCACCTTGATGGTGGTTTTGTAGGGGTTTCTATCTTCCCTCTGGCTACCATATCGCTCACTTTGACCTCGATTGGGAGTAATTGACGTCACTTATATGTGCATGTGCATAAGACATAATCAGAGTCTGCTGAAGTATCCATGAGTGTCATGAAGTGAGGGCCAAACAAGGCATGAGGCATCATACTCTGCAAGCCAGTTTTCTCTTAGTCTTAGACTACAGGTAGCTCTCATCACTATTACGATGGCTAACTTCAGAAATTCAATTGATCCAAGCTCTAAACTACGAACGGATGCAAATTATCTTTCATACCATGACCATCCTGAAGGCAGATGTCTTCCTGGTCTTTTCTTCCGCAACAGTTTTCCAAAAGATGTTGAAAGAGCCTGGCCTATAGAAGGAGAATTAACTACACACTCATCGAAATGAAATCAATGCACACACACACTAAAATAGAGACTAGTATTAGCACAATAATGTACACACCTATAGTGATGCGATACCTCTTCACAAAAGATGGGCACACCCACATACAATATTGGTTCCACCAGCTAAGTTGCCTCTAAGCGGCATACCGTATGGCAGCAGAATTTGGCAAGGACTTTAATTTGGTGATGTGTGAATTCTCCAAACTTTAGTCTGTGATGCCATGCTGTACCAACCATACCCACCAGGCCCGTAACCAGGATTTGTGAGGGGGGTTACATTTTGGTCAACGTTTCATCCAGATATTTCCGTGAGGGGCCGCGCAAAGCGCGGCCATAGCTAGGGGGGTCCGGGGGCATGCCCCCCCCCCCCCCCCCCCCCCCCCCCCGGGAAAATTTTGAAACAATTGACTGTCTGAGGTGCATTCTGGCGCATTCTCTGCCCAGTGTATCTAACATTCATTACTACATAGCTATCCGAGTGAAAATTACACAAAATTGTACACAACATGCATGGCCATTAAAATGGGCTAAAAAAGTAAACTAGCTGCTTCCATTCTACGGGGGTGTTTGCTTCGTTTTCTTACAGAAGTATGCTTGAATGCCCTGTGCCTGTGGAGCCCGTTGTCATTTCATCCTTCTGCACTCGCATAGCGCCAGGCCTAGCAGCTGCGCAGCAATTGAATTGCACAAAGGTAAACGTATAATTAGGAAATAAAACTAAAGTGATACAACCAAAACAGCACCTGCATGCAGGCTGAAACTGAATGATACAAAACAACCAACCAAATGCATATATTATGGTAAAGGTAAATAGATAAATTATTATTAAGAAAGTATAAAAAATATATTAGAGCATAGTGACATGACCTGCGAAAGTGAAAGTCAGACGAGGCCATCCACCCTGGTACGTGGACGCGGGTGGCCGGCTAGTGGCCTCGTTCCCATGCGTATGCATGCGCGTATGGCCTGGGGGACGCATGCCTAGTCTGGGGACGAGACAGCTGTGAGTACGAGTGCAACGTCGCCAGCGCGGCTGGCCGGCCGGCTACATGCAGCTAGCCTCGTACCCAGGCTAGGCTACATGTACAATGCAAGACGAAACCCAAGGTCGCTACAGTACTATAGTCGAGTAGACGTACTGTCGACGGTAACACCGCAACGGCTACGCGAAGGCGATGACCTTCAGGAAAGATGCGTTCTTGGCTCGAGGGGGGTTCGTCCGCACCCAACGAACCCCCCCTGGTTACGGCCCTGCCCACAGTATGTGATGCCATGCTGTACCAACCATACCCACAGTATCTACATACATGCTTGTGCAGAACTTGTGTACAAACATTCAAATGCCACGGTGTATCCGGAGATAGGACTTGTATATAGCTACTCCCACTGTATGTATGTGTACATGTGGTGATTTGTCTCTCTCCAGGATGGAGATGGAGCATGTTTCTGCACATCAAAGCCACAGTATAAGGATCTCCAGTATTGATATGCACTTACGTACACACATTGTTCTGAGTCCCCCCCCCCCCCCCCCCCCCCCCCCCCTCAAATAATTGACACAGCTGCATGGCAACTGGAGTTCTCGTGTTGAGACTTAAAAGCACAGCTATAGTATAATTATGCCGTTTTCAATGCTTGCCAAACTTTACCACTACATGGTGTACGTACATGCACAGGTGCACTTTGTTGTCTACTAAGAAAGGTTTGAAAATACAGACATGCCCGTAGAGGTCTAATAGATGGATGCACAACAGTGCTATTAGGAGTACTCACGACAGTTACATATACTCACTTTTGTTCTGGTATCATGCCCACATCTACAGAATAGAGGAAGATACATTTTTTGGTGGTAAATACTTTCGTGACAATGGCAGCATCATTTTCAGGCCTGCTGCACTTTTCTATTGAGCTTCAGTTCCAATTCCTTGCACTACCTATCTACAAACCAGGAGCCTGAACACCTTGGAACATATGTACGTATAAGCCCCATGCACTTAACGTCACTAACCTAATGTTTAATAAATGTGTATGGTATGCCGGGTTTAAAAATGACATCATTTATGAACTATTTCCACAGCACCACATCTCCTCTGAAAACAAAGCTGTGGAAGAACTATATATACACAAAGCTCCAGAAGACCCGTAAGCAAAACAGTTCAGCATGTACAAACCCAAATGTCCTTGCAAGAAACCTTCCGATTCTTGGAAGATTAGGATCATCAATTTTGGTGAATTCGAAGCTACGTACATCACAACTGCACATTTAGTCCAAAGATGGGCGTCATTCTTTTAAAGATACGTACATACCCATATCCCTGTTCTGCAACATCACAACAGTTCAACTGCTCTAACGTTATACTTGTTCTACATCCTCACTCTTGAGCGTGAGTGTGAGTGTCTTCCTCAGCTTGATGAGGTTGACCACCTCCTCGTGGGTGGCCTCCACCAGAGTGAGCCCATTCACACGCACCAGCTCATCTCCAGGCTGGGAGGGTTGTGAGTGGGGGAGACGGAGTGTGCGCAGGGATGGGAAGTGAGTGTGTGCAGGGGTGGAGAGTGAGTGTGGGAGTGAGTGTGTGCAGGGGTGGAGAGTGAGTGTGGGAGTGTGTGCAGGGGTGGAGTGAGTGTGGGAGTGAGTGTGTGCAGGAGTGGAGAGTGAATGTGGGAGTGAGTGTGTGCAGGGTGGAGAGTGAGTGTGGGAGTGAGTGTGTGCAGGGGTGGAGAGTGAGTGTGGGAGTGAGTGTGTGCAGGGGTGGAGAGTAAGTGTGGGAGTGAGTGTGTGCAGGGGTGGAGAGTGAGTGTGGGAGTGAGTGTGTGCAGGGGTGGAGAGTGAGTGTGTGCAGGTGTAGAGAGTGAGTGTGTGCAGGGGTGGAGAGTGAGTGTGTGCAGGGGTGGAGAGTGAGTGTGTGCAGGTGTGGAGAGTGTGTGCAGGGGTGGAGAGTGAGCATGTGCAGGGGTGGAGAGTGAATGTGGGAGTGAGTGTGTGCAGGGGTGGAGAGTGAGTGTGGGAGTGAGTGTGTGCAGGGGTGGAGTGTGAGTGTGGGAGTGAGTGTGTGCAGGGGTGGAGTGTGGGTGTGGGAGTGAGTGTGTGCAGGGGTGGAGAATGAGTGTGTGCAGGGGTTGAGAACGAATATGCATGCAGGTGATGGAGCAGTGTAATATCTTTACACTGAGACAATTTCGGAGAGATATTGCAACTCTGATCAATAACAGTTGGTTATTGAGAGAGAGAGAGCGAACTATCATCCTAGAACTAGGACTAAAATAACGAGTAGAATTCTGATGCCCAATACATGCATACAATATAGACAACACACAAACACACAAAGATGTGAACGCATATGACATTACAACAAAGAACAGCAGAGGACATTATAGGGCAAGGGGCCCCTTGCTATTTGTACGTAGCTCTCAAGGCTGATCCAATGCGTATTGCTGGACGTGCATGGCTGCATCTGTTCAGTGATGCATGTTAATGTCTTACCTTCAGCCCAGCCTGCACAGCCTTGGAACTCTCACTCTCCACCCGCACACACTCACTCTCCACCCCTGCACACACTCCATCCCTCTTACCTTCAGTCCTGCCTGTGCAGCCTTGGAAGAAGGTAGAACTGAAGAAATGTAAACCCCGCATCCAAACTCTTTCCCTGGATGCAAAGGAATCAAGTGCACAGTATATTGCCTGTAGCATCGTCATGATACGTACACAGTACGGCAGCTTGGTGTGCAATATGGTACTACAATTTGGCACTAGCTCAGTCTAGCCTCGTTCCCAGGCCATTCCAACTGCCACTATTTGCATACTGCAAGTGATCAAACACTGGTGATGGGAATGGCCTGGGAATGAGGCTACTACTATACATGGTGTCAGTGATTCCAGTACACGCTATGATGGCCACACCACACAAGTACTAGCTAGTGTTTACTCGGTTGCGTACCTCCTCGAATGGTGAAGCCCAGGCTGCGGTTCCCTTGCTGCTTCAGATGAATGACCTTCTTCTCAAAACTATTCGAGACAGAAACATTATACGTACACATGACCCAGCTCTTCAATGTACGTAATTAATGGGTGCAATTACGTTTTCACATTGATAAGTACATGGAATTAAGGGCATGCCCCATAATCTATTGGCATTGCTACAATGCATGCAATAGACTCCTCCACAACTAATGAGCGGTTTCACTTCAGTTGCCATGGAAACCACATGTTCATGTTATATGTACTGCATTTTGGGCTTGAAGGGCATTTGATAAGGGTTCATTTTGCGTCCTGCACTGAACCCCAGAACCTGAAGTAAGTAAGGCCTCCCTGCAATCCTTTTGGGTAGGGCTCTTCCCCCACGATTTTGCACCTTTCCAACACGCACCCTAGCTTATCATCTCACCTTGGGACGTGTGGAATGAGGGAATTGTATTCAGGTCTCAGACGGCTGGGAATCAGCGGACTGGAGGAGAACAAAACAAGGTACGTCCACGTATGTCATCTCAACACTGATAAGTAGTACACTCATGAGCAATGTACGGCTTCAGCAATACCGCTAGTGCTTTCATAGAGATTTGGTCTAATAACTTAACATATTGTGTATCCATGGCTTGCATATAGCTATTGGAGGTTACAATGTTGCCATGATTTGCAGTAGTGTATGTCAGATTGAGCTATAGCTACTCACCGTATGGCCAAGTAGAGCTGCCTGTGTCTGGGCTCATTCAGCAGCTCCCTGAGGTTCTCCATCAGATCCTCCACTAGGAAGGAACTGAGGAGGGGGGGGGGGGGGGGGGGGGGGGGGGGGGGGGGGGAGAAGGAGGAAGAGAGCATGTTATGCATTTACAGATTGATTGGTCATTGTACCATCAACACAACAGTACAGTGATGGTTATTCTAGCCGTAAGCACATACTTCGATCACTCATGCGTTGTTTACATTATGTAGGTGTATGCAATATGTGGATAAACAAAACACTCGATCCTGTAATAGCCAGATCGTCACAAACTAACATGCTGTCGACACAAACAGCTGTCTGCAGCACACAGATATCATAGAGTCGGTAGACTCTATATGTAGGGATACGACGTACACGCAATATATGCTAATACAAAAAAATCTCTCCAAATCTCAGAAACGGCACACTTATAAGCCTTTATAACTACATACCGTTCATCTTCGAGTGTTTTCATGACCAACAAGACTCCTCGCGTCGCGAAAAACCGTCGCGAAAGTACCACACCAGGTACTCGCAAAACGGGCAAATTGTTTTTCTTTCTTCTTTCTTCTTCTTCTTTCAGACGGGCTAGCTCAACGTCGACTCAATCTCTCATGATGGTTTTCGCACGAAACAGCAGCATTTCACACCGAGTAGTGCACCTGGCCGTCGCTTTTTCGCAACCTCCAAGTCTTCACCAGGCGGCTGCAACTGCCCACTCAATAACTATGGCTTCTTTAGTCACGCCATTTTCTCATTTGTACGCATGCGCGATCACTTAGCAACGAACGTAAATATTACTCAAGATCGCTGAATTAGAAGTGTCTTGTGCCGTTGTGTTGTCGTACTTCATAACCGCTCGAGGTAAATTCTAAACTCTGTGCGTATAATTTATGTATGTTACTACCTACTGTGTTCTGTGAGAGGGCTGAATGCCTATCTAAAGACTCAACAATATATAAATCTTGCTACTTCTGGTATAGCTAATATCATAGTATGGTCTTCAGACATGGATTACTGCCTTATAGTATCCATCCAGAAAAGGGTTGACTTGGGTCTGATTCTTCAGCCAATGCTGGCAGTGCGAATACCGGAGTCAATATTGTCCATATACCAAAGCAAGGGCTCCTACTACTTGTGAGGACACCGACTTCTGCTCTGTGATGGCAAATTGCATCTGCTGCTGCTAAAAAAAATAACATAAACAAGTAATAAAAAACATTTGAAAATGTAACAGGATGTAGGGATACCAGAACGGCAAAAAGTAAGGAAACAAGGTAGGGATGATCGCACAAAACAGTGAAGTATACAACCCCTCTACATATCTTTTTTCATTATACATGTATATGGAAAAAGATCTCTGTAGGGGGGTTGTATACTTCACTGTTTTGTGCGATCATCCCTACCTTGTTTCCTTACTTTTTGCCGTTCTGGTATCCCTACATCCTGTTACATTTTCAAATGTTTTTTATTACTTGTAATATTATAGACCTACATACACAGGATACTGCAGGAGATATTTAACTCCAATAACTTGCTTGTGGAACTCTTTAAGGATTTGTGTCAGAGTTGCTCTTTCTTCTGCAGTCTCCAGCACCATTTGCACCTGGATTCGAAATTGAAGCCTTAATCCAACCTACCCCAAATGTTACTTCTGAGGGCATTTGGGCCAAATATGGAATCATGCAGACGCTAGAGCAAGCCAAGTATGCAACAGCACGGGCAATTAAGCTGGTGCATGGATGAGATCTGGGCTGGAGTATCATGCATGATTTGGGGTGGTGTATGTGATCGATCTGGGCTGGAGTACATGTATGAGATTGGAACAAAACTGTCACATGTATGAGATTGGAACAAAACTGTCACTTGCTTAGCTGCATATTCTTACTGCCCAACTTGAGTTCTCCACTGCCCTGTTCACTAGCTATAAACGTATAGCAAGTAATCTTATTAGGTGGCTATGGCTAGACAGGATGTGCAAGCTGTTAATTCCATTGCATAGGGCAACTAGGGTTTCCAAAGACATTGCCACACAAGGGAAGGGGGCTCACTCCATAAACAGCTTGTTTACACATACCGCCATTTTCATAAATCTTGCTGTCATGTTGAATCAGCAAGTTTAATTAATGCAACCACTAGTTCTCTGTAAAATTAGGCACTGTGTCAGCTATACATGCATTTCTGTTACAGCAGGTCGCCTTATACATACGTATAATATTCCTATGCATAACCACCAGCAAAGGTAGCTAGTGTCTATAGGGCTGCAGTCAAGGGATATAAACCTAACCTAGCAAGGGCAGACCCAACTGTAGAGCCGGCCCTGATCATGAGTGTGGTAGATAAGGAGGGGGGCATATTGTGAAGGGTCCCATGCACAGTACTGAGATTATGAATGAAATGACATCATTACAAAGTCATTAGCAGGAAATGATAGTAGTGACATCATTACTGATCATAATTATATTTTGACCCACTGTTCATAGGAAAAATGCCTGTGAAAACAAACAGGTGTGGCTTTATTACTTGTATATAGACAAGAGCGGCATATTACATGTAGGTATACGTATCCTCCTTCAAGAATGCAGGACCTATGCTGATGATGTAATGGTGTACTTGTGAGCCCCACCCACCAACCATAATTATAGACCTGCAGATTACTTTCCTGTCCAAGCTGCCTGCTATATAGCATTCAAGATGGCTCCACCATCTCAACCAGGGTTGAAAACAGCTTACCATGCGTTTGTAGGCAGCCACCACCGACCGCTTGTCTGGATAATTGGAAGGGGAGAAGGGGGCTTTGGGATCCAACTTGGTGGGTGTTAGACTCTGGTTCATCACTAACGCCATGGCTGCCTTCGTGTCGTTAACAGTCTCCTCGATATCTGCAGTCCCTTGTCAACAAGAAAATGGGGGGCGTGTCTGCTGAAATTACTAGGGGCAGCCCCCTTGTACGCCCACGCTATACGTTACGGAGAATGACCTCGCTATGTACACAAAAGAGCGTGAGTGTTCAGTTTTAGCAAACAGATTGACCAAAAAAAGAACGCCGTGTACGTATTCAAGTCAAGCAAGACTGAGATGGATTGCGAAGAAAGATAACCTCCGGACCACCGGCGTGTTCCGTATCGCATTGCAAAAAGGTTCGCTTGAGATACCATGCAGCTAGATAATTTTATAGCATATCAACTTGCAGAAACTTTTCGATGAGTGTACAGTTAGTGTACGAACTTTCGGCCTTTTGCCGACTATACCAATCAAGGAATAGTCTTACTGTAGCTAGCCACTGGCAACAGTTATGTACGATTATGCCGCTAGCATTTGCACTGGAAGTGTTTTGTAGTTGTCCCACTTCAGTCCCTCGTGTGTTTAAAGTGGATAACACTTCATTATTGTCTGCGACGGGATACCTACTGTAAGCCTGGTGTGTGAATTCACATGTAGCATGTGTTTAGCTAGCAGAATAATAATTCTTGTATTCATGAGTTGTTCGGTGGAATTCATCTTTCAGTTACCGATGTTTACCGTTGAACTGACGTATAAGGGTATAAGGGGGATTCTCAGATACGGAAAAGTAAAGTTTGCATACTTTGTTGTTGTCTGAATGCTGATCATCTTGCCAGTGTCAGCACAGCAGTGTGGTATTGCAGTGGTTTTGCCAAAACAGTCTGTGCAGGCCTCATCCTTGACTAAGCTTGTGTATTCATTACCATAATAACCACCCCCAAAGACTTTGTTGATTACTGGATGCCCGCCCAACTTTGTTGATTGCTGGATGCCCTCCTTAGTTAATTGCCGGATGCCCAGACCAACTTTGTTAATTGCCTGATGCCCAGACCAACTATGTTAATTGCTGGATGTTATGCTTAGTTAGTTGCTGGATGCCCAGCCCAACTTTGTTAATTGCTGGATGCCTGGCCTTGAGAATCAGGAGTGGTAATGTGGAGGAGTCTACAATGATGGACATTTTTGGGATGTGTATTAGCTACCTACACATAATTATAACATGTGAACTGCATGCTACATCATAATGATGAACGCTTGCATGTGAAAACTCCTTGCATGAGAAGAGCCAATTATGCGGAGTGTCCACCCATGTGATATGTCCGCCCAGTTAATTGCCAATCTGATCTGCATGTCTGGTGGGTGTAATGGTCCATGGATGGTGCAGTTTTGATAAGCATACTACATTTTTGTAGTAGGTGTAGCCAGTTTGTCTGGTACAGCATGTCACCTCTGTATACTTCCATTTGCGACTAGACTGTGGAGTGAATTAGAAAGTGATGGTTATTGCTGAGATGGTAATTTAGCAACCAGCTGGAGGATGTATTACATATTAGAGTATAGCTAAAGTAAATGCTGTATACAATCACCCCTACATATCTTTTTTCATCGTACATGAATGGAAGAAGATCTCTGTAGGGGTGATTGTATACTTCACCGATCATCCCTCTTGTTTCCTTACTTTTTGCTGTTCTGGTATCCCTAGGCCCTACGTCCTGATACATTTTTAATGTTTTTTATTAACAGGATTTGTACATGGGAACGAACATGTCTGCTTGTAATGTTTTACAGCATTATTACAGGTTTACATGTTTATTGGAATGCTACACTCTAAATCAGTTAGGCAACTCGACCAATGGGATCTACGTGGTTTAGAAACCCTCGGGCCCTTAGTAGCGCCCTCGCTGCGCTCGGGACGCTACAGCTCAGGGCCCTCGGGTTTCTAAATCGCGTACAATGTAGATCCCTTGGTCTCAGTGTCTAACTTATATTTAGGTCATTAAATGCATTCTTGAGCCGGCACTCTAGCTCTGCTGCCTTGGTGCCATATGGGATCAGGCCAGAACAGCTTCACAATAGCTTCCTTCAGTCAAACCCACAATTTGATACCTTGTGCACATGACCTAGTCCAACCTTTGGTTAAGCATCCTGAAATGAAATTTAGTGTTCAAACAATTGCCATAACTGCTGGTTTATGTACGCTGGAGTGCCAGTTAAGTCCATGTTTAGTGCAATCACTATCCCTGAGTGGCTGGTGGACTTTATCAGCCATCTGCAGTGATCTAGGATCAAGGTCCTTTGATGGTGACTGTCAAGGCTATTCTCTTAGCTTCTCACAGTATCAGTTTGTGACAGGTTGTAGGTCTTCTTGGTAGTTGTTAGGAATCAGCTGTTCTTTGAGTCATTGACCGCAAGTATTTGTGGGTAACACCTTGCGAGATGAGCCGTTGCATAAGTGCTCATCGAGTGGAAAAGGACTAGTATGACATGTTGTATGTCTTCTTGGTGAATCAGCTTCTTTAAGTCATTGACCACAATTATTTGTGCATACTGCCTTACAATATGTAATTGTACAAGTGCTCATCAAGTGAAAAGAACTGTTTGCAGACAGGAGTAAATTGTTACGCGATGACTTCCTTTTGCTATATTCGGCATAACGTGTGGGATGAAGTTGTGCCAAGTACATGTACAGCCATGTATAATTTATGTGTGATTACTGCTCAGTAGTAGCCTCGTTCCCAGGCCCCGCCCAGCTTTTTGTCGCTTGCAAAGCGTACTGCTAGCAACAGAAAACTGGGTGGGGGCATGGGAACGATTATAGTAGCTCAGTGGTGTGGTCCTGCTTATGACAATGTTTGCTCACTTCAACTTAGAAAACATTTATCCGCTCTTTTTCGTCCCTTCCATGCAGAGTCTCACTTTCATAGCATAACCACAGATACACTTCTACACTACCCACACTACTCCAATGTCATTTGATTGTGAACGGTCTGCAAGAAACGTGCAAGATTTGAAGTGCCAGTTTGGAGAGCTTACAAGCAGTAGTGGCAGCACCCAGCACCCAGAAGAGATTCTCCATCGTGGAAGTGTTCCCCAAATTGTCCTTGTTGCTGCTCCCACAATGCAATCTTGCCAGCGTCGTGGAAGAGAGCTCTTGAATGAGCGCCGCAAGCACCAACACCCATCTCTCACTGCCTCTCACATGCAGAGGAAACGGTCGAGTAGCCTTGGAGCTGAGGTATCACTGACTATTGATCACAGCTATGTCCCAGTACAGCCAGAAGAAGTAGATGGCAGCCCAGTGAGTCCCAGTCCCAAACCAGTTCAGCCAGAAGCAGATGGCAACTCAGTGCATACCAGTCCCAGACAGAACAAGAAGTTGCCCACTGAGAGTTGCTCCGACGCTGCAGCAGCTGACAGTTTGGAGAAGAAAGCAGATTTAGAAGGAGAGGGCTCTCCTTTGGCAGACAAGGAGAGCGAGGAAGAAGTTGGTACTTCCTCTGGCGATGGGCCAATGGAGAATGAACAGCTGCTGCAGGAACTGGCAAAATGCAGGAAACAAATTCAGGTTAGGAACGCAATGCAATGCAATGTAGGACACGTACCTCAGTCAACTTTCTTCCTCTTAATGAAACTGTCTTTACTATTCAGGGTCCATGTTTGTTCGATTTCTACTTTACTGTCAGAAATCTAGTTAATTACATCAGCAGAAAGTGTAAATTGTTTTTGAAGCCTGTATATTGCACAGCTTCAGAATGCGGTGTTTTACCTGGATTGTGAAAGTGAAAGACTTCATGTTGTTTACATTTTTCCTAGGCTTTTTCTCAAGAGGCCCGTGAGTGGGAGCGAGGGAGGCTTAATCTGGAGAGGACGGTCGACAAACTGCGGCAGAAGCTGAATGAGGCTAATGCTTTAACAAGCAAGGTGAGATACAAGATCAATGCATGACGAGTGGATCTTTTGGATAGGGACAACATTTTTCATACTTAATATGCCGTGACTGACACTGACCGCATCCAGTTGCACCATGACCATAAGGCCAGGTTGGCATGGTCTACATACAGCCAGCTGCCAATAGCAGACATAAGTAGGTTCAGGAAGACCCGGGGAATATCCACCATGTGGCAATGTGGGTATTGTGAGTCCATACTCTGGGCTGTTCATAACACCATTTGAGGTGTTGTTCTTGAATAGTAGTGTTATCGAATTCATTGCAGTGTGTGTATACCTGATACCTGATATATGAGGCAGCCTTTGTTACAACCATTGTCTGAAAGGGGTGTGGTGGTGTGAGGCTGACCGTGATGGCAGCTAATGTCCCCTGCTGCTCTGCGTACCTCCATAACGGAAGGAATTGGGTCAGCGGGTACTGGGTATTGTTTACATACAGCTCGTATTACTCTCTGTAGAATTCTCAGATTGGTAAACAGCTGCGATGAATCTGTGCTTTGCTAACAGCCAGGGATTTGTTGTGGAAACTCCCTGCTTGAATAATACCAACATCCAATCTAATGAGTTCTCCTGGGAATCATGGATAGACCCCAATTGCTCAAACGAGTCATTTTGTTTTAACAACTCTCTTAAGTTTGAGAGCAGCCTGGGCATAATCAGTGGTATCTTAATGCCGCAAGAGCTCCAAGTCCGGTCTTGAAGTGAGTACCACTGCTGTACAAAATAGGACAGCAAGGACACTGTTAGCTACTTGTGCAGGCATGAAGGGAGCACAGCTGCTAGCTGGTGAGAAATCATCACATCATCACATCATTAGCAGTCTGCTCAGCCTCACATCCTTCATGCTCTACCTGATGTCACTTAACATGTGTAAAATGTGCTCCATGTAACTCTTTGTTAGAAGGTCTTGTCACAATTTTACACCTTGTTGCTGTAATTACCCTTACACCTACTTCCTCTGTGATCACTCTTAACTGATAGTAGCTGCACAGTCTGCAGCCCTGGGTTAAGGTTCTTATTGTTGGCATAGAAACTACATGAGAAGGCAATTTCCTGCCTGAGCTTGATGTGAATTCCAGGTACAGCTGAGTGGTTGGTATAGTGTCATCTTACTCTCGTTCCAGGCCGCGTGGGAACGAGGCTAAGCAAAGTTGTCCCATTTCTATAGCTACCATCCAGCTATGCATACCATATCTGAATGTGAGATATGGTCCTTTTCCCAGATCCAATCTGGCTCCAGTGTGGATCGCTTTCAGTGATTCTCTGCGATGAGATTAAGGGTCTTTGCACCTCGAGGCTTAACTAAAATAATGGCTGCAAACAAAATTAAAGCACCTAAAAATTACGTAGAAGCCTGGAACTGAGGTGCTACGTACCATGCACCCAGGAGCTTGTACCACAAAAACTCACAACCTCTGCTCCTGATCTAGGTAGCCACAGGCCAAAGTGCCACGTACCTTACACCCACTTATGTGCGAGTTCTACAAGTGCTCGTGGAGCTTCTTGTGATGCTTCCTACTTGACCACAAGCATGGCTCTCAGCAGTTGTACTGATGCAAGTGTGTTAGCTGCAGAATGCACTAAACAAACAGCTGATACCAAATCGGATTAGCAACCTGGTACAATCTACTGATTGTGACCACTCTGCTGCTACACCCATCCACCTATGAGAGACACCCACTTTGGTTGCAGTCTGGTGGCGGCCTGGAGCCTATGGTTTTTGAATGAAGTAGGAGCTGTGTTACCATAGCAACCAAATCTAAATACACCTCATTTTCAATTAGCACAATTAACTCCCCATTCTTGCTAAACCTTGTGCCTCTGCATCAGTTATGAGGATACCTCAGCAGTGCTGGGTGGCAGAGGTACCAGATACAAAAGCCAGCAGTTGTGTAGGTAAGGTATCCTTTGATCTTTGGTTAGAAATATAGCTCTCCAAACAGAGGAACAGTCATAGAACAGCCATTCCAAGCACTTGGGAGGTTCTTTAGAACCCTGCAATGATTGCACATGCCATAGAGAAAATGCAAAAACAAGCTGAACTGCAAGTGAGCAGCACAGAATTTCAGTTCAACTGTGTAACTGCCTTCAGATTTAACTTTTGTATTCCTGTACAAGATATCAGGACTCACTTGGAGTGCTGCAGTACACAGACCAAACTCTATGGTACCGTGGTTTGCAAATCATTTGTCCTCGGTGATTTTGAATCTGACCAAGATAGTGAATTACCTAAGCCACATTTTAGCTGATTCGTCAAATTCGAAATTACTGAGTCCTTCTGACCTGCAATCTAGAGCAGTCAGGCCAGATGTTATGGTGCGGCTGTCCGGTGAAGCAACGGTGTATCAGCTTCCCCAGCTATAAACTGGTCACAGATAGCTTTGTCACTTCAGAGCTTCTCTACAATGCTTCGATTTCACTTTACACTTGCTGAATGCCAGCTGCAATAAGTGTCATGTGTTTGCTCCAACCGGTAAAGCCACCAATCAGCTTTGCTTCTCATGACTTCTCGTGTTAGCGGTGACCCTTTGTCTCTTGTGACCTCAAAATGTTAACTTTTGACAAGTCATGTGATAAAACTCAAGTGACAACTGCACCTGCAATAATTTAGCTTTTGATCGGAGGGACTCGCAGAGTTTGCATTTCAAGGAGGTGAGCCCACACATCAGGCTCTGCTGTCCTGGCACTGGCTACCATCCAACCAGATCACTTCCAGGACAGCTACCCCTGCATGAGCAGGCATGGCTGAGTGCCAAGTTTCAGTGTCTGCAGACCCTGAGCAACTCCAGCGTGTAAAGTCATAGTCTCGTTCCCATGCAGACCGGTACTGAGGAGGGTCTGGGAATGAGATAAAGGGTATTAAGAGAATGGGTGGCTAATGTCCCACATAGTAATGCACTTTACTCTGCAATGATGGACAGTCATATGCTCCAACAAGCACATTTGTACTGTTCAATAAGCAGGAAGTTAGCTGGATTAATTGTTTCTTCCCTTTAGTTCTGTCATGCCATGTTAGCTGATAGGCTGTAAATCACCAAGGTCACATTCAGCTCCAAGAACTTTAAATTGCTAGACAAAAATGGTAGTTTGGCTGTTACTCAAACATCATACACAGATGATGTTTGAGTATCAGTGGATGTCGTCTTTGCGAGGTTACGGGTCTTCGTTGCATGGCAACTAAATCACTGAACTGAAACCGTACACAGAAGACATCCACTGTCCCTCTGGCTAAACAGCGCATTCTGAAACACCTGAATTAGACAAAACTTTCCTCGTTGGGAAACTCTTTTACTACAGGAATTGAGTTATTGACAACCTGATTAAACCCAGCAGGCAGATTCTGCTTGATATCATATTCAATTAATGATAGACAGCTGCTGAGCTGTAAGACTGATTTTACTCTGTACAAAGCTGTCCTGAATTGGTTACCAGCAAACAAGGAGAAGCTGTATGTAAACCATGAACATTGGCCTCTTTCACCCATACCCACTCCTGGTTTGACCTGGGAACGTGCAACAGGCACTTTTTGTCGAAGTGTTTTCACAGACAGCACCATGGACACGTACATGTCTGTGGGACTGTGATTGAACAAGTGCAGGCATGCCCGGTTAGCTGCCTAACTGTCCATTACTTGTGTGTACATGAGTTTGAGGCGGCAAACACAGGTTTTCCCAAGGCATGTCTGGGACCAATTCCCAACCATTGCTGAACAGACTGTCAACGAATTAGGCATCATATAAGGAATTCCAGACCTTGATGATGTGATGTACATTCACATGTACTCTGCATAATTATGTACACTGACTAGTATTGGCCGGGCATAGCATACTGCTTTGGATTCCTTTCTCCCAGTAACCTTCGGATTGCCAGTAGTGTCTATGTACACGTGCCCAATCTCAGTGTTCGCACCTTTGTGGAATGCACGATATTCATGCCCTGGGACTACATGTTGTCTCTGGTGTAGGTATAGTACGCACTATACATACGCTATACGTGCAGCAGGTGCACAACCTGTCCGGCATGCTGGTCACACCAGGTAGTGACCTAACTGCTCCACTGAACAGACACAGGATGCTATCCTAGACCACTTTATCTGTGGGTCACTACCTGAGCCCCTAACCTCACCATAACAGGAGACCCTATGACGATTGGGATATACAAGATGATATCATATCACCTGGCCTCACAGCCGTGACCTCGCACACATACAGTCTATCCACCATGTCGGTTCCCTTACTTGCACACTTGATGAAGCATGTCCTCCAGATCATATCCACGGAACTTGAGATCATATCCACGGCACTTGAGTTGACCACACATGTAACCATAGTCTTACCTCCTCCTCCTTCTCCCCCACCATCTCTCATCCAGGGTAAGCTGAAGCGCTGGCTGAAGCGTCAGGGAATGGTGAACGATCTCTGCAGACAGCCCAGCCAGGACGATGTCATGGAGGATCCTCTGGAGGTCAGTCCACATGCTGATGCTGAACTAATCATTCATTCATGGTACAGCTGAATGCCAGAGGGCATCTACATGTGGGGATTGCGGAGTTAGAGTGTAGCTGCTCATTCATACATGAAGTACATAGATGTATGAGGTCTCAAGGAACCTACGTCTCCATTGACAATGCCCTCCCTGGCTCCCATGGATTTTAATTCACTGGTATTAATAGCAGGCCCCTCCAGAGGTCTTCACCAATGTAAATCCTGACGAACACTTATACCGAACACTTATACCGAACACTTACCACCAATCCCCTCCATGTCTAGCTACCTCTATGGTCAGGTGACAGTGTAACATCTGTGCTATAGGCCAGCAGCCGTGACAACATATGTTATTTGGACTGGGGCTGTCCAACGTGTGTACACAAACAGGGAGGGCTGCAACCATGACATCTGTGCTCATGTATGTACTGGGTATGCATACACACACAAACACATTGGAGGTCAGGATCTAAGTATACAACAACGTACTCTGCTGAAAATCAATTCAGAGAGAGGTGCTCTACTGTGTGCATTAGTATGGTAAACATACACTCTATCATTGTGATCTTAAATGTACTGTACTTGCACAACTGGCTCATGTAAACAAACTCTAACTTTCACTTTGCAGTGTATACTGAACACCCCAATCGACTACTGTGGGTTTTTGCATCATACGATAAACTAAAAGTAATTTTAGACAAGGCGTTTGCACTACCAATGCAAGGATATACAATACATGCGCATGTACATTCGAAACTCATAAACTAATGGCCTACCGTTGACAAAGTGCTCTCCCATTTCTATTGCAAACTTCATAAACCACCTACTGTTGACAAAGTGACCTCCCATTTCTATTGCAGTCAGATTCAAACTTCATAAACTAATGTATGTACATGTACAGTAACTAGGCCCTACCATTGACAAAGTGAACTCTCCTTTCTGCTGCAGTACCCGTGACACTCCGGTCCTCGCATACACTGTCATCACAGAGATGACACCAGTGGCCTTGCACCCAGGCTTTCTGTCCCAGATTTTGACTCCAAAGATTTGAGTGGGACTGAAAGCTTGGATATGAGGCCAGGCCAGTTCCCTTTGTGGTGTATACTGTAGATCCCTGTGGCCATGACAAGTGGGTACAAGAAGAGTCATTGCCATAGCAACAGAACACGTGGGAGGATCTCTGTAATGTACATGTATGATGTCGCAGTCTACATACAACTTTAAGTGGTTGCCTTCTCCCTCCTGCCAGGTCATGCGAACGTTCATCGAGTCTGAACGTCTGTACCTGAACTGCTTGACGGTGCTGGACTTCCACTACCAGCAACCCATGAAGACACTCTCTGGCTTCAAGCCAGAAGTCCTCTCACTCCAGCAACTTGAATCACTCTTCCTCAACTGGTGAGACCGCATGGAGCAAGATAACATTCTGTTGGGGCACTACTGTTACATAGGACCGAGCCCGTTCTGCTCCAGAAGTGATCTATTTCCATTTTTTTATGTGTCAGTCGCGAGTAGAAATTGAAGCTTAAGGCACAGTGTATGATCACGCAAGAAGATCGCCATGCGCGCCTTGCAATCGTTCTGCGCAATAATTACGCCATGCGCAATTGCGAACGTAACCTTCCACACGGGGCGATCGGCCTGCTTGCCCTACGATCGCCATGCACGATAAAACGGAGTGCGCAATTGCGCAAGTACATGTAGGCTTTGATTTCTACTCACGACTGACACATATACACACACATACAAATGCATCATTTGAGTGAGCGTGAGTGAGCCCCACACTAGTCATATTCAAGCAGTGTTGATCTTTACTCCCCATATCATAATAAGGCACATGTAATATGACATACGAAAAAATTGTGACTCATACTCGATGGTGCTAATACTGCACGGCAGAGAATGAGGCTGAGATGGTACAAATGTATCTAACGTGCAGACAAGAGCATCAAACGAGTCCCGAAAGAAAGGGCTGAATAGTTACAAACAGTTTGGACTTGTACTTGACGGCACATGATTGGTTAATAATCGATGGCGGGGAACGAGGCTGAGGAGGTATCTGACGTTCAGTTGACAAAGCAAAGAGCATCAAATGAGACCAGGAAATAATGGGCTGAATTGTGCCCAGACCCAGCTGCACTAGACCAGCTGGACTGGTGCCATCCAACTTTGTGCTATCTCCAACTTCCTAAAACTAATGTGACCTCGCTGACACACAGCAACCACAATCTCTCCTCGATGGCTAAAATGCCTGCAGCTTGCTCATACTCATCCCGCAATGTCCTGCATTCACCTAGTAGGTAGCAATATGTACACATATACATCCCTTCAAACACACAATCATTGAAATTTCCTGAAACTCTGCATACATACAATGTACTTGTTTTCTTGGGGTTGATAATTTGGCTGGTCACTTCCAGTGACCATGTAATTGTTTCCGTGGACAAACCTACGCTGAACGTCCAGAAGTACAAACAAGTTCTGTGTGACCCCTGTACCTTGTGTAGGTACAGAGTGCACGTTGAAGCCTAGGTGTCATATCGTGGTCCACCCCCTCAAAAGCCCTACTAGAAGTTTCTAGCGGCTAGAGCTGTCCGAGGACACCTTGAAGCCTTAATTGGAACTTTCAAGGGTTAGTGAGGGCATATTGAAGCCTCAATATTGTTTGTGGTTTGTCCCCCTGTTAGAAATGATGGCGTAGTGGAACTTTCGAGGGGTATCATTGTACTATGAACGCAGTTGAGGTCAAAGAAATTACATGCCAGGGCATTAATTTAGTCACCAGTACTACTCCCTATACTGTTATACACATATATATGTGAACTTGTACTTTTATATGATGAATGCACACACACACTCACGCACTCACGCACGCACACATGCACACACACACACACACACACACACACACACGCAGCTCTGAGCTACTAATCCTGCACAGGTACTTGTACGAGGAACTTTCCCTGATCCAGTCACTTCCGGAGAGCCTGCAGCTGGACAAATTTTTCTCAGTCCTGGAGAAGGTCTCTCCTTCGTTCTCTCTCTACAACTGCTTCACAGATTCCACAAGACAACAAACTCTCCAGGTAAGTGACCGTTGATTCTTGACCTGTCATCCACATCCAGCGATAAACAGTTTTGTGTTGAGGGTTGTTATTTTACGCCGTTATGATGTGCAAAACCTTTTGTTGTGTGTTTGGACTTTGCTCACTATCCCTGCAAAGTCATCCTAAACACATCCATCTAATTAAGAGAAAAGTAAAATTGAAAGTGGGTGGGGCTCTCCCTACACCCTTCATTCCCGGGTCATGCAGTTGGTTCCAAAGCTGGCACAAAAACATACGTAGGTGTACAATTTGACTCTATAAGTGTGCAATGCCTTTAGATATCTGGCAAACCAGTTCATCAGTCAACATGCAAAAGCTGTATCAAGGTGGTAGCGGAACAGGTCTGGTAAACCAGTTCATCAGTCGACATGCAAAGGGTGTATCAAGGTGGCGGAACAGGTCTGACAGACCTGGCAAGTGCTGGACCACTGTTTGCTATACAGCGCCTGAAGAAGCGAGCAGATGCTATCTCAGCAATCCTAAATTCCAGAAAATATCCTGCATGCCCTCAAACCCGGCCCATAACACCTCCACTATATTTTGCCAGACCAAAGCTCAAATGCTTCTGCCGCCCCTGTGTATACAGTTGCACTGGAGGGATTCAAACATCCACAGCCTGAGTTTGTGTACCAATTTTAAGTGATGGGCTAGCACTGGGAATCTGGTGATCTTCTGCTACAATTCACAGCTATGCTTGCATCAGACTATGGTGTACTTGGCAGCTCGTGATGGTACTGGCATGGCACAATGGGTGTGAAAGCTTGGTAGTGAGTGGCAGTGTGTTGCCCAAAGGAACACAATGGTAATGGGATACATTGCTGTTTCCATGGCAGCAAAAGGACCAATTGGTGGTTGTCACAACACTTGCGAGACTCATTGGTGTGATCTCAGCTAGCTGATAGCCAAAGCCTTGTTTGACAGTGGTGTAGTAAAGGCTCTGCAGAATACAACTGATTGTAGCTGGCTGGTTCGCCCGTGCTCTGGAGAAAGAAGTGTCGAGATGCGTAGCTGCAGCCAATTAGGTTTTGATAGAAGTGTAGAGCTGTGTAGATCCCCTTGTAGAGTCCGTTCCTGCATGTGGCTGTGCTTGGACTACATGGTAGTTAGTAGGCCTCCAAGACCCTCAAACTCTCAGCTTCTCTTTGTCTACAAGGAATTTGGCCTGTATGCGCTCCAACGTGGTAGTTTAGGCAATGCAGAGCACAATGGCCTGCGAGGATGGGGCTGCATGAGCACACTCAATCGCCATGTCAACGTTGCTATCTAAAACACTTTAGCACTAATCACTCAAATAATTGGTTGCTCAACGTTGGGAAAGAGAGTTGCGTAAGGGAAAATTTCCAGTGGTTGGGTTATACATGTAAGCAAACAGTGATTCTGTGGATGTAGTAAAGTGTGAAATGTGCTGCTCAGCAGTCAATAACACCTCAAATAATGTACGTATGTACCGGAGCGAGCAACACTGTGGTACACGGCTTAAAATGAGATGCATCTGATGGCGTGCTTTTCTCTGTACCCGCAGAGGGAGCTCCGATTGCTGCAGCAGAAGCCGGAGTTTGCTCAGCTCCTGCAGCACTGCCAAAGCAACTGCGAGGGCAAGACTCTGAAGGAGCTGCTTGCACTGCCGTCTGAACGGGTAAGGAAATCTGTACGATAACTGAGTACGAAGGTCTTGCACGTCATCCCACTTCTGTTACTCACGGACACACAGAGACTTCCTGTACTCCATATGCAAATTGTTTCCACCATATAGCACACCGGGTGTTAAGCGATTCCATCCAATATCCCGTTTGGCAATTGTGTGTGTGTGGAAACATGGCAATTGTGCATGGCAGTGTGTGTTTGCACATGCAGCTGCGTATCCTGTAGCAGTGAATGGTACTTTCTGATCTGAAAACACAGTGTTTGTAAACAGAGTATCTACCTCCAGTTTGTATGCATGCGTGCGGCCAGGATACCTACACATTGTAGGTGCTCTAATTGTGCGCCACTCAAATAATAAGAAATTTGAATCACCCAAACGATGATAGATTGGAAATGCGATGATAGATTGGAAATGCGATGATAGATTGGAAATGCGACGCATTATTAGAAACATGCTATCCTTATAAATAGCATGCGGTTCTATCGTCCACAATTTTGATCTTGGCAGACGTTTAGACCAGATCTACTGAGCATGTCAGTTTAGAGAGCATTAATTACTAATGCCAAATCTCGTGTAAACATCGGAAGGATGTGGGCCCTAGTATTATTTTACAGATGAGAAAGAAACTAGACACTTGTCAACAGAGCCACTACTCTCTCATTATATCCCCATTGGATGGGAAACTTTAGCCTGTGACTTGAGTACCTGTACAACAGCCTTATTTGGGCAGGGTTAATGTAAACAACAATGTACAAGTACATGTAGTAGGACGTCTAGACAACAGCTTCATTTCAGTCCTCTATCCTTCTCAGTGAAGGGTGCCTCTGCACTGGCCCCTCCCTTCTAGTCTGTGACCTGGAAGTAGTCCACAATCTATTGTCCCATTCGCATATTACTGCCACAATCCATCATACCTCTGCTCTGCAGCTGTGTGAATACTCGACGCTGCTGACCCGGTTCCATGCTTCCAGCGTGCGGGGACTCCCAGAGGAGGCCACAAAACGAGCAGGAGACCTGATTCACTTCCTCAAGAACCTCCGATATGTAAGTGCTTGCAACTACAGCCTTATAATGGCATCAGTCTTGTGTACAAACGTATGGAGCTGCTAGCAGCTTTGTGGCTGAATTGGAAAGTACGTATGATCAAAGGTGGTGAATGCCGTCCGTCTACGTACATTTTTTTCAAAATACGTAATTAATTATGAGTAAATAATTATTATTTTAGTGATTGCTTGAAGTGAAACTGAATGCTTGCGCTAGCTAGCACAGATGCAGTAGTCATCTTTAAAAATGATGCCCTCCATCGGAACAATATTCGCTACAAGCTGGAAGCCATAGAAGCATCTGGAAGGTTACTTTCAAGGAAGCTAGGCTTCTTGCACTGGGTATGGCCATATATGGACATATGTTTCCGCTTACGGCTGTTCTGGAGCTTCGTTTTTGTCATCCAGAGCTTCGCTTTGCAACAGGATGTGGAAATGGTTCCGCAAATGAGGCATCAAACAAGCAATTCAAGAGAACAATCGTGTAGCAATAGCCGCCATCACAGTCTGCGGTAATGTTTCAATAACAAGGGAAACAAACAAACTGTTGTCATGTTCGCGGATATGGAAGAACCTGCGGGCAATGCCCTGTATACCTCTAGAACATTATATTATGCAATTATTGTTAATGTTGTGTCAAATCGGTGTAAGTACAAGATTAAGAACAAGGGACTGTGAGCAGGTGTGTACCGACTACATGTAGTTGCCATTGGTACATCCCCTGAATGGGAACTGTCGCTACATACACATATGCCAACAGTGAATCACATAAAGCGGTGAACCACTTGTCTTGCCAAGACAAGAACTGGTTTCTTCTGCTACACTGTGGAGCTGGGGCTACACTGCATCTGGTCCGACTACATGTAGTTGCCATTGGTACATCCCCCAAATGGGAACTGTTGCTACATACACATATGCCAACAGTGAATCACATTAAGCGGTTGGACCACTTGTCTTGCCAAGACAAGAACTGGTTGCTTCTGCTACACTGTGGAGCTGGGGCTACACTGCATCTGGTCCGTATCCACTGTACTTACAATAACTGTGGGGGATGGCTAAGAACAGATGTAGTTTGCATGGTCTCCGCAAGCGTTCCCATGGCATGTTAGTTGCCATTGCTACATGTACATGTACAAGCCTGGAACTATGCAGTCCCACTGTGCAGCTGAAGACCACAGCACCTGGGTGGATAGTACGTCACGCTTGATATGAGCTACTCACTGTCAGTACTTGGGACTACTGTGCGTAGTTCCTACTCTAACTGACCTCCGTACTGGAACACAATGGGGAACACCATATATGGAGTAATAACTGCAAGTGAGTAAGATGCTAATGATCGTAGTGCCCACTTTCAATTCCGAGTTCCAGCCTGGCTTTCCCCCTGTCCTTTGTTCCTAAATTCGTATGACCTATTTCCTACATAGTTGTACGCACAGGTGCAGGTGAGTGAGGCTCTGACGTACATGTAACAGCAACCGAGCAGCAAACTGTAACTCGCTAATGCTCTGTCAGCATTGCTGCAATCAGTGTGGAGACATAACTCCATAACTATGTCATTAATCTGGTGACATGCTTTTGTGCATGCAACTACATGTACATAATGTCAGCGTTTGAGATTGTTGATGACACAATTCCCAAGTATACTTGCGTCTTGGATCGATCCAAGAGCTTCCTCTGATTGGCTTTCTGCTACATTAGTCTTCAGTTTCAAATGCCCTCCCCTAACTTCACTCACCTCTTTGCCTCTCCTCTCTCTCTCCTCTCCATCTGCTCTATTCCCCTTGTTTCCATCTCCCTCCACTCCCCTCGTTTCCATCCCCCTCCCGTCTTCCCCAATAGGATCTCTTGGATGAGAAGTCAGAGTGGGACCACACACTGGAGAAGATCAAGCTGCTCCACAAGCTGGTCCCTGACAGACCAATCCCCATGGAGATCTTCAACTCTGATGTGCACCTGTTAAAGCAAGGTGGGCGGGGCTTATTAGCATTGAATGCTCATCTCATGCAGGCAGTTGTGCTACACTTCATGTGTGTGTGGTACACAGTACAGTTGCGTGCATGTGCAACATTGTGTGAGCGTACACAGGAGTACATAACGACCAAAACCAAATTTAAACAGACAGGGCACAATTTTACGAAACTGTACAGTCACGCAAATATTAAGATTTGGGAGGAAATGAGTGTAGGCAAGTGTTGGTCTGGGAATGCCTCAACCACTGATCTACTTTGTGGTGTGCCTCCTGGAAGCACTTGGGAAGTGCAACCAGACGAGATCCTTCTTTGGTTCCATGTGTGGAAGTTTGGGGCTGTCTAATTTTCTGTTGCTTCCTTACTGTATCAAAAGGAGTATCCCCTCTCCAACACACACACACACACACACACACACACACACACACACACACACACACACACACACACACACACACACACACACACACCACACACACACACACACACACCACACACACACACACACACCACACACACACACACACACACACACACACACACACACACACACACACCACACACACACACACACACACCACACACACACACACACACACACACACACACACACACACACACACACACACACACACACACAGGTCCTCTGACCCAGGTGGTCTCAGGGAAGGAGCTGCCACGATTCTGCTTCCTCTTCTCCAAGTACATTGCTGTGGCCGAGAGGGTGACTGACACCCAGTACCGGGTGCTCGAGGTACGTACGCATCCACAGTATAAGATTTCTCCGTGTCCACTGGAGCAAGCAAAACTAGTTGTACTACTCATACAGTGTACAGGTAGTATCACTGGTTGAGAGGCATACAATCTGTTTCCCTGCTAGGGTTAACTGTCTTTTGGTTTCAGCATAATTGCTAGTAGGGCGTTTTGCCACAGCGAGAGGGAAGAGATTTGACCTTGATGAACTTTGATCCACTATCACATTCCTCATCGGAGTGCAGTAGTGGAATGCTATAGTTGTACTCTGCATCATTATTTTAACCTCAATGCCGAGAAGGCATTACACATTTAATTGGAATGATTTTTGCCCCCTTTTTCTCCTCTCCCCCTTACTCATATCTTCCCCCTTTCCTCCTCTCCCCCCTCTTTCCTCCCTCCATATTCCCCTTTTCTACTCTACATCTCTTCCTCCCCCTTTCCTCCCTCCTTCTTTACTCATCTTCTTTTCTTTCCTCTGCTACTGTTTCATCCCCTCCTCCTCCTCCCTCCCTCCCTCCCTCCCTCCCTCCCTCTGCAGCATGGCATGATTCCTTTGTACGGAGCTCAGCTGCACAAGTGTGTGGATGTCGAAGGACAGGCTATTGCACCTGACCTGCAGTCAGGTACGTGAATAGCCATCCATTTTCTTTCTTCTCTATATGAGAAACCACCAGTGTGGTTAATGAGGTAACCAGTAGCCCGGACCGACAGCTTTACATCCCCTCCAAAGGATGCGGTGTGAAGTGTATCAGGTGAAAACGCCTTCAAGAGCACACCCATTTGCACTTATAAGTTGGTCAAAGTTACATTTTAAGTGTCCACTAGCAGCTCCAAAAGCACATTTTGGGTACCGTAGGACTGATAATAGTGAGTTTGTTGTGTTGCCATGGTGATAGTGTCCTTATGGTTGTCTTGGTTTCATCTGCAGGTCTTAAGGAGGACCTTCTGGCCTTCCGCCTGAGTTTCGTCGACAATGAAAGTTTGTTCTTCAGAGCAGCCAAACCAAACCAGCGGAACACTTGGATCCAGACCCTGGAAAAGGTACGCCATGCTCTGGTGTTGCAAAGCTGCATTGATGTAATACCGCCTAATGCCACAACAAATTAGTTGTCTTTCTTAGGTATGTTACATGTATGTACAATGTACAAAGCCAGTGCTCTTCGGAAGAAACCTTCTGATTCTCGTGAAAAGCCTTTGGAAGAAACCTTCCGGTTTGCGGTAACCCTGTGGAAAAGCGTTTCGAATCTTGGAATCAATTTTATAAAAATGCGTACCATATAATATGCCAACAAAGTTCAACAACAGATCCTGACTAATTTCTCTGTTAAAGTGGCAGAAGATGTGACAAGTAGCTAGACAATCCTTTCCAACTCCGTGCACAGCACAACTTTGATGGGGTTTTGTAAAGTGATGGTTTTGATACCTAACCCTGATAGTGTAGTACAGTTCCTGAGTTGCCATGGTATTTGAACTCATGACTTCCAGTGTTGGCTGAACAGCTGTCCAATTTCATCAGACCCATCCTGGGTGGATTCCTTTGAAGGCCTTTGACACACTTGAGTTTTGCAATCAGATTGTGCCTGCTTGCTCTCCACATGAAATGGTAGCAAACCACTGCAGTTGTGAGGCTATGGTGTAGTACTACCTGTGTGGGCGGATGGCAGAGATCATGATGACTCAGCTAATCTCATCAGCCCAGAAACTGCAATTTAGCCTTTACAAGTGAACATGCAAATCATAACCTTACAAGACACATAATGAAACCTCCCCCTCTCCCTCCATCTTCACATACACATACACACACGCATATGCACACATACACACACATCACATATACACATGCACGCACGCACACACACACACACACACACACACACACACACACACACACACACACACACACACACACACACACACACATACACACACACACACACACACACACACTCACAGAGCATTCAGGACAGTCAGCATAGTCAGCACATGGAAACAGAGGCAGCTCCTCTCTATCCTGATGTGGGACCAAAAGTAAGGGAATGTGTGCTGTACGGTGCAGTGAGGTGGCACTCTGAATGTGATTACTTGGACATGCATGTAGCCTTACTCATTCTCCCCTCCTTCCTATCCTCACCTTCCCCTCCCTCCTTCCTTTCCTCTCCTCCCTTCCCCACCTTGCACACCTCCGGATCCTCACCTTACCTCCCCCCTCCCTTCCCTCCCAACCATGCACCCTCCTTACCCTCACCTTGTCCTTAGATTGCTGCTGCCTCCATGGAGAAGCTCTTCCAGCAGTTAACCAGCCCCCACAAGTTCCGTGACGACTTCATGGAGGTCTTCCTCATGACCCACAGCTGTTTCACCTCTCCCCAAGAGGTGCTCACTGCCCTCCTGAACTGCATCAAGCAGCCTGAAGACCGACCAGCCGACTCCATCAGCCAGGGCTCAGGCGGTGCTGTGTTCTCCTTCGGTTAGTTCCAACCTGCTACTACATACAGTGTACATGTACATGTACATACATACATGTGTAAGGTATGTACACATCCTAAAAGTGACACCATCATTCGGAACATTTTTCCAACATTTTTTGCTGAGCAACTTCGCTGTAAGTCGGAAGGCTTCTTCAGAGAATCAGAAGCATCTTCAGAGCATTGGAAGGCTTCTCCAGGGAACCGGAGGCTTCTTTCAAAGATATGGAAGGCTTCTTGCAAAGAATACTGGGTGTGTATATATGTATGTGTATGGAACTTCACTGACAGATGTTCGCTATTCTGAAGCAGGCACCCCCCCCCCCTGTTGTGCACAGCGACACACAGGGGGAGCCTGGGAACGAGGCTATAGCAAAAAGCAGACCTGTTTTAAAGCCACTGTTTACGTTACATGCGACTGGGTCTAGCTTGATTGTTTATGGCATGCACAGAGAAAGCAGTGATGTGACAGTTGTATTAACCATCAGACAGTGCTACACAGTTAACATTCAGACTATACTCAGACCATAGCATGTAGGGAACGATATCGTGCAGTTATTGCTAGACCATACGTACAGTCATGCTGTGTTGGTGGAGAATAGATGATTTGCCCACTGTAACTAATTTGGTCTTCCTGTCTTTTGTCTCTTTGCAGAAATTCCCGAGTCAGAACATCTGTCCAGTCCCTGCATCTCCACGTCCACCTCCCTTATGGACATCACATCCGACTCTGAACCAGGTGAGCAGTGCATTAGCATTAGAAGGTGTTACTGGAGGGCACAAAGATGGATATTGAACAACCAGCAGGCAGCATGGTGATGTAATGCCCTCCAGTTGTGATGCTACAGGATGAATCTACGAGTGCATGTTTACACATGCTCAGTGTGTGCCTCCCGCGCACACGCACCTGCATGTGCCGGGCAGGACGAAGCCACGTGTGTTGTACATAGTGAGGTACACGATACAACATCGGGTGGCTTATAGATCACTGGAAGAATTAAGCAAGGTGTCACACCCTTTACACAGTGACACAGTTCATGATGTTGGTTCCTCATCTTCAGCGGTTGTGACGACCACGTGTTGGACAAACAATATGGCCACCTGCTCTGCTGGCAATCATTTTATACTTGTACTCAACCAGATGTATAAACAGTGCTAATCATGGTGGAAGTTTGCTCATAGAAATATTTACATGTGCATGTACATGTAGAATCATTGTTCTGCTATTCTCTTCCCATGCCATTTCCACCACAGGAACCCCAACTGCTAGCCCGTCCGTCACTCGCAGGAACATTCCCACCTACCCACCACCCTCTCTTCATGCCCAGCAGGGAACTGACAGAAAGGTATGTGCTGTTGATCATGTAGTCTGTACATACATGTACGTGTATTCGTATGGGGAGTACATCTGGCACAAAAGCATGCTGGCTAAGCCAATGTCTACATATTACTGTATGTGTGCAGGCGAAAACAGGGATCAGGTCACATTGGGAGTTGATTATCTACTCGGAATAATGGAACATACCCCTCCCCCCATCCTCACGCCCACACCCACCCACACCACACACTCACATGCACACACGCACACACACACACACCACACTTACAGGTGGTAGTTCGCTCCAGCCTGAGCACAAGCGACTCAGACTCCTCCCCTCACACCTCTGCTGTGGTGGTGGACAACCCCCTGGGAGGGGACACCAAGAATGGGTGGACGGCAGATGACCCTGAGATGAGTCTGAAGATACTCCCCCGAGTGACTATCAAGGAGATGGGTCAGTGCACACATATGTACACGTAGTCAATGGTCACCTAAGGTTGCCATGCCTCCAGAGAAAGTGTTGGATGCTCATATGCAATTATTGTGATAGTTTAGGAACTGGTTTATACCAGTGGACCCTTCTGAAACCCTCAGTAGATACGCACAGCTGCTGTGTGAGATACGCACAGCTGCTGTGTGAGATACGCACAGCTGCTGTGTGAGATACGCACAGCTGCTGTGTGAGATACGCACAGCTGCTGTGTGAGATACGCACAGCTGCTGTGTGAGATACGCACAGCTGCTGTGTGAGATATGCACAGCTGCTGTGTGAGATATGCATACAGTGTAGCTGCTGTGTGAGATATACACTGTAGAGATGGACATGAATGGTAGCACCTTAGCTTTCATTGAACAGAACTCTCACGGTAGTCATGTGTACATGTAGCTACGTAAAGCTACGCAAGGACTTGAGGTTACATATAAAGTGTCGGTTGTGCAGGTTTCATATGAAATGAACACTGGTGTAGATCGGTTTATTATACGTCGTACAGTCTTCAAAGAGAACCTTTCCTCCATACAGATTCTAACCCAGGTAAAACGGAAGACCAAAACTATGTCACTTTCTACCGCCACACTCATAACGGCTCTGATCCAGATTCGGGAGACAACGAATGCAGTGATGTAGAGGAACAAGATGGCCCCACCCCCCGCCCATCACTTGCCAGTACCCAAATATTTGGTGAATGTGGCAGCGAACTGGAGGATGGCCGGGCTCTGAAACCACAGTTCCTGGGGATGTCGCACTCACTGAAGTTGGCCGGAGAGTTGGATGAAGCGTCAAAGTCAATGCAGGAACTGATGGACGCTCTCTCCCTTGATTTCCAGGGTACTGATGTCAGAAACCTTCTCGCAATTGACGAAGATGACACTTTCGATGATGCCGAAGACCAGGAGAATTTGGAGGGTGCAGGCGAGATTGTTCGAAGGCGATCAAGAACACTCTCTGAGAATGCACTTTTGAGACATTCTGTTCTCTCGACTATATCACTCTCCGAGCCAGACCTTACCCAAGTTGGCTTGGAGCCAGGCGCTCCTGCTTCTGGAGTGGATAGGGAATCTACCTCTCTGCTGCCAAGGCACACCGCTTCCCCGCAGCCAAGGCGCACTACCTCCCCTCAGCAAAGGCACAACTCAGAACCTCAGTACGAGCTGACAGCTAGTTTGAGTTTCAATGAGTCCCCTTTCCACCACGGAACTGCAATGACAAGCCTCCCTGCCAGCCCAATGGTTCTAAACAGATCGACTCCCTCGCAGGAAGAAAAAGTGACCCCAGGGAAATCCAAAGGCAAAATTAGCAAGTCGGGTAAAAAGAAGAAAGCGGACACCTTGCCTAACGGTCCAGCACGATATGGGGGAAAGTCACCACATTCCTTATTCACAAAGAGCAATTCCTCTATGAGCTTCTCTCTGAGCGGCACGGAATATGCCAAGAATTCAAAGGGAATAAAAAGCTGGATCGGATTCAGAAGAAAGGCCGGGAAGAAGTTGCCCAAATCAACCAGCATGGAGGCAGAAGAGGCACTAGACAAGTCTCCGGGGCATTCACGGGCCAAGAGAACTTTGCTGAGGAAACACTCCATTTCAAGCGATTCAGCAACCACATCACCTCTTGGGGTTGCAGAAGACAGAATGGTCCAAGGAAGCCCCCTCCATCGGCACCGAACAGAGAGCACCTCCCAAGGGAACAGCAACCTGGTGTCCAAGATCTTCTCTGTACTTGACTACTGGCAGGAGGAATACTTTGAGGTTGGTGTCAGTAGTTTTAGAGCAGCACACATGGCATGCACACACCCTGTATAACACACCTATATTAGTGGCATGCTGAACAAAAACCTGGCACGTTCCTCACTATTGATTTTGTTGTACAGCTGATAATAAACACAGATGACGTCTGTCAGACGTACCTTTCTAGCAAACGTTATTACAGCAACGGGTCAGCAGGCCTTGCACTGCAAGGTACTACAACATAAAGCCTGGCTCTACTTCCATTCCAGTAAAGGCACAATTTATTGTACAATTGAGTCAGTGCATGACAGCAATCATGGCAGTGTAGTCAGAATCTTCGTAGGCCTTTCCTGTATGCTTTGAGGTTCAATTGATTACTGTATGTTACATTACACGATTTCCCCTGCCAGGAGTACCATATGATGACCATAAAAATCGTTCTAAGTACGTACCAGCTTTGCCTCTTGTGGTAAATTACCAACTTATAATGTTATTGACAACTACATGTACTTCAAACATTCAATGTCCACCATTATCATATTGTCACTGCAGGATTTTGAGGAAGACGTAGACCTCCGGCAGGTCCTGGAAGATTTTCTACGGCAGCTTGTCTCCAAAAGCTACAATGAGGAGAGCTTGGAGGTCAAACTGGCACAGCAACTACTAGAGTAAGTGTGTACGTGTATCTTGTGTACCAGTCACGACACTGCCATATTAGTCATGTACATTATGCTGCAGCAAATTTGAGGTACGGTACATATGTACGCATCTTTAAAAATGATGTGCGTTTGCGGAACCATGACCGTTACTGCGGCAGATTATGCTACAAAACTCCAGAAGGCCTAAACAAAGCTCCGGGAGATCCATAAACAAAGTAGCACCGTTTTTAGGAAACGTATGTACGTACAAAGCCTGTGCTCTTCCGAAGAAGCCTTCTGCTCCTTCCGAAGAAACCTTCCAATTCTCAGAAGAATTTGTGGCAAAGCTGTGCCGCAAATACATGTCAGAAAAAAGTTCCGCAGGTCAGCGTCATTTCAAAGACATACCATGTACAGCGGTCCAACTGAGTGTAACTACTGCTTAGATTGACGTACGTAATTCTCCTCTTTTTCCCTGCAGTATGTTTGAGCTGAAAATGGATAATGCCGTTCCTCCCAACTGTTCATTTCCTACCCTGCTGGCCAGAGTCACAAAGTGTGATGTAAGTAGTCTCAAAGATCACTAAACAATCTATGTGTGTGTCAGGCCTGTGCAGAATTACCTGTTATCAATCTAAACCCCTCTCAACTCTGCTTTTCTGATGAGAGTATATAAGAGGTTCCGGCCTTACATTACGCAGGCTGTTATCTACATGTATAAACTCCCTTCAGTTTGCCCTTCATTCGTAATGCCATCTCTCTACTCATACATCAGCCCCATCTGATCTACATGTACGACTGGGAGGACCGGGACAAGCTGATGGTGGGACGGGAGATTGACCTCAGCACAAGGATCTCCAAGGACTCCCCCTTCCTGAGGACTCTGGCCGAGCAGCTCACCCTCATGGAGTTCTCAATCTACGCTGCCATACAAAGAAGGTACATACGTCTGTATACACACAGTACTTATACTGTATGTGTCTTGGAAAATGATGCCCGTTTGTGGAATCATTTCTGTCACTGCGCTGAATTTGCATTACAAAACGAAGTTCGGAAGACCCAACAAAGCTCTGTAAGCGAAGCTCCGCCATTTTTCGAAACTTACATGTAGTACATACAAACCCATTACTCTTCACAAGAAGACGCTTTCGGAAGCATCCTTTGATTTGCTTGTGGCTAATCCTCACCACAAATGCATGTTGGTCCGAAGGTTAACGTCATTTTTGAAGGCATGTACCTTATACGCAGACTTGGATGTTACTTACGAATGCATGGTCGTCATAGTAGTCAGCCATTCATCCAAGTACATGTACATGTATAGTCAAACTAAAGTCATCAATTCCATCAACTTCTATTACACTGAAAGAGGTTGCGTTCTGTATCCGTGTCACCGGGACATGAACAGTGGATGAATTAGTATCATGTGTCTGCAGGGAACTCCTGAACTGCAACTGGAAGAAACCGGACAAGGAGAAACTGGCCCCCAATGTGTGCAGGCTCATCAGGAGGACAAACGAGGTGAGGTGCCCGTCATGGTTTCTTCGCAAGGTTTAGTCCCCACATGTGTGTTAGTTTCATCATCGCACGACTGTCCACCTCCAGATGACCTCCTGGGTCTGCACCGAGATCCTCACACGAGACACGCCTGCCGCCCGGGCAACAGTGATTGAACATTTCGTTCAAATCGCTACGCACTGCTACAATCACAACGACATGCACTGTGCCCTCAGCATCACTGTCGCCCTTGCGTCCTCATCCATCAAGGGACTTACCAAAACCTGGGAAGAGGTTGACAAAAAGGTTAGCAATTTGATTTTAAAAAATACAATGCGATCTGGTGTGCAGCCACTACATGTGGATACGCAAATGGTACTCTTTGTGACTGATGCTGTTACCTCACACTACCTACCCTCTTCACCTGCAGTACCGCCACAGGTTTGAGAAGATGAAGGTTTGCACTGACTACCATGGGAGGTGCAGAAAGATGAGAGAAAGGCTCGAGCAGTAAGTACATAATTATGATGTAATGTATGCAGATAATGCAGCAAATAGCTACATTGTACATAGAAAACGTCTTGTAATGCTACTTAAATTAATATCATCATTTATCATTCCCCCCCCCCCCCCCCCCCCCCCCCCCCCCCCCCTCAGGATCATTGCAGTTGCTGACAAAAGGTCAGTAGTGCATCGGGAACCACCACTAGTAACTGTGTTGTTGCCAGTAAAGATATGAGCAATTTTGACAGCAGTTGTCTGTTGTATGTATCAGATCCAGTGGCCTAACTGTTGTGTAGAACATCAATGGATTGATTAGTGGTGTACATTCCGACACTGATCTGTCTTTGTCTCAACCCTTCTCCTTGCAGCCAGCGACCCAGTGCACTTCCATACATTGGGGCCTATCTAGACCAAATCTACACCCTTGAGATGAACTCAAAGACGTGCAACCCGGATGGCCTGGTCAACTTCGCCAAGATGACCAAGGTAAATGTCACTCACTGTCAGGGCTTGTCAGACTGAAATTACGTTTGCTTTGAATACACCATTGTGGTATTGCATTCGTGTACTGTGATTATAATAGGCTGAGGCGGAATAGACTTGTGTGTCTTGCAATGCATAATCCTATCCGAATGGCTGTACATGTACGTCGTAACTATCATTGATTGTTCTTGCATCAACAGTTGGCGGATCTAGTGAGGACTGCTCTGCAGTACCAGACCTCAAACTTCAAGTTTGAGCCCCGTTTAGATGTAAGTTCCATGTCAATTCCTGTACACTTTGCAAAGCTGTTTAGTAGTGCAAGCCATGTCTTTCAGCGGTTTCACAAACAATAGGTCATTGACAAATAATTATCATCAAAGTGAATTAGATGGCAGTGTCTAGTTTCAGAGACCCCAAGCTGAATGTCCTTCAGGAGTTTCACAAACAGATCTACGGAAAATCAGCATTGCTGAAGACTTAAACAAGTAGCTTTGCTCGCTCAGCTACATGTGTACTTCCCCCTCGTTCGCCTACGTGAGTAATCTGGTGCCGGACAGCTCTCTGTGCAGAGCTCAGTGCTGCTTCCCGATTGCCGCATCAATCCGCTTCAACTGCTGCTCCCAGTTTGCGTCCGCTTTAGCTGCTGCTCCCTGATTGCGTCCGCTTCGGCTGCTGCTCCCCGATTGCGTTTGCTTCAACTGCTCCCCCCGATTGCGTCCGCTTCAACTGCTGCTACCTGAATGCGTCCGCTTCAACTACTGCTCCCCGATTGCATCATCTTGTAGCTCTAGCATGCCCAATGTTCTCGAACATTCTTCGCAGAGTTCGAGGTTCAGTAAATTTAAGTATGTACAAAGGTCGCATGTCACTAGTCTAGTCCCGCCCACTTCCGTCACACACACACACCTACACACATTATGTATTGATGAGGATGGTCATGATTAGCTGTTCTGATCTCCACCCTGTCCCGCAGGTGATTGCCTACGTCACAGCCGCACAGAGACTATCCGAGAATGAGCTTTATGAACTCTCAATAAGAAGAGAAAGCTCGAGTCGATAACAATTTTGATGTGGAATGCTCATTATTATGTCAGGTATTATTAATTTTTATACGATGCAAACTTTTCTCTCACCAAATCAGATGGCACAAGTATGTTCATGACGTGTAGAATGATTGTCGCATATTGTTGGTGTTTGACGCCTTTCAGTTGGTTGTTGTTTTTATAATGAGTGTTTGTTGTCATGAGATTGATGTTGTTATTATTTGAGCCTATACTCAGTATACTGGTACATGCACACTGACCGACCCTCTTGCATACTTATGTATGACTGTGAATCATACGTCACTACTCTTCCTGCAGTGTACCATTGAATAGCCTTGCTCCCAAGGGGTAGCAAAAACAATTTGTGGATATATTCAAAGTTTTGACTTATGACACTTCAAGGGTTCAACGTCACTCGCATGCCAAAGTCCTTATTTGTCAATCAGTCTCTTGCCTGGAAATTGGGCAGCCTTATTCCCAGGCCTTTACCATCTCCATTCTTTGGCCATTAACCATCAGCTTCCCATCCTTTGTCCTTAAATTGGCCCTGCCAGGAGTCGATCGTAGGCAAACAGGTATATATATACATGCACCTAAAGGGAAAAAAGCAAAGTCTGTACTAGTTTGTACTCTATAGATCTGTTATAGCACATGCACTGTGATGTTGGTACTGAGCTGCACAACATTCTTGTACCGGTGGTAGAATTAACCTGATGCTTGAAAATTATGTCGCATGTACCGAGCTTCTCATCTACTCCATAATTATGTTCTTGCAAGATTCTCTCATGATCATGATCGAGGACTCCAGAAGCAGTGCAAACTCTTTCAACCACAGCATGGGTTGTATCGACATGATGTCATTGTTGTTCCCTGACAATTTCAGCAGGGAAGGCGCTCTACGAGGCAAACAGCCACTATAGCTCAAAGTGTAGGGAACGTCGACCATTGAGTCACACCTCATATCCTTGAATTGTAGTTGGTAATGTCAAGAATGCCACAGCAATCAAATTCTGCAGGAACGCATAAAATGACATTATGCTCTCCTGACTTCATTCACACACTTCATGTACACAAGTTCCCTCTCATTCGCCAACACATGAGCAATCCAGTGCCGGGCAGCTCACTGTGCAGAGCTGCAGTCCCCCGATATTGCATCCGCTTTGGCTTGCTGCTCCCCGGTTGAGTTCAATTCCTGCTACTACCCCCCGATTGTGTCCGCTTCAGCTGCTGCTCCAAGATTGCATCCGCTGCTCCTGAGCCCCGATTCATGACAGCTGCTACCCACTGATTGTGTCCGCTTCGGCTGCTGCACCCCGATTGAGTCCAATTCGGCTGCTACTCTCCATTTGTGTCTGCTTCAGCTGTTGCTCCGTACGACCCTCGAGGATCGTCCACTTCCGTTCCGCATGCACACACACACGGACAGTAAATGTATTGATATGACCATATCAACCACAGAAAAGGTGGCCACACCTTCCTCTCTAACCACAGTATAATTTATAGGAATTGGGTTTGCATAGTAGTAAAATATGGCCACTTCTACATAATTTTTGATCACTAGTCTAGTCTTGTTCCATCGCTTTATTTCGCCAGTTTCAGTTTGGGTATGCAGCTAAAATATGGAGCTGGAGAGGATCTTGGAACGAGGTATGTTTAAGTCCCTCATGGATGACATCACATACGTACACCTATTCACACACCTTGTTCTCCTCCGTGTTGATGTTAGTGAGGTAGGAATGTCCCCCTAAACCACCTAGAGAAGAGAGAACACCTGGGAAAAGGAGGAAGGGGGAGGGGAGGAAGGGGGGAGGAGGGGGGAAGTGGGAGGGGAGAAGAATGGAGGGGAGGGGGAGGAGCGGAGGGGAAGCAAGGGAGGAGAGGGAAGAGGATGGAGGGGAAGGAAAGGGAGAAGGAAATGGAATAAATTCAGTGCATGCAGACTTGCTCACAACACATTTCTATGTGTAGGGTGCATACCTACAATATCGGTGGTACAGTAGTAGTGAATGTATTGTGAATGCTTATTGGTCTGGGAACAAGGCTGGACTGAATACACATCAATCAGCAGAGTATGAATATCACAGCCAACCTGCGCAGCTGCGTCAGGGTCTCCAGGTTGTCAGCCAACTTGATGCTGTTGCCACTCTATAGTGGGAGTGTTGGGAAAGAGAGGAGAGAGAAAGGATATCGAGGTTGAGAGGAGAAGATGTGTTGGAAGGAAAGGAGAGGATGGGACAGGAGAGAAAAGGAACACATTAGGATAGCAATTGGAAGACAAAAGCGCTCTTTGTTCAACAGTCACTCTCTGATTCTACTGTTCAATCCAGTTATTCCATGTGTGTTAATCCATGTGCTAGTCATCTAGCTGGTGGATGCCACCAGAGTCCATGAGGTGAGGGCAACGCTTGAAGAGGCTGATCTGTCCGTGAAGGCAATATTTGGAGGGGTTGATGACGTGAAGGCAGCAATACTTGAAGAGGCTGATCTGTCCATGAAGGTAATACTTGAAGAGGCTGATCTGTCCGTGACAGCAAGGCAATACTTGAAGAGGCTGATCTGTCCGTGACATGAAGTCAATACTTGAAGGGGCTGATCTGTCCGTGACATGAAGGCACTACTTGAAGGGGCTGATCTTTCTGTGACATCAAGGCAATACTTGAAGGGGCTGATCTTTCCGTGACATGAAGGCAATACTTGAAGGGGCTGATCTTTCCGTGACATGAAGGCACTACTTGAAGGGGTTGATCTGTCCGTGCCGTGAAGGCAATACTTGAAGGTGCTGATCGGTCCGTGACGTGAAGGCAATACTTGAAGAAGTTGATCTGTCTGTGACGTGAAGGCAATACTTGAAGGTGCTGATCTGTCCGTGACGTGAAGGCAATACTTGAAGGGGCTGATCTGTCCGTGACGTGAAGGCAATACTTGAAGAGGTTGATCTGTCTGTGACGTGAAGGCAATACTTGAAGGTGCTGATCTGTCTGTGACGTGAAGGCAATACTTGAAGAGGTTGATCTGTCTGTGACGTGAAGGCAATACTTGAAGGTGCTGATCTGTCCGTGACGTGAAGGCAATACTTGAAGAGGTTGATCTGTCTGTGATGTGAAGGGAAGAGGTTGATCTGTCAATGACGTGAAGGCAATACTTGAAGAGGTTGATCTGTCTGTGACATGAAGGTAATACTCGAAGGTGCTGATCTGTCAATGACATTAAGGCAATACTGTGGCCCACTTCACACTAGCTGGTTCCATATTCACTCACTCTTTAGCATCTCCTTCTAGTCATCCATCCCTTTCCCAGTCTCCCCCGGCTTCTAACCTGAGAGTAACAAGAAGTGATGGAAGGCATCAATCGATTACATCAGCACTGTATTTCTGGGACGATCACACACGGATTCAAGTTGGACTGCCAATTTGTATAGTGGCCATGGCAAGTATAATATCAAATGAAATCATCAACAGTGTAGCTACAGGCTACTTTTACCAGACACATTGTTCAGGTTCCCTGTAGGCAGGTCACAACAGAATGCTGACTACGTAGCTATAACCAGTAACTATATATGGTGGTCATCTCTGAAGGGTGTTAATGAACTCCCTAGTCATGCAGGTTAGTTGACTTCTGCCTCCCTCCTTCCTTCTTTACAATTCCCTGCCTCTCTTTCTCCCCATTCTCTCTCACTTACCTTCAACCAGATGGACTAACTACTAACAGAATTGCACAACTGTCACGGCAACAACCTCGGTCTGGTTCCCAGACGCAAAGCTGTTTCAAACCTATTCCCGTCCGGGCCGCGAGTCTACTTGCCTACAGAGTCAAACAAGGACACCTATAGATGAATGGCAGAGGACCAACGTGAGGAGGCCAACAGTATCGGAAACCGAAGAAAAAACGACGGAGACAGAAACACGCTCATCATTGGCCACCGTTTACGCGTGCACAGAGCGTTTCCCGCCAAAATAAACGGCTGCCGCGGATGCCAACCAATCAGATCATAGCGTTACCGTGCGTGCGTTTGCCGGTGCACGCGTTTGCTGGCAGCGTCTGCGAGTATAAAAGAGGGTCCAGTTGAGTCCAAGCCATTCCGGCTAGGTTTTTAGCTCGAGTGAGGTTAAGGTGAGGTGAGCCCTCACCCTAACCTTGCCCTAGCTGAATACCTTTCACCGCCAGGGTAAGTGCAGGTATAGTTAGTATGGGGGGTGGGAGCATGGGCATGGGGGGAGGGGCTGGGGTGGGAGCATAGGGGGGTGGGGCTGGGGTGGGAGCATGGGGGGGGGGGGGGGCTGGGCTGGGGTGGGAGCATGGGGGGGGGGGGGGGGGGGGGGGGGGGTGGGAGCATGGGGGGGTGGGGCTGGGGTGGGAGCATGGGGGGGGGGGGGGGGGGGGGGGGGGGGGGAGCATGGGGGGTGGGGCTGGTGGGGTTAGGGTTGAGCTCATGAGGTGGGTGCATGGGGGTGTGGCTGGTGGGGGTACATGGGTGTGTTACTGGCATACCTAAAAGTTCAGTGCACATGGTTTGAAGAATTGAGACTTGTTACACCATCCCTAATCCTACCCCTATGGAAGAGAGACTATGTAGCTGCATGTGTCCATTGCAGAGCGTATCACACTAGATCATGGCTAGCAAGTTGGTCCTCCCGGCATTCCCATGACAGTGATGTCCCCATGCTAGAGTATTATACCACTGGAAATTTTGCCGCGAAGTTGTTTAGCTAGCTAGCTACATTGTCTGATGGGACACACAAACATGGACTAGCTAGCTTGCCTACATTCTGCTAGCTACTAGCTATATGCCATTGGCATAGCAAGTCACGCTACACCGAATAATTACTCTGCACGCAGCCGCCGAATGTACTGTTGTGCTTCATTTGGAATTGAGAATTCACGAGGCGGCGCCGCGGCTGGACAGCTGGCCGGCTGCTAGTGCTTGCATAACATCCAGCGCCGACAGCAGCCCAGAGTGCTATAGTGAACATGAATCAGTCAAGCCGCTGCCCTGGAACTTTCAACTTTCAATGCTGGCCGAATAAAACTGACCTGGACGTTGGGATTGCCCCTGCTTACGTCTCCATCGCCTCAAGCTGTGTCGCGTGTTTGATGGCTCCTCTGATTCTGGTCGCCTACGCCGCTTTCGAGGAGATGAGGAAATCTACAGCTCAGAAATTGGTCACACTGATCGCACTTGCTGACACACTTGCTGCGGTGGCATTCATTATTGGCGGAGTAAACTACCTGCACCATTACAAGGCCCATCACGGTTGCGAGGACTTTCAGAAGATCTGTGCAACGCAAAGTTTTTTGGTCGTTTGGGCATCCAATGCAACTTACATACTCACGCCGATCCTCACTTTTCACTACCTGCTAACTTTTTCGGAAAGTTTTCACTGGGGAAAATGGCTGAGGAGGCGGCTTGGCTGGATCACTGCGGGACCAGCATATGTTTGTGCAGGATGTGTATTGCCACTTCTACTTGCTGTTGTTTTACTCATGAGCAACAAGCTCGGGTATTCCCCATATGCAGCCTCTACATGGTGTTACATCGACTTTGACGATACGCGAGTCATCAGGCTGGTTGAGCTTGGGGGTGTAGTTGCAGCCATGCTACTTGGAGGATGGTTGTGGGGATTGCTGTCTCTTCTAACCACAACTGTATGCTACATAGCATTTTGGGTCACCAAACACAAGATCAAAGTAAGTCCAACCATTTCTGCATAACGTGAAATTTTCATAAATCTCTTTTGAAGATTTATAGAAGTATGTAGTGATTCTTCATAATGATTATATAGAACAGTTTCTTCATTGCTGGTTGCAAGTTCTATGGTAGTGTACTACATGCACTGAAGTACTGCCGCACAATGTGGGATGATGGACAACTACATCCCCAAGTCTCCCTACAGCTTCTGCAACTCTTCGAGTGTAATTGTCACAACTAGCTATATACTCTACATTCATGGATACAACATAATTATGGCTTGCACAATTTTTATGAGGTACATGTAATTGATCCTGTGACAAAGATCTGATTGGAGCGCATGCAGCCATGTAGGCTGTAGCAGAGCGTTGCTACAAATGTCAGGTTCATCAATTACTTCTGCATGCAGCTCTGCACTAATTAGAGGGCTGGCCCTTTAGGCTACCTTTGTAGTACTGCAACAATGGAAGTTGTTTAGCAGGAGAGACTGGAGAGTCCCTCAAAGAGGATGTGGGTGGAAGGGATTTTACCTGCTATGACTAATGTGACTAGTTGTCAAGAGTTCGATCTGAATGGTCAAGTTTTCACAACAGCTAGGTTCATCCAATTGCTTTCATGTGTAGACATAACTAATAATGTTTATCATGTAAATTTAAAATTGCTCCAACCCAAATTTGAGGTGGATAAATAATTACAACAACATATCATAGCCTTGCCAATAATCCTGAGGCCAAGTTGTCGCAATCAGAGCATGAACTAGGCAGAGCAGATGACCCCATCATAATTATTCTGAACAGTGCTACAATCATGATAATTCCTCCTAGCCACCTTGTCCAGGTCACCATGATTGTATTATCATGGAGCCGCATGGCCGACCCTTTCTGTATAAAATCCCTGTTCCTCATGAAAAACTGAACTGGAGAATACCTGATCTTTACACCAGCAATTTGCGAACCGTTGCATCAGTATAGGCTGTGTAAATGCATGTGATGCACACAAATCACAGAATGAGCACAATATCATCAGGAAGTAATGAAAGATATTGGGATAGCCGCACGTGGAAATCAGGCAGGGATGGTAGCAATCAACCCCCCTATGAGCATCTTTTCTAGGAACAAAGTGGTATTAGCCCAAGTATATTTTGTATCACCAGATTGCGTCTCTTATGTTCTATACATCACAATTAGAACATACTCAGTTATAAAATTTAATGTTACACATCCACATCTCTAGATATGTAGATGCAGCAGGAGTAAAGCAATGCCCTTATTCTATGTGTCTGTTTGTTTGCAAAAATATTGATAATTGCTTCAAGCAGGTTTGGTTAGCATAAACCTACTTTGCGTTCAACATACCCAATCAACATGGTCTTATTGGGACAGTTTGATACAAGTCATGGTGGTTCTTCTAGGCTACCTGTTGGCCCAACTGTATGTGACCCTATATCGTTTGTTGTTGCCACCAGGTCCTCCAATGGGGAATATGGGAGTGATGAGAAAATAAACTTTAGGGCACCATAATTCAAACTCTGTACTTACTGAGGTGCAATCTATTTGCATGATGGCCCATGGTGGTTGTCGTCATGGCAACAGAAACCCAGAATTTCATTTTACCCATGTAAACTCTAGCCATATGGTTCGCCCGCCGTGCAAAGGGCTATCATATCAATAACCTCCAGCTCTTCTGCAGCCCTGTTATATAACAACCTATTCTGTAAAACCGATAATTTTCATCGGAAATTTGCTTGTCTCTAACTGCAGCAACATCTCGAAACTGTGCAAGAACCCACCAGGCAACAGCTGTCGTCAACACCAAGACAGCCCCCGAAACAGGGCATCACCACTGCGGATCTAGATCTGACAGCGACAGGTGCCACGCAGTCCTACGTTCCACCTCATGAATTTTCAGCAGAGTTTGTGAGCCGCATTGAGGCCTATGAAGCTGAGAGGAATGCTTGCATAGAAAAGGCTAATCAAATCAAGAAAGCAGTGGACATGGCTGAGAGGAGGATCAGGTGGATCCCACTGGTGTTCATTCTGTTCCACGTCTTTGATACAGTCCAGATTTTGGCCTCCTTCTCGGTGTCGAGCCTGGAGAAGGTTGACTCTCATGGCTGTACCTCTGATGGGATTCGGACCTTCTTTTTGATCACTGGAGTGCTGGAGGTATGGATAGCATTGCCAGAATAATATTATAATGAATTCGTAGTCACTGCAGCATGTGTGTGCAAATTTGCCCACCAAGATTAGTTGCATTCAGCAACTAGCCAAGCTTATTTTTATCATGTTTAGCAACAGTGTAATTATACTACTCCTGTTGCTACTGTGTGCACTTGTACTTATAGCCAGGTTCCCAGACCCCACCCATGCAACCTTTTGTCGCTTGCAGTATGGAAAAAGCAGCAATCGAATGCCTGAGATAATTTATGACATGAGTGACGTCAGGGTAGAGAGAAAGGTATAGAACGTGGGTAGACTAACAGCAAGTATGTAGCAAAAATCTGGTTCACTGCATGAGCACTTGACCACTTGACCACTAGCTGTGCAGCGATTGATGGTAGACATGCTTTGGCAGTCTGTGTAAACATATAAGTGTTGAGAACAGTAACCTGATAAGTGGTCATTTTGGGACTTTTGGCATCTCAATTTTCAGCAAGGCCATTGAACAGCCATCCTGGCATTTCGACCAGCAGCTGGTGCAGTTTCAGAGACTGCATGAATACATGGCTCAGGGCCGTAGGAGTAGGTGCGGCAGGTGCGGCGGCCGCCGGACCAATAGTATACTCAGTCTGGCTAGCAAGTTGTTGAATCTTGCAGTTTCATGCCAAGATTGCACCAGAAACGATCTCAGAAGGTCTAAAATTCAAAACTTTCATGGGGGAGGACCCCCACACCCCCCTATGTCACGCGCTTCCCGCGCTTGCTTAGCGCGCTTCCTTCGGTTCTCCATTGGCGAGCTGCGCGTGCCATTGCGCCACCAAAGCGCTCTCCGCCTGACCAAACTGAAATTGCTTCCTACAGGCCTGTGGCTACTGTGTATATACTACAGGCTGATGTGATAACACTGCCAGGTGTACAGCACTCTACACTATGAACCATGAACACTGGTATAATAATACATAGCAGTCAAAGTTTGTTTGCTGCATGCAATTTGGTACTCTTTACCTGTGACGTTTCTCACATGACAAAATATCCCAGGCTTCCCCCCCCCCCCCCCCCCCCCCCCATATTTGGTTGGCATATGGAAGAGGAAGAGCCTGGAACTTATATTGTTGTAGTAAGACTGCCAAGTTTGGTCATGAGGGTATTACTTATCAATGGTATTCATATCTTGATTGCTTTCACTTTGTGGTCACCCAACCCTACTTTGCCAGAGTGGCAATGCAAGTAATAGCTGCATGTTACATGTATAGTCATATTATAGTGCGTGCATAATAATGATTTGTTGTTTATACTAGGCCATAGGAGATGGTGGCCAAGGATGGGGAAACGCTATCATCTATATCCTGTTCTCTAAGTCTATGAGGGAGAAGATGTTTCTGATCATTGGAGGGTTGTGGCAACAGAGAAGAGGGAGGAAAGAGAGGCAAGAAGTAGGTGAACGCCGGTGCCAGCCGTATTTGTCCATCAATGACGAAGATGATCTTGATTCTAAAAGAGATCTCCTAACAGGAAACGAGCACCATGTGCATGAAGACCAAACAGGTGCCCAAGTGCGATACACTAAAGCCAAGTACGGTGCAGCCAGCATGCAATTAGGCAACACCCCTGCTGTGCAAAAGGATCTGCCAACTAGCATGACGGATACTAGCCCTGAAGGTTGTTCCATAATATTTGTAAATCCTGTCAGCATCAATGTTACATTGTAATTTGGATAATGTGTGCATTACAAGCTCTGATTTCTAGTATGACGTTGTGCCCATTTTTCAAGATTATTCACTTGCATGATTTTGCTAATGTTACATTGTAATTTGGATAATGTGTGCATTACAAGCTCTGATTATTTTCTAGTATGACGACGTGCCCATTTTTCAAGATTATTCACTTGCATGATTTTGCTGGCTACTAAATACCAGGACAGTACATGCAGTAAGATCGACACTCATAACCTGATCGAGTTGACGGTGTGAAAACAACAGGACTCTTTCCACTCCCTGTTCTGGTATGTGATGTCCTGAAGAAATATACTGTATGTAGGAATGATGTTGAGTTCAACTCGTGACTGACATGCATTCATTGCTGTGCATGTTGACAAGGGATGGATGACAGCTCACCCCATACAATGAATCCCCTTGAAACAGAAAATCTGCATGTGGAAACCATGCAGTTCTGCATTAACAGTAGCTACTGTACTACCAACTGTAAAAATTAAAGAATCAGTAGAATATGGATAGGAAGAACCATCTAGGCCTGCTTGTTCAGCAGGAGGAAAGAGCAGCTGCAATATAAAAGTACACTTCTGTAAAAATCACATGGATTCCGATTTCCCATAGCCTTCTTCTGGCAGCAATATACTAGCTGTATTCTGAAATCAGTGACACAAGTCATGGCTTGTTCTTCCTAGCTCCTTGGCACACACTTTGTACAGCTGATGACATTATACACTCAGCCATGACAGAGATCCTCAACTTTGTAGAACTTCGCATGATGAGCTCTGCATGACGAGTGCAATGCTCAGCCACCTCTAGCCTCGTTCCCAGGCCCGTCTCGGGCCTGGGAACGAGGCTAAGCCACCTCGCTCAGGCATGTTGTTCCTATGGTCTCGCGTGTCCCCTTAGATTAGCAAGGTATCATCGCAGAATAATCTCGAGGAATACTCATCAATCAACAGCGACCAACCTACCTTCAAGGCGTACTCCCGGCGAGACGAGTTTCAAGTGACGTGAAGGCTGTAGCTACTGAATCCGTTGAGAAAGTTGAAAGCGAATGTGACAAAATCGTGTATGTTATTTGTATAGATAGTTGTGGCTGATGTAAAGTTTAAGGCCTGTTCCATGCAGACATCAATTAGAATGGGGAGAGCAAAGCCCCTAGTCTCATACCCAGACCCGTATGGGGGGTGATCAGTGTCAAAATGGGGGTAGCAATCTAGAAGGGGGTGATTTCAAGTTGAGAGGGGGTATACTTTGCAACCTTGATTATGCAATCTGATTGGCACACACTGTACAGTCATAGATAATAGGTACAGTGCACGTGCGTGCGGGCAAGCCTCGTTCTCAGGCCTCCGCCCAGATTTTATCTCGCAGCTGTGGAGAAAAATCGATATCCATGTGCTACTCTGACTTGATAGCTATATGTAGGCCTACTGCCGATTAATAATGCACGATGAGATAGCTAGGCCTACCGACTTTTAATTGAGCTATGTCAGTATACAGAATGAGATACCATAAGTTGTGGCAGTAATGTTAGAAGCAGAGTGTAGTCAAGTATAAATCACTTTCACGCAGCTTTTCTCAGCCTCTTGAGTGGATCTCTGGTCTGTGAGTTATGTAGACGCTAGTATAATATTTTCTGAATAAGTCTGACACTTCTGTCCTGAACTAAGCTTTCAACAAGGCCTTCACTGCTCAAACTGCTGATTTTTGTGTCCACAGACAGACAGACAGACGGACGGACACAAACCGACCACTTAACCTCTGCCTGTGTGCATGCGCACAGGGTAACTATTACTGCAGACAATGCAAATGAGATTCATTATCACATAATAGTGTCTTTGAGGCAAAAGACCTAATACAACATTACTTTACCTGAAAGGGATAATATTTGTTTCATTACATAAGTCCCCTTCCCTACCTCATCTAGGGACTTCCCTCTATAAGTTGCCAACTTTGGGATTATTACTATAGTCCTTAGGGACTGTGATCTAACATGCGCATGCAATCGCGGCTCGTGCTTCTATCCCGTGAGTAACCCAATGTGTAACTAACATGTAGTAATTCGTAGTGGTACGCTCCTTAACCAAACAGCAACAATAGTTATTATTACAAGTAGTTTCGCTCGCTCAGCTACTTCCCCCTCGTTCGCCTACGTGATAATCCGGCGCCGAACAGCTCTCTGTGCAGAGCTGCTACCCTATTGCGTCCGCTTCACTGCTGCTCCCCATTTGCGTCCGCTTCAGCTGCTGCTCTCCGATTGCGTCCGCTCCAGCTGCTGCTCGCCGCTTGCGTCCGCTTCAGCTGCTGCTCCCCGATTGCGTCCGCTTCAACTGCTCCCCAATTGCGTCCGCTTCAGCTGCTCTCCCTGATTGCGTCTGCTTCAACTGCTGCTCCACGATTGCATCTGCTTGTAGCCCCAGCTGTTCTGGAAGATTCCAGCCCATGCCCGGGCCCAATGTTCTCGAACATTCTTCGCGGAGTTCGAGGTTCCGTAAATTGAAGTGCGAAGGTCGCGCATCACTAGTCTAGTCCCGCCCCACGAACATCCCACTTCTGTCACACACACGCACACACATACACACACACACCACACACACACACACACACACACACACACACACACACACACACACACACACACACACACACACACACACACACACACACACACACACACATACACACACCCAAATCCCAAATTCTCTTGCTGCCGAGACGGTCACGCGCACCTGACGAAAGCAGGCTGCCTGTGCACTAAGTAGGCACCGTGAGCCAGTGCAACCCAAACTCCTTAATGTCAACGAGAACTCAAACACAGGCACGGCACAGAATAGCTAGCTATATAATTATCTGGCGGGAAGCGCAACACCAAAAAAGGTACAGCATAAATTATCAACCACATACACTGTACCTATGCCTACGGCACACTCTACTACATATGGGTATGGGCATGTCTCATGAGCATCTCATGAGAGTTCTACGTGAGATGTCTTGCACAAGTAATCATCAGCCCTCCAAATTAAAAACAGTAGCAGTACTGTACCACACCGGACAGAACTGCCTTTGAGATTGCATACCTCTCATCTCTGCATGATTACATTCTTGCCAACTTGTGAATTAGTTCAAGATACTAGACATATGCAGTGTATGCGGATATCTGCACATTGACCTAGCTACAGTTGAAGACCCTCCAGATCACCGAGAACTTTGCCTTAACCTACAAGCAGCAGAGCAGTACGGTATAGCTTGGTTATACATGCCATTATTCTTGCGATTGCAGAAACGTGTACTCAGTCAAAGATGAAGTAATGACGTGACATTGCATCATCATGAATGTGCTTTTCCTCCATTCTAAGCTAACAGTTGTCACTTAAGTGTAGATAAAAACGCTTCAGCTAGCTGCACACCATGCAGTTAAGTAACCATTGATAGATGGGGCCTGAGCATGATATCATAGCTGGATTAAGAACATACTAATTAGCCCTAGAATGATATGTACTGTCTATGACATGCCTTTTACATACATTACAGATGTGTTTGCATTTCTCTGGATGCGAAACATTCAGTAGCACTATCAGAGAAGGGAAGATAAGACTAAGTGCCAAGGATCGAATCTTGCGGTTCTCACCCATCTACCAGCATCGTTCCTAGATGATCAACCACGACTTAGTGACTGCAACACCCCATTTGTAACTACTTTTGTCCTGCTCCTCCCAGTCGTCAGTCAAAGGCACATGAGAAATGTCTCCCTGGAAGGAAATGTGACCCACGGTTGAAGAGTACAATGTCAGTATACGTGAAGACCCTACCTGGGAAAACACTCATGCTGGAAGTTACACCCAGTACCACAAGTGAGGATGTGAAGGCCCTGATCCAGGACAAGGAGGGAATCCCTTCAGACCTACAGCGACTGATGTTTGTTGGGAAGCAGTTGGAGGATGGCCATACCCTCTCAGACTACAACATTCAGATGGAGTGTACCTTGCACCTTGTGCTCAAACTACAGGGAGGAATGCAAATATTTGTGAAGGCCTCAACTGGTAGAATGATCGTACTTGAAGTTGAAGCCAGTGACACAATTGAGAATGTTAAGGCCAAGATTCAAGACAAGGTGTATGAACTTTTACCAGAAGAACAATTGCTGATCTTTAATGGAATGCTGTTGAGGGATGGCCGAACGCTCGCTGACTACAATATCCAGAAGGAGAGCACTCTACAGCTTGCGAGTATGTTCTGTATATAATTGCTTTGTAGTTGGCGATAATGAGATTGTACGCTTGTTCCCAGGTCATCTTTTCATTGCTTGCAGTATGGTAAGTTTCATCACATGAATGACACCTTGGATGCACACAAATACCATAAGCAATTTTGCCAACATGCAATGGAGTGAGCACTTGAGGTATCGCTGTGCACAGACATGATTTAACCGCTCTTCACAGGACAGTTGGTGAGAGGGAGAGGGAATTTTATTTTACAAAACAGTCAGGACATACACCAGTTTCAGTTTCAACTTTTTGCACACATCCAGGAAGCCAACCTGCACGTGATCTAGTGTTGGTATTCGATGGCATATAGTACCAGCGGGTTTGAACCGAATTAGTGGTGAAGCAATCATGTGGTAAAACCCTGGCTATAATATATGTGAGCAAGGTACAAAGGACTATAATGTGTGGATATGCTACTTCTTTGCAACATTCCAGTCATGCTCGCCCACATTCATTTCTATGATCTTTCTACCCATGAAATCATTCACGTGATAAACTTACCAGCCATACTGCATATGCAATTCCCTGGGAACGAGGCAACAGTATCATCTTGTAGTGAAACGTATTCATTCCACTGTTTTGTCATTCAATTATCTCGCTAGTTTTCTCCCATGCCAAACGTGATGCTGGCTACCCGGGAACTACTTTCTATAATGAGGCACACAGTGAGAGGATCATATCAGAGGGTCAGACAGTGGCTAAGGAGGATGTTGGAGTGACTGTCAACATTCCCCATGGAGCAGTGGCTACTGGAAAGGACGTGGATCTCACAGTCAGGCCATGCCTTGATGGCCGATTCATCCTCCCTGAAGGCTACGAACCTGCCAGTCCTGTTTATCTCGTCAGAGCATCTACTGATTTCCTCCAGGATGTGCAGGTCTCCATTGAGCATTTCGCTGACCTTCAGAGCAAAAGGGACTGTGACAACATGGCCTTCCTCTTTGCTGGCACCACTCCAGTGGATGGTTCGAATGGCCCCGAGTACCAATTTGAGGAGATTCCAGCTAATAGGTTTGTTTTCAAAGAAGGACAGACGATGGGAACAGTGGCTCAACGTCTTTGCCTTCATGATGGTGGCCAAAAGACTAGGTAAGTGCTAGGTGCAGACAGATTCACAATGATGAATAATGTCGCCTTTATTTTATATAATTATACATGCAGGAAAGAGTTTGTACTCTCTGCTACTGTACACAAGCCTGTCACCCTCGCTAGAGCAAAACACAGCTGTGTTTTGTGTAACTCCATGTCATCAGTTGCATCAAAAGGTTCGTAATAGTGAAACACACAATCCATGCTAACTGAATGAGTACATTTTGTGATTCTTTCTTGCAGAATGCATCAGGTGTTTTGAAGGCGTTGTTCCCCAACATAAGTCACTGGCCGTCCGTGATAGCTCCTGTGCACCTTTCTGGTGATGAGGTGTCACTGGATATTCCTTCAGACATCAGTGGGTGGTGTGTGGTTCCAGATAAAAGCCCTGCTAAGGTGAATGCTTTATGTGGTAATTGTATCGTCTGTACTACAGTGCTTACGCAGTGCCAGAGATAGGTAGTGCAGGGTGCCTCCAGCGATGGAGCTTGGGAAACCTACAAACTGATCGTTGATCTGGTGACTGTAGGCGCTCTAGGTGGCAAGTGAAACCATCTTCATTCTGCATGAGAATAAGGCAGTGACAGTCGCCTCATGCTTCGAGAATGAACAACAAATCACAAATGATCTATCAGATGAAAACTTTGATCAGCTCTAGTTCTTCATGTTCAACTCATATAAAAAGGCATGACTGATTGTGACATACTACTGTTGTATAAACAACAATAGTGTATTGCCGGCTTGTATTGGTTTCATTTCCTGAAGTCTTAGGGGTCAAAGGTCACATGCATATTTACTAAACCTTTGGACTAGTTCTGTAGCGTGGGTCTACTTTTACCAGTCTACGAGAGCATTATATGCCCAAACTCACCAGCTGCCATGCACGTACGGAACCGTATCTACAATGGAATGGATTGCTATGTGCACAAAAACAGAAGACAGTTTATAAACTTGCTTATCGATAACTTTAATGCGCCTATAACTTTAGCCTTGTTCCCTGGCCTTCTACACCTCCAGTTTTTGATCGCTTACATACCGGTTTTGCATACTGTAAACTGGAGGTGTAGAAGGCTGGGAACGAAGCTACATACCTTTGCTTGCATAAATCCGATTGAAAAATTTAAGTGCCATCGTGATCACCAATAGCTAACATGCTCTCCGATAGTGTAAATGTGGATTTCGGGGTGGTTCCACTCTACTGAACCTTTTGTGCATGCTGAGAAGGTCACATAATAGAATAGACATCAGCACACTGTCCCCCTCCCTTCTTTCACTCTATCAGACCTCAGATGAGTCTCTTTTATCGCACATAAAGCTAACGACAAATTCTGTGAAGCTCATTAAAATTAAACTTAAAATGCATAATTATTGTCTTTGACGTTGAAGAAAGCCAGCACTGACTGTATGCATAAGCCAGTTTCAATACCACAGAAGAGCCTGCTGTTGCATTGTCCAGTTCAGTGTTTACAGACTCCCAACATTGGACAAAGTCCTTATCTTAATTACATTGATGCCACTTATGGCTGTTTCGATACAATGTAGGTGACATGATCAACACAGTTTTCTCGCTAAAAACTCCTTTCAGATCTCCCAGTATGAGATGGATTCTCCTCACGAGGGATAATTATGGCTGTGCACAGATATCTTATACCTATCCTCCAAAGATTCTCCTCACTATTTCTCCAAGACCAGTGCAAGGAAAACCTCCAGATGGCTACTGTTCCATTGGGGTGAATGGTATCATTGAAGACCATGGAAAATTTACATTGCACTTCCCATCACATCCATCCTCTGACCCAGTGCATGTACCCCTCGACCAGCAAAAGGGTAAGTGCATTCATACATGGTCTGCAAAAGTATCGGTTCACATGTACAGCAGTGTTCTCGCTAGGCCTCTACCGAAGGGCACTGTGCCCTTTGGGCTTCTAATGTGCCCTTTGTGGTCTGGTCTAAAAGCACAATGTGCCCTTTGCCAGCCTCTGCACGTTTATTACTTTTTAGCAACCACTTGAAATACATGGCTTCACAAGGTTACTGACCAGCATGAATCTCATTATGTGCCCCTCTTAAACAAATTTCTGGCGAGAACACTGATGTACAGGAGTATGTACAGAGAATGTCTCATGCACCCATTGGGCCAAGCATAATTAGTAGGCATGACCTCATGTAGTAGACTGGCCACATGTAGTCAGAAGCTGTTGTAACAAGATGGCAAAGCATACATTGGAAGAGTTCGCTGAAGTAGTGCGCGCTCCCGCCCCAACCACTGAAACTCATGGCGTAGTTAGCTCACTCTCTCTGCATGGCTATGAAGAGGAGTAAGAGTTCGAGCTGCTGAATATGTCGCACTGGCTCTGTCAAAAATCCTATTCTATCCTATAGCTAGCTGAGATTGTGGCCTACGTGGACAGATCACTAATAGTTGCCTCTTGCTAATGCTGCTGCTTGGTAATAAACACTAAACCACCATAACCAAGTGATGTAATCAACCTACTTGTACAGGGCTTCCTTGCAACAGCCGCCACAGCTGGTTGGTTAAGTGGACAATTAATTTTGTGGTCAAAACTCGGTTGTGTGAAATTTAATTAAAGGCCAAAGTTCAGTGCTTAAGTACAGTTGTATAGCCCTTCCTGCACTCCATATATGGAATGGTCTACTCAATTAGCTTTAAGCTTTTAGTGTAGCGTTGCAAGGATTTCGAAAAACCCTGTACTACAGCAGGAAAAATTAGGACTGCACACACTATACTTTTGATAGTCATGGGCGGAGATATAGGGGGGGCAGGGGGGGGCTTGAGCCCCCCCACTTTCAAAAGCAGGGGGGCTGAGCCCCCCCAAAACAACAGACTGGACGGTACTATCCCACGAAATCTAGCACTAACTTATAGCTATGTCACCTCGTTTCTTGAGGGCTGGCATCTCTAACTTGCAGTACAAAGCACGAAGGTGCCACGAGAGCCCATCCTGATAACTGAAAAATGAAGGCGAAAATATTTTCCACGCTTCGCGCGGACTGATCGGCGCTACGCACCTCTATACACTGCCTTCGGCAGCGTGCAATTGTGCTATTAGCCCCCCCACTTTTTGGTAGCTGTCTCCGCCCCTGATAGTAATCTGTAGACAAGACAGACAGACATGCAGATAGACATGATACCATATTAGAATAGGCATGCAATACACACACTGTTGGCTCTTTGTCTGGTCCCCTTGCAGGTAATCTTTTGGGAGAAAGTGATCTACCAAATCTTCTGGACCTACTCAGGTGTGCTGTTCCGCGGTGGAGAGATGTTGGAGTGTACTTGGGATTACACAGCAGTGACCTGGATATCATTGAGAGGATGCCCCTGCTCATTCCGGAGGGCTGTCCTGGCTATTTCAGAGAGATGCTTAGTCAATGGCTGAAATGGGCTCCACCAAACCACCTTCCTCCTACCGTCCTTAATCTGGCCTCTGCCTTGAGGAGAACTGGGGAGGAAGCCGCTGCCTTTAATCTGGAAATAGCTTTTGCCACTGGTTTGTTACAATACCCCTCTCTTTGTAGTTCATTAGATTATGCTGCAACAGATGACAAAAGAGAAAAGAATTTTTTAGCCTAGTTATTTGTATTGGAGGCTTATGTTTTCAGCACCATTAGTGTTCTATAAAGTTGTCTTGAGGACCCAGACCACATATTAAGATGTCATACCCGCATGCTGATTTTCAGGTTAGTGAAGATAGCCCGATCCATTCGCCCCTGTAACATACATTGTGCAATAACTAACCTATTACACAACCATACTGCAACGATCATTCTTTTACAACAAGTATGCTCCCAAGTGTGTGTACAGAACTCTGTATGCGATTACAATTTGATATCTCACAAACTACAGTGGACGAGCGCTGTGCTGCACTCCAGAAAAGGGTGATGGCTCTGCAGGAGGATGTTGCAACTAAGCAGGAGGAAGTAGAGCGCCTACGGAAGCAACTGGCTGACAAGAGATGTATAGCATTATAATTTTCATGCATATTAGCTATGTGCATGAGGGCAATACAGTAACTGTTTCTGTCAACCTGAAAGTACGATCCCAGATTGCAACACAAGTTCTCGTGATCGCAGTCTGACGTTTGGAGATTACCACGGGGTTTTGTGCTGTGAAAGTCATCATTTTTCAGGTTGTATCCATGTGGCCTATACAGTACACTATTATGTTGGTAGTTAGTATGAAGTATTGTTGGAACACTGTAATAATTCACATGACGTAATACACTGATTGGGTAGATAAATAAGTCAGCCTACTGAGCTTATATGGTACACGGAAATCGCATAATTCCGATTTAAGAACGGATACTACCGGAAGAAGTAACGGACGAATACGAACCTCCGTAAGCTTGCACTCCCTTCACATCCGCCATGCCAGACATGCAGCAGTTGTGGGGTGGATTCATCGTAGTACTTTACCGAAGATAAACTATATACTCATCAACCGACTCACCTTGAAGGCGTGCTCGCTAAAAGGAGGCCGAATAAACGGACACAAGAGTCACGGTGACAAGCCTGAAGGATCCAAGCGGAGAGTTGATTCAGCCTGCCATAGCTACCCTAAACAACGAGTAAGAGAAACTCATGAATGTGAATTTAGGGCTACGGACGTTTTAAAGACAAGGGAGGTTCCAGACATCAAGAATAGATGAGAATAGGGGATAGCCACGCCCCCACACCGACCAACCCAACGTACTATTAAGTAAAACGTGGTAAGTCAGCTTAACTCATAATAGTGTGTTTCCTTCCTCTAATGACTCCTGAGAGAATGCGAATGATTGTTCCATGGGAGTTTGTCGGAATCTAAGTTAACTTACTTGTGACCTCTTGCACAGTCAAGTGAGTATTTGGCTCTATACAAATTTGGGGAAGATTGTGATGATCTGACTTTGCCTGCAGAGGTGTTTTGTAGCAGTAGCGTGCTTATGAAAGCTTGGGCACATTATTCTTACAATTGCAGACACCGTATGGCCAGAAATTTTGCGGGAATTAAATTTGGCAGATTGGCAGTAAAAAGCTGTGAATTGCATTTGGTGGATTATAATTTGGTGGATTTGGAAATTTGCAGAGTGAAAATTACGTCATACTAAACCGCACTGCGGCTGCATGGCCGCGGAGCGCTCGGTAGTTTACGTGCAAAAAACCTGTGTCGGTAGGCTGTGATGGAGTCGGACTTTGCAATGGAGAGCTGTGTTGAAGGTCACCACGTCTATAAAAACCTCTGGGATGCAAGTGAAGGAGAGGAACTGCCGTGTAAGAAAGATAGTAGCAATGAAAAAGACCCATACACAGTATAGTAGCAGGCAGTGATGCGAAGGAGCTCCCTTGTCGGCCATGCACCCAAGAAGATATCGATATCAGCTGCTTGCTTGCTATTTTTGAATGCACAATCCACTGCATCATTACTGGAACACGGCGTTGTTCAGCTGGTTTACCTCAAGGCGGTTTGGAAGTGCCTTGCGCACGATAGATTGCAATGACATCATGACAAAATATTGGCGGAATTTAATTGGTGGTGCGTTCATAATCCGCCAAACTGTCAAATTAAATTCCCCGCCAAATTTTCTGGCCATACGGTAGGCTGAAATGTGCACTCCCTCAAAATGAAAACTGTTACTAGCTATACCACAGAATGGAGCAAAATCCAAACTTGTGATGATGAAATGTGGCATCCTTTTCATCTAAGCCATCCTTTTCATCTAAGCCTACATATAATGATTCAGTTAGCTGTACCCCAGTTCAATAACATTTGGCGCAAAATACAAAATTGTGTGAGCACTGAATTGAACAAGGGAGTGGTTGTTGCGAAGTGTCAGTTCCCCACTGTGCTTATCGTACACGAGGTCTTCCTTTATATGCATCTCATCCATGACCAAGACTACGTACTTTTGAAACTCTTCGCATATCGACAGCTTCACTGCTTCAATAAACTGCTCGTCAACATCAGCAAAAAGCCAGGAAGCGCACACAAAAGTGTGTATAATCCCGGAGGGTACGCTCGTTGCGATGGAAGCTTGACACAGCTAGACGAACGTAGCGCTTCATATGCACTGCTGGAAAGGTGCCTCAATTAGATGCACCATTTGATCATCAACGGATGCCACCTCATTGATCGTGAATCCTTGATAGAGGAGGCTTGCTGTTGCTGTTCCCAAGACAGCTGATGAAATGAGCCATCAGGGAACAGATCTGTAGCTTTCTTGGCATCAATGGTCTTCAAATCGGAGTGAGTCCAAAACAATTCAATGGCTTGCGAGATGCGTCATTTAACTCGCTCAAGCTGCTGCTTCATCTGGCAAGTTGCTTGATGCATGTTATGGAGACGATCGATTTTCTCAGGAGTTGACAGCTTGTTGAAGTTGGTGTGGCTGCCTGGTTTCACCCTATCGCTCGCGGACTCTCTCTGGTGCCGATTCAGCGGTGATGTTCACACTTCTTACAGCGGATGCCTGCTTTCTCACCCAATGCAAGCTCACAACTATTATGCGCTGAATCCAAGAGTGCTAGATTCCGTCAATGCCACAACCTGCGTTCCTGTATGTGTACATGTGATAGAAATTATTTAACTATTATGACAAAACACTCATAACCAACCTGATGAAATTGCCTTTGCGAGCATGCAGTGTGTAGGCCAGCATACCTAACGTCAGGGTTGCCACAGCACAGTTTTGCTGTGTTGAAGAAGGTATATAAAACGCAAACACACGCACCATGCATGCACACACGCACACATGCATGCACACACGCACACATGCATGGCCACACGCACACATGCATGCACACACGCACACACGCACTCACACACACACGCACATGCACACGCACGCACGCACACACACACACACACACACACACACACACACACACACACACACACACACACCTGTGTTCAAAATGACTGGAATATCTGCAAGCAATGCTGTCTGGTTAGACTCCACCTGCCGACCGTAGTAGAAGAGTGTCCACGTGAAATCGTCGAAGATCCTCAGACTGCACTTGACAGCACACGAGTCATGTAGTCCTGATGTTAGCTTGCAGAATGCAATGTAATCACCATGCAGCGTCAGTGGAATTGTCAATCCATGCACGCTGAAATAGAGAACTAAAACAATCATATACCTGCGGAACAGGTATATATTATGATCTATGCACACAAAGACAATGATGGGATATACATTGCCTGCATGAAACATGGCAACATCATAAAAGGCCAACCTTGAGAGATAACCTTGGTAGCAACGAGTCTCGACTTAGTGTCGTGAGGGAATTGGCTGGAGAATCAAAGAACGCCTCAAGAGGTATAGAGACCTTGAATGACAGGAGTTCGATCGGTACTGAAATCTTGAAAACTGAAACTGGAGGAATAGATGCAGGGAGAGTGGAAGGTTTCTCGCTATACTTCTTCCTCTCTGAATTCTTCTTGCTACAGAACAGAAACTTCCGATGCCCACTTCTGCATAAATGGCTCATCCTATGATATGGTAAATCAGGTCAGTAAAACTGGATGTTACTGACCACTTGTACAACTTAGAGCTTAGATGAAAGTGCCATTCCACTATGAGGACAGACCTATCAGCCTAAGAACATTATACGACTGTAAATGAAGTATAGAATGTAGGAAGCACCCACAAACTCCAGTAATCCGCCATAAGTGTGGGAGTCTTTTCACACTATCAGGCCCCAGCAATGGAACAACTTTGACCCCCGGGGGCCCCGCCCTTGAAAATGTTACTGTTCCACGCAAATTATTTGTCTACACGCTTACAACACTAAATCCATGTCCAGAGGCTTCCAAGTCCACACAAAGCTTCACATCATCTCATAACACGCTTCAATCACACCACTGTACACGGAACAACTGTCCCATCATGACCCCATGCGTACTAGAATACAACTCAGCAACTACAGTATTACCTTGTTGGCTGCCTGGCCATGGCCACTTTCTTTCCATATGTCAACTGTGGCTAGGTTGTCGAAACACAGCCGGTGAACCGTGCGAAATTCCACAAGTTCTTTGTAACGTGGAGTGCTTCACTGCTTCAATACCGGGGTATTAATATTGCGAGTAGGGTAAACTTAAGAAACAAAGTTATCTCAAAACTTTGATTAACGTCCATTTTTTCCAGGGCATGTTCAAGGCTAGAAGAGTGCCTGTAAATTATAGCTAAAACACTAATTTTGGTATAAACGTTGGACAATAGTACATTAACTTTGGACACTGGTTTGTGTACCAGTTTATGACCATTTGATGGACTATATTTTAACAAAATCGGCAAGCTGAAAATTTTCGACGAATCACTAAAATATTTATTGCTTCATTCGCTTGCCACATCTAGCAAATCGATAGATCAAACACCCAATCGTTACACAATGTGAATAGCACACAATTACACACAATCATTGCATACCCAATTGACATTGTGAGGTTGCAGAAATTGAATGTCAGTACACTCTGCATGGAACCAATGATCACATGAATCACATGCAACCCAAAGAATTCTGGTAGGAAGGCCACAGATAAGGACAACAGTAACTTCCACTGCTGCTGTCACTGGAGGTACTGCTAAGATCATCATCTGAGTGTGAATGATCATGCTCACATCTGATCTCATCCTGATTCAACTCTTCTTTGTCCTCGTCCTCGCCCTTGCCCTCTGGGGGGCTTTCCTGTCTGTGCAAAGCTAGGTGTGTCACAAGCACTTCCATCTGAGTCCAAACGACCTTGCTCACATGCCTGACCTCTTCCTGACCCAAGTCTCTCTGTCCTCATCCTCACCCTCTGGGGGACCCAAATTCCCAAATCGTCCAAAACCGGGGGGTCTTCCGCTCTGTGGAAAGATAGCTGTGTCACAAGAGCTTCCATCTGAGTCTGAACGATCTTGCACACATAGAATTTTTGGGGGAATTTTCACGGAAAATTAACGTGCTCGCGCAGTATTTGTGTGTCCAGCAATTGGAATTGTCCAACATATGGCGAGTTTACCCTATAGTTAGCACATGTGATCCGTTTCCAATCCCGTTCTGCAGGTATACTATCTAGCTATGCAGCAGCGAATTTTTGATGTGCAACTCACGAACATAGAATCATAGCTCATTCCCAGGCCATTCTCACCTCCAGTCTTTGATCACTTGCAGTATGCCAGGCATACGTCTGCCAGTGCTAACAGAGCTGTCAAAGAAAGACCTTTTCAGTGGCAACATACGTATCTACTGGAGGTGCGAATGGCCTGGGAATGAGGCTATGGCTGGATTATGACCATGAATATAGGCTAAAGCCCTGGAATGTAACCATAGAAAACGATAAATACTGTCTATGACATCTGTTTAATGATGTGATTGCTTGTATTTCAGATGTTTATCGTAAGTGCTACGAGAACAATCATTTCATGGGATGCCATATAGTTCAGTACTACTATTTTAAAAGAATGGAAGACAAGAGTAAGTGCCAAGGATCGAATGTCGCGGTTCTTGCCCATCTACCTGCATCAATACTGGATGATCATGCGCTCAGTGACTGCAACACCCAGGATGTAGCCATGTTTTGTCTCACTCCCCCCAGTCCTCAGTCGGAAGTACATGAGAAATGCCGTGGTGACCTGGAGTTACACTTGCCATGGTTGGAGATTAGAATGCCAGTATACGTGAAGACCCTACCTGGGAAAATACTCAGGCTGGAAGTTACACCCAGTACCACAAGTGAGGATGTAAAGGCTCTGATCCAGGATATTGAGGGAATCCCTTCAGACCTACAGCGACTGATGTTTGTTGGGAAGCAGTTGGAGGATGGCCATACCCTCTCAGATTACAACATTCAGATGGAGTGTACCTTGCACCTTGTGCTCAAACTGCAGGGAGGAATGAAAATATTTGCGAAGACCCTAGCTGGAAAAAATATCGCACTTGAAGTTGAAGCCAGTGAAACAATTGAGAACATTAAAGTCAAGATCCAGGATGAGGAGGGAATTCCTGTAGACCGACAGCGACTGCTCTTTGCTTGGAAGGGGTTAGAGAATTCTCGTACACTTGCAGACTACAACATTCAAAAGGAAGCTACCTTGCACCTTGTGGTCTCAATTCGTGGTGGACTTCAGAACGAAGCTACCTTCCATGTCGTGGTGATGACCCTAACTGGAAAAACAATCACCCTTGAAGTTGAAGCCAGTGAAACAATTAAGGATGTTAAACTGAAGATTCAGGCTAAGGAGGGAATTCCACTGGACATGCAGCGACTGATCTATGCTCGTAAACAGTTGGACGATTCTCATACACTTGCAGACTACAACATTGAGAAGAATGCTACCTTGCACCTTGTGCTCCGACTTCGTCATGACCCGGAAATATTTGTGAAGACCCTAACTGGAAAAACAATCACCCTTAAAGTTGGAGCCAGTGAAACAATTGAGCACATCAAGGCAAAGATCCAAAACAAATTTCCACGATACAAGCAGCTACTGATATTAAATTTTGCTGGTAAACAGTTAGAGGATCATCATACACTTGCAGACTACAACATTCAAACGGGAGCTACCTTGGAGCTGGAGCTTGGAGTTAGGAAGGAAAGCATATGTATGTCCCATAAAATCACTTCCTATGATAGAGTGTTGTAATAAACTCCATTCTGCACGAATACCATTTCCACTTTCTTCTTGTTTTTTTTTTTCATCTCCCTAGCCCTCTCCCATCTCCAACGTGACTCTGCCTACCCGGGAGCTGAGTTCTATGGTGAGCCACACAGTGAGAGGATCACTTCAAGGGGTCAGACAGTGGCTAAGGAGGATGTTGGAGTGACCATCAATATTCCCCGTGGAGCAGTGGCTGCAGGAAAGGAAGTGGATCTCACAGTCAGGCCATGCCTCAATGGTCCTTTCATCCTGCCTGAAGGCTACAAAGCTGCTAGCCCTGTGTATCTCATCACAGCATCCACTGATTTCCTGCAGGATGTGCAGGTCTCCATTGACCACTTTGCTGATCTTCAGAGCAAAACGGACTGTGACAACATGGCCTTCCTCTTTGCTAGCGCCACTCCAGTGGATGGATACATTGGCCCCGAGTACCGATTTGAGGAGATTCCAGCTGCAAACTCTGTTTTCAAAGAAAGACAGATGGTGGGAACAGTGGCTCAACGTCACTTTTCCTTCTTGATGGTGGCCAAAAGACGAGGTAAATACTAGGCTAGGCTACTTCAAGTTGTAGGTCCAGACAATACTTTATCATCTCATTTACATGCAGGTGAGAGTTTGTACTCTCTGCTACTGTACACAAGCCTGTCACCCTCTCTAGAGCAAAACACAGCTGTGTTTTGCGTATCTCCATGTCATCAGTTGCATCAAAAGGTTCGTAATTGTGTAACATCCAAGTACGTGTACACAATTCATGCTAACTGACTGAGTAGCATTCTTTCTTGCAGATTGCATCAGCTGCTTTGAAGGAGTTGCTCCCCGACATAACTGACTGGCCGTCTGTGATAGCTCCTGTGCACTTATCTGGTGATGAGGTGTCACTGGATATTCCTACGGACATCAGTGGATGGTGTGTGGAGGGTGATAAAAGCCGTGCTAAGGTGAATGCTTTCTGTACGTAATTGTATCCTTGGCATACTTGTGTGGCACAGAGGTCTAAGAAAAACAGGATGGAGGGTATAAGGACACCGTTTTTTTATGGAGATGTAATCTTAGATATCTTCGTGATTTCTTAGAAATCTGCAGACTGTACCACCGTGCTTAGGCTCTGCCATGCAGAGATAGGTAGTGCAGGGTGCCATTAATGATGGAGCTTGGAAAACCTAGAAACATGCAGGTCATCTGGTGGCTCTACTATAGTAGGTGGCAAGTAAAACGTCCTGTATTTTGTCATTCTGCATGCATGCTCAGTTCACATGCGAATGCCCATTGCGTTCTCTTTTGCTGGTGATGGTTGCGTTTTCAGGCACTTTCTGAGCCTTGTCAATCCGACCGCATCTGGTGCCTCACTACCGCTGCGAGAATTTCTGTTCTTGTCCGGATCTATCGTTGTTGAAGAACCTACTGCTCTGGGCAGCACCATTGCAATTATGGCTCCAAGTTCATAAAAGCTACATCCTAGCTCACTCACAGTTCTGGCACATGCATGTTCTGCGCTGTAATCACATCCATCAAGGCAGAGCTCTTCTTTCTTCACATGGCAATGGTGATGAGCTGTGTATAGATTTTTCAATGTTAATATATCTGTCATATACATTACACCTACCACTCTAGTTTTACGCATTTCACGCCGTGACTCTCACAAACTAGAAACCAAAAATTTTCTCACAAAAATTAAAAGGGATTTAGCAATGGCCACCCCTACCTTAGAAAAAGCAGACAGACAGACAAGGGGGAATACCATTAACCAGCCTCAGTCCCATCCCATCCCTAAATTCTACATTCTTCAATGGAATGGGACTGAGGCTGCATGGTTAATGGCATTTCCCCTTGTTTGTCTGCTGAGTTGGGATGGCCATCACTAAATGTGTGTGAGAATTTGTTTTGTTTCTGGTTTACTCACAGCCTGCTCTGCATGGCTTGTATTGGCTTCATTCCCCAAAGTCTTAAGGTCAAAGGTCATATAATAAACCTTTGGACTAGTTCTATAGCATGGGTCTACCTCCACCAGTCTATGAGAGCATCACCATATAGTGGGTTATTTTCGTGGGGTACCAATTTCGTTACTTTCGTGACTCACCAACAAGTCATGAGATTTTCCACCCACGAATTTTCAACCTATAAATCGTGCTGTACAAAGCGTAAGTGCCGTCGTTCAGGTAGACTGTACGGCTCTTCGTAGCTACCTGCATGACTGCGTCCTGTTGACAGTGTCCTCGATCAACAGGATCCTCTATCACCAGCTGTCCGTCGCGTTGTGATTGATAAAGTAGAATTGGACGTAAGCTATGAAAACGAGGCCAGTATCTCTCGGCACAGCAAATGGATTGTCATTCTTGCATTAGCGAGTTGGTTCTTCTCCAACTCTGGCCTCCCACGTGTCTTTTACTGACGAAGTAGTGTCTCACGCTAGCGAAGCGCAATGTCGTTGAATCTTCGGACATCAAACCACATGTACTAATTTTTCATATTACGTCATCCACAACAATAATGCGAAGGCGGGTGCCATGAAATTAGAACCACAAAAATTAATTCTAACGACCTCATCAAGCATTTCATGAAAATTTCCACCCACGAAAATAACCCGCTATACGGTATATGCCCAATCTCACAGACATACATGTTTCAGTATACGGAGAATGGATTGTTATGCACCTGAAGGCACTTTATGAACTTGCATATCCGTAACAGTGCCAACACAACTTTGCTTGCATAAATCCAATTGAATGTACCATCATGATCACCAATAGACATGCTCTCTGATGGTGTAAATGCAGAAAATTGGTGGTTTATGCCTGCTGAGTCACATACGTAGAAAGACAGCGCACTGTACCCTAGTTTCTTTCATTCTTTTTTACTCTGTCAGACCTCAGATGAGTCGCGTGCAGGTAAGGTTAACAGACGAATTCTGTGAAGCTCATTAAACCTGATATGCATGTGGTCTTTGATGTTGAAGACTGAGAAAAAGAAATGCTAAATGCAAGCCAGCACTGACTATGTGTAAGTTAATCATTACCGTATATCTGGAAATTTTCGTGTAGTAAAATTTTCGTGTTTTATTATTTTGTGTCATAATATTTTCGTGGATTGGGTTACCCACGAAAAAAAATTTACGCCAACTTCGCTGACACGTGGAGAAAAGAAGTACGAAGGGCTTGCTGCGAGGCTACCGCATTTATCCGGAACTTTGGGAAGCAGCTGTTGGCCAAGAACACGTGAATGAAAACCTATGAACGCCACAGACAGGTACCCGCGTACGCTATGGCCGTAAAGAACGAAACGATTATCGGACACTTATCGCCGTGAGAAAGGTGTCGCGTGTTTGCTCGCTATTCCCAAGGAGACCGTCCCTCGGTTGCAGGTAGCTGTCTAACGAGGGCCATCTCGCGAAGTAACTAACTAGCATCGCGAAAAGATTCTGACCGTAATAACTATTCACTCGTGTAAAAATAATTTCGTGTATAAAATTTTCGTGGTTTATGACAACCACGAAAATATTTTTACAACGAAAATTTACAGTATTATACCGCAGTAGAGCCTGGTATTGCATTGTCCACTCCAGTGGTTGTCTAGTCCAGGCAGGAAGCAGTGGGTGTAGCTAACAATAATGTAAACAAACTGCAAAGATAATATTATGAGATACCAGATCTGCAATTTCATTTCTTGCAACAAATACAAAGCAGCATAACAGTGCATGGGATGAGCCTTGTTTTAGCCGACCTGTGTCTTGAGTATACAAACTTCTGCTTACAAAATACAAATGAATGTAGATGACATGATCAACACAATTTTCTCACTCAGATCTCCCAGCATTCTCCTCACAAGGGTTTGGCTATGTATCCAAAGATTCTCAGTCTCTTTCCAAGACCACTGCAAGGAAAACCTCCAGATGACTACTGTTCCATTGGGGTGAATGGTGTTATTGAAGACCTTGGACAATTTACATTGCACTTTCCACCACATCCATCCTCTAATCCAGTGCATGTACCCCTCGACCAGCGAAAGGGTAAGTGCATTCATACATGGTCTGCAGAAGTATCAGTGTACGTACATGTATAGGAATCATGCATATTTACAGAGAATGCCTAGCGCACGTGAGCATAATTATTATGTGCGACCTAATGTCGTAGGCCGGCCACATGCATGTAGTCAGAAGTTGCTGTAACAAGATGGCAAAGCGTACGTTGGAAGAGTTCACTGAGTAGTACACACCCCCCAAAACTCATGCATGGTTAGCTGCATGACTGTCTTCGGCTATGAAGAGGAGTAAGAGTTCGAGCTGCTCACCAAGGTAGGTAAGTTGTGCTTACATTGAAACATGCATGCTTTTCTGCCTTAGATAGGGTCTGGCTGTGCCAGATCAAATATATATTTCGGTACAAGCTTCTCCTTGATAAGGGGGGTTCCATGGAACCCTTAGAACCCCCCACTTGACAATATTAAAAACTAGCCTCAAACATTTACTAGGTGCTTGACTGATGCAGGGTTCTATCTAGGATTTTGAGTTTTAGGGGAGAAGATGTTGAGAATCATGGTGGGCGGGGGACTGTGGCCATAGGTGGCAATTTGTAGGGGGGTCTGGGGGCATGCCCCCCCCCCCCCCCCCCCCAGAAAATTTGGGAATTTTGAACCTTCTGAGAATGGTTCAGAGGCACTCTGAAACAATTTTGAGGTCATAGTATAGAAATGCTATGCAGTGTAACATGAGACGGTACAAAGCACACAGGTGTACATGCTGTAGTTCCTGACACTACTTTTAATTGTCAGCTGGAGTGTTTGGGGGGGAATCTTCCCCCCCCCCCCCAGTAGATAGAACCCTGCCATCTGATCTATCCATTCTGATTGACCCATCCATTCTGATCTGATTGACCGTCTGATTTATGTCCCGGTATCAGTATCACTTTCGTACTAATTCACTTTCATGTGATATGTCCATCTTTTCAAACACACTAAGCGCTAGTATGTTTGTATACTGAGCGCTTGATTGAAATTTTAACTTGACTCTACTAAGCTACCCTAACCCAAGCGGCGACTTGAATGCCCCACCCACTCCAAAGATGATAATGAACATTGATCACAAGAGCAGCATCAAAATGCATGGACAATAATTATTATGGAAACAGAATGAAGCATCAATGCCTGCTGACCAGTGGAGGTCCAGGTCCATCATCACTGCCATCATGAGAGACACGGCATTGATATAACATCAGGGCATAGCTGCACACACTAGGAGCAAAAAAATGTTTCTAAAAGGATTTAGTGATGGCCCATCATATTCACATCTCAAAAAAGCTAAGAAACGAGGACAAATGTAATTAATCACCCCTCAGTCCCATCCCACCCCTAAATATTATAAATGGGATTGGACTGAGGCTGGTTAATGGCATTTCCCCTTATTTCTTAGCTTTTTCAAGAGGTGGAATATGACAGGCCATCACTAAATTCTTTTTCAGAGTTGTTAATATGTAGACCTCATGATATACAAAAGCGATACCCTTCTAATTAATTATGATTCTACAGTACTGAAATTGTATCTTAGAACAGGAATGCAATACACACTTTGTTGGCTCATCATAATCATCTCTGGTCCCCTTGCAGGTAAACTTCAACTAGAAAGTGATCTACCAAACCTTTTGGACCTGCTCAGGAGTGCTGTACCCTGCTGGAGAAATGTTGGGGTGTGCCTGGGGTTTCGTAGCAGTGAGCTGGATGTCATTGAGAGGATGCCCCTGCTCGTTCTGGAGGGCTGTCCTGGCTATTTCAGAGAGATGCTTAGTCAATGGCTGAAATGGGCTCCACCAAACCACCTTCCTCCTACCATCCTCAATCTAGCCTCTGCCTTGAGGAGAACTGGGGAGGAAGCCGCTGCCTTTAATCTGGAAATCACTTTTGGCATAAATGGTTTGTTACAAAGAGTCTGCTCTTTGTAATAATTATAACAGACGACTTTCAGCCTGGCTTATTTCACAGGTCCATTGCTCCGGTATACTATCAACCAGCTATATGCTTTATTAGTTATTACAGTTTGGTTGTCTGGTGGGGTACTAACTAAGATGTTGTACCTGCATGTTGATTTTCAGAATGTAACCTGATCCAGGCACTTAAACTTTCAAGCACTAGCTACAGTGACTGTTTAGTGCTAAAATAACATGACTACATAACAGTGCATGAGACATGTTCATTGCGTGTGTACACATTAACAAGGTTAACAGCACTTACTAATAAGAAAATGACAAGGCTACTGATATCTCACCAATTCACAGTGGAGGAGCGCTGCACCAAAGTTAATACACTTCAGCATATGACTCTGCAGAAGGACGTTGCAACCCTCAGGGAATCCAACACCACTAAGCAGGAGGAAATAGAACACCTGCGGCAGCAACTCCAAGACCAGGGTAAAGGAATGGCTGACAAGATGTGTTATAGGTGTTGTCGCACGTGTGTATCGTCATGGTGAATTGTACAATGACTGTTTAGTGCTAAAATAACATAACTGTTGTCATAGCACTACATGAGACATTAACATTGTGCATCTACACACATTGAACAAGTATAACAATACTACAGTAGCTAGCTACTACCTACTAAGTGCATGTACAGGACATTCTGCATGATATGACATGCATATGGCTACTGATATCTCACCAATTCACAGTGGAGGAGAGCTGCGCCAAAGCTAATACACTTCAGAAAAGGATGCTGGCTCTGCACGAGGAGGTTGCAACCCTCAGGGAATCCAACACCGCTAAGCAGGAGGAAATCGAACACCTACAGCAGCAACTCCAAGACCAGGGTAAAGAAATGGCTGCATTGAGGAGAACTGGGGAGGAAGTCACCGCCTTTAATCCGGAAATAGCTTTTGCCACTGGTTTGTTACAAGGGTCAACTCTTTGTATTTCATTACATTATCATGCAACAGCTGACATTAATAAATAAGTTATTTGTTTTGGAGGCCTATGTTTTCAGCATTTAGGATGATAGCCTGAAACAGTTCAGTGCACAACCCCCATCCTACAGATTTTTCACATAATACTTGTATAATGAGCTGTATGGTGGGGTTAGCCTCGTTCCCAGGCCATCTGCCGCTTCGTTTTTATTCGCATACGTGACCTTTGAACCCTTGTCAGATAAGCTGCCAGCTTGTCTGACAAGGGTTCAAAGGTCACGTATGCGAATAAAAACGAAGCGGCAGACGGCCTGGGAACGAGGCTAGGGTGGGGTTGTATACTGCACTGTTTTATGCCCTCATCCATACCTGTTTCCCTGCTTTTTGCTGCGGAGACGTACAAATGGAGAAAATTGTGTCGCAAATTAAGCCATAGTTTGTGAGTGGGTGGTTCATGCACCACGTGAGACTTCGAAGTTGTGTTGTGTCGTGCACTACTGAGTGTAAAATGCTGTTGTTTGTGCGAAAACCATCATGAGCGAGTCTAGCTATTTTGAACTAGTCTGAAGAAAGAAGAAAACTGATTTTGGGCGGTTTGACGACTTTCTGGTTCAATACTTTGTGATACTTTTTTGCGACATTGGGAGTCTTCTCGAAGGTGAATTTGTTAATTATAATCATTTTTAGAGTTTGGGAGATTTTTTGTGTTAGCATATTATTGTGAGTCCGCTCTATCCCTACATACAGAGTCTGCTGACTATGATGCATTTTGTGTTTTTAGTATCAAGTTCAAGTGTCCGTATGTTGGTTGTCTTAATGGTATTTTGAATCAGACATCCCTGAGTAGTCATGAAAAATCAAAAGATTTTTCTTATCATGTCTCTCTTAGGCTTAGGCTCTACATTCCAAAAGGAGGAACAGGACTGCACGCACACGGAACAAATTTCAAAGCTGAAGCCAGAAGCCAGTGAACTGCAGCCATGTGGTGGTCCCATGTTAGAGCTTGTTGACAAGGAAGGCAAAATCATCGACTGGTCGGAGATGGGAATTTTTCTGAGTGTCCCACCAAATGCAACCAGTAACCCTGTCAGTATTCGTGTCCAATGCTTCCTGCCTGGCCCAGGCTCAGTTGTTCTCCCAGCGAATACGGAGCTAGTTAGTCCTATCTACAAAGTTTTCGTCTCTTCTGATTTCACCAAAGAGGCCATGCTTTCTGTCGCACATTTTGCTGTCCTTCACTCAGAGGATGACTGTTCAGATATGGATTTCCTCCATTCTACTGACAGGTCACCACCATATCGCTTTTTTCCTGTGCCTGGAGGCAAGTTCACATCCCATGGAGCTTTGGGAACTATCGCAGTAAACACATTTAGCAAGTGGTCATTAGGGAAGAGAAAGCGAATTGCTGCAAAGCCTAAAGGTTAGTCTTGATTTAATATATCAGCTCTACTCGTATACAGGATAAAGCAACTTAGGAAAGAGTATGATGATGTTCTGGATTTCCGGTTAGCTCTTGTGACAGTGGTTATAAGTAACTATCACAAACTGAGTCTGTACGGTCTCACACAGTAAATATCTCATTCAGTCATCCTGAACCTGTAATATTGTACCATGTTGCCATTCAAAGAAGGGGAAGGTTCAGCTTACTGGGAATAACATAACTTGTATTTGACAGCAAAAGGTTTGGTGAATACCCATGAATTAAATATTGACAGAAGAAGGGTTGGAATAGAGGTTAGATTAAATGGAAGGACATGACATAATTATGTGTAATGGTGTTGTTTTGTCTGTGATATTTCTCACAGAGCTAAAGTATGCTGTTCACCTCTACCGGCCACTGCAACTACACAGATATGCAGTATTCAGTGCTTCGCTCTGTCAACCTGTGTACTCAAAGGTATAAGCACCGCTACTTAAACATTCTGTTACATCTTCATGATTGTCCTGTTCATTGTGAATGCACAGAACATCAAGGATGAGTTGGCAGCCGTGTTCCATGATATTCCATTCTGGACCACATACCAGTGTGTGGAACTTACTGGTGATTTTCTAGAGCTGATTATTCCCGACCAGTGTGTGAAACAACAGGGGTATTTAATTTCTCCGGACAGAACATGTACTAAGGTACAACTTAGTCTAGCCTTTGGTACGTACAAGTATACAAGAGCATGATTCATGTTACAGTATATAGTAGAATATAGATGCGTTATTTTAGCATTTAGCATTTAGCATGCTTCGAAATCCTTGATTCACTGCTACGTATGTTTTGGGAGTGTCAAGCACATCTAGTAAGCACACACTATAGTATTTCAATGTGGTAACAGTTATACTTCTTAGTTTCGGACATAGTAGCATAATTATGTATCTCCTCAGTATTTCACATTTCGAATGGATATTTGCAATCCAGTTGGAATGAACTTGCATTGTGGAGCTATGTTCACTGGTTTGTACAATGTCTTGAGTGTGTTTTTCAAGAAAGCACAGGCAGGCAAATAATCTTAAGCAGGATACTACTTACTAAGTAGTACTTCGCATCCGTGAATGTGTGGTAAGGTCACAAATAGCACAATGTTCATGCCTATGTTCTGAGGATTTTTGGCTGAGCTATATATAGCTACTAAAGATGTTGTAGCAGTAGTTGTTGTGATGATAAAGTATTCCACACTAAAGAACTAACTCCCTCACTGCTTTTGTACATGAGTGCCAAAAATCAAAGTGCACTGATAGTCCTTGCTTAGGAACTATAGACGAGTTGGCCACAGTATTTGTCAAATTCCTGAATATCATTTCAGTAGTGTACTGTGTCAATGCAGCCATTAATAATTAGTCTGTGCACAGAGACTGTTTTTGGTTGGTAATTGATTAGAATGGGCTCTTGTAGACCATAGCTGGGTTTTTTTGTTGCTCCACAAGTGCTAATTAGCCCATGCATACGAGAAATCCATTGCAGGCCAATTCAGTTCAGTAATCTGTTGCTACGGTGATTATGTGTTGCTCTACCTATACATAGATATTTCAGGAGGATTTGGACCTCCCCTCTCATCATCCTGAGTGTGACACTGAATTTTATCCTCCTCGGTTGCTCCTGACGGTCAAAGCTTTAGACAAGAGTCAGCCACCTGCTACTGACTTGATATGTGACCTTGAAGTCCGAGGCACTGTGAGGCCATGCTGTTTTAGACTGGAAATGAAGTGCTCCAACCAAGGTAGTCTAGAGATATCCAGCATTCATAGTTTTATGGAACCTCAAATGTGGTTTGTATTTATCAGATGGGATGATTGCTTCCCCTATATACACACACAGATAAGAGTCCAGAGACAAGCAGTGTGCACTCCAAAGGTACAATAGTGTAGCTACAATAGTGTAGCTATTTCTTCACATTTTATTGGTCACATGCATAGACTGTTATTATGTCTGAATCACTCCTATTACTCAGCAGACAAACCCACTTTGCAGGAGTTATCTTCACACGTGATTGTGAAAGCTGCCAAAAAGTGGCATTCTCTAGGGATACAACTCGGCCTGCCACCAGAATGTCTTGATGCCATTGAACAAAACCATTCGAGGGACAGCCAGCGGTGTTGCGAGGAGATATTTAAAGACTGGTTAGTACGTCCCCAGTTAGAACCGTCATGGAGTTCACTGATTGAAGCATTGGAATCAGATGCTGTCTCTCAGAACAATGTGGCCTGTGAACTAAAGAAACATTTCTTGAAGCAATAAGTGAACACACATTAACACACATCACCCCACTCCACCCAGCAAGGGAGGTTTTTAGTGTGTATACACAGAGGTCAAAACTTATCTATGCATTGTGTTATGAGGTCTCCATAAATGTATGTGAGCAACCTATTTTTCTTTTATTTGACATGTCAATGCATTACAAATTTAGAGGTAGCTATACACGTCAACAGACGTGCAATTGAACATAATACTAGTATAGTTTGTTTGCCAGCCTGTCAGTTACACACACACACGCACACAGCATGAAAGAAAATCACCAGCAGTCTGACATTAGTACACTCCCGGTAGGGGAAAAATTGTGCCGCGTAAATAATATGACATAATGTTTGAGTACTTAGGATTGGCCTACAGAGATTCTGACTACACTGTCGTGATCACTATCGATCATGCACTGACCTGAATGTAAAAGGTAGTTGCTGCATGTGCTATATATTATACCGGATTGAATTGTGGTCTTGCACTTGTACTAGCACTGTTGCAAGTACACTGCAATCCTCAGTAATTACACTGTTAAAATTTGGGTGCTCACACGATCATCTGGAATGGCAAGTGCTGTGGTGCAATGTTGTTTTAGTTAACTAAAACTAAAACTATAATGCATTTTAGTATGGCATACCGGGGTATTTCACTTTAGTAATTAAAACTAAAACTAAAATGAGGACTGTCTCAGCCTGTTAATTAAAACTACAACTAAACTAACATTGCTGTGGTGGTTTCCATGGTAACATTGATCACTGCGAAAAATAGTCTGTATCCTAACAATAGTCTTGTGATTCTGAAGGAAATGGCCTATTTTGGCAACTCAAGGACACGGCATAATTTCTTAGGAAACATGCCGTGTTCTTGAGTAGCACATGCAGATTTCCAGTAGCTACTTAGCTAGCTAGCTACTGGTTTCCACAATCACAAGTTAAAAACTAAAACCATGAACATTGATCCTCAAAAGGTGCGTACAGGAAAGTGCCATGGTAAAAAATCAGCTTCTAGGTACAAGGATCAATCAGTTTACATGGAACCCTGGTTTATATCAGGTTACCGTGTCCTGCTGTAGCTAGCACCGGGTCCCAGGGTGCTATTCCAAACAATTGTGTCCGAGCACGTACCCCAGTTTTAACATACAATGGTCGTTGTAGTAGCTCAATACATGCACTGGTGGTGTGTAAGGAGGCTATGATACTGCCTCATTTCGCATCACCTGGGTTAATGTATGATTGGCAAAGCGTTAGAAATCAGATTATTTCTCCTCAAGCTCTCCGCCCCGCTCTCCGGCCACCACAAGGAGCACTGTACAAGTGTAGGGCTGTTCATCAGTTAGCATAATCCAACATGGAGTTTGTATAGCAATGTGCAGTCTCTCTCCAAAATTTAATAAGCAGTATAATAATTGGTGACTTTTTGTCAACCATTTGTCCCCATGCTTTGGAACAATTGTACATTGTACATTGGTCATGTGCACTTTACTGTTTGTCCATATGTCCAAGTTTTAGTATACATTACCTCATTTTAGCTAGTTAAGCATTTTCAGTTGAGTGCTTTACTGTGCTTCAAGTTGTATCCCTCTTTCTCACTGTAGCCAGTATAGCTGCCTGTTAGCCTCGTTCCCAGGCTCTCCCACGCGCGGACAAAATTGTACTTTTTGCGATGAAAAGCTGGGCGGGGCCTGGGAACGAGGCTAGCTGCCTGTCTAGATTATACAAATAAATTTGAAAGGCAAATACATTATTCTGCATGGGGAACAAGGGTTATCGCACTGACTGAAAATAAGACTAGTACATGTAATTATTATTCACTCACAGAAAGGAGTACAAGAAGTATAACCAACTTAAAAGTTGTTAAATTAATACAATAAAATCCAATTCGATGAAGTTAAAATATATGCAGTAAAATCCAATTCGGTGACATCAGAATCCTGTACAAAAAGGGACATGCTCTCAATTCTCTAACAAAACTAACAGAATTAGGACAAATAAACATTGCTATAATCACGCACAACCTCCTTACCCCATACACACTTAATATTATAACCAACGATATTGAGACAAGAAAGACTAGCAGAAAGAAAAACTGCAAATACAAGAACATTCCTATTAGTACAGGCAGACTGAAACAACTTACAAAACTGCTGAAAACAAACACTGACACAACCTGATACACAATACTTGTGTTACAATAACAAGGGAGAGACCAAATGTGACATAAACACTTAAGATCAGAAGAACTGCATCTCATTCAGCAAGTTTCAATTTGTAAAACTATATGGTCAACTTTGGGAAAGCTCAAATTAGGTTCACAATAACAATTGTACGCTTAGGGTTTGGTCATATAAGGTAAACCTTCTGAACCAATTCACTTTGCATCGTATCCCTATAGTATACATATAGAGTCTACCGACTCTATGATACCATAACTGAATATACACCGCGTGATTGCAGCTTGTACATTAACAACTGAAGAAGATCCTCAGATCAAAATCAAGGCGCAAATTTGTGCATGGAGTAAGTCTGCGCTGAGAACTACTGTGTCTATACATGTAAGTATATGAAGCAAGGAGTGATGATTTGCATGCAGTTTCTGGCTTTTTGACTTTGCAAAGCATATCTCAGTGTATAGATTTCAGTTCGATCTGTTACGGTGCTAGATTTAGAGGGGCCAGTTTAGTCCACATTATACAAACTACTTACCATGTTCACTTCAATAGAATATGGGGCACATACACTTTATTTTATGTTTGCCCATATGTGCAGGTTTTAGTGCGTGTATATTACCTCATGGTTAAGCATTTCTGGTTGAGTGTATCACTGTGCATGCAGGGCATATAGTTGTATCCCTTTTTCTCATTGTAGCCAGAATAGCTGTCTTCATTATACTGTGACATGAGTCAACAAATTGCAAAGTTTAACCAGCTGGTGTCAATGGCATTCATTGCCACAGTCATTTTTGGTACTGCTGCTCGTCTCTCTCCATCCAACCAAATGTACTGCGTGTTACCTCAGAATGGCACACAACCCTGCCAGCCTCCCTGTGAAGCATGCCACCACCTTAGCTATTATGCCAGCCACATTAATCAATACTTCACTTCAGATACAACTATCATGTTTTTGGCTGGAGTTCATCTGCTAGGAGACAATACTAGTATTTTGATCAACAATGTCAGCCAAACAGAGATCGTAGGTGCAAATTACAACACCACTATTGAATGTGAAAGTGAAGGATCTGGAGGTTTTATGTTTGTCAACTCAACTAATATCAAGATAAAGAATCTCACTTTCCTGAATTGTGGACAGGACACATCCGCAATTTGTGATGCTTCATGCCGTGCAGCCATTGCATTTGATACCATCACCATGCTCTTCATTTATGGAATTACGGTCAATTACAGTAGCGGGTGGGGGGTGTATACTAAGAGACTGTTTGGATGTTCCTCGGTAGTGAACTCCACATTTGCGAGCAATTCTGGTACTCCTGAATACGACGGGGGAAACATTGCTTTTAACTATACCAACTGTTCAGCAGATACCAGTGCCACCCTTAGCCTGAGTTCCTTGAAAATCCTGTATGGCTACAGTTCTCATGCAAATCCTGCTGCTCCTGGGCTGTTTATATTCTTGGAGTGCACAAATGTTAATATTTCCATCAGTAATGTAAAGATGGTTGGAAACAGAGCTATCAGTCCCAATGTTAGCACAGGTGGGAATATTGCAATCATCTATCGCAACTACACTAACTTGGTCGTAAATTTTGTTACAGTGCAAGATTGCTACATTGTTAATGGTAGTGCCTACCAAGGTGCAGGAATGTTTGTCTCCATTTTTGAAGCTTCTCCTGCATCCGTGTACCCAGCCAACATTTCACAAACCATCGCTCAGTCTCTCCATGTTTCCAACACTCACTTTATTGGCAATCATGCATGGAGCCTTGGAGGACTTTTCATCATTCTGCATGAAATGTCATACATATATGGCATAACTGGTGAGCTCATTTTTGAAAACTGCACTTTCTCGTACAACACCCTTTCAACAGGAGGCAACTGGGTTGGAGGAACTGCAGTGCACATTAAAAATAACAATGTTCCAGAATACATACCACATGGAATTCCACAGTTCAGTGTATCATTTATTGACTGCAAATTCTCACACAACTCTCTAAATTCTACTAAGAACTGTTCTGGTAGTGCCACAGTATTTGTTATTAAAAAACTTTCTGGGACACATTTCATTAACTGCACTTTTGAAGACAATGGATGTTCAGCGCTCTCAGCTGTCCAAAGTATTCTTGTGTTCCGGGGAAACATCACAGTGCAAGGCAACAACGGCACAGATGGTGGAGGCTTAATACTTTGTGATCGTTCATATATATACTTGAATCCTCACACCAACATCACACTTGACAGCAATCATGCTTGGCACTCTGGTGGTGGCATTTATGCTGATGACGAGTGTTTAGAAACAATCCCACTATGTTTCTTTCAATTAGATGAGGAGATTATTCTCAATATCAGCTTGTTGAGTACAGTGCACATCAAAATGATCAATAACACTGCAGCGTATGCTGGAAGTGCTTTATATGGAGGTTCTGTTGACTACTGCTACATACCTGGAGTTGGCTCACATTTGCTTCTTAAACCCTCAGGACCACAAATATTTAAAGAAATCTTTGAATTTCAGCGCAATACTGATCTATCATACATTATCTTCCAATCCTACTGGTATCTGTTTCTGTCAACCTGAAAGTACGACTCCAGATTGCAACACAAGTTCTCACGATGTGACTGTGTATCCCGGGGAGAGATTCAGCTTGTCAGTGGTGGTCATTGGACAAAGGAATGGTACAGTTCCAGGTGTTATTCTTGCCACTATCCATGAGTCGTCTTCATTAGCCATGGGCACACATGTCCAAAGAATCAGTAGTATATTCTGTAGCCAGATAAGCTACATAGTGTATTCATACAATTCTACAGAAAACATCTCCCTACAAGTTCAAAGTCCTCAATACAGCAGCGGTATCTACTTCCATCCTAAACTACGACAAATACAAGTATCACTCAAACCGTGCCCTCCAGGGTTTAGGCTAGCTCACATCCATCCTGGGCCCTACTGTGATTGTGTGCAATTGTTGGCCGATAACAAAATCAATTGCTCAATCAGTGATCAGACAATCCACCGACCATCACCAGTATGGATTGGATACCATTCTGAAGGACGAAATAATGATAATCCCAGCAACAATGTACCAAATACAGGAGTTATTTTTCACCACCACTGTCCGTTTGACTATTGCCTACCGTATGCTGTTAATATAAGTGTGACCAGCCTCACCATCAAGGAGCTCCGGAGGATGAACAGTGTGATAATGGTCGCACTGGTGGCTCCTGCTACTAATTGTATTCATCCTTGCTGGTGCAGTCCTTGTGTTGCTACTCACAGCATGCAATCTCACTGTCACAGAAGGAACAATAGGTGGGCTTATATTTTATGCAAACGTTGTACAGACGAACAGTGCCACCCCACACAAAAGTGTCAATTAAATTTTATTGAATGATTTTCTTACAGTCTTCGTGTCATGGCTCAACTTTGACCTAGGTATTCAGGTGTGTTTCTATGATGGTATGGATGCCTATGGTAAAGCTTAGCTGCAGTTTGCATTTTGATATTATACGACGGCCATGCAGTCTCGATCCCAGACCCAAACAACCCACTATTAGCTTGGGTCTGGGACCGATACTCAGTAGTGCAAAACGGAGAGAATACAAATGTACATACGGACGTTGCGAGTTTCCGGTTTCCATTCCCGTTTCCGCTCGCCTCGAGCTCCTGTTTGAGAGGGGCGGATACGCTCGCTTTGCTCTGATCTACAGTACCGGAGTAGTTTTCTAAGCTCGCTTCTGATTGGTTCACTTAGGTCACTTACGTCATACAGTGCATACTTAGGGTATATTATGGCAGGTTAGGGTGTGGTTTATATTGTTTCCACTCGGGATATAGCTCTGATCGCTTCCCACGTGACATCACTGCTGAGAGAGAAGACCTGCGCATAAATTATGGCCTCCTGGCTTTCTGGGGAGCTAACAGGTAGGCCTAAGGGTTCATTAGCTAGCTAGGTTCCTTTAACGCTAGCTAGAACCGTAAGTTAGCTACTAATAGTAGCTAACTTACGGTTCTAGCTAGCGTTATACAACAGATATATCACTCTCCTACCCTCTCCATTTACAGAGGCAGTTGCCTTATTAAGGTTTTATGAGGTAATGCTGTATTTAAAGTGAAACGTGATAAGTCTGGAACTGCAGCCTAGCCTAACTCAAAAACTGTAATTGTTATCATTGTATAACTTAAGTAGTAAATCAGAATTGTGATTCCTTTCTCTGGTGACTCCTGAGAGAAATTATGCATGTGTCAATGATCGATCCTCTGATCTATCACTGGAATATCCGTTTGAAGTAAACGATGTAATTCTCTCCTTAGAAAATGTTGCTGGTAGGGAAAGGAAAACTGAATTGCATCCTGCAGCTGCTGGTTGTGGTGGTGGTGGTGGGGAGGGAGGGGGGGGGGGGGGGGGGGGGGGGGGGGAGTGACATTCATATCAAGGTGTAAATGATGTCATTCTTTTCCCATGAGTAACTCATAGGAATTGTAAGTAATAGTTATAACATGTCTACGAGGGCTGTATCTGATTTACAATCACGACACCCGAGGGGGCGCAGTGCCCGAGGGTGGAGTGATTGTAAATCAGATACTGCCGGAGTAGGCTGTTATAACTATTTTGTGTCATGTTGAGTGGGCTAGGGCTTCCCAAGTACAAGCATGAATCTGCTTGTCTGCTTAGTTGAAAACAGAATCCCAGTAAGTGTGCAACCACAGTGTTACAACCAGTTGTAACACAGGACGCTGTAAAACGCGGAATACGGAATAACGGAATAACGGAATAACGGAATAACTTTTATTGACCGGAAATGAAATTTTGAAAATATGCTTTGTTCTTTGCCGACACGGCACGTGTACTAGTATCATGCATGCATGATCGAGGGATCCGGGAGCTGCGCTGCGAGATCGAGCCACTGCTAGCTGTATCTGGACTTACAGAGGAGCTGCGAATACCGGGTAAGCCGTGAGATGGAGACTGCACTAAAAGTGACCTCCTAAAGCTCTCACTACCCATGGGCTGACGACGCAGTGATGAGGTTATTCGTCTTGGCAGTAATTTGCTTCCACAGCATGTGCGCCGATGTTGCGAGGACAGACAAAGATCCTTCGATCTATATTGAAAGCCTGGCTTTCCAGGATGGCAGAGTCAAACCTTTGTAGCGTTGCACATACTTTGCTGAGCCTGCTCAGGCACGGCACTTCTCAAACCTCAACTTTTATAGGGCAACCATCTTGACGTCTCCCACATGGCTTACCTGGTATTCGCAGCTCCTCTGTGTAATTGTGTAATTGGAACTAATTTAGTTACAATATTCATGGTATTGGGAAGCTAGTTGTAAAAGCGATAACTTATTGAATTTATGTAGGCTTAAATGACAACGATTACTGTACCACAGAATGGAGCTAAATCCAAGTTCGTGATGTTGTAATGTGGCATCATTTAGTCATGTGACTTCCATGTCCTTGGGAGATAGGTTCTGCATCAGCAAAAAGGGCGGGACAAGGGGAGGTGGGTGCACCCGAAGGGTGCAAATAGCATGGCCGTGTCTGGGCTCCGTGGTAGAATGGCCTTGGTTGGCACTGGGAAGGTCCTTTTTGGCATAAATAGGAAAGTAGCCGTCTGGCCTTGTAGGGCCTCCATTCCCAGCATAGCTACATGGCCCATTTTTCAGCTAATCTTGCGGGCCAGACGTTCGCGGCGTGCGGAGGGGAGGGCCGCGCGCCGCAAACGTCTGGCCCGCGAGACTATTTTTCAGCTACGGCAGGTTGCCATTTCTCGGGAGACTTGATTGCAAGTTCGTTAATTGGTGGGCGTGGTTAAGTCACGTATATATAAGCTTAGTATAGCTGAAATTACCTGTGTGAGCAGTTTCAAGCCCAGCAACGCCAGGGAACAGAAATTAGGGTATATGTTTAATGTAGTTAACAAGAGTCACAGAAGGAGGCTGCAGAACTACTGCAGCAAGGAATTATTGGTGTGCTATGGAATCATAGCTGGATTAGCCTCATTCCCAGGCTGTTCCCACCTCGATTCAGTCTTGATCACTTGCAGTATGCCAGGTCTACGTCTTTGTCAGCACTAACAGAGCTGTCAAAGAAAGACCTTTTCAGTGGTAACATATTCATATCAAGTAGCTTTGAGCAATAACGATCATAGTCAAACTATTATCACGTTTGCCTTTGATGCTAGCTGGACATGCACGTGACGCGCGATATTGACGTTGGACCGTTCCCCTTCCCGGATAGCGCTACAGTAAAGTAGGACCTAGTGCTTGCATACTCGCTTTCTTGGGGGTCAGGAATCAATTTAAGTCATCCAGTCACGCAGAGACCGGATGAGCTCCAAGTTCGTCAACTCCAAGCTGCTGAACAACGTGGCAGGAACGCTGGTAAAATACGGTCGGTGAGTTGTCATTGACTGATTGACATCGTTTGTTTGTCAAGTCGATCGGCCGAAAACTGGAACACAAAACCCCGGCAGAAGACATACCAAAACCATCCTCACCCTTCGCGCTGCACAACGGTAACTTACAATGGATACTTACGCTTCGAGATACAAAGCGCATAATCAATGTGGCCTTTGACCCTTCCATACTGACTTGTACAAAACTTTGTTCGTTCTTTAAATACAAACGGCCGAGCGAGTGAACATGCTGTGACGGAGTGCATGACATCATTCCGATGCTATGATGGTACAGAATACGATATCACTTCCAAAATTTATGTGGAACCAAAAAGCAGTAGTACAATTCAGCTATATAGTTTCCTATATAAAATTATTTGGTCAAAAGGTGTGAATTGGTGTGAAAAGCAAGCAAAATATATAATGATCACTACTTCTTGATATGTACTGGAGGTGGGAATGGCCTGGGAATGAGGCTATAGCAGGATTATGACCATAGACTGTAACCATGGAAAATGATAAATACGTCCATTTACTGATGTGCTTGCTTGTATTTCAGATGTTTATTGTAAATGCTAAGAGGACAAGCATTTCTCTGGATGCCATATACATGCAGCTAGTTCAGTAACAATATCAGAGTAAGAGCCAAGGATCGAATCTCGTGGTTCTCGCCCATCTACCAGCATTGATATCGGTGTTGGATGATCAAATACATCCAACGAGGATCAGTGACTGCAGCACCCCAGAGGTAACCATCATTCCACCCAGTCCTCAGTCAGAGGTACATGAAAAATGTCTCTTTGGCATGAAGGTGACCCAAAATTTGAGATTAGAATGCCACTATACGTGAAGACCCTACCTGGGAAAACGCTCATGCTGGAAGTTACACCCAGTACCACATGTGAGGATGTGAAGGCCCTGATCCAGGACATTGAGGGAATCTCTCCAGACCTACAGCGACTCATGTTTGTTGGGAAGCAATTAGAGGATGGCCATACCCTCTCAGAGTACAACATTCAGATGGAGTGTACCTTGCAACTTGTGCTCAAACTACAAGGAGGAATGCAAATATTTGTGGGGACAGTAATTGGAAAAATATTCACACTTGAAGTTGAAGCCAGTGAAACAATTGAGAGCATTAAAGTCAAGATTCAGGATGAGGAGGGAATTCCACCAGACCAACAGCAACTGATCTTTGCTGGTAAACAGTTAGAGGATTCTCATACACTTGCAGACTACAACATTCAGAAGGAATCTACCTTGCTCCTTGTGCTCCGACTTCGTCATGGACCGGGAATGCTTCCGAACGAAGCTACCTTGCACCTTTCAAAAGAAATCCATATCTTTGTGAAGATCCTAACTGGAAAAACAGTCACCCTTGTGGTTGAAGCCAGTGAAACAATTAACAGTGTTAGAGCCAAGATTCGGGACAAGGTGGGAATTCTGCCAGACCAACAGCGACTGATCTTTGCTGGTAAACAGTTGGAGGATTTTTATACACTTGCAGACTACAACATTGAGATGAATGCTACCTTGCACCTTGTGCTCCGACTTCATCATGGACCGGAAATGCTAATATTTGTGAAGGCCCTAGCTGGAAAAACAATCACCCTTGAAGTTGAAGCCAGTGAAACAATTGAGAAAGTTAAAGCCAAGATTCAAGACAAGGAGGGAATTCCACCAGACCAACAGCGACTGATATTTGCTGATAAACAGTTGGAGGATTCTCGTACACTTGCAGACTACAACGTTCAGAAGGAATCTACCTTGCACCTTGTGCTCCGACTTCACCGTGGACCGGAAATGCTAATATTTGTGAAGACCCTAACTGGAAAAACCATCACCCTTGAAGTTGAAACCAGTGAAACAGTTAAGATAGTTAAAGCCAAGATTCAGGACAAGGAGAAAATTCCACCAGACAAACAGCGACTGATCTTTGCTGGTAAACAGTTGGAGGATTCTCGTACACTTGCAGACTACAACATTCAGAATGAATCTACCTTGCACCTTTTGGAAGGAATCCATATCTTTGTGAAGACCCTAACTGGAAAAACAATCAACCTTGAAGTTGAAACCAGTGAAACAATTGAGAAAGTTAAAGCCAAGATTCAGGTCAAGGAGGGAATTCCATCATACCAACAGCGACTGATCTTTGCTGGTAAACAGTTAGAGGATCCTTGTACACTTGCAGGCTACAACGTTCAGAAGGAATCTACCTTTCACGTTGTGCTCCAACTTCGTCATGGACCGGCTACCTTGTACCTCTCGAAAGAAATGCATATCTTTGTGAAGCTCCTAACTGGAAAAACAATCACCCTTGTGGTTGAAGCCAGTGAAACAATTAACAGTGTTAGAGCCAAGATTCAGGACAAGGTGGGAATTCTGCCAGACCAACAGCGACTGATCTTTGCTGGTAAACAGTTAGAGGATTTTCATACACTTGCAGACTACAACATTGAGATGAATGCTACCTTGCACCTTGTGCTCCGACTTCATCATGGACCGGAAATGCTAATATTTGTGAAGGCCCTAGCTGGAAAAACAATCACCCTTGAAGTTGAAGCCAGTGAAACAATTGAGAAAGTTAAAGCCAAGATTCAGGACAAGGAGGGAATTCCACCAGACCAACAGCGACTGATATTTGCTGATAAACAGTTGGAGGATTCTCGTACACTTGCAGACTACAACGTTCAGAAGGAATCTACCTTGCACCTTGTGCTCCGACTTCACCGTGGACCAGAAATGCTAGTATTTGTGAAGACCCTAACTGGAAAAACAATCACCGTTGAAGTTGAAACCAGTGAAACAATTAAGATAGTTAGAGCCAAGATTCTGGACAAGGAGGGAATTCCACCAGACCAACAGCGACTGGTCTTTGCTGGTAAACAGTTAGAGGATTCTCGTACACTTGCAGACTACAACATTCAGAAAGAATCTACCTTGCACCTTTCGGAAGGAATGCATATCTTTGTGAAGATCCTAACCAGAAAAACAATCACCCTTGGAGTTGAAGCCAGTGAAACAATTGAGAACATTAAAGCCAAGATTCAGGTCAAGGAGAGAATTCCACCATACCAACAGCGACTGATCTTTGCTGGTAAACGGTTAGAGGATTCTCATACACTTGCAGACTACAACATTCAGAAGAATGCTACCTTGCATCTTGTGCTCCGACTTCATCATGGACCAGAAATGCTAATATTTGTGAAGACCCTAACTGGGAAAACATTCACCCTTGAAGTTGAAACCAGTGAAACAATTGAGAAAGTTAAAGCCAAGATTCAGGACACGGTGGGAATTCCATCAGACCAACAGCGACTGATCTTTGCTGGTAAACAGTTAGAGGATTCTCATAGTACACTTGCAGACTACAACGTTCAAAACGAATGTACCTTGCACCTTGTACTCCGACTTCGGCCCCTTTCGGAAGGAATGCTTAATTTTATCCTTGTGAAGACCCTAGCTGGAAAAACAATCACCCTTGAAGCTGATGCTAGTGACACAATTGAGCATGTTATGGCCATGATCCAGGACAAGGAGGGAATTCCAATATACCAACAGCGACTGAATTTCGCTGAAAAAAAACTAGAGAATGGCTGCACACTCTCAGACTACAATATCCAGAATTATTCTACCTTGCACCTTGAGAGGGAGAGTACTTTTGAGCGCCAAGGTATGTCCCATATAATCAATTACTAGTTAACAATAGTGACTGTGATTGATTGTTGTAATGGATAGCAAAACATTCTGTTCCACTGTTTTTCTTTTTGTTATTGTCTCACTAGCCTTCTCCCATGTCCGTCATGACCCTACCTACCCGGGAGCTGAGTTCTATGGTGAGCCACACAGTGAGATGATCACTTCAGAGGGTCAGACATTGGCTAAGGAGGATGTTGGAGTGACCGTCAACGTTCCCCGTGGAGCAGTGGCTACAGGAGAGGACGCGGATCTCACAGTCAGGCCATGCCATGTCCCTTTCATCCTCCCTGAAGGCTACAAAGCTGCTAGCCCTGTTTATCTGATCAGAGCATCTACTGATTTCCTCCAGGATGTGCAAGTCTCCATTGAGCACTATGCTGACCTTCAGAGCGAAAGGGACTGTGACAACATGGCCTTTCTCTTTGCTAGCACCACTCCAGTGGATGGTTTGAATGGCCCTGTGTACCAATTTGAGGAGATTCCAGCTGAGAAGTTCAGTTTCAAAGAAGGACAGACAATGGGAACAGTGGCTCAACGTCACTTTGCTTTCATGATGGTGGCCAAAAGACAAGGTAAATACTAGGGTAAGCTATTGGTCCAGAGAATATTTCAGAAGACAGTATTGTCTCACCTCTACAGGTGTGATTATGTACTCTCTGCTACTGTACACGAGCCTGTCACCCTCTCTACAGCAAAACATGGCTGTGTTTTGCATAACTCCATGTCATCAGTTGTATCGGAAGGTTTGTAATTGTGTGTTAACCTCCCATGGTGTTTACAATTAACTGACTAGTGAGTATATTGTTCTTACAGAATGCATCCGATGTTTTGAAGGAGCTGTTTCCTAACATAACTCTTTGGCCAACTGAGGTAGCTCCTGTGCACCTCCGCAGCAATGTAGTGTCACTGGATATTCCTTCAGGCATCAGTGGATGGCGTGTGGTCCCAGACAGAAACCCAAAGGTGTATAATTTGTAGATAATAATTTATGTGTGTCCATGTCATAAAATATATGATTGATGCCAGTAGTCATGAATGCAGCTAATATAATATATCACGTGTGATCAGTGTTTTCTGCATTGTTAACTTTTCAGATCTCCCAGGAGCAAATAGATCTTGCTCTCTCGAATCCGGACTATGTGCACCTGTCTGATACCTATCCACCAAGGATTCTCCTCACTGTTTCTCCCGGACCAGTGACTGTGCGAGTAAAACCACCGGACAATTTCTGTTCTATTGGGGTGAATGGTATTATTGAAGAAGACCTTGGAAAGTTTACTCTGCGCTTTCCACTCCACCCATCCTCTGACCCAGTGCATGTACCCCCTGACCATCCAAAGGGTAAGTGCATTCATGGTTATCAAATATTGGACTTGTGTATAACAGTGTACATTTTGCGCATAATTATAGCTACGGATGTAGTACAACATACCATGCCAACTAATTCTGGCATCTTTAAAACCAGCAATTTATAAAGTGATGATACAAAACAAACAATGATTATAAAACAATCGAGTTTCAAAGTATAGGACTGTGAGATATTGCATGCTTGAATGAGAACAGGGAGTTGGGGGCATGTACAGAGGATGGTAAAGCATTCCAGAGAGAAGTGCTATTGATAAGTGTTAGTGCAGTTGGCTCATTGCAACCATTTCTGTTCCCTGTTGCACAGGTAAAGGTGAAGGAACTCTGGGGGAAGGTGATCTACCAAACCTTCTAGACCTCCTCAGGACTGCTGTTCCCCGCTGGAGATATGTTGGAACGTACCTGGGGTTTTGTAGCAGTGAGTTAGATATCATTGAGAGGATGCCCCTGCTCCTTCCTGAGGGCTGTCCTGGCTATTTCAGAGAAATGCTGAGTCAGTGGTTGAAATGGGCTCCACCTAACCACCCACCACCTACCGTCCTTAATCTGGCCTCTGCCTTGAGGAGAACTGGGGAGGAAGCCGCTGCCTTTCTTCTGGAAATACTGTTTGGCATAAATGGTTGGTTACAAAAGAGAGACTCTTGTAATCAACAGATGATTTCAGCTTGGCTTACTTCATAGGCCCGATTTTCTGTACTAAACATCAGATGTGTTAGTCGTGAGTAGAAATCGAAGCTTAAGGCACGGCGTATGGTCACGCAAGAAGATCGCCGTGCACGCCTTGCAATCGTTCTGCGCGATTATTACGCCGTCAGCAATTGTGCACGTAAGCTTCCGCACGGCGTACGTGCATATGATCATGCGGGCCAATTGCCCTGCATGCGCTACGATCGCTATTCGCGATAAAACGCGGTGCAAAATTGCGCATGTAAGCTTCGATTTCTACTCGCGACTGACACAGATGCTTTTGTTAGTGTACTATTGGGGATATGGTATACTTAATATCTAGTATAGATGTAGATCCTTGGACTAGAACCACCCCGCAATAAAAGAAACCAACTTTTATTGCTGGATACCTGACCTTGAGAATCAGGAATGGTAGATTTAAAGCTTTTGATGGCATTCCAACTCCCCCTACCCATCCAGCAATAATTTGATTTAGCAAATCTCCTTTCATCATCAAACAAGGCTGGATCGAGTCCTTTTTTCATCCAGCTTCATTGTTCTTGAGCTCCCTTCAAAATAGCCTCGAACCCAGGAGCGGAGGAGGCGGAAAAGAGCGCCTGGTATCCACTGTTTGCACATGCGCTTAATTTCCCGACATTCCGGGAATCCCGGATAAGATTGCGTCATTCCTGTGGCTTGTTGACGTCAGATACGTGTTCGTAACCGTATCACGATCGTATTTTGTCGATAATGGCGACTTTATTCCAGACAAGGCTGTTTCATACCTTCAGAGATTTGGGTGTGCAGCGATGACGCTCGAACCCGAGCAAAGGGCATCTTTGAAGTGAGTATACAAAGAGACTCTGTCTACGCACTGGTTTTGGTAAGTTGTGTCGTACCGTTCGTGTTTGATGTGAAGCTTGCCCGAGATGACAGCGTAGTCATTGTAGTCTCATCCTTCATGGCACTGATGGCAGACCAAGTTCCAAACGTGAGAGTCAAAGCTGCGATCATGTCTTCGTGGTTTCGCTGTGTGGTGTAGACGTCATTGTTCACACTCGGAAGTTTTGCGACGCCATCTGCATAAATCCACGTGGTTTTATGTAATAATTAAGCGCATGCGCAAACAGTGGATACCAGGCGCTCTTTTCCCCCTTCCCCGCGCCTGGGTTCGAGGCTACCTTCAAAACAGCAACCCAACTAATTTTAAAACAGACTGTAAACTTGTTGCTATGTAGCTAGGTAGTTATGGGTTACAAGAAATTTTTCTTCACTGTATAATTCCGTGCACAATTTAACAGCCTAGTATACACTAATTTAGTGAATCCGAATTTCTAGGAAATCGTATCAAAACTGTGTGAATGCCCAGTGGCACACGGAAAGATAATTGCAAGTCTACTTACCAAGTATGCTATTACTTTGAGTCATCAGAGTCACGGTCAGAAGCAAATCTGTCATCAGAATCATGTGGGTCCTCTTCATGTTGTTCCAAACTGGGCTGATTTCAGTGCCACTAGACCATGCACATCTGGGTTACTTTCCAGACCTTTCAAGCTGCAATTAACAGCCACCCAAAAAATCTAATTTTACGAAAGAGAATTATTTTTCTTGCTTGTCATAACAGACCACCTACATGTAGGCACTTAATATGATGTCATACCGTGTTGATTTTCAGCACTACTGTACAATGAAAGTTTATGTAATTGGATCGGGTTATATTCAGCACCGAACTGAAAATAACGTAATCCCATTCCCAGTAGCTACTAATGAGGCTACTTCCAATATGTAAAAAATGGAAGGTTGTTTTAACCGAAATCTTGTTACCTCAGTTGTGGCTTCAATAGGACATTCTGTATGCTGTTCGTACCATTACGAATATTGATTTCTCCAACTGCAGTGGAAGAGCGCTGTGCCAAAGCTAATACATTTCAGAAAATGATCATGGATCTGCGTGAGCAAGTTGCAACCCTCAGACAAACCAACACAGCAGTACAGATGGAATTAAAAGCAAAGCAGGAGGAGGTTGCAACCCTCCAAGATACCAACACAGCAGTACAGACAGAATTAAAGGCAGAGCAGGAGGAGGTTGCAACGCTCAGAGAAACCAATGCAGCAGCAGAGACTGAATTAACAGCAGTAAAGATGGAATTAAAGACAAAGCAGGAGGTGGTTGCAACCCTCCAAGATACCAACGCAGCAGCACAGGCAGAAGTAAAAGCAAAGCAGGAGGAGGTTGCTACCCTCAGAGATACCAACGCAGCAGTACAGGCAGAATTAAAGGCAGAGCAGGAGGAGGTTGCAACCCTCAGAGAAACCAACACAGCAGTACAGGCAGAATTAAAAACAAAGCAGGAGGTGGTTGCAACCCTCCAAGATACCAACGCAGCAGCACAGGCAGAAGTAAAAGCAAAGCAGGAGGAGGTTGCTACCCTCAGAGATACCAACGCAGCAGTACAGGCAGAATTAAAGGCAGAGCAGGAGGAGGTTGCAACCCTCAGAGAAACCAACACAGCAGTACAGACAGAATTAAAAGCAAAGCAGGAGGAGGTTGCAACCCTCAAAGATACCAACGCAGCAGTACAGACAGAATTAAAGGCAGAGCAGGAGGAGGTTGCAACGCTCAGAGAAACCAATGCAGCAGCAGAGACTGAATTAACAGCAGTAAAGATGGAATTAAAGACAAAGCAGGAGGTGGTTGCAACCCTCCAAGATACCAACGCAGCAGCACAGGCAGAATTAAAGGCAGAGCAGGAGGAGGTTGCAACCCTCAGAGAAACCAACACAGCAGTACAGGCAGAATTAAAAACAAAGCAGGAGGTGGTTGCAACCCTCCAAGATACCAACGCAGCAGCACAGGCAGAAGTAAAAGCAAAGCAGGAGGAGGTTGCTACCCTCAGAGATACCAACGCAGCAGTACAGGCAGAATTAAAGGCAGAGCAGGAGGAGGTTGCAACCCTCAAAGATACCAACGCAGCAGTACAGACAGAATTAAAGGCAGAGCAGGAGGTTGCAACCCTCAGAGAAACCAATGCAGCAGCACAGACTGAATTAAAAGCAAAGCAGGAGGAGGTTGCAACCCTCAAAGATACTAATGCAGCAGTACAGGCAGAATTAAAGGCAGAGCAGGAGGAGGTTGCAACGCTCAGAGAAACCAATGCAGCAGCACAGACTGAATTAAAAGCAAAGCAGGAGGAGGTTGCAACCCTCAAAGATACTAATGCAGCAGTACAGGCAGAATTAAAGGCAGAGCAGGAGGAGGTTGCAACCCTCAGAGAAACCAACGCAGCAGTACAGACAGAATTAAAAGCAAAGCAGGAGGTGGTTGCAACCCTCCAAGATACCAACGCAGCAGCACAGGCAGAAGTAAAAGCAAAGCAGGAGGAGGTTGCTACCCTCAGAGATACCAACGCAGCAGTGCAGGCAGAATTAAAGGCAGAGCAGGAGGAGGTTGCAACCCTCGGAGAAACCAACACAGCAGTACAGACAGAATTAAAAGCAAAGCAGGAGGAGGTTGCAACCCTCAAAGATACTAATGCAGCAGTACAGGCAGAATTAAAGGCAGAGCAGGAGGAGGTTGCAACCCTCAGAGAAACCAACACAGCAGTACAGACAGAATTAAAAGCAAAGCAGGAGGAGGTTGCAACCCTCAAAGATACCAACGCAGCAGTACAGACAGAATTAAAGGCAGAGCAGGAGGAGGTTGCAACGCTCAGAGAAACCAATGCAGCAGCACAGACTGAATTAACAGCAGTAAAGATGGAATTAAAGACAAAGCAGGAGGTGGTTGCAACCCTCCAAGATACCAACGCAGCAGCACAGGCAGAATTAAAGGCAGAGCAGGAGGAGGTTGCAACCCTCAGAGAAACCAACACAGCAGTACAGACAGAATTAAAAGCAAAGCAGGAGGTGGTTGCAACCCTCCAAGATACCAACGCAGCAGCACAGGCAGAAGTAAAAGCAAAGCAGGAGGAGGTTGCAACCCTCAGAGAAACCAACACAGCAGTACAGATGGAATTAACAGCAGTACAGACAGAATTAAAGACAAAGCAGGAGGAGGTTGCAACCCTCAGAGAAACCAATGCAGCAGCACAGGCAGAATTAAAGGCAAAGCAGGAGGAGGTTGCAACCCTCAAAGATACCAACACAGCTTTACAGACGGAATTACAAAACCAAGAGCTAGAGATGAGTGCTATGCAAAAGCAGATTGAAACCCTCAACACAGCTAAGCAGGAGGAAATAGAGTTCCTAAAGAAGAAGGAACAGTACTAGGGAAGAACGACAATTGTGTAGTGTCATAAAATTTAATGGTTTTGTATTGGACTTGTTCATGCACACTTTGTGGTTTGCTGTGTGAGGCTATAATTATATCTGTGCACAAATTTAATGTCAAAAATCTCAAATGCTATTGTTGCATACATGAATACTATGGATGAAACAGTATGTTTATTGAGGTGAAGTCCTTTTAATAATAATTATTACTTGTTTGTGCTATTTTAACAGCAGGTGCACGCATGCATCCAGCCATCTATCACAGAGTAGCGCATGCAGATGTCTGTCTCCACTAGCTGGCAGCAGGCCCTGTCAGTCAAATATTGATTCTTTGCAGTCAACTGCAATGCAATGCTGCGCACCTTGCAATCGGTACAGTATAATTATATGGACAGTATTGACACTTGCAGCAATTAATTGGCCGAAGATCAAACGTGTACATGTACTGCGACGTCCAGGCATCTGTTCATGCACAAAGTCAATTTCATGCCCATTCTCTGGATGGATGACAAAGCCTGTTAGAAGACCTGCAGCTGGAATATCTGATGCAGTTTGTAGTGATTCTTCTATAATATTATTATTGTCCTATTGTACATGTACCATAATTGCAATCAATTCACAATACACTAATTGGTCATAACTATAATCTCTCCATGTTTCCAACACTCACTTTATTGGCAATCATGCATGGAGCATTGGTCATTATTCTGCATGAAATGCAGGCATAATAACTGGTGAGCTCATATTTGAAAACTGCACTTTCTCATGCATACAACACCCTTTCAACAGGAGGCAAATGACTCGGTACTGTGGAACTGCATTGCACATTTAATGTTCCAGAATACATACCACATGGAATTCCACAGTTCAGTGTGTCATTTATTGACTGCAAATTCTCACATAACACTACTAAGAACTGTTCCGGCAGTGCCACAGTGTTTCTTATTAACTCTACCAACCAATGACTGCAAAAGCCATCATGAGCTCCCATAAGCCCATAAGAATTTTTAATATTACGTAGGTGTTATACTTTAACACAGGGATTTTTGATTTCTTATGGTTGGTAAAGAGAAAAATTAAACTTATTTTGTTAACTGCACTTTTGAAGACAATGGATGCTCAGCACTCTCAGCTGTCCACTTGTGTTCTTGTATTCCAGGGAATCATCACAATATGCAAGGCAACAACGGCAGAGTTGGCTCACATCTGCTTCTTAGACCCTCAGGACCACAAATATTTACACCGCAATACTGATCTATCATACATACATGTAGCATCTTCCAATCATACTGGTATATCTGTTTCTGTCAACCTGAAAGTACGACTCCAGATTGCAGTTCTCACGATGTGACTGTGTATCCCGGGGAGGGATTCAGCTTGTCAGTGGTGGTCATTGGACAAAGGAATGGTACAGTTCCAGGTGTTATTCTTGCCACTATCTTCCCAAGGCATGAGTCATCTTCATTGGCCATGGGCACACATGTCCAAAGAATCAGTAGTACGTTCTAGCTGTAGTCAGTTAAGCTACATAGTGTATTCACAGAAAACATCTCCCTACAATTTCAAAGTCCTCAATACAGCAGTGGTATCTACTTCCATCCTAAACTACGACAAATACAAGTATCACTCAAACCGTGCCCTCCAGGGTTTAGGCTAACTCACATCCATCCTGGGCCCTACTGTGATTGTGTACAATTGTTGGCCAATAACAAAATCAATTGCTCAATCAGTGATCAGACAATCCACCGCCCATCACCAGAGTGGATTGGATACCATTCTGAAGGACACAATAATCCCAGCAACAATGTACCAAATACAGGAGTTATTTTTCACCGCCACTGTCCGTTTGACTATTGCCTACCATATGCTGTTAATATAAGTGTGACCAGCTTCACCATCAAGGAAGATGAACAGTGTGATAATGGTCGCACTGGTGTCCTCTGTGGAGCTTGCAAGAAAGGGTTAAGTCTTGCACTTGGTACATCAAAATGTATTCTTTGCACCAACTACTGGCTCCTGCTACTAATTGTATTCATCCTTACTGGTGCTGTCCTTGTGTTGCTACTCACAGCATGCAATCTCACTGTCACAGAAGGAACAACAGGTGGGCTTATATTTTATGCAAACGTTGTACAAACAAACAGTGCCATATTCTTCCCACACAACAATGTCAATTTCTTGAATGATTTTCTTACAGTCTTTGTGTCATGGCTCAACCTTGACCTAGGTATTCAGGTGTGTTTCTATGATGGTATGGATGCCTATGGTAAAGCTTGGCTGCAGTTTGCATTTCCACTTTACATCTGGTTGATTACAATAATGATCATTGTCCTCAGTCGGCGATACAGAGCGGTCACTTTAGTGATAGGAAGAAACGCTGTGAAAGTTCTAGCGACATTATTTCTCCTCTCTTATGCTAAACTTCTTCGAGCAATACTGGCTGCTTTTTCATTCACTTATATAGCTTTTCCCAACAATTCCACAAAAGTATTATGGCTTCACAATGGCAACATCCCTTACCTCCATGGAAAACACATTCCACTGTTTGTTATTGCTGTGGTATTCGGAACAATTTCTCTGCCATACACTCTCTCACTCCTGTTCATTCAGTTTCTACGAAAGAACTCACACATGACAATATTCACATGGGTTAAGAAACTCAAACCAATCATCGATGCGTACACTGGTGCACATAATGACAAATACTGTTTTTGGACTGGGTTGCTACTGCTCCTCCGATGCGTTCTGTTTATAGCATTTGAACTGAACATCCTCGGTACTCCTGGAGTAAATCTTCTGGCAATTGTGGTTGTTTGCATGTGTATTTTGCCCTTTATTCGTGGAGTCTACAAGAGCTGGTAAAAAGACGTTCTGGAATTCTCATTCATTTTGAATTTGGGTATCTTTTCATCAGCCACTGCTTATGTTCGTAACAATGGAGGCAACCAAGCAGCTGTTGCAAGCGTATCTACCATGATTGCATTTGGAACCTTCCTAGGTATTCTGCTCTGGCATGCTTACAAACGAATACGGATTCCACAAATGTGTTACGTATGGTTTCCAAATCAAAGGGATACGGATGACATCACAGATCCTGTACTACCATCAAACAACGAGGATGAAGAGCAGAGATACCGCGAATCACTACTGGCTTATGGCAGCACATAGATACTAGTATAGTATATTCGCCTAACATGCAACTTGAGGGGATGTATTGAAACTCATGATTGTAAATTAACTGAATTCCTTATAGCTACTAGCTTTAAGCTTTGTATACAGTTCCAGGTTTGCTTCTTGGACTCATCATAAGTCATATGTGCCCTTACTGTGGGTTGCAGTGTATACTTGGAACAGCCCTAGCACAACAGTAAAATTAATATTGAAAACCACAATTAGAGGTAGCTAGCTGCATGTGTGCTACTGCTATTATACCGGATTGAATTGTGGTCTTCAATATGTGCACTTGTACTAGCACTGTTGCAAGTACACTGCAATCCTCAGTAATTACACTGTTAAAATTGGGGTGCTCACATGATCATCTGGAATAGCAAGTGCTGAGGTGGTTTCCATGGTAACATTGATCACTGCGTAAAATAGTCTGCGTAAGATGGAATTAATGTGCAATAGAATGTGATTCTGAAGTATTTTGGCAACTCAAGGACACGGCATATTTCTTAGGAAACATGCCGTGTCCTTGAGTAGCACATGCAGATTTCCAGTAGCTACTTAGCTAGCTAGCTAGCTAGCTACTGGTTTCCACAATCACAAGTTAAACACTAAAACCATGAACATTGATCCTCAAAAGGTGCGTACAGGAAGTGAAAAATCAGCTTCTAGGTACAAGGATCAATCAGTTTACATGGAACCCTGGTTAATATCAAGTTACCATGCCCTGCTGTAGCTAGCACCGGGTCCCAGGGTGCTATTCCAAACAATTGTGTCCGAGCACCCCAGTTTTAACATACAATGGTCGTTGTAGTAGCTCAATACATGCACTGGTGGTGTGTAAGGAGGCTATGATACTGCCTCATTTCGCATCACCTGGGTTAATGTATGATTGGCAAAGCGTTAGAAATCAGATTATTTCTCCTCAAGCTCTCCGCCCCGCTCTCCGGCCACCACAGGGAGCACTGTACAAGTGTAGGGCTGTTCATCAGTTAGCATAATCCAACATGGAGTTTGTATAGCAATGTGCAGTCTCTCTCCAAAATTTAATAAGCAGTATAATAAGTGGTGACTTTTTGTCAACCATTTGTCCCCATGCTTTGGAACAATTGCACATTGTACATTGGTCATGTGCACTTTTCTGTTTGTCCATATGTCCAAGTTTTAGTATACATTACCTCATTATACATTACCTCATTATACATTACCTCATTATACATTACCTCATTTTAGCTAGTTAAGCATTTTCAGTTGAGTGCTTTACTGTGCTTCAAGTTGTATCCCTCTTTCTCACTGTAGCCAGTATAGCTGCCTGTTAGCCTCGTTCCAGGCTCTCCCACACGCGGACAAAAATTGTACTTTTGTGACGAAAAGCTGGGCGGGGCCTGGGAACGAGGCTAGCTGCCTGTCTAGATTATACAAATAAAATTAATTTGAAAGGCAAATACATTATTCTGCATGGGGAACAAGGGTTATCGCACTGACTGAAAATAAGACTAGTAATTATTATTCACTCACATGAACAGAAAGGAGTACATGTACAAGAAGTATAACCAACTTAAAAGTTGTTAAATTAATACAATAAAATCCAATTCGATGAAGTTAAAATATATGCAGTAAAATCCAATTCGGTGACATCAGAATCCTGTACAAAAAGGGACATGTCTCTCAATTCTCTAACAAAACTAACAGAATTAGGAAATTAAACATTATCACGCACAACCTCCTTACCCCATGCATACTTAATATTATAATCAATGAAATTGAGACAAGAAAGACTGCAAGTACAAGAACATTCCTATTAGTACAGGCAGACTGAAACAACTTACAAACTGCTGAAAACAAACACTGACACAACCTGATACACAATACTTGTGTTACAATAACAAGGGAGAGACCAAATGTGACAAACACTTAACATCCGATCTGAGAAGAACTGCATCTCATTCAGCAAGTTTCAATTTGTAAAACTATATGGTCAACTTTGGGAAAGCTCAAATTAGGTTCACAATAACAATTGTACGCTTAGGGTTTGGTCATATAAGGTAAACCTTCTGAACCAATTCACTTTGCATCGTATCCCTACATATAGAGTCTACCGACTCTATGATACCATAACCGTATATATATACACCGTGATTGCAGCTTGTACATTATAACAACTGAAGAAGATCCTCGGATCGAAATCAAGGTGCAAATTTGTGCATGCATGGAGTAAGTCTGCGCTGAGAACTACTGTGTCTATACATGTAAGTATATGAAGCAAGGAGTGATGATTTGCAGTTTCTGGCTTTTTGACTTTGCAAACCATAGTAGGCACTCAGTTTATAGATTTCAGTTTGATCTGTTACAGTGCTAGATTTAGAGGGGCCAGTTTAGTCCACATTATACAAACTACTTACCATGTTCACTTCAATAGAATATGGGGCCCCACATACACTTTATTTTATGCTTGCCCATATGTGCAGGTTTTAGTGCGTGTATATTACCTCATGGTTAAGCATTTCTGGTTGAGTGCTTCACTGTGCATGAAGGGCATATAGTTGTATTTCTTTTTATCTCATTGTAGCCAGAATAGCTGTCTTCATTAGTGACTGTGACATGAGTCAACAAATTGCAAAGTTTAACCAGCTGGTGTCAATGGCATTCATTGCCACAGTCATTTTTGGTACTGCTGCTCGTCTCTCTCCATCCAACCAAATGTACTGCGTGTTACCTCAGAATGGCACACAACCCTGCCAGCCTCCCTGTGAAGCATGCCACCACCTTAGCTATTACGCCAGCCACATCACTCGATACTTCACTTCAGATACAACTATCATGTTTTTGGCTGGAGTTCATCTGCTAGGAGACAATACTAGTATTTTGATCAACAATGTCAGCCAAACAGAGATCGTAGGTGCAAATTACAACACCACTATTGAATGTGAAAGTGAAGGACCTGGAGGTTTTATATTTATCAACTCAACTAATATCAAGATAAAGAATCTCACTTTCCTGAATTGTGGGCAGGACACATCCGCAATTTGTGATGCTTCATGCCGTGCAGCCATTGCATTTGATACTATCAGCATGCTCTTCATTTCTGGAATTACGGTCAATTACAGTAGCGGGTGGGGGGTGTATACTAAGAGATTGTTTGGATCTTCCTCGGTAGTAAACTCCACATTTGCGAGCAATTCTGGTACTCCTGAATACAATGGGGGAAACATCGCTATTAACTATACCAACTGTTCAGCAGACACCAGTGCCACCTTTAGTCTGAGTTCCTTGAAAATCCTGTATGGCTACAGTTCTCATGCAAATCCCGCTGCTCCTGGGCTGTTTATATTCTTGGAGTGCACAAATGTTAATATTTCCATCAGTAATGTAAAGATGGTTGAAAACAGAGCTATCAGTCCCACTGTTAGCACAGGTGGGAATATTGCAATCATTTATCGCAACTACACTAACTTGGTCGTAAATTTTGTTACAGTGCAAGATTGCTACATTGCTAATGGTAGTGCCTACCAAGGTGCAGGAATGTTTGTCTCCATTTTTGAAGCTTCTCCTGCAACCATGTACCCAGCCAACATTTCACAAACCATCGCTCAGTCTCTCCATGTTTCCAACACTCACTTTATTGGCAATCAAGCATGGAGTCTTGGAGGACTTTTCATTATTCTGCATGAAATGCCGTATATACACGGCATAACTGGTGAGCTCATTTTTGAAAACTGCACTTTCTCGTACAACACCCTTTCAACACGAGGCAAATGGGTTGGTGGAACTGCAGTGCACATTAAAAATAACAATGTTCCAGAATACATACCACATGGAATTCCACAGTTCAGTGTATCATTTATTGACTGCAAATTCTCACACAACTCTCTAAATTCTACTAAGAACTGTTCTGGTAGTGCCACAGTATTTGTTATTAAAAAACTTTCTGGGACACATTTCATTAACTGCACTTTTGAAGACAATGGATGTTCAGCGCTCTCAGCTGTCCAAAGTATTCTTGTGTTCCAGGGAAACATCACAGTGCAAGGCAACAACGGCACAGATGGTGGAGGCTTAATACTTTGTGATCGTTCATATATATACTTGAATCCTCACACCAACATCACACTTGACAGCAATCATGCTTGGCACTCTGGTGGTGGCATTTATGCTGATGACGAGTGTTTAGAAACAATCCCACTATGCTTCTTTCAATTAGATGAGGAGATTATTCTCAATATCAGCTTGTTGAGTACAGTGCATATCAAAATGATCAATAACACGGCAGCGTATGCTGGAAGTGCATTATATGGCGGCTCTGTTGACTATTGCTACATACCTGGAGTCGGCTCACATCTGCTTCTTAGACCCTCAGGACCACAAATATTTAAGGAAATCTTTGAATTTCAGCCCAATACTGATCTATCATACATATCTTCCAATCCTACTGGTATCTGTTTCTGTCAACCTGAAAGTACAACTCCAGATTGCAACATAAGTTCTCACGATGTGACTGTGTATCCCGGGGAGAGATTCAGCTTGTCAGTGGTGGTCATTGGACAAAGGAATGGTACAGTTCCAGGTGTTATTCTTGCCACTATCCATGAGTCGTCTTCATTGGCCACGGGCACACATGTCCAAAGAATCAGTAGTATATTCTGTAGCCAGATAAGCTACATAGTGTATTCATACAATTCTATAGAAAACATCTCCCTACAAGTTCAAAGTCCTCAATACAGCAGTGGTATCTACTTCCATCCTAAACTACGACAAATACAACTATCACTCAAACCGTGCCCTCCAGGGTTTAGGCTAACACACATCCATCCTGGGCCCCACTGTGATTGTGTGCAATTGTTGGCCAATAACAAAATCAATTGCTCAATCAGTGATCAGACAATCCACCGCCCATCACCAGTGTGGATTGGATACCATTCTGAAGGACACAATCCCAGCAACAATGTACCAAATACAGGAGTTATTTTTCACCGCCACTGTCCGTTTGACTATTGCCTACCAAATGCTGTTAATATAAGTGTGACCAGCTTCGCCATCAAGGAGGATGAACAGTGTGATAATGGTCGCACTGGTGTCCTCTGTGGAGCTTGCAAGAAAGGGTTAAGTCTTGCACTTGGTACATCAAAATGTATTCTTTGCACAAACTACTGGCTCCTGCTACTAATTGTATTCATCCTTGCTGGTGCAGTCCTCGTGTTGCTACTCATAGCATGCAATCTCACTGTCACAGAAGGAACAATAGGTGGGCTTATATTTTATGCAAACGTTGTACAAACAAACAGTGCCATATTCTTCCCACACAACAATGTCAATTTCTTGAATGATTTTCTTACAGTCTTCGTGTCATGGCTCAACCTTGACCTAGGTATTCAGGTGTGTTTCTATGATGGCATGGATGCCTATGGTAAAGCTTGGCTGCAGTTTGCATTTCCACTTTACATCTGGTTGATTACAATACTGATCATTGTCCTCAGTCGGCGATACAGAGTGGTCACTGTAGTGATAGGAAGAAACGCTGTGAAAGTTCTAGCGACATTATTTCTCCTCTCTTATGCTAAACTTCTTCGAGCAATACTGGCTGCTTTTTCATTCACTTATATAGCTTTTCCCAACAATTCCACAAAAGCATTATGGCTTCACAATGGCAACATCCCTTACCTCCATGGAAAACACATCCCACTGTTTGTTATTGCTGTGGTATTCGGAATAATTTCTCTGCCATACACTCTCTCACTCCTGTTCATTCAGTTTCTACAAAAGAACTCACACATGACAATATTCACATGGGTTAAGAAACTCAAACCAATCATTGATGCGTACACTGGTGCACATAATGACAAATACTCTTTTTGGACTGGGTTGCTACTGCTCCTTCGATGCGTCCTGTTTATAGCATTTGAACTGAACATCCTCGGTACTCCTGGAGTCAATGTTCTGGCAATTGTGACTGTTTGCATGTGTATTTTGCCCTTTATTCGTGGAGTCTACAGGAGCTGGCAAAAAGACGTTCTGGAATTCTCATTCATTTTGAATTTGGGTATCTTTTCATCAGCCACTGCTTATGTTCGTAACAATGGAGGTAACCAAGCAGCTGTTGCAAGCGTATCTACCATGATTGCATTTGGAACCTTCATAGGTATTCTGCTCTGGCATACTTACAAACGAATACGGATTCCACAAATGTGTTACGTATGGTTTCGAAATCAAAGGGATATGGATGCCATCACAGATCCTGTACTACCATCAAACAACGATGATGAAGAACAGAGATACCGCGAATCACTACTGGCTTATGGCAGCACATAGATACTAGTATAGTATATACGCCTAACATGCAACTCGAGGGGATGTATTGAAACTCATGATTGTAATTAACTGAATTCCTTATACTAGCTTAAATCTTTGTATACAGTTCCAGGTTTTTTTCTTGGACTCATCATACATAATATCATAATATGTGCCCTTACTGTGGGTTGCAGTGTATACTTGGAACAGCCCTAGCACAACAGTAAAATTAATAGTGAAAACCACAATTAGCTAGAGGTAGCTGCATGTCTGCTACTGCTATATACCGGATTGAATTGTGGTCTTCCAATATATAGCTACACTTGTACTAGCACTGTTGCAAGTATACTGCAATCCTCAGTAGTTACAATTGGGGTGCTCGCACGATCATCTGGAATAACCTGGGGTGCTGTGGTGGTTTCCATGGTAACATTGATCACTGCGTAAAATAGTGTGTTTCCTAACAATAGTCATGTGATTCTGAAGGAAATGGCCTATTATGGCAACTCAAGGACACGGCATATTTCTTAGGAAACATGCCGTGTCCTTGAGTAGCACATGCAGATTTCTAGTAGCTACTTAGCTACTGGTTTCCACGGATCACAAGTTAGGAAACACTAAATTCATGAACATTGATCCTGTGAACAGGAAAGTGCCATGGTGAAAAATCAACTTCTGGGCACAAGGATCAATCAATTTACATGGAACCCTGGCATTTTATATCAGGTTACCATGCCCCGCTGTAGCTAGCACCGGGTCCCAGGGTGCTATTCCAGACAATTGTGTCAGCACCCCAGTTTAACATTGTATATAGCTATACAATGGTCGTTGTAGTAGCTCGATACGCACTGGTGGTGTGTAAGGAGGCTATGATACTGCCTCATTTCGCATCACCTGCAAAACGTTAGAAATCAGATTATTTCTCCTCCGCGCGCCCCGCTCTCCGGCCACGCCCCCAATTAAAACAGGAAAAAGCGTCTGGCCTCCTCCCTTGCAACGTAAGCCACACCTCAATCATGGCAGTGTGTTCGGGATCAAGTTTTGTTATAATCACTGTTGCAGTTGTGCTCGCATTTGGCCTTCGGGTTGTGAGGTCCAGTGAGTTACGTAGCTACCAAGTTGCTTCTCTCTGAGTCTCATATTTATAAGCAAAGTCATTTCTTCTGGCTGACAAAAAGCTATGACACGTCCAGTGCGTCTAAGGTCAAGGTTCTACATTTTAATGCAGCGTCAGCTGACATCATGTGGTCCAGTCTGTAACTCACTAGCCAGTAGCTACATAGCTAATGGGGCTGTCATGAGGTATAGTCTTGCGTGACCAGACTCTGTTCTGCACGTGCAAGGGATCTCAAGTGTGACATGGTTACAGATCGGAGGGCAGCTTGTTGCTCAGGAATTCAAGTAGCTAGTTATTCTGTCATGACATTAGCGATTAGCATGACTAGCAGATAGCTACATAGCTAATGGGGCCATGAGGTATAGTCTTGCATGACCAGACTCTGTTCTGCACATGCAAGGGATCTCGGTGTGACATGGAGAGGGCAGCTTGTTGCTCAGGAATTCAAGTATGTCATGACATTAGCGATTAGCATGACTCGAGAAAACATTGCTTGCTACACTCATATTTCCAATTTCTGGGTTTCCTGTGATCACTGTGTTGACTAAAGCCGCTTCTCATGCTCACATCTAGTTTAGTAGTCCCCACTCACACTATCAAAGTTTCTGCATCATGCGTGCAATCATTCTTCCCATTGTCATACTTCAGCTGTGTGATTGGTTACAATGGTACATATATCTACTCCACAGTGGCCTACAAATTGTCCCCCAGACCCCCTTCCCTCTGCATGTGTAGAACTGCCTGAGTCTGGCCACACGAGACTATGGGCACGATCTTCAGCAGATACATTGAATTTACCTGTACATGCACAATTATTTCAAGCAAAAATAGACATTAATTTTTACTGTGTCCATAGTCTGTGCATGTGGTTCCTTTGAGCATGATGGCTGCATCTGGCCATACCAGGAAGATCAGATCAGTACGCTATACACTCCGTTTTATAATTATGGTGGTCAAAATTGTGTGCTAAACTAAAAGATCGAAGTTTCTGCATTATGCGCACAATCTTCCACCTGACATACTTCAAGGGTACATGTGTGATTGTGTAACTAATGACCTTGATATCAAAAACTCTGTTAGGATGCAGAACCCCCTCCAACAGTTTTCATAGTGTCTGCATGTTATTGTCCAAACTAGGTGTGGTTACAGCGAACCCTTTCAAGGAAACTTTAGTTGTGAATGAACTGCAGTTTCAATTTACATAAACAGCAGTAAATGTGACATTGCTTAGCACTTTATAGCTAGCTATGAGACATTTCAGTAGATGCAGTTGTGAACTCTACATGTTCCACTGAATGTGTTTGATATCTACTGTAACAGGGAACTGCCATGCAATCCAGAGTAACCAAGAACTCAACAAAGCTTTGGCTGAGATTGGTTGGTGGGAAGCATTGTGTGAAAATCTTGGAGTTGAAAAGGCCGTACTGAATAACCTCAGGTTTGCAGGACTGGAGAGTGTGGAAAAGAAACGGCGATGCTTGCAGGCGTTTCTTGATCAGGGTGATCCTTGCTGGGAGGCGGTTGTAGGTGTGGTGGCAGTGCACCCCTTCCACAACAGGAGGCTAGCTAAGAGGATTTCTGAAGACTACGGTGTAGATTGGCCATTTGAGGCACCACCTGTAAAAACAGAGGACCCTGTTAAGCAACGTAAGTTAGTAGTGTTTTAAAAACTGCTCCTAAGGATTCTTGTCAACTTGATGTCAAAATGACACTTCCACTACAGTATAGCATCTTTTAGTTCATGCCTGATGAGTACGCATTCACCTAGTGGTGCTTGCGTACCCTTGGTAATTGCTTTTACATAGCATGCAATTGATGATTGCATAGAGGAGAGGTATGTGGTGTTTCAAACTATATAGCTATTGTTAGCCAACAAGTAGTCTTCCAAACTATCTATTGAAGCCAATTGTTATGCTCCAACAGGTAGTCCCCCAACTCCTAATAAGGATGTGCTGGAATTTGGACACTTTGTGCAGGAAGCAATGCTAGCCCTTGACAAGGCTCTAACAGGAGAGAGCGGAGAAATCACTGTCCATGACAGACGCATCAAGTTCAAGGCAAAATGGCGAGTCCATTCTTTCGATGAGCCGATGGTTTGGGATGCTACAGCTCAGGATATGGAGACTGGTATCCGGGTCAAAGCAAAGCATTATGATACTGACAGAGATGCAAACCTGTTTGCAGTGAGAAAGCTTTGTGAGGCACTGAAGAATGAGGGCATCCTCCACGATGTACACGATGAACTGTAGTGAATTTCGAATTCATTTTCTTGTTGTACTATGAATTGGGAACACTGCATTGAATGGGAGTTTGCTAAACTTTAATGGGAAACAGCGAACTCTCTAGTTCATGAACTTTCCATAATCTTCCCATAGTGTTTCTAATAGCTAGCCTCATTCCCAGGCTGTCTCCCACTCCGTTTTTTGCCACATATGTGACCTTTGAACCCCCATCAGATAAGCGCTTACCTGACGGAGGTTCAAATGTCATGCATGTGGCTAAAACAGAGCGGAAGACGGCTTGGGAACGAGGCTTATCTAAAAACCGAGAAGAGAAGCAGTATATCCTCGTTCCCAGGCTCCTCAGCTTTTTGTCATGACAAAAAGCTGGGGAGGAGCCTGGGAACAGGGCTAAAGCAATATAGGATGAATGGTTGTTCCGTGGTCAGCAGCTTACAAATCATATACTCTCATGCTCCATGTTAAGCAATATGAGACTGTACTGTTAGGCAACACATGCAAACACGGCATGTTGGATTGTGAATCTGAACTGACTTTCAAAGCACAAGTGAACTGGTAAACATTGAATCAGTATGGAACAGCAAAATCCCACCTCAAAGCTTATCATACACAGACTCCATTTTTACCATGTGGCCATAGATATTGAGTATTTATTCTGTTGCCAATGGATTACATTATCACATCAATTCCTAGTACACTATATCCTAGCAGCTAACCAACTGCAACTTACATAAACCCATGCAATCCCAACGGTGTGCACTCATTTAGTGTATCAGCACTTGTATCCTATGAAGCTTTTGTGATACCAACAGAATCAGCTGAATCTACACACTGTATATGAACAGCTGAAGGTCACTGCACTTCAAACAGTAGTTGTGTTACCATGGCAATACTGTGGAATGCCCACCAATATACATGCACTATGACATGCAGTCTGCCACTTACGCTGTTATTTATTACTAGCACCACTTGTTTGTTTACTGTAGCAGTGTTGGTGGTAATACAAAGACCACTGCATGGAGATATCTGTGATGTCACTTCCAGCAGTAGTAAACATCAATGGGTGTTGCCATGGCATTGCCATGGTAATACTACTGAGGATCACTACAAGTGCAATTACTACAACCCCAAGGTACTGTACCTGTGCTGCCAGAAATGTCCTAATATGGAGTACGATTAGCAAGCTGCTGTAATAACCACTTGTTCCCACACTGACGTCAAGCTTGTACACACTGTGGCTCTGAGTTATACCATAAAATAATCAATGTAGCTAGCAGCAGTAACGTCACTACATTGGTAGTGCAGTAAGTGTGGTGTTGCCATGGTGTTGCCATGGTATTGCCATGGTATTGCCATGTAGTGCCATTGTAGCGCTGTTCATCAGTTAGCATAATCCAACATGGAGTTCGTATAGCAATGTGCAGTCTCTCTCCAAAATTTAATAAGCAGTATTGTTGCATGATACCTTACAAGTTCAAAGGTACCACTATGCCAATATATAATATATGGCACTGACCACAATGCCAGTGTGATATATTGGCACCAACAATGATAACGTCATCATGCAACAAACTAGTTATTGCCTGCGGCCCTTGGGCTCAATGCCAATATTCGACGTATAGCCCTTGCACTCATGCAATAACTAGTACTAATAACCATTTGTCTCCATGCTGACACCAAGCTTGTCCATAGTAACTTGCCGTTCAAGAACCAGCATGCATAAATTTGTTATCAGTGTGCAGTCTCTGCACTGCCTTACTAGCTAATTAAGCCGTAGCACAGCCAAATTAATGGACACAACTTGACTGCTATATACTGTGTTGATTTAATGGAGTACTTTAACTTCCTAGTTGAGTTACCTAGCTTTGTCTAATAAGTGTTCTGGTGGTTAGCGATTGAAATCTACACAGCTACAAATCCTGACAAACCCTAGAGTGACTACTATTACTCGTGAAATGACTATAGTATGCAGCTGCACACAGGTTTAATATATAATTGCTGTCAACATGCATGGGTTAATGTAAAGTTACTGGGTAAGTCCGTAGTGATACTAGTGAACAGGCTATCAAAAGATCTGAACTGTGATTTTTAACTTCATCAGCTCATATTCATACTAGAACAACTAGGAAGAGCTCTGCAACAAGAGGAGCACAGTCAGTGGCCGTAGGTAAGCAGTATTACCCACCAGGATAGCTATTAGTAGCAATTGGATAGTTAAAGTAGTCGGTTAATTAAGCTGTTAAGTTGTGGCAATTAACTACAGACTCTGTGGGTTAATGCCACATTGCTAGGCAACACAGATACAGTATACAGCTTATCCACACTACAAGGCAGTGTGGATAAGCTTGACGTCAGACTCAGTGTGTATTACAAAGACAGCTAGCAGCTTGCCATTGATACTCCATAATAAGATTAAACTAGCGATTGCTGGGCAGCACAGAATGTTTAACTGTTGGATTGCATTAATTGGTGAACGGCACTACACTTGTAGAAATGCCATGGCAACACCACAGGGATCACTACCAATGTGTTTACATTGTGAGGGTAGATGGTGGCAGTTGGTTTGATAAGCACGTGTAGATATATACGGAAACTGTTGGTAATTGGTGGACGTCACTACACTTGTAGAAATGCCATGGCAACACCACAGGGATCTCTACCAATGTATGGTAGTAACGTTTACCATGTGAGGATGGCAGTTGATTTGGTAAGCACCTGATTGTTTTGATTGGCCACTGCAACCTGCAAAGTGTGAATGGTCTATCAAAACATGTTTACAGTGCAAAACCATGAGGATTACTGCTTACAATAATAGCTACTAGTTTCTTTATGACTAAGTATGTACACAAGACATTGATGTGACAACATAATGTCTGATTAATTTCAGGTTCTATGCAGCTGCAGGCAGGTGTTGGATGCAAGCTTTGGAGAGAGAGAATAATCCACAGAAAAAAATCTGGGACCAGCTGGGATTCGAGCCCAACACCTTCTGAGTACTAGTCAAATCCCAGCTGGTACCAGAATTTTTTCTGTGGATTATTCTCTCTCTCCAAAGCTTGCACCGTAATGTCTGTTGGCAACAGAATAATCTCTATAGTGTGTATACATGTACCCATGTTTTATCAACCGTTGAATGGAGATGCTTATTGCATGATACCCTGCAAGTTCAAAGGATGCTTGTGCGCCCATATATGGTACAGTTGTGATGTCAGAGCAGTGCCAATATCTTGGTTATAGCACGGCAACACGGGCTGCTTGTTGCCTTGCTACAACTAGTACTAACCTGCCTCCCAGCACCCTATAGTATCACACATGGCAGCTGAAACTAAGCTGGAATAAAACATGCTTTCTGGTTGTGCACTGTAGTGCGGCTACATACTAGCCAGTATAGCTGTACACTTGGCTACATACTAGCTGGTATAGCTGTACACTTGCAGTGTGACAGTGTGCCAAGTCATGAACTTGCATACCAATAGCAATCTCTGTGGTGCACAACATTCTAGATGTGCTTCAGCATGCACTTGTCTGTGTGTACACCAACAGAATCAGCTGAATCTACACACCTGCAATATGACCTGCAAACGTCACTGCACTTCCTGTGATTCATGTGGCCAAACAATGCTATTACCATGGCAACACCACAGGGATCAATTAATGTAGTGATATTTTTACAACTGAACTTCCTGAGTGCTTTGACCACAAACTCACCAGGCCATATACATGCACCATGACACACTATGACAAGTTATGGTGAATAATGGTGACCGTCACTAATCCTGTGGTGATCCTCAGTAAACTGTGACAGTATTGTAGTATTACCATGGCAATGCCATGACAACACCATAAGCATCTCTAGTGATGTTTATACTGGAGGGATTCTTTTACTGCGTAGGCATGGCAGTTGAGAGGATTACACTTAGCTAATTGTTTGATAGACCTCAAAGTGTGAGTAGTCTATCAAAACTTGTGTCGTCATCAGTCATGTTCTATGTTCTATGCAGTTATGCAGTTGAGCATTGGCAGCAGGCTTGACATAACAATTATTTTGAAATGTCTGAGCATGCGGAATGAGCATTCAAACAGCAAGCATAGTAGCTAGAGGGTCTCCACAGCCAAACACTCTGGCTCCGGAGGAACAAAGGCAATAATAGTGCACTACCCTGGGTTTTAAATTCAGCATAGACACCCCACATGTGATAAAGTAAACGATGAATCCATCCGAATTTTTTGACGTGCAGTATTGGTGGTGATATCAGAGTGTTGGTGGGACCTTAGAGAGGGTTTTCCGAATTTTATTCAGTTAGTAGAGGGCCTTAAAATTGCATTTTAGGGCAGAGGGAACAGCTTGGTGCAAAGTTCTTTTGTTGATGCCTGTTCAGCCGTCAACTTGGATTGCTTGTTCGGTGTAGAGTATGTAGCTACCTGCACACATTGTGCAGTGAAATGTTTGGTGGGTGGAACCGTGGATAATAGAGCATCCATGGTGGAACAAGACCAGAGACTTGTGCTACCTTCGTACTTCGTACTTACTTATGGCATTAACAATCTCGTGTTATGGATTGACAAGACGGTACTATAATTATGTCTGCACACTGTCACATGACTGTTGGTGCTTAAAAGCACGATATTTGCCAACTAGGGTTGCATATACTGAAAATGCATGTACATGAACAGCTAGATTCTCGACCTTTAATGCTTGCAGAAAAAAGTAATAAATCAGGCCATTTACACCTAGTGCATACACACAGGCAAAAACGTTGATGAACTATATCACAGAGTCGGTAGACTCTGTATGTAGGGATACGACGTACACGCAATATATGCTAATACAAAAGAATCTCTCCAAATCTCAGAAACGGTACACTTATAAGCCTTTATAACCACATACCGTTCATCTTCGAGTGTTTTCATGACCAACAAGACTCCTCGCGTCGCGAAAAACCGTCGCGAAAGTACCGCACCAGGTACTCGCAAAACGGGCAAATTGTTTTTCTTTCTTCTTTCTTTCAGACGGGCTAGCTCAACGTCGCCTCAATCCCTCATGATGGTTTTCGCACGAAACAGCAGCATTTTACACCGAGCAGTGCACCAGCCCATCGCTTTTTGGCAACCTCCAAGTCTTCACCAGGCGGCTACAGCTGCCCACTCAATAACTATGGCTTCATTTGTCACGCCATTTTCATGTTTGTACGCATGCGCACTTAAACGATCACTTAGCAACGATACGTAATTATTATTCAAGATCGCTGAATTAGAAGTGCCTTGCGCTGTTGTGGTAATTACCTAGCCTCGTTCCCAGTCCCACGCCCAGCTTTTCGTCGCTGCTTAGTACGGTAAAGCGGGGAGGGCCTGGTACATTTCCTCACGTGAGCATGACGTAATTGAAAAACCGCAAAATTTTCAGAACGAAGACGCTACGTTTTGCGCGTTATTCAGCCATCTACACGTTCAACGCTCGGTGAGTATGACAGTCGCCCCCCGCTAGCTAGATACGTGTGGTGTGTTACTGGTACCTTCGTTCTTCTTGCTGTTCTGAGGCCCACTACGCCCACGTTCAACTTCCGGTCTTTCTACCCCTTTCTACCCTTGACGTCACTCACGTGAGGAAATGTACCAGGCCCTCCCCGCTTTACCGTACTAAGCAGCGACGAAAAGCTGGGCGTGGGACTGGGTACGAGGCTAGTAATTACCGTAACTAGACTGAGGTGAATTCTCTGTGCTATATATGTTACTAGACTGTGTTCTGTGAGAGGGGTGAATGCCTATCTAAAGACTCAACAATGTGTCACTACTACTATCTGGTATAGCTATTTTACCTACACTACTTCAGCTCAGGGAGCACTGGCTTAGTATCCATCCAGAAAAGGGTTGGCTTTTGAGATGCTTGGGTCTGATTCTTCAGCCATTGCTGGCAGTGTAAATGCCAGAGTCCAGTATGCATGCGCCTGCTGCTAAAAAAAAATGACATAAACAAGTAATAAAAAACATTTAAAATGTAACAGGATGTAGGGATACCAGAACCGCAAAAAGTAAGGAAACAAGGTAGGGATGATCACACAAAACAGTGAAGTATACAATCCCCCTACATATCTTTTTTCACTATACACGTATTATGGAAAAAGATCTCTGTAGGGGGTTGTATACTTCACTGTTTTGTGTGATCATCCCTACCTTGTTTCCTTACTTTTTGCGGTTCTGGTATCCCTACATCCTGTTACATTTTAAATGTTTTTTATTACTTGTACAACTTTGTCTTTGTCCTGTCCCAACATCATCTTACGTACGTGTATGCTCAAGAGCTCTTGCATTCCATTTGATACTTTTGTAGATCAAACTCCCAGTGTCACAAGGTCAGTCTTAGCTACCTTATTTGTCTGCATGCATGAACATACACGAATAAAGTAGCTTCTATGGCTATTGTGCTATGCAATTACCTAATTAGTTTTGTGTATCTACCAATCATACTCCATATTAGGAAATCAGACTACATTGCTAGGCAGCACAGAAACTGTAGGTTGGACTGTATTAAGTGGTGAAGGTCACTAATCTTGTAGTGAACGTCACTAACCTCTGTGGTAAAACAGTAGTATTACCATGGCAATGCCAAGGCAACACCACTACTAAGGAAGTGACCATTACTACTTCATTGTTTCAATGCAGTTACATAATCATGGAAGTTGAGGAGATTTCACTTGTTTTGATGGACCACAAAGCTTGATGTCTATCAAAACTTGTGTAGACCAGGAAATGTCATCATCTAGCAACTCAATCAATTTTCTATATACACTCTTTAACCTCTACAGCGCATACAGTAGAACACTGTCACCAGGCGTGAGCCGCTTGACGTAAAGCGACGAGTGAACAGTTAGCCTCGTTCCCATGCGCTCTTGGTAATTACCAAGAGCGCCTGGGAACGAGGCTAGTGAACTGTGATCAGCTAAAAGTTATTCTGATATGTCAGAGCCTGCAGAATGAGGATTCAACCAGCAAGCATATATATATAGTTAGACAGTCTCTGACAGCCAGCTCCAGAGGGACAACGGAAAAAGTAGTGCACTACCCTGGACATTCAACTTGATAATCCATAGTTTGACCTGTTTGTGTGTGTGCTGGCGGGGCCTTAGTGAGGGTCCATCAGTTAGTATAGGGACTTAAATTGTGTTTTTGGCACTATCAAGCAGAGGGAACAGTTTGGCGCAAAGGGTTTGCTGAAGACTTTGATGTTGCCTGTTCAGCCATCACAGTGAGATGTTCGGCGGGTGGAACAAGGTTAAGACTAAGGACTTGTGCTACCTTCATACTTACTTATGGTATTAACACTCTTGTGGTAGTGGGTTGATGTCTGAACCCATGCATGCAGTGCTAATGCTGTTTGCCAGGAATTCGAACACTGTCACAAGACTGTTGGTGCTTAGAGGAACGTTAAATTTGATATTTGCACGTGTACCAGACTAGCTACAGGCTGGCATAATTATACTAGTACTGTACTGAAAATGCATGAGACATACACATGTACATCTGGAATAGATTCTCAGCATTTAATACTTGCAGGAAAAGTAATAAAGTACAGCAAACTCCCAGTGTCACATGTAGGTTGTGTGCGTACACACACAAGTAGCTTCTATAACAACTTCTTCTCCTTGTAGCTACCTCGTAATGATTGTGCATGCACCTTGCAGTATAGTAATGCAGTGTATCTAATATGACGTCACGTTTGAGCCTGCATATCGCATTCCAAGCGCCACTGAGCCTGCATTCCAAGCGCCACTGAAACGTGTCCATGGTCACTGTCTTTCCGCACCGCGCCGCGAAAGTCTGGCTCGCGAGACTAGACTGGGGTCGGGTACGGGTATATAAACAGACAGCGCAGCCGTTATCCTCACAAAGTTTGACTCCCAGGCTCCGACAAAGTATTGGTGATTCGATACTAGCAAAGACAAAAGACAAGAGACAAAGACATGGCCGGTGGAATGTCGACGTCGTGGCTCGCTCTGGCTACTGTTTTGGTGCTGAGCAGCTGCAGCTGGATGCTCGCTGGAGGACAGACATGCTCTCAGTCAGGTATACACTATGACAATGTAACCGAGTAGGAGGTAATTAAGTTACTTTGCTCACTTCAATAGGACCTGGCTGCCAGCGATGAAATATGCGGTGGCGGTTATTCCAAATTATGTACCTACGTAACCATTATTATCGTGTCGCTACTATCTTTCATGCAGCTGCTGAATTTTCACTGAGTACTGTTACTGTGAACGCTGAGAAAGAGGATGGCCCAGTACCCGGTGCTAGAGTGACCTGGAGCACAACAACACCATCTGAGTGTGTGACGTCGGTCCAGGTGGAATTCAGAAACAGTAGCCGTGGGAGTGTAGAGAAATCTTGCAACGTTACCGACACATCACAGACGGAGGTCATTCAGACTGGTCTTAAGGGTAATACAATGTACTACATCAGAGTGGTGGTTGCCGCAGGCGATGGAGAATTCTCACTTGGTACACTGATGAGTGAAGAAGTACAAGTGCTTACCGGAGGTAAAGTCACTGCATTTAACAATACCTTGTTTCGTAAGCCTGCATAGTTGCATCGCAAGTGACATGAAGTTTTCATTGATTGATTGATTGACTGTATGTGTAGCACGTTCACCATAACAGAAATCACAAATGAGGTCATGAGAGTTCAAGAACTAAGGTGTGTTAGTTACTGAGTATTATCCATTGCGATATTCTGCCGCACACATGAAACACTATAGCGCTGTCATTGCCAATAGATGTACGCTTCGTTAATGGGAGCCCAGTAGTTGACGGGAACAGTGTCAGAGCAGAAATTGTGGCCAACCTGTCCACAGCCAGCCTGCAGTGCGAGCTTCTCAGCCATCATCAGCTGGAGTCACCAATGGTTGCAGACTGTAAGTGCCATCAATGATTTGTACATGGGGGGAGCTTGAGGGTGGGGAGGGAGTTTATTATGTCAACTGCATGCTAATGTGCCAACTATAATTATATTCACCTCAATGGATATCAATGACAATGTGCAATGCTACAATGTATGCAATGGGAGATAATAATTTTAATCACTGTATTCATTATAGGTTCAAATGGCAGCGTCTCATTCACTGGTGTTCCTCCGGGAAGGTACAGGCTGAGAGTGGTTGCTTCTTCCCCTGGTCATAACCAATCGGTTATAAGAAGAAGAGTGGTGATTCCTGACGACCCCAACTATTGCACCGCTAACCTCATTGACGACGGCGCAATCATAAATGGCAGTGATGTAACTGTCCATTTCCGAGGGGTTGGACCTGTCCGGGAGTTCCTGTGTATGATGGACCGACAGATAATGGTTTCATGTGAGTTGCATCCGAAAAGCTAAGAATCTATTCACACCCAGTGACTCTGTCTGCCTTTTGGAGATATGACTGTCAGTGTCATATGGCTTGTCAACACGATCAGTGCATGTGTACTTTACTTCACCTGTGTTTCACCCATGCATGCATTGTTTTAATTTATGTGAACTTTACCCCCTTTGGAGACGTGTTCATTGACCTTTAACTTTACCTTTCTTTATACTTATATGCAGGTAACTCTCCACTGGACCTTACTGCCATGAAACAGGGAAACCATTACTTCAGGGTCATTCCTCTCGGCTGTGGAAGGAGGTTCACTTCACTTCCTCTCACATTCAATGTGCCAGAACTGGGAACATCATCAGAACTCAGTAGCTAGTGTATTATAGTGCTGAATTGAAGAGCTGAGAAGCAAACCCACAAACATCAATTTACACCCCCTTGATGTGGGAGTCCTTGCAAAATGTGTTTCAGGCAATTTCCAACTTTTAATTTTTTGGAAAAATCTCACATTTGTCTGTCCATGATTTTTAATGCAGTTTTGAACATTTCACACTATTCTCCACACTCCATTGTGGGTTGGCCCACTTTGCTTCTCGCCCCTTCAATTACACATGTGCTTCTTTCGCAGTGTATTTGTAAAGTCGATCAGATTTTAGGTTGCTGTTTGTATTCTATTTTGCAATGTAGCTATAGTTATGTGATGACAGCTTGCTAAGTCAGCTTGCTATTGACATGCTTTACTTATGAAGTGAGTTCTCTATTCCCACTTTGCAATTCAGCTCGCTATTTACGCTAATCATTGGTCATCCCACATTATAGTGCTGATGAGTGTGCTTCCATCTGATTTGCAGTGCACATGATTTGCTGACCATGTACGGCAAGTATACGTCAGGTGTACACGTCTCTCTGCAATGTAGCTGCTGATTACTTCTCAGCTGTGTATGTTGGCTGGTCATGTCAACTTTTCTGTGCTGTAGCTACTAGCTGATAGCTACTCACAGTATGTCACTGCCATCAGTCAAACAAAATAATTATCAATGCATGATATGCTCTCAAAGTAGCTAGCTACATGAACAGCACTACACAATTGTCACTACATCGAAAAGGAAGCGACATCATTTATGTCCTCATATCCAATGGTGTGGTCCAGCCCCCAATGGAAACAGGAAGACAGAAATGGCCCAACGTCTGCAATTCTTGGAATGGTATATATGATTGTTCTAGGTGCATGTTCTATTCTTGTAGCTTGACTAGTTACTGTATACGTAGCAGTCTGATGTCCACTCCGCCTTCCTCCTGCCTCTCGGCACTCAACTCCCCTACAATGAGCGGTGTCGTGTCTTTAGTGCACGCTTCCTGGACAGGTGTCCGCATGTTGGTATCTTTCCTGAAGGACAATCCCTGTTCAAATTCAGAAAACCACAGACCAGATTGAAAGATCTATAGGGCAGTTTCCAACAACCCTCCCAATCGTAAGAGATTCCTGCTTGATGGCAAAAAGAACATCACTTTCTACCAGTCCTGTAAGAACACCCCATATTACATCACAATAGGGCGAGGAGAGGTCAATTCTTCGAGTGAGCCGGTTAACTTCTTGGATGTACTCCTTACTGCATTCAGAATGGTGCGTTAGGAAGCAGCAAAATGAAGGCTGCACTGTAGAGAGCTCTGCTAAGCATGACTGTACGCCAGCCTTGCCATCATATGCAACCACGTGCACCTTTCCTAGCCACCTGGTGCTGTGTTTGAGTCTCAAGGCTTCCAGAGCGTTGGGCCAGAGGGCCTTGGCCTTTGAGGAGCACACAATGGCATACATGCTGAGACAGGTGGCTGGGTCCATAATAAACAAGCATTATGCCAGTTGTAAGATGCTTTATATAGCTTGGAAAGCTGTACGAGCCATGCAGTCTCGATCCCAGAGCCAACTTACTAATATTATTAGTTTGGGGCTGGGACCGAGATTCAGTAGTGCAAAACGGAGAGAGTGTACGGACGTTGCCAGTTTCCGGTTTCCATTCCCGTTTCCGTTTCCGTTCGCCTCCTGTTTGAGAGGGGCGTGTACGCTCGCTTTGCTACCACTTTCACGTTGATAATCGCCGCTGAGAGAGAAGACCTGCGCATAAAATTATGGCCTCCGGGCTTTCTGGGGAGCCAACAGGTAGGCCGAAATTATTTGCTGCTGTTGTGGCAGGTTCCAGCATTTAGCTAATTAACTTCGACCAATATCCACTTCGAATTAACTTCTTTAGAAGCTAACTTAGCTACGGTTCTAGCTACCGTTATGCAACAGATACCGGTGTATCACTCTCCTACCCCCTCCATTTACAGAGGCAGTTGCATTTTTAAGGTTTAGCACAATTTTATACCGTTGGCTGTGTTTGCAGTAAGGCATTGCAGGCTCTGTAGACAAAGAACTCAGCAGCTAAGGTAACGGAGGGGATTTCCGGACAGTCTTTTAATTCCGGACACAGCATTCATGCCCCTCGCATTCCCTCCGTTAGCAAATTATGGTAAGTGCGCATGCATACCCTACCTTCAAACTTTCCAACGCTGTGCAGTTGTTAGCAAAAAACTGCTCCTAGAGGGCGAAAACTGGGGCCGTGTCCGGAAATCCCCTACTGTCCGGAAACCCCCTCCGTTACCTAACTGCTATAAGGCCAGAAACTTTGAACCATGAGTGAAAATCAGGAGCTTAGTCATGAGTGCAATGGGGAGGTATGGTTAATCTGTTGAACACAACTTGTGATATGTAGGACCGTATAACTACCTCGTAGGCAAACAGTTAAACTCTCACAAGTTTATTGATCCATAAATCTTGTTCCCTGTTGCAGCTGCTCCTGCCAAGCCATCACTGGAAGAACTGTTCAGGAACGTTCCTCAGGAAAAATTGAACCAGCCCTGCCAAGATGGGGACCTTGCCATCCTATCTCTCTCGATCACAGATTGGCAAGCAATTGCTCCCTTTTTGGGGCTCACAGAAGCCGAGGAAGAGGCAATCAAGGTGGACTGTGCTTCAGAAGAGAGGAGGAGGATTGCAATGTTAAGAAAATGGAAGGGGAATCTTGGAAAGAAAGCAACATACAAGAAGCTAGCAAAGCTCCTCTATACAGCAGGAAGGACTGATGTAGTTGACAAACTCTGTGAGATACTAGAGTGTGATAGCAGCTCAGGATCTGGTGAGGAAATACCTGAATGTATAGTACCTCCAGATGTGCCTGACCGAAAGCAAGGAAGCCCAGGCAATGGACAAAAACATGTTAAGGGAACACAGAGACAAAATCTTTTTCAACGAGTTTGGAAGAAGGTGACGAAGTGGCATGTACGAGAAAGCCCTCCAGAAATGCAACCAAACACTCTTCTCAATTCTTACGCTGTCTACCTCAGAGGACGGTACCGAGCGCAGAACCCGGCATTCCTCATCCTCCAGTGGCCCCCTCCTCCCACTCGCAAGGTATTTAACCTTGCCATGATCCTACATGAGAACATCCAACATGGTCCCGTTGATGAGGAACTTGTGCGACTGACACTGCGGGGAAATGTGGATGACATCATGCGTCAGAATGTAGCAGTCAGTGTGGAGGATGTCATCACACAGGACAAGGCAGATCGCAAAGTGATTTTGATCGAAGGAGCACCAGGTGCAGGCAAAAGTACTCTGGCCTGGCACATTCCCCACAAATGGGCAAGAGGAGAGCTGTTTCAAGAGTTTGAAGTGGTAGTGTTCATTCAGTTGCGAGATCCAGAAATCCAAGCTGCTCAGTGCCTAGCTGATCTTCTTCCAGCACGAGACAGGACAGCTGCTAAAACTATTGCATCTGCACTTCGTGCATCCAATGGCCGAAGTACGTTGTTCGTTCTGGACTCCTGGGATGAATTTACTCCACAACTACAACCGTGCTCTTTGTTTGAGCAGCTGATATGTTGCCCTGAGCATCTAAATCTGCATATGAGCACAGTGCTCATCACCTCTCGACCTGTTGCAGCCGGAGTCCTTTATAGACGCATCTCCTCCAGAGTCAAAATTGTGGGCTTTACCCCCTCTGAGAGGAAACAGTACTTCACTGAAGTGCTCAGAGGTGACGTGCACAAAGTTCAGAAGCTTGAGGATCATCTGAGGGAGCGTCCAGTGATTGAAGCGAGCTGTTATCTCCCTCTGAACGCAGCCATTGTAGCTCATCTGTTCCTCACCCTCAGCCAAACCCTCCCCACCACCCTTCATGGAGTGTTCACATCTCTCGTTATCTGCTGCTTGATCCGACACATGCAAAGAGAAGGAAGAGCGAAGCCCATTTCCTCCTTTGAGGACCTGCCGGAGGATATTCAGCAGCCCTTCAAGAACATCTGCACCCTGGCATACCACGGTGTGATGAAGAATAAGGTAACATTCTCAGCCTTGGACCTGCAGTCATTCAACCTCCCCTCAGAGTTGAGCACCCTAAGCTTGATCCAAGGAGTAGAAAGTCTTACCACTTATCAGAGAACCACATTCTACAGTTTCCTCCATCTGTCGATCCAGGAACTGCTGGCTGCATTCCATATCAGCCAACTACCAGAAAGCGAACAGATCCATATCTTCAATAAACTGTTTGAACAACCCCGATTTGCCGCCGTCTTCCAGTACTATGCTGCTTTTACCAGATTACAGACTGAAGGAATCAGAGGTGTCATCTCCAACATTATAAAAACAGCTGATTCAGATATTTTTTTAATAACTATACCCCCTTGTAGTCTCCTTCACTGTCTCTATGAAGCTCAGGACCTTTCCTTGTGTCAGTTTGTGGCTTCCCAGCTGATTGGAGGAGTGAGCTACTTTACTGTCTCACTGAGCCCAGTCGACTGCCTTGCACTGGGCTACTTTCTCCGCAGTGTGTGCCTAACTACCAGAGGGGAGTTCAATGTACGTTTTGACTTCTGTCCACTCTATGACAACAGGGTTAGCTTCCTAGCGAGAGAATTATCCAAGTGTGACAGCTCCAGTGGTCCCAGCAGTATGGCAGTCACAGATGGTGGTGCACCTGGTGGTCTTAACCTGGACTTGAGTGGGCACGTAGGAGAACCTGAGATGAAAGAGATTGCAGATCTATTGATAGGGTGCTCTCTAATTACACAACTGTCCCTCGAGGGGTGTCAGATCACTAGGAATGGTGCACAGTTCCTATCAGAAGCTTTCAAAGTGAACAAGACTCTTGTCAAAGTCAAGATCAGTCAGAATGATCTTGGTGATGATGGCATTGCTCATATCAGCCACTCCCTCACCATCAACACCTCTCTCAGAGAACTTCACCTACGTTTGTGCGATCTAACAGAGGAAGGAATTAAATTGCTATCCCAAATGCTTGTAGTAAACAGGTCTCTTGCCATTCTCAACATTAGCGACAATGACCTTCGTGGTGACATTGCTCACATGATCAGTCACTCCCTCACCATCAACACCACCCTCAGAGAATTTCACCTATGCAAGTGCAATCTAACAGAGGAAGGAATTAAATCGCTATCCCAAATGCTTGTAGTAAACAGGTCTCTTGCCATTCTCAACATTAGCGACAATGACCTTCGTGGTGACATTGCTCACATCAGTCACTCCCTCACCATCAACACCACTCTCAGAGAACTTCAGCTACGCGACTGCAGACTAACAGAGGAAGGATTTAAATCGCTATCCCAAATGCTTGAAATGAACCAAAGTCTGAGAGTGTTGAGCCTGGAGTGTAACTCAATGTCAGACACAGGTGTAACATTCATTGCAACATCCCTCAGAGTGAACTCAACCCTTGAAGAGTTGGACCTTAGTAAAAATTACCAATTCACTGACACTGGACTGGTGGCCCTTGGTGACTGCCTCAAGAACAATGGAGGACTCAAGAGACTGAGGTTAAATGACCTATTTAAGCTATCGTGCGAGAGTCTGCGTCAGTTTGTGCTTTGTCTGCAAGAGAACTGCCATCTCACTGAACTAGAGCTGGATGGAGCCGAAATAGTGCAGCATGAAACAGAGCTGGCGAATCAGTTGAGACAGAGAGGTCTCGTTGTTACAGGCAAACGAATAACAGAACCTTTTACTATGGGCCCAACATTGGATTCAGAATACATGTACCTCAGATGAGGATTCTTATTTGAGTAATTCTAGCTTTTCTCCGTAATGATGACTTGTTTTGTATTGCCTTTTTCATGATCAGGCCAAATTTATATTGCCATGCCACATACATAATGTCATGCCTTCTTCCAGCCTAGGGATATATATTATGCATAATAAGCTTTATGTAAATTACAGCTAGCTTCAGTGGACTTTATTAACCCTTTAACCACCGAATTCTTCCCACCAAGACAACACATTTTCATGCATTCAGCGCACACCACTTTCGTAGGTACTCCTCTCCCACAGCATACGCTCCTCAGCGGCCAAACTTGGTGGGGCCCGCACACATGGAGAGACCCCTCTGGCAATACCGTTAATGATATTCATGACCCCCCACAAGGCCAGCAATCGGAGGTCAAATGTGGATGTCAGCCGGATTTTCGCTCAGCATTTCCCTAAACTTGGGCCAGATCTGACTGATGGCACTCCTTACACCACCAATTTGCATGTTTTCTTGAGGCCCTGGGTGGGGTCTATGAATATCATTCGAATCAAAAATCCTCGGGCCAATGAATCTCATTAAAATCAAAAAACGCCCACGACAGTCGAAGGGGGGGCCCCCGCCCCCCCTTTCGAAACCCCCCTGCCTTTTGTTTAGTGGGGAGGGCGCGCCGAAATCTGACCAAATTTTTGGGTTCGTCCCTCAAAATTGTCCCTAGGCCCTGTGAAGACTTTTTGGTCTCTTTTTGGACTGACGAGAAGCCCTATGAGTGCATAGGGTCAAAATGACGCCTAAAGACGTCAATGGGGCTTAAAGGGTTAATGAGATTCATAGTTGGTGAGAATGGGCCCTCAAAACGGCCTAGACTTGCACTGTGTGCCAGTTTGGGATGGTTTGCTGATTTTTAATGAGATTCATTGATCCTCCATGCACATATTAACCCTTTAACCACCGAATTCTTCCCACCAAGACAACACATTTTCATGCATTCAGCGCACACCACTTTCGTAGGTACTCCTCTCCCACAGCATACGCTCCTCAGCGGCCAAACTTGGTGGGGCCCGCACACATGGAGAGACCCCTCTGGCAATACCGTTAATGATATTCATGACCCCCCACAAGGCCAGCAATCGGAGGTCAAATGTGGATGTCAGCCGGATTTTCGCTCAGCATTTCCCTAAACTTGGGCCAGATCTGACTGATGGCACTCCTTACACCACCAATTTGCATGTTTTCTTGAGGCCCTGGGTGGGGTCTATGAATATCATTCGAATCAAAAATCCTCGGGCCAATGAATCTCATTAAAATCAAAAAACGCCCACGACAGTCGAAGGGGGGGCCCCCGCCCCCCCTTTCGAAACCCCCCTGCCTTTTGTTTAGTGGGGAGGGCGCGCCGAAATCTGACCAAATTTTTGGGTTCGTCCCTCAAAATTGTCCCTAGGCCCTGTGAAGACTTTTTGGTCTCTTTTTGGACTGACGAGAAGCCCTATGAGTGCATAGGGTCAAAATGACGCCTAAAGACGTCAATGGGGCTTAAAGGGTTAATGAGATTCATAGTTGGTGAGAATGGGCCCTCAAAACGGCCTAGACTTGCACTGTGTGCCAGTTTGGGATGGTTTGCTGATTTTTAATGAGATTCATTGATCCTCCATGCACATATTAACCCTTTAACCACCGAATTCTTCCCACCAAGACAACACATTTTCATGCATTCAGCGCACACCACTTTCGTAGGTACTCCTCTCCCACAGCATACGCTCCTCAGCGGCCAAACTTGGTGGGGCCCGCACACATGGAGAGACCCCTCTGGCAATACCGTTAATGATATTCATGACCCCCCACAAGGCCAGCAATCGGAGGTCAAATGTGGATGTCAGCCGGATTTTCGCTCAGCATTTCCCTAAACTTGGGCCAGATCTGACTGATGGCACTCCTTACACCACCAATTTGCATGTTTTCTTGAGGCCCTGGGTGGGGTCTATGAATATCATTCGAATCAAAAATCCTCGGGCCAATGAATCTCATTAAAATCAAAAAACGCCCACGACAGTCGAAGGGGGGGCCCCCGCCCCCCCTTTCGAAACCCCCCTGCCTTTTGTTTAGTGGGGAGGGCGCGCCGAAATCTGACCAAATTTTTGGGTTCGTCCCTCAAAATTGTCCCTAGGCCCTGTGAAGACTTTTTGGTCTCTTTTTGGACTGACGAGAAGCCCTATGAGTGCATAGGGTCAAAATGACGCCTAAAGACGTCAATGGGGCTTAAAGGGTTAATGAGATTCATAGTTGGTGAGAATGGGCCCTCAAAACGGCCTAGACTTGCACTGTGTGCCAGTTTGGGATGGTTTGCTGATTTTTAATGAGATTCATTGATCCTCCATGCACATATTAACCCTTTAACCACCGAATTCTTCCCACCAAGACAACACATTTTCATGCATTCAGCGCACACCACTTTCGTAGGTACTCCTCTCCCACAGCATACGCTCCTCAGCGGCCAAACTTGGTGGGGCCCGCACACATGGAGAGACCCCTCTGGCAATACCGTTAATGATATTCATGACCCCCCACAAGGCCAGCAATCGGAGGTCAAATGTGGATGTCAGCCGGATTTTCGCTCAGCATTTCCCTAAACTTGGGCCAGATCTGACTGATGGCACTCCTTACACCACCAATTTGCATGTTTTCTTGAGGCCCTGGGTGGGGTCTATGAATATCATTCGAATCAAAAATCCTCGGGCCAATGAATCTCATTAAAATCAAAAAACGCCCACGACAGTCGAAGGGGGGGCCCCCGCCCCCCCTTTCGAAACCCCCCTGCCTTTTGTTTAGTGGGGAGGGCGCGCCGAAATCTGACCAAATTTTTGGGTTCGTCCCTCAAAATTGTCCCTAGGCCCTGTGAAGACTTTTTGGTCTCTTTTTGGACTGACGAGAAGCCCTATGAGTGCATAGGGTCAAAATGACGCCTAAAGACGTCAATGGGGCTTAAAGGGTTAATTTGGATCGAGTACATGCATAATACATGTATATGATTGGATAACTGCCGCAGTGTGCCCTACAAATATAATAATATTATAGTATAATATATTATATATTCTAGGAGAGCTTGAGGTGTACGTGTGGCTGCATGTACTATACATAATACGCAGGTGCACAGCCACCCGAATTCCAATGCAATAATATATAATTATGCTTCATGCTCCTTTTCTTGCACAAAGCTTCGTAGTAACCCCCTTGGAAGGATTGTGTACAGGATCTCATCATCAGATTGTTATATACCCTGCATGCAGCAGATTGAATCAGATCAAGAGTTCATAACAATAAGAGTGTGCAACTGCCATATATGGTATCAATTGCCACTGGCCATCTCGGCAGTATATGACGTAGACAATCAACTATAGTGGTGATCTAGTAGCAGTTGTATGCTCCTAAGTGTGAAACTATTTCAGTTTTAGATAACATTGGCACATGCCACATGCAAAGCTACAGGTGTCGACTATAAGTGCACATGGTGCATGGTGCATGCATGGCTCTTCTGCCTTGTCACCTCAGCATGTTAGCAACAAATGGTAGGGGTGGGAAGTCACTGGGTATGAGTGCACAAATTCAAGCTCTTCATAGTCCTGATTTGTATTCAGTCTGGGTATTAAACAGCTAAAGTGAAGCGCAAAACATGTAGTCCACCTCACTGCTGAATAGTAGCTATGTACACATTGGCTGGGATTCCTCTAAGGCTACAAAATTAATATTAATTTTCACAAACATACAATACATTTCCCCATAAAGATATCAGTGACACTGTCAATCAACAACACATCATGTATCACACACACAAGTAGTCAAATCACTTATTAATCGTTGCAAAAATAACTTTATGGAATTCTCCAGCTTGAAATGTTCCTGAGAGAGGCATCAGCGCAAACCGACATGTCACCACAGCCTTCCCCTTGACCACCCTAGCAGCATGCACCCTACAGGGGAACACACACACAGGGGGTCTTCCTGGGTTGTACACGGTCTTATCGTCAGGGGTGGGGCAGTCCCAGCTACCTGGGCATGTGGTGATCACACTGAATTCCCAGTGAGTCCAGCCCTCGTTGGTCAGCAAGAGCTGCCTCAGGGTGGATCTGCAATCATGATGACAAAACGGTCAGATATAAGAGTTTGATTTGTTTTAACACCCTGGCCCAAACACGGAAGATAACACTACCCATCACCTTTTGGAATATTCATGTCTGATACCAGATGTGGGGCCAGAGGTCAGTTCCATACAACATTAATCGGAGAGGTCAAAGTTCATGTGCACCAATTTAATCTGCTATGACAGAATTGCTAAAACATCACATAGTACCAGGGGAGGTTGGACACGGTCATGTGACCTACAATTTTATATGGAGGTTTACTATGTACCGAATTGTGTTCTCGGTAGTCTTTAACTCTTTAGGGTCCAAAATATATTGAAATCTCCCCCACAGCATTAAATGGCATCAGCACGCAGCGTTGAGCGTTGCCCAGGGCGCGCAGCGTCCAACAAAACTCGGGAGGGTGCCCCTGGCTGTTAACAGCAATGATTACATTCACCGTTCATCAAGGCAGGAAGGGGCGGAGGCACTGGGTGGAGCCGATAACTGAGCTAGCTGTGTGGTTATCGCGCCGTTCGACCAGCTGCTAAAACTCGACTATTGTCTAGCCGTACGCGGAGGACCATCGCTACTTACTTTATTGCTGGAGAGGGGAGACCAACCGTAAGTCAAAACAGGAGCGTTATTGCAAGTAAGTGTATACTGACGGCGAGATAAGGCTTTTTAGCTTACCGTTCGATCAACTTACAATGGCGGCCTTGTTTCTGCCTGTAACAGCTGCCAGCCCAGACGCTTGGCGCCCTTAATTCTGTAGTTATACAGAGGGGGACTACTGACAAGACTCCAGGAACAGTGCTAGTCGAAGGCTGTCCGTCACCGCGAAGTGAGAAGCCATAGTGTGAAAGGACACTAATTATGCGCCTTTTGGCGCTATGGGCCCTAAAGGGTTAAGAGTATCTCGACAAACTTGGCATCATTCGAAAGCTCCAGTGGAGTAGATTCCAAATATGCCGTCAATCCCGGGTCGCTTATGCTGTACGGCCTCTTGAAGGATCGGTCGCACGGGATGGCGGAGAAGCCACACTCCCGGTACTCCAACTGGAAGCCTTCCCAACCTGAAGCGTGTTCAACGCACTCGTACCTTTCAAACTCCCCAACTGCAGCTTCACTTCTCGTTGGCAATTTCGATTTCCTTCGTTCCCAGGCCATATTGACTTGGGAACGAGGCTGGCAAGGTTAGGAACGTAAAACACGCAATTATTTCCGTTCAAGTGTAGCGCATAGTCACGTGCGCAGAAAATGTGTCCAACCTCCTCTGACATAGTACTTAGTACAGAAACATCTAACTCAAGTACACCGCGACAAAATTGGGGAAGAGCCTGGGAACAAGGCTAACTTCACTCAAGTGAATGTTTTCGTTCCTTGGGGTCATCTCAGACACTTGAAGTAGTCTAAGTACACATCACCACTAGTAGCAGTACAAGCTGATTGCTGTGCATGATGTGACCTTCGACCTCACTGCTTATGCCTGTGATTTGCTCCGAATTCAGGGAGCACACGCCATCAAACATTCAAATAGGTTGTGGGAATGCATGACACAAAACAGTCTACAGTCCAGTTATACAAAGTTACAAACACCCAGTTGATTCCGTCTCCTCACCTGTAATGGTATGCCTCTGGTTTGCTCTCGAGTCGTGCCTCCCAAGCTGGGTCTCCATAGAAAGCCACGTTGTCGCAATCGTACAGCAGCCCCAAACAATAACGTGGAAGGCTTCCACTGACACTCTTTTCTGTACCAAAACATCTCCGATAGACTCGCTCATGATCTTCCAACGAAGTACCGACATGACCCTCATACTTTGAGTGTAGCTCGTACAGGAGGGATTGCTGATTAGCAAAGAAGGCTTCGGCAAATGTCTTGGAACCAGGATTGTTGAGGAAGTATTTGTGCACGCCCCAGCCTCCAAATCCAAACCAAGTTGGAACAACGTACCCGACCATCTGCACCACACTTGCCGAATGCATCCATCCCAAAGCCATGCAGTGTTCGTCAGATATGTGCCCCAGCAAGCAGTTCCCTGCAGCACTGAGTATCTTGGGCGTACTGGTAGGTCTGACACCAATTCTATTCCCACGCAGCTCACATCCGAACAGCTGGCCAGAGCAACATTGAAACTTTCCACTCGGGAAAGCGTATCCAATATTCCATTCACTTTCAGTTGCATGCCCACTCGTGATCACCATGTCCACTCCGCCTTCCTCCTGCCTCTCGGCACTCAACTCTCCTACAATGAGTGGTGTTGTGTCTTCATTGCAAGGTTCCTGGACAGGTGTCCGCATGTTGGTATCTTTCCTGAAGGACACTCCCTGTTCAAACTCAGAAAACCACAGGCCAGATTGAAATTTGTCCAGATCTATAGGGCAGTTTCCAACAACCCTCCCAATCGTAAGTGATTCCTGCTTGATGGCAAAAAGAACATCACTTTCTACCAGTCCCGTAAGAACACCCCATATTACATCACAATAGGGCGAGGAGGGGTCAATTCTTCGAGTGAGCCGGTTAACTTCTTGGATGTATTCCCTACTGCATTCAGAATGGTGCGTTAGGAAGCAGCAAAATGAAGGCTGCAGTTTAGAGAGCTCTGCTAAGCATGACTGTACAGCAGCCTTGCCATCATATGCAACCACGTGCACCTTTCCTGGCCACCTGGTGCTGTGTTTGAGTCTCAAGGCTTCCAGAGCGTTGGGCCAGAGGGCCTTGGCCTTTGGGGAGCACACAATGGCATACATGCTGAGACAGGTGGCTGGGTCCATTGTGGAGAAACCTAAGAAAGGAAATCACATGGTGTTATTTAGAAGTAACAGACTTTTCCTACTAAAACTGCCCGAATAAGCATGCACTGTACAAACTCTCTCGTCACATAGCACATCAAACCTTGTAGTGAGTTGCAGGTCAACGGAGAGGCTGTACGTGACCTGCATCAAACATGACAAACTCGACTTAAAATTTCAGCATACTGCACTGTCATGTCCACGGTTAGGTCATGTGACTAAAATCGACCCCACCCACACGAGTTAACCCTTTGTCAAAGAAGATAGAAGAAAATGAAGCACCTCCTTCAGAGTCCTTGTGGTGCTCCTCTCCCTGTCCGTCCTTGGCAGTCTGTGTTCTTTGGAGAGAGATGCATCATCAGTGGGACGAGAGCATCTTGTTCGTGGCCAGGTAAACAAAGGTCACTGACTACACATCATATTAAATTTGTACAGATCATAGACTTTCATTCTTCCATTTTGTGACAATCTAGGTACTAGATGAAGTGCCTCTCCCAAGTGACATCCACGTCTCCGACGTGAAGGGAGATTGAGAGGAGGGGGAAGGGCGGTTCTAGTCAAGAAGCTACCCAATGAGCTTTTGGAGGTAGCGGAGACGGATGATGGTGGGCCTGTTGTCTTGGTGACTGCTGACAGAGAAAGCTACAGCTGTGTCCTGCCTACTGTTGGACAAGAGGGCTCCCTTGAGGTAAGCCCCTTCCCTCCCTCCCTCACCTCCCCAGCCCTCCTTCATCTCTCCCTCCACCCTCCCCATCTCCCCCTGTCAACACATAACCTCTACTGCAGCAGAGTGTGCAAAACTCAACGGCATCCACTAATCATGTTTCCAGCATGGTTTTCAAAGATGGTGACCACCACCAGGATGGATCCTCAACACTGCAGTCATCTCTGGCATTTGCTAGAGGTGGCCATAGTGCAGAGGTATAAACCTTAGTCTGTTGGGGCCCAAAAGATGCCATGTGACACAATAATTGCCAAGCAGGAAGTGAGGCAAGTAATTGTGCTGCAAATCTGAGCTAGTGTATAATTATGTGCTTCAGACTCGGTTGCTATTAGGGTGTGGTCTGTACAGGTGGACTCCGATGAGCGTATGCATATGCATTACCTTAGATTCATTTCCATCACATCACATGACCCACACGTACACGCATGCACACACACAGGAGGACAAAGGAGTAGGTAGGGATGCCTCGACTAACTGAGTCTTTGCTGCGACCACTACAAGAACATTGTCTACGACAATTGTGAGTAAATACACAAAGAGTTTTACCTCCAATTTGTCTGGGGTAATTACAGCTTTTAACCCCTATGCTCACCTGTCAATGTTTACGACTTGGAGATGCCCACAGTGAATATGCCGATAGCCTGTTTTAGCACGGTAAGGAAATGGGGGTACCGTAAACGCTCTAATAAAGGCGCCCTTATAAAATAATTACGATCGGCGGGGGCACCTTCATTGGAGAGAGAAATATTGCTATGGACTCTAAGGATGTAACTAGAACAGCCCATTATACCTAGCCTCATCCCCAGGCCTTCTCACCCCTGCATTTGTTACTTGCAGTAGCTACGGTGTTTAATCAGCACTTCCCCCCCCCCCCCCCCCCCCCCCCCCCCCCCCACACACACACACACACACACACACACACACATACACACCTAACCACGTCACACTGAAGGGGTGTGGTCAATTCATTGAGAACAAGATCTATGCCTACCCTTACACTGGTGTTTGGATCACAAGTGAAAGCCATCCGACATTACGAGACAACGAGATCTTCTTGGGCCTCCAGGGAGGAGTGTACTCTTTGGCAGTGGGCATAGTGTTCTGGAGAACAACAGTATCCATAGCAACACACTTGCGGGGGTGCAGATTCTTACACGGAGTGACCCTATCATTAGGAACAATCAGATACACCACGGTCACCATGGAGGGATCTATGTGGTGAGTGGGCTGTGTCGTTAAGTGCAATGTTACATTTCGCGAACTGCAGTAATCGAAGCGAATATTTTTTTAACGACTCTGACCTTGCTGTAGCTGCTGCGGACCCACCATGGTCATAAGTACTTGTCTCTTCCTGTCCGCTCCTTCGCACCGTGTGATCAATGTGCTGCTCCCGCATCACTTGAGTTATACTTTGAGAAGGTATTTCCGTCTAGAGTCAGGCTGGAAGTTCATCGTTGAAAGCAGCGAAACAGCTACAGAGCCATGAATTATGCAGTACCCCTGTTAGGAAGACGTCAACCTATTTTCTTGTTTGTTGTTTGCATATGCATCACTTCTCCCTCCCCTCCCTCCTTTCTCCTCTGCCTCTCTCCTCCTCGTCTTCTTTCTTCCCTCCCTGTCCATACGACCCCCTCACAGGTGTTCTCATCAGTTCAGGTAGCCAGCCTGTGCTGTGCCGCAATCGTGTGTTTGGAGGTCATGCTGCCGGGATTGAGGTTAGCAATGGAGGGGGTGGGGTCATTGAGGGGAATGAGGTGTGTGACAACCACTTTGATGGCATCTGCCTTGCAACTGGAGTTGCCCCCATACTCGTATCATTAGAGGGAATGAATGCAATTGTCTTGTTGTAATTACTGAACTCGTGCTCTTCCTCCCTCCTTCCCTCCGCCTCCTATCCTCTCTCCTCCTTTCTCCTCCCTCTTCCTTCTCTCCTCTCTCCTTCCCTCCATCTTGCTCCCTCCTCCACACACACAGAACAAAGTGTACATCAATCGTCGGACACTACAAGATGCAATTCAACATGGAAAATGCCTCTACTCAATCTCAGGAGACAACTACGACTTCTACCGGTACATACCAGTACAGACTGTAGACAGCAGAAGTACATGTATGCATGTGTGTACAATCAGGTGTGGTAGTTCAGAGGCTTATTCACCAAGAGTTACTGATCTGGGATGATTGCATGATGCAAACCATTGCATCAATCTGTATCCACGACTATTGCACCTAAGCTAGGGTGTATAGCGTCCACATCAGTGTCACATGCAAACATGAGATAGTTATGCATGTACAACTGGTAGGCGGTGTGAGTGGTTCATTCACCTCTAAATGCTGACCATATTACTACAACCGTGATAAGTATCGTCCACTAATGATATTGTATGCAGATGTCTGACGTGTGAGAGCTCAGAGGGCAATGTCATTTGTGCCAACTGCATCAAAACCAAAACCTGTCACCGAAGTCACCACGTCCAGTTTGTCAGACACGACAGGTATGCGCAGCTGGTCACACTATGTTACTGATGGGTTAGTACTGTGGGAAGGGCTGGGTCGTACCAAGGGCACATCGAGCCGCCGAAGGCGGCTCGATGTGCCCTTGGTACGATGGCTCGATGCACCCTTGGTCGTACTGTGAATGCCTCACTGTGATAGTGAAGCATGGTATATTGTAAACTCGTTTTATAATACATCGTTCCCAGGCCGTCTGCCCCCCCGTTCCCAGGCCGTCTGCCCCCCGTTCCCAGGCCGTCTGCCGCTTCGAGTCGCATATGTGACCTTTGAACCCCCGTCAGATAAGCGGCCGAAGGCCTGGTACCACTCCTACGTCATTTACAAGCAAGGTGGACACGGTTATGAAGCAACTCGACTACACGGATATGGTCTTCCAGTTTATATTGCTACCACGAAGACAGCAACTTGATGCCAACTGAGCGCTAACGGCAATACAGCATGCACTAACGTTTGACTACTCAGGCGTACCAAGCGCTTGGTAAGCTACTGTAGAGGTAGTTACCTAGGCTACTACAACCGTACAACAAGGAGTTCCATACCTGACGCCTCCAGCAATCCACCACGGTAGCGTAAAAGCCAACAATAAATCGCTAGGAAACTTGCCCGTTAGCCCGTGAATTTCTGGCATGTAGCTTTTATATAGCACACTTGGATGGATCAACTCAATCACGAACAGTTCTCGACTTACTCCAAATCTTCCACAGTACAACAAGCACACGTGCACATTCTAGACACACCGATACAAATCATCATACAGGAAGTCACATGTCAATTACAACATTATGAGATCTCACATCTCCTCCACCCTAGCTAAAAACCCGGTTCAAACCGTAGGGGTGCGCGACGGTCCCTTTTGGGATACTGCTTCATTGTTTCTTGAGGAGAGGTCATTAATGACTCTGGCAAGGACACTTCAAGGCTAGGCTCAACCACTGAGGACGGCTCGAGTTCACCCTCTGCTGGCCCTCCCATAGTGGGGACAGTTTCTGAGGAATTACGCAACTCTTGGTCTAGGGGTAATGGTGCCACAGGACAAGTGTGGCAGCTCAGTGTCCGAAACTTCTGGACCTCCATGCGGCACTGGATCACTTGGAGTTTGGCTTGGATTTGGGCTTGGATTTGCCAGTAACTGGTCTGTATGCCGATTCCAGACATTTCCCCCCACTTTCACCAGGCACGAGACTGGCCCATTCATTCGAACGATCTTTCCACGGACCCACTTTGGTCCCTCTCGGAAATTCCGGACCAGTACCATCTGCCTGTCCTCAGGGTTCCTAACATGAGCCCTTTTGTCATGGTATCTTCTGTTGATCCTGTTGTTTGGCTTCAACATGCTCCTTCACTGAGGGTCGCAACAAGTCCAGTCAAGTACGCAATTGTCTCTTCATGAAATGCTCGGCTGGAGGCACTCCCGTGGTCGTATTAGGAGTAGTGTGATTTCACAAGCAGGGACCGTGCTAACTTCTGTGCCAAGGTTCCTCCATCATCCTTCCCTTTTTGCAAAGCCCGTTTAAATGTCTGCACAAACCTTTCAGCCTCCCCAGATGTGATTAGACTTCCCACAACGATAACAGGGGGTGGTGCCAGACGGCTTTGTGGTGGCTGGTCCACGGCCAATGGCTGGCCCGCGGGCACTTGCTTTCTGAACTAGCTGCACCGTCGCCGTCACCTTGGTTGATGCCTGCAGCTCACTTGCATGCTGCTGAGCAGTCTCCGTCCCGTGAGCCGTCTCTTATGCCTTTGTCAGCGTAAGGTCGTCCATGGTTAGCAGTCTCCGCTGGATCGCTTCATTTCGAAAGCCACACACGAGTTGGTCACGCAGCGATTCCTCCAAATAGTCACCGAAATGACAGCGATCTGCTATAGCCTCCTCAGCTCAGCCGTGTACTGCGAGACGCCCTCACCCTCAGTTCCTACGGTGGAACTTGAATCTTTCTGCGATTATGAGAGGTCTAGGTTTGAGGTGAGTCTTGATCACAGCTACCAACTCTTCGTAAGTCTTGGTAGCCGGCTTTGTTGGTGCTATCAAATCTCTCAATAACGAGTATGTCTTTGCTCCCACCATGGTAAGCAAAACGGCAACTTTTTTCTCCGCAGCTATGTCATTGGCAATGAAGTATTGCTCTAGCATCTCCATGTATTGGTCCCAGTCCTCAACACCCAGTTGGAAAGGTTCCACATGCCCAATGAGAGTAGCCGCCATCCCGTCCTCATCGCCAGTTATTATATAGCACACTTGGATGGATCAAATCAATTCTCGACATACTCAAAATCTTCCACGGTACAACAAGCACACGTGCACATTCCAGACACACCGATACAAAATGAAATGTCCACCTACGTCAAACCGTGTCCACCTTGCTTGTAAATGACGTAGGAGTGGTACCAGGCCTTCTGCCAGCTTATCTGACAAGGGTTCAAAGGTCACGTATGTGACTAAAAACGAAGTGGCAGACAGCTTGGGAACAAGGCTAGTGATTTGGTACAACTGAATTTCGTCCACACCCTGGCAATCAAATCGCTGCTACTTCATACTCCAAAAATACCAGAGTTTCCAATTCTTCTCACTAGCTCCACGTGCAGCCTAACCTATTTTTCAGCACAGAATGACTCCAATTGTCTTTGGAGGTGCATTATGGAGGCGGTTTTGGTACACTCGTAGTCTTGGGCCTGGGAATGAAGCCGGCGTGTTTGGTACTACAATGTACGTGATGGTAGCCTCGTTCCCAGGCTCCTCCCCAGCGACAAAAAGCTGGGGAGGAGCCTGGGAACGAGGCTACGTGATGGTTAGAACTGGACAATTTGTATATCAATGAAACTATAGGTTCAATGGTCATGTGTAACGTTTATCTCCCTAGATGACTGTGGAGCAGGAACTCTCAGCTATGACTGTCTCCTCACCTGGCTACAAGGCGTCCTTCTCCCCCAAGCTGGTCAAGCTCCAGGGGAACTCCTCTCAACCTAATGTTGCTGTCCAGCAGCAGAATACAGCCACGACATAGCTGTTCCCGTAACCTCCAACCAACTAGAGCACAGCACCCACTGTTTTCCAGCAGGTGTATGCGTCTGGTTTTGTCCCATGAGGCATGCAGCACTTATGCTTGTATTCACTGGTATTACAACAGGTCTGATAGTTTTATGTGTATTTTACCCAGCTGAAATGCAGCTGCTTTTGTACATTGGTGGTATTTCCCCCCAGTACATGTTGTAAGGAAAACTGAATGGTGAAACATCGTATGTACCGTACAGTGAAGAAAAGTTGATTGGACTTTTGATGAACAGAAAATGGGCAGTAATATACATGGTGGAAATAATTTGATTGCAACTTTAAAATATCAGTCGGTGCTATAAAAATAAAATGTGAATCTTGGAATAAAGAGTCAAAGTTAAGTGTGCCTGTCATTACTGTATAATGAAATGTTGTATAAATACGAGTATACAGCTGCATGCATGTGTAGGGCATGAACGACTAGGGAAATTCCCTAGTCGACTAACTGAAATTTGAACACTGATTGAGAAACGACAGAATGTAATCACTATATATATATGGTACACAGCACAAATCCAACACACTAGCATATCTACATATTATGGAGTAAGGCTGGCCCTCTCAACTAGTTGACATGCAAGATCTAGAAATGTAGTCGACAACCTTAGTTCAGTCAACTAGACTAATTTTTCAGGCCCTATAGCTACATGTATAACAGCTGTGACCAGGCAGTCTCGGACACGTGCATGCAAACACACGTACGGTTAACGTACGGTTGTGGGCATGGCAAGGTGATAAGGATCGAGGTTATATAAGCTAGAGGTGCTCAGCAGAGCACACGTGTACATGTACATTGTGCACTAAATATAAACGGATACACACGTGCTGCCTATATTATGGCCTACTGCCGATTTACAGCACTGAGCAGGTGCGATCGATGAGATAGCTAGGGCCTACCGATTGCAGAATGAGCAGTGTTAGAAACGGTGTGGTCAAGTTGTATAAATAATTAGAACAGGGCTAATTTTCGACTTTCACAGCATCTCGAGTGGATCTCTGGTCTGTGAGTTATATACACGCTAGCAATTCTAAGTGCTACTATTCTGAACTAAGCCTTCAACAAGGCCTTCACTGCGCATGCTCAAACTGCTGATTTTTGTGTGCTCCACGGACAGACAAACCAATCACTCTACTCCTGCTGCGAGGCTGTGCGAGCATGCACACAGGGTAACAATACGATATGTGGCAGGAAGTAGATATATACATACTCTAAGTATGGGTAACCGATCCGCGACACGCATAAATTATGTGCATTCAGCACTAGCTGGACCTGGCCTAGTCTCGCAGGCCAGACGTTCGCGCACCGCGAACGTCTGGCCTGCGAGACAAGACCTAGTCCTAACCATTGCCCTACTTCCTGCAGGACCAATAACCACTTGTAAACAATATCTCAGACAAAGGTACAAAACAAAGACAACAGGTAGGGATGGTTCAATTGACCGTATTAGGGTAATGTAGATTCTAAATTAATGGCTCTGAACAATAATTCGGAAGAATTGCTAAATTAGCAATGCGAGGGCCATGGAATTACAAATAATTTGTAGTTAGCTACTTCCCTGTCCTCTGTGTACCTCACCAATGTCACCACCCACTCCCTGTCCTAGCTCCTCCATCTCTTCCCGTCCTCCTCTTCCCCCCCAACGCAGTCTCATTGCTACATTCGTGTGTATGGCGCGCGCAACCATTTCAAATTTTGGCGGGAAGTTAAGGTGGCGTGCGCATGCGCGACTGGAAACAGCCGGCTGGGGTTTATATACTGTATTTGTAACAAGTTTTGGCGGGAAGTCGGGATGGCGTGTTCGCTTGCAGACTGGGGTCTGAACATTGCCTCCCCAATAACCGAGTACGAGGTCGGGCCCCTCCGTACATACCGGTTCTCGACTTCCCCGCCTAGCAGCTCGAGTACGCCGGTTCCCATCTGACCACCGAAGCTAAAAGTGTTCTGGTTGAAAGCAGGTCGCCCTCCTGTGATTCCAGTCACGCCTATCCAGCGCTTCTGAGGCTTACACTTCGGTGTCTGACCTGTCATGGAGGGATGGGTTGTTGCTAGGTTGTATTTTTTTTCCCTTTTTTTCTTTTTTTCCCCTTTCCTTTTCTTGTTTAAAATGCTGAACTTAATAAGTCTTGTTCTCCCCCCCCCCCCCCCCCCCCCCCCCCCCCATTTTCTTTTCTTTCTCCATATAGCTAAGTCATTTAGTATTCCATAAAATTATACTCGGTATACAGAGTGGCGGATAGAGCAGACACGCATAATTATTATGCCTTGGTCAGTTTTGGAGCACTCCCTCCACTCATCACTTCACAAGCTTGTCATGACAATTATTTTAACCCCCAGGAACTATATTTCAGGACCCCTCGGCCGGAACCAAACTGGGGGAGCCATGCATCATGGAGGATATAGCCCTTGATATTCCTCCAGAAGCAGAGATTATGGTACATGTACATGTAGAGAGAAGTTGGTGAACTGAAGGTAGCTACTATTAGCCGTCTTGTATATATACCCATAACGTGGTCTGTTGAAAGTTGTCACTCTGCATTATCATACTCGGATTGAACCCACCCTCCTCATTAAAGTGCATGTGCCATACCGTTTCGTCTCCTGCATCGAATAATTACGTGCGCACTCTACCATATAATAACAAATGATGTCACGTCCTTAGGAAACAATGTAATTACACAAACACTGACAACTTAATGTACCAGGAGACTTGTAGTAAAATTAGCATGACACATGGCTTGGATGCCAGGGGTGTGGCTAAGGATTGGTTCATTCCAAGTCTTAGTTTGGGTACGATATATTCAAGCTGTGTAAAACTTTGAGCAGAATCCAGGACTGTCTTTCAACTATACCATCCTCCGAATATTACTGGGTCGGGAGCTACGTCATGCCTATTTTGACACGGGACATAGCCAGTGGATAAGGTCCAATTACTATTACTGGATCCTGGGCTCCATGCATGGAATAGGAGTATGGTCTTTTGACTTTGACACAGCACTGTACGTGGTACCAAGAGTTCATGAACTCTTGGTGGTACTGCCGAGATGGTGGTAGTGGAACCCATATATGGCAGTTGCACACATACTCTTATTGGATGGAACTGCAGTACGTCACGCCTATCTTGACACGGGACATAGTGCAGGATAATGTATAAGGTCTCAGTCAGAGGGAGGACATGACGTCATGTCTTGACAAAATCACGTGGTTAGTAGCATTCTTGAACGCATATAAAATCTGTACTCGGTCATAGTAATGGACTACGCCTGGGCGCTCAATCTGTAAATGTTCTACCGAGTAGCTATCAGTGTACTGTGACTGCAAAATCTTCAAAATTGGCGGAGGGCACCCCAACTAAATTGACTTCGCAGTGCAAGTATACAGCCCATACTTACGAGCTCACTGATTCACAATTAAAAGTGCATCACGTGATTGTGTCCTCCCTCTACCTGGGTCTCAGTAGGCAATCACTACTACCGGATGCTGGGCTCCAATAGGAGTATGGTATACTGATATGGCTATGGAGTGTGCACTGTAGAGCATTGCAATACGGGATAAGGTCCCATCCTATGCCGGGGTCAGGGGCTCCAATAGAACTGTACGTGGTTCTGAGCCTGTCTTGGAATTCAACAGGCTTCACTGTACTATGACACGGGACAAGACGGCTGCAGCACGTTGCACCACGAACATCTCGCACTAGTTAGTCAGCAGTACCTAGGGCTTGGCGACTTATCACAACAGAAGTTATGTGACGGCAATGAATGCTACACAGTCCAGTAGTATTAATACACAGTGACACACAGCAGACGGCTTCTATGCATGTGATGTGGTCCTTCACTGATGCCGATGTAGATTCTGTCCAGTTTGTGGATAGCGGGGTAGTTACCACGAAATCGTTGCCAGCTAGACTAGTCCTGTCTTTGTTGTGTCAGAGCAAACAGCTGATGCTGCAGCAGTTGAAGATCTACAGCTTTCAATGATAATTTTGTAGTCGCCTCATTTGTCGAGACTGCATCATTTATGACCACACAGTTCACAAATGCTTCCTCTCAGTATAGGAAAACACCCAGTCCATAGTTTGACTCCTCCATCACCTCCTGTACTCGCGTATACTCCAAAAGAAGCACAATACGCACTTCAATGATTTCATGCGGGCAAAGTATGAGTCGGCGGCCGCGGAATACCGGAAGTCACTCGGCGGATGACTAGGCCTATAGGCGAAGCTGGTAATGATAATTGCGTGTTTTACGTTCCTAACCTCGCCAGCCTCGTTCCCAAGTCAATAATTTTTTTCTTTGAAAAATGTAATGTAATGTAAAGAGCATGAAATGAATACATGGTTAGGAAAAGAGTTAAGAATGGTTTAAAAAGATTGATGAAAATGTTCACACTGAAAATTTAATGTTCAATCCACCACGACAAGGTCATGACAGTTGGGAGGGGAGTATGTTTGAACTTGAACTTTGAAGGCCCAACCACCTGCAGAGCGTGCCCCACGTATGCACTGAATTGATGATCGGGAGGGCAAACGACAGCTTACATCTCATATACGCTAGTGTGCTGCAGTAAGGTGGTCCCCACTTCGCTAGCATTGTGGCCAGACGCTTGTATATAGTGATGTTCGCTGCATTGGCACATCCACCAGAGAGGGACATGACAAGAAGGGTAAACGAACCACGTTCCACCGAAATATGTCAATATGGCCTGGGACCGAGGGAGAACGTAAGATTGCCAACGAGAAGTGAAGCTACATACAGTTGGGGAGTTTGAAAGGTATAAGAGTACGTTGAAGATGCTTCAGGTTGGGAAGCTTTCAGTTGGAGTACCGGGAGTGTGGCTTCTCCGCCATCCGGCACGGCCGATCCTTCAAGCGGCCGTACAGCCTAAGTGACCCAGGGGTTGAATGGGGTGACGGCATATATGGAATCTACTCCACTAGAGCTTTCGAATGATATATCAAGTTTGTTGAGATACTCAATGACATAAAAACTACCGAGAACACAATTCGGTATAGTAAACAAAAATTTGCAACCACCTCTGCTACAAATTTATGCTGAACTGGAGTGGGACTACACTACTCTCTGAACGAGACCCATCGCACGGTCTGGTTCCGATGGCACATGGAAAAGAATTCTGATACACGTACTTGAGTAATTATAAACTTCACTGGTAGCCAATTGCATGCATGGAAGAAAGGCCTCACAACTGTGGTAACTTACTACTTGCCAGTCGGTGGCATAGTGGTTTCTCACATAGATTTAACAATGAAGTGGCAGTTTTGGATACAAGATCTTAGCAACTAGAGAAAGGTACGCAAAAAACAGCACGTTTGCATAACCTGACCTATATATAGCACCTCTATAGAGTTGAATAGCTATATATCACGTGCAGAAGCTTCGATCTTATGTTTAGATTGGCCATGGCAATTAACGTAAGCTTGGCAGTGGCAAACTAACTTAAGATCAGCAGTGGCAGATTGGCCATGGCAAAATAAGTTAATTTGCAACGGCCGATCTTAAGTTAATTGCCTACAGCCAATCTTAATTTGCCATGGACATCATCAGTTTGTATAGAGACTGTGTGCATACAAGTCCAGACTGAAGAATATAGAATTTTCTGTTTCTATCTGACCATATAATTGCTTTTGGTGAAGATAAATTAAGTCAATCATGGTTGCGCATGCATTTCCATGAGCTCTTTGGCGACTAGAAGCTCCAGGGGAACGTCTGCACTACAAGTGCCAAATTGGCAGCAATTTAGTACTAGTAACTAACATAATTATATGGAGTGTTCAGACCACATAACCTAAATTAAAAGGATAGTACTCTCTGTTCCATGTGCAAGTTCCAAATTTCATGCAAAAACTACAGATGCCGGTGCCATGGTGGGTTGAAATGCTTGCAATTTGATATGACACTGACTAGGGTCAGGTCAAATGATTATCCAATATTATCCTAGTGCAACATAGCCTCATTCCCAGCAGGCCTTCTACACCTCTAGTTTTTGATTGCTTGCACATTTTGCATACTGCAAGCGATCAAAAACTGGTGGTGTAGAAGGCCTGGGAATGAGGCTAGGTGCAAAATGATTGTGTCATTACAATTATTTTCAATGTATGACTGCACAAATAATTGTATACCAGAATAATATTGTCCGGCATGTATATGGGACTCTATACGGAGGTTTTGTCACTGAATTTGTAGCATCATGTCGTTCATACTATGTAAGCCTCTCACCACCACCTAGTTATAGCTAGTGCTGAACCAGAATTTAAAGATCCTTCCAAAAAGATGTGTTCTGCTATTGATACTTTGCGTGCTTTCTTGCATAGGGACCATGAGGCTGGTCTGGGTTGGGGACTGGACAACCAGGAACAGCAAACTGGGAGATAGAAAAGTACACAGGTTGTCACTTGCAGGTTGTAGATGTAGCAACTTGCACTTGAAGCATTATTATATTACTGGTAATCCACAAGTTATGAATCATGTGTCAATATTGTGCCAGAATTGTAAAGTGGTGCATGTAAATCCTCAATCAAAGCCTCATTGTCCAACCTGCTTACAGCAGGTAAGAACAACTACAATGGAACTCCCTCTATATTCTGGACGCTTCCAGGGGTGAATTTACATTGAGAACTTGTATTTGGGATGTTAAATAGTCACAGACCGTGTCCTCTCTGGATCAAATAAGAGAGGAGTTCGCTTGGGAGTGACACTACAATACAAACCTACACGCATTGCATACCCATGCATGCACCAAAACATTCAGTGAATGAGTATACCTTATCAGAAGTACTAAGATGCAAACAGAGATGATGGTGGACAAAACCCATCCTCTACTTCCATGGCTTGAATGAGCCTCCTGTGGTGAAACCAAATTATGTGTATACATATCATGCAGGATTAATGTGGATGCATTTCTATATTCATAGGCAGCAGAGGACTGAATTAGCCATGTGAGTATTTCTCCCGAATGAGGCGTCATCTCAATCGTTGCTGTTGGTTGTGGAAAGCCAGGGAGAATGAGGCTAACCATTCTAGCTCTGGCGCAATATTAAGAACTCATTGTAACTTGTGTACATGCTTTTGAATCCTACTGTAGTTAATGATGTTGTTGGCTGATGGTCTAGCTTCATTCCCAGGTGCTCACGACCAGTATCGGGTATCGAGCTCCTGGGAATGAGGCTACTATTGGTCATAAACTCTTGTGATATCGATATCGACACAATAGTTTGCTATATATAATAGACTTGTACTCCCATAAACTGACCTTGGGCTGTTTCTTGCATGAGGAGCAGTGTGGCTTGCGATGGACAAGCGCTGCATCTCCTTTTTCTAGAGCATCCAGTCGTCTGCTCAGTTGGTCCTGTGGGATTGCATAAAACATTCAGGTTTCCATGATTATGGCTGAATCAACAGCACAATACAAACAGGAAGAGGGATCTCCTGTAAACTTGCATTTTGACCTTTCAAGACGATAATATTCTTGGGTATAGCATGCCAAGGAGGATCTTTAAAACATGATTTACAGTGTCCTTGCAGTGTAAGTGTTTTAAATTGAATTGCTCATTACGGTCATTTGAATCTAGTGCAGCAGAGCTAATCACATATAGCTATATATATACTCTTGCAAACCACAATCGCTACGACCTGACAGCAGCTCCAAACTCAGCCTGCATGTTTCTGAGGCTCTCTCAAGGTCATCTATACTTGAAACTTTGGAGAATTTGTCCAAGTTTTTACAGTCGGATCCCTTCTTCAATTTCTAGTTGCTGTTGCATTCATATTCCTTACAGCAATCTGCTTCAGCTCTTGAACAGCTCCAAGAGTTTCCATCAGCACTCTGTCCTGCAATTTGAAAGCTGAACAATCATTCACGTCTCAGATTATACAGTCTTAATTTGCCCAGTATTAATTACACCCATCCAAAGTGATTGACATAATACAATGTAAGTGCACAGTGATGGTGTATACCTTATCTACCACCAGTAGTTCAGACACTGTGGAGCCATCAGCCAAATTTATTTCAGTGTGCTGCAAAGGGATGGCAGTGTTCAGTGTTACAGGTGACGTCATCGTAATCAGAGCAACTATCTACATACCTTCAATATGTTTGTGTTATGGATTAATCCCAGTACGTTTTGCATGGGGTACCATGCTTACTCAAACTATCCGAACTTCAATACAATGCCCTCATAATCAGACTGTCGAATGCATGAAGTTATCAATTTGCATGTGTAAATGAAGTGGCAAATGCTACCATGAAAATGGGATACTAATATCGTACGTAGCTTGCACCTCTCGTACACTTCTCATTGAGCTCACCGATCCCTTTACTGCATCTGGAATGACCTCTTTGACCTCCTGTGCAAGCAGTCCCATCTGCCTCCTGAGGGGCTGCTGGGCTACCGTCCCACCACCCCAACCCAGCACACCGTTGTCCAGCTGGTATTCGTACAGTTGTAGTTGAGATATGTGATGAAGATGGTCAGAGTGATCCACCTGTGTCAGCATCAAGTGCAGGGGATTAATAGAAGGCTGATTGGTCAACCCTATTTCTTCAGTCAGTCAATGCCATGTTAGCTGCATAATTTTCATACTACACATGTACCTACATAGTAAGCAAAACGTTTAAAGCACGAAAATTGAATTTCAATACTGACGACAAAGAAGATGAGGTGAGCTCTGACCTGTTTGATATTGTGCTTGACTCTCATGTCTGATGCCTGCAGGATCTGCCCGGTCAACTGAATGTTTCCGTGTACTGTGAAAGCCTCATCTGGCTTCTCGGTGTTGATCCCAACACGACCCTGAAAGGAGGAGGGAGGGAGGGGAGAGTGGGAAAAGGGAGGGACAGTGGAGAGAGAGAGGGAGGGAAGGATGAACGAAGCTGTTATTGGGGCGAACCTGAGCGAGCCCCACAGTAGCATTGCATGTGATAAAATTTCTGTGTCAGCTTTCCGTATATATATTATGTTGCATTCAAATTACTCGAACTGACTGCGATAAATTGAAAATTATTGAGTCGAACTGCGATAAATGCCACGTGTACAACGATAAAAGAAAACATTCACGGGCATGGATAGTGCCAAAGACAAGACAAAAATGGCTTCAACGTCGAAGAGAACGCTACAGAGAGCGTAAAGATAGTGAAACGCCTGATCAGAGAGAAAGAAGGCTTTCCAGGCACAGAGAAAGGGATGCAGCTTGTCGACAACAGGGTGAATGTTACTCCGCTTCCTCGTTGACCCTCAAACCAATGTCGTTTATTCAGTGCAGCGCATCCTCCACAACATCTCTAGCCTCGTTCTCAGGTCCAAGACGGCGACTCGGACGCCGTCTCGGGCCTGGGAACGAGGCTACAACATCTCACATGTCTCCTACTCTTGCTGTCCTTGAACTTCGAATTGCTAAGCATACTTGACTCTTTCATGAGATGAGTTCTCATGATCTCTCCATTCAATATACCACTATGATGCTCAGGCTCGCCCCTATTATGCCCTGCATGTCACTAGTATAGAATATAGTTTTGGAACACCTGCAGATTTGAAGGTAGTAGCAACTTACATGGTGGTATGTAACCTCAGGATTACAACCCCTCAGCCAGCAGTAGTCACCCTCATTGTCAAAGTTAGCTGGGTTGGAGGCCTACATGGAGGGAACGTTGGCATAACATAGTGATGCTAAACTGATGATCGCTGCAAACAGCTAGCTGTTTCCGGCTATGCTACTGGACCTGACGAGCATGGAGGAACACAAGCACACACTTAACTCCACCTACCCTGACAATGATCCTCTCTGACACGTGGGCAACCACAGGGAAGCTACCGAGCCCAGTATCAGCATGGAGAGCCACCACCAAAGAGAAATACCTGCTTGTGCAAAATAAAGACAATCAATACACTTTGATTGAGCATAAACTTATGAACATCATGTATACGGAACAATGTACTTGGTGCACCCAAAGCTCAGAGAGTAAACCAAATAATAACTTTGAGTGGCATCTGCATGCACCCCTGGTAGGGCAATCAGTAGGGCAAGCTTTGACTCAGGTATTACTCTCACAGAAACTCAGCAGATTCTGATTCTGACTTCAGCAGATTCTGATTCTGATTGCATCTACCAGTTCATACTTAGCTCGTAATGGATGCAAAGTGAATATGCCACACAACTAACTCAATCACAATAACTACCGGTACAACACACGACTGTACAAGTATCAGCCTAGACTTTAACCAATCAGATGGTCTAGTAGTAGCTAGCTAATGCTCTCACTTTTGGTCTGGGTTGGGCTTTCCTCGCTTCCTCATGTTGTTGGCTGTGGTTTCACTGTGAGAAGAAATCAACAGTCAATATCGAGGCAGTGCCAATCGCAGTACACACAAAACAAGCTAGCCGTATTCATCCTTTCCACCTCCAGTTTTGGTCGCTCAATTGCAGTAATATACATGTACTCAGTATAGCCTCGTTCCCAGGCCTCTGCCCAGATGCCTGGGAATGAGGCTGAGTAATCATTGAGGTGGGAACAAAATGAATCTGAATTTCATAAATCATGAACATAATATATTGCCTTTCATACACATTTCCTATAGTGATGAGGGACTGGATGGTCACTGTCATCATCAAAGTCATGAGGGACAACTTGGTTGTTTTCCTGCATGCATAGAGTAGCTACATGGATCGAGTCTGCTGATGACAGTTCTCATCCAGTCCATCGTTACTTTTTTGAGTTACTGTTTGATCAGCATGACTTTCACCACTACGTATGTAGATGCATACCTGAAGTGTAGCCTGCAGATCGTGGTTCTGAGAGGTGTATCTGCCTTTGCTGGTACTTCAATCCTACATGTACGTATAAGGACAGCCAGTGATGTTGTGCAGCACTATAGCAACATATTGTTGATCACTGCACAGCTAGTGCAGTAGGGTGGAGAGCCATAACTTACATCACAGGGTCGAACTTGACCTTGGTTCGATCGGTGAGGGATCTTTCCAGTGCAATCGCAGATTTGATTTGCTCAAACTGTAACAGTGTGCAGGAACTATAGTATCATAACCAGTGTCTGTGCACACAGGTATACGTAATCACACTGCCATTAGATACGTGTCTCATACCTTGACCCCATGTAGATGCAATGTGAACATCGAAATTGGCTGGATGGAGCCATCCTGTATTACGTTTGCATGTGTGTGTGTGCATGTGTGTTTGAGGGGGGTAAATACACAGAATGCACATTGAAGGACAACCACAACACAACCTCAGACCAATTATACTGGCTGGGGATCTCTAATCAAGCTAACAATAGTCTAGTTCCCAGGCCCACAATTTGCTTCCATACTGGAAGTAGGCTCGAGTCTGGAGTGAGATCTATATGCTAGCGGAATATATAATGTATCTTGTTAGCATTTCTGTAGCCCTTTCTGGAATGGATACAAACACCAAAGCATTTTTGATTGTTTTCATAACTTACCTTCATTTTGAGAAACTTTGGAGTTCTGTGAAACTGGATCTGAACTGTCACCTGGATTCACGATAAAGATTTTGAGATACAAGTCCTATAGCTACCTCTCAGTTTCGTGGTGTACACATTCACAGCCAAGTGGCTACTACATGAACCAACCTGGAAGTGGTTCTTCTTCTGGCAGACAAAGGCATCGTCAACTGTTGACAGATTGAACCCTTTGTCGGTCTCCACCTGAAACCCAATCTGTGGACTGGAAGAACAGCCAAAAGCTTATTAGATAGTTGTTGCAATTTTCAGATACTTAACTGTCCATTCTATGTACCTGCAACATATAGCTGCATGAGTATTTTTGTAACAGCCATCACCATACAGATTCTAGTGCAGCACATACATGTATAATACTCATGAATGATCTTTGAAGGTCGATCCCATGATCTGTGAAGGTATATACTCTCGATCCCATCGATATCGATCAGCCAGGACTGAATCGGGACAGGGTGCATGAGCTTAGGAGTCGTGATACACTTTGTTGTCCTATAATGATGGCGATGCCGGACTACCACACTTGAGCGAAAAGAACATGTTGCAAAACATCTTCAGGCACTTTGGTCGTCCACATTACCGTCGATTTTATCATGTCTACTTCGGAGTAGTACTTCCACAGTATATCATGTGTTTCAGTAATCAAATATTATAGGTGATCAACTCACATGTCCTGCAGCGCTCCATCGCACACCTCATGCCAGGAATTCACCATGTGGGCCTGCCATTTCAGCCGTTGAGTCTGTCCACCGCTACCACTGGTGTCAAGCAACTGCATCCCATCAGTGTCCGAGGGGAACATCTTGTCCCGGATTGGGGCATAGCCACTTGGGTCTGGCTCTACGTGGGATATACCACCTCAGTTAGTCATGAACTTTCATCCTGTGCCATGGTCTGTTGCTAGGGTAGCACAAACATTCAACTATGCAGCTGGCAAATCAAATGCAGTTTTGACCAGACAAATCATTCCAACTTTTCTGGAATACCCCAATTAAACTCTGCATAAAACTGGCACCTTATACAGTATACATGTATGTAATAGGGATACCAATAACAGGACTATTTCATGCACCAAGTATAGCTTCAAGAATGAAGAATGGATGCTGTGGTTTGAATTTAAAAGACATACAGTGTATGTAGTAACAGTATAATATACGTAGAGACATTATGTATGTGTATATGTTACCTGAAGGTGTACCATGCTATTTCCTTGTTTGATCTCACATTTTGATCAACCATGCAAGCTTTGTTGCACAACATCAGCAAAGACAGACATAACCAATCTCACCAGAGTTATCCGTGCCACTCCCAGGGCCTGAATGGCTCAGCGGTCTTTTCCTTTGCTTCCGCGAAGCCCTAGTCTCCACATCACCAACTTCGACCTTCAGAGGACTCTGAACTGGGGGCACCTGCATCACATGTCCTCCTCCATCGTATCCAGGGATGGGCTGATTATGCTGTGGTGAATGTTTCCTGTGATCCGGCGGTTCCAAGGTGAGCAACCCTTGCGTCTGTTGCAGTGAGAGCAACGGGTATCCCTGTCCGACCCCATGATCCACCAGCTTGGCACTTGGATGTGTGTTATAGGCAGGGATGAGCGTAGTCGGAGTGTGTGAGGGTGGGGACTGTGAGTGTGGGTGGTGAGTGACAGGTCTCTGGAAGGCCCCATACTCTGGCGGGAGAGTGGTAGGAGTACTCATCTGGACAGCTGGCGGTAGCAGTGGGTACCCCATTCCTCCTTCTGCGTGCAGAGCTTGGTGCTGCTGCTGCTTTTTCTGGGCAGGAAAGATAGACTATACTCAATTGAGAGAGACAACAAGCCCATTATGGTGACATTATTATACATGTCTTTTTCGTCAACGTTAACTTCCACCAGCTCTTATGCTAGCTTATATGCTCTGTAGTATCACTTCACCCAGGCATACTTTTGACATCATCTACATGAAGGATGCATTAATCAATTTGCCACCATAATTATAAAATGTGGCAGCTACTTTAAGATTGGAGTGTTGTGCGTTTAAATTATACGTCCCTGTTACCATACAGAACAATGTGATGCGTAGGTAGTGTAGACACTGGTGTTAAGCTGGCATAGCACTAGTACTGGGGTAAATACTACTAAATAGGCATGTGCAAATTGGCTACCACAATCACAGGTGCAACTAATGTGCCCTACCAAGGACAGGAGCCTCAGGAAGTTGCCGAGGGAAATATCTTCGCTGTTTTTCGGATCCTCGGTTCCGTAGGGGGGCATAACAGGTTGGATAATGCTCCTGGGACTGCCCCTATAGTGGCCACCGCCACTCATGGATTGTCCGGGTGTGGAAGAGGAAGTGTCGCAGATAGTCACACTTTGAGTCGATGTTGTTCCAGGTGGATTAGAGTAGGTAGTGCTGGTTGGGTTATCTCCTGTGTATTCAGTGTGGAGGGAAAACTTTGCTAGCAGCTGGCATATATACAGCTATATAAATTGTATGCTTTCATTGACATGCAGCTTGCTGATGCATGAAAGACATTCACAGTACATCTTGAATACTTCTAACAGCTACCACTGATCATTAACTCATACGTGCATATATATAGGCACACACTGAACAAGCTATTTCTAAGCTGGAAAACTTGGCTTCAGCACATGTGTACATTAATGACAGCTTGAGCTTGACAGTAGTATCAAATTTCTAGCTTAGAAACGTACGTAGCTGCAAAGTCAGCTGTAATTGGTGTTAGTGCTCAGGTAATGTATCTGAACACGTACATCTGCAATGGTAGGTACATGCAATTCAGACCCAACCCACACACCATATATAGAGCTGCTCCATTCAGCTGAAGGGTATGCTGTACCATGCATAAATACACATTACTTCTAACAGCTACCAACTTTAAAAGAATCCTCTCCCATCATCTCATACAGGTATACACTGAGCAACTTACTTTCTGCAATACCTATCAAGATGAAACTTTGCAGGATTACGTTTGGTGAGTTTGTAATAATATTAATACGGTACAACAATAACACCACTGATATTGCACAGGTGTAACATGTACACATACCCTGCAGGTCCTTTGATTGCGATTCATCTTGAGAAGGGGAGTCGGGAGAACTGTATGAACAGAAGTGACAGCCTTCATAAGGAAAGGTTGCATGGATTCAACTTCCCATGCAATTCTTGGAAGAACTCAGTTTCAAAAACATGTGCCGTTTGTTTGGAAACCATGCATTGTCAAATGTATACATTGTTTATAAGTTCGCAAAACTCATACTTGTGCACAATCAAACACTTGCAGTTTCGTGCATGGTGATCATACCTGGTCACGGATGAAGAACTACCACTTCTGGCCAAGTGATCACCTGAGTGATATCAAGATACATGTAACAACCTTCCATAATACGTTATAAGCTAATAATCATCACAGTGCCAAATTACAATTCTACAAATTCAAACAAGTCTGCACCGTTTAAACTTGTCCTTTTGCTCATAGCTACTTGTTCCCATTATAATTTGTTTGTGGCTTAATTCTTCTGTAATAAATAGTGTTGCATTCAAGTGCTACTAGTAGCATTCTGCTATTTTGTGTCCATTGCTTACGTGCAAAAACTTCTTATAGAGAAAGAAAAAAATTACACACCATGCAAGCACAATTTCATTGCAGGATGATATGCTTACTCTCTGAAGTCTTCTCCTCCATGCTTTCTGGGGATGAAACAGTTGTGTCAGGTGGAGCTTTTTCACCAAGACCTGCAGACAGGGAAGAGTCATAGCAAACCTTCTTCACTGTGCTCTGATATGACATGCTGCACAGTCAACTAATAGTACCTTTCAGCATCAGCAAATGTTTTTGAAGTCTTGAGAGGCCGACTATTTACTGAAGCTCTTTGTCTATTCTGAGCACTTCAACAATTTGGGGCTGCCGCAAGCATGGTACAACCAGGCTGTAACAATGTTTACAGATAAACATGTTACAAGTGCCGGAAGCACTTAACTGATTTGATGGTTCTTCAATAAGTTTACACCACATTTGGAAGCACTAAATAATAAGCCAAACCGGAAATGTACAGGCTTCATCGCTTTCACGGTTGACACTAAATTAACAAACTCCATTCAACAAACATCGACTTAACAAACAAGTATGTACACATGAACATGGGATGCCTTATAACTGTGCACAGCAGTAATCTCCAGTAATCTTCCGTACACTGTTGAGGTTTGGTACACTGACCATTTCTTATCGTTTCTTCCTATCAGTACCAGCCCCACACTAATACCTCCACGTATACATTATGTCATTTTAATGCTGGATTTAATGCTACCATTCCTGACTATCAAGGTCTGGCATCCAGGGTTCAATTTTTCAGGGGCTGCTATAGTACACTTTCATTCTGAACCTTAGTAATGATGCATGTCCCCCCATAGTGATTGTTTGCATGCAGTACAAGTGATGTTGCAAAGCAGACTCCTGTACTCCACTTCATAAAGGTTATTACGGAAAGAAACATGCACCGATGCCATTTCAACTTGGACCACTCATGCCAGTGAAATCGTTGTATATAGCTGGGTAGACTCTAGAGTTGTGAGTCTGCACTGTTATCAATGGGGTGCTATACGTACCCCATGGCCAAGACCTTCTGAGTACTAGACAGATGCTGTTACCACTAAGCCACTGGGTCCACGGCAGAGGAGCAGCACACAAGCTGCATAAAGCAGCATTGTATGGAGGCCTCAGCTGGATTTAAACTCTCTCTCTTTCTCTTAAGGGCTGTACCATATTGGGTGTGGTTGAACTTGAAAACCTCATAACCCAATGTGACTCAAGTCAGTACCCAACAATGCTTGTGATGGACACAAGGGACTAGTGTAAGCCAGCTGAATGCATGGGTTGGGGGTGGTTAATTGAACTTAACCCGGCCCATCGTGACTCAAGTCCTCAGAGATACAGCCCCAGTACCCAACAATGCGTGTGATGGACACAAGGGACTAGTGTAAGCCAGCTGAATGCATGGTGCTGGTTACAGGATGCCCGGCCGCCAAATCACATCAGGCAGCCTGCATGCATAGAGGATTAATGGGTGAATGTGTATTTACCAGTTTATCAATCCGATATTACACAGAAGCATGAAACAGTACCACATGTTTACATTCCACACTTGTGTATATTTACACAACTTCTAGTGCTTTTCGGAATGTATACATATATCAGGATTCATGTTCAGCTAAATGAAATAGTTTACCATTTTCTTTTAATGAAGTTGAGTCCATTGTAGCACGTCTCAAATTAGGAACTTCCTGTAAACAAGATGTGATAGACCACAATGTCACAAACAACATATATACAGAGAAAAAAGTTGTTATTAACATGCAGGGCATGGGCCTGCATGGTACCACACCACTGAAGTAGGATTCTTTAATTAGCTACTATGATTCACTTATGGTTAACTTAGCAGCCAAATTAGTTAATTGCATCATAGATATTAGTACAAGGGGATTTCACGGACTAGAATGAATGCGTGGGAAATAACCACGCCAGCTCACTTGTTATTCTATCAGTACAATGTAACTGTGCATGGTGTGGTCTGGCAAGAACGGGAGAAGGGAAGGAAGAGGGAGTAGAGGAGGAAAGGGAGAATGGGAGGAGGGGGGAGAATGGGAGAGAGGGTGAGATGGGAAGGAAGGGGAGAAGGGGAGGAGGAGGGAAGGGGAGTAGAGGAGGAAGGGGGAGAATGGGAGGAAGGGGGAGAATGGGAGGAAGGGGGAGAAGGGAAGGATGGGGGGAAGGGGGAGGAAGGGGGGAAGGGGAGTAGAGGAGGAATGGGGAGAATGGGAGGAGGGGGGAGAATGGGATGAATGGGAGAAGGGGAGGACGGGGGGAAGGGGGAGAATGGGAAGAGGGAGGAGAATGGGAGAAGGGTGAGAAGGGGAGGACGGGGGGAAGGGGGAGAAGGAGGGAAGGAGAGGAGGGGGAGAAATAGAGGTAGAGGGAGAAGTGGTGGAGGGAAGGCAGGGGGAGGAGGAGGGGATGAGGGGAGGGGAGGAGGCGTAAAGAATGGGGAGGAGGGCGAAGAGGAGGGAAGAATGAGGGGAGAGTGAGGGAGGCAGGAGGAATGAGGAAAGGGGGAGGATGGGGAGGAGGAGGGGAGGATGGGGAGGCTAGGAGGAGGGAAGAATGGAAGGAGAAAGCTGCTTGTTGTGATGAAAACACAAGCAAGAACAGACTGGTCTTGCCGAAAGTCACAGTGAATTTGAAAGGGAATATAAGTGAAAAGATATGATCCATTGATAAACAGGATCAACTGGGATTTGAACCGAGGACCTCAAGATCAGTGGGTAAATGTGGAAGCTACACAAACTACCACTGCTCAAGTGAACTCCCGTAGGCAGTATATGTATATAGCTGCTTTAAAGTGACTCTTGACAACATTGTACCAATAAAGGCTTCTGTTGTAAGTATCTGTTGCTATGCAAACACAGTCCATTATATACCTATGAAGCACTTGGCCTTATAAAGTGTTTCTGAATCCCATAATTATGCATCCTGCATACATACGTACCATACCATACGCTTGCTGCTTAGCAACAAGCTAGCTATAAAGCCATATCATTTCATTATGGCTTGCATTTTATATTGCATATAATATTGCCAAAACATAATTAACGTAGCTATGTTGGGCAGGACAAGCTACTCATCCTGTTTAGCTATATCTGCCTCTCAAATCTCAATTGTTTTTTTTTTTGATAGCCAACAATCCCACCACAGCCTTGCCAGTATAAGCAGCGAAGAGGTTACAATGCAAGTACAGCATTACAGTGAGGGTCTGCTGTAATTATATCCAATATTGCAGTAAGACAATAAAGCTATGAAACACTATATAAATTTACACATGCCATTAGCAACAGTATGTTGACATCCATATGCTATACAGTATTTATACAGACCCTAACCCCAACCCTATTAAACCACACCCTGCCCCATATAAAATACTGTATACATATATATATAGCATAATATTATGGACTATAACGTATTCAGTGTCGCTAATGGAATTTAGCTACATACGTACCTCTACTATCACTATACAGTATGTGTAAGGCACTAGTTACCAAACGTGAACTGCAAGTGCTTAATGATTGAAGGTGGGGCCCATAGAGCTAGGCTTGCTTACCACTGATACAAGCAACCAGGAGGCAGCTAATTAGTGCTTCACCTCAGAAAGAGACTATTCTCTGCCCACATTCAGCAGCTGCTCGAATGCAGTAGTAACAGTGTACAGATAATTATGTGTATGTAAAAGTTGGCCACAAGTAGCTAAGTCCACCCATTATCATAAAACATCTGTACCTACATTTGCAAACAACTTACACGTATGCTGTGGGCAGGGCTCGACTTTATGTTTGTACCGTTTCAGACCGTTAGCTATGTGACGATAATCGATCCGTTTCAGGGCAGTCCCAACCACCAAGCCGCTACTAACTTGGTAACTGCAGTGTAGTATAACTATGCATTCTCGTAAATACAAAGGCATGTAAGCTCACAAGACACATCCGGTGCACTGGTTGCTGTTTGCAGTCCGGCAGGAGAACACCTGTACGGTTTCGGCGCTGCGTCCTTCAAGCCAGTTCCAAGAATTCATCCGAGACTGATGGCGAAATTATTAGTGCTAGTAGTGGCTGACTACAAACTAAGCAACGTGCAACTGAAACCGAAAGCCGCGCTCTGAGCTAGCTATATACAGCTAACTCAGGTAACGTAGGCGGGGCCAACTAGCTCACGTGCGCGTGGTCTCGGAACCAGACCCCAATAGAGTGAAGGGTCTGGTTCCGAGACTAGTGTGCGCTAAAAATGTCTTCTGTGCAGAAACTGGGCGGGTTTCGAATTCGGTTCCTTCAGCATGCAAGGAGAAGACGAGGTCTGGACGGCTTAAACTGCTTCAGAGTACCCGTGCTAACCTCGTGTAAGCGGCGTTCGTGCACAGTGGGCGCCCAAGCGGTTGCTAGTGGAGCTAAAAGTTTGAGTGATGGGGGGTGAGTACACCAGAATGTTGCCAGACTCCAGTTGATGGTGTCACCTCTTGCCTCAGGCAGTAATGGTGTCATCGGCCAGCTGACATGAAGACCTATGCATCCTTCCCAGGCCTCCATGCCCAGCTTTTGTCGCTTGCTTTTTGTACTGCAAGCGACAAAAGCTGGCCATGGAGGCCTAGGAACATACCTGGTTTGTGTGTTGAAGCCATTTGAATTTGAAAGTTTCGACCTGTCTATGGACAAAGGATATTATTGCCTTTCTCTGATGAGTGCAGTTGTACTCCTGGGGCCTCCATTATGATAGCATCCACATACATGTACCCACACAACACACACTCCCTGTCTCTCTCTCTCTCCAACACACTCACTCACACACACGTACACACACACACTGTCTCTCTCTCACACACAGCCCACTCCTGTCTCCGGCTGTGCGCTATCTGTTGGACACCAATCAGATTGACCCGACTCTCATCACACCAACCGGACCCAACAACCGGCTGCTCAAAGGGTATGCTAATGTAAAGCACACTCACCTCATGACATACTCCACAGAGATCCACTTTGGGCCCTGTAGGAATGTAACCATTAACGTCTTACCTGCTAAGAGCTGAGGAATGTCAGGGGTCATCTTTCCATTATCATTTCGTACCTTGCTTATACTTCATCTGGTTGCTTAACATTTTGTACCATTGGAGTTTCCTGGTATACTGCACACGTTACAGTGCGATGCAGAGGTGATTGGATTATTAGAGATTGCAAGAGGATTACTAGAGATTACTAGTGGTTAACAGAGATTACTAGAGATTACCAGAGATTACCAGAGATTACTAGAGATTACTAGAGATTACCAGAGATTACTAGAGATTACTAGATATTACCAGAGATTACCAGAGATTACTAGAGATTACTAGAGATTACCAGAGATTACTAGAGATTACTAGATATTACCAGATATTACCAGAGATTACTACAGACTTTTTACCTGGCACAATCCCAACTTTGTTGTTGATGTCATACATATGTGACTGCATTTATGCCCTGGTTTTTTATTTGCTTAGCAACGGAAGTTGCATCCTGGAAACCATCCACCTGACTTTAGTGAATTGTATGATTGTGGTTTTCACATGTTCTGTGGTGCAGTGACGTGCTGCAGCATATGGATGATGTGAGGGCTGGGAGAGTTGGTGCAGTGCGGCAACCAAAGCCACCATCTCCCCCACCACGGGTCAAACCTGTTGAACAGGAAAAACCGGTTAAACAAGAAAAACCAGTTCAACCACCTTCATCAGAAGTAAGTGGCATTCAAGCGTTGTTATGTGATCATGGCATTATTGCATGCAGTTCTGAGTTTCACACATGCTAGCTTTTATGGGCAAGAGACCTATTAGCCTCGTACCCAGGCCTTCTCACCCCAGCGTTTGTCACAAGCGACAAATGCTGGGATGAGAGGGCCTGGGTACGAGAAGGCTTATGCTTGGCTCCAAGAGTGCATGATGACATCATGCACTCTTTGATGATGTAAATCATAATTGCTGCAATCTTCGTGGTGTTGTTTGAATGTGTGTGCATGAGCTCACCTGCCCTCCAGTGAGGGGAACATATCTGTGATTGTAACTGTCCCCCTCTGCAGGTATCCTACACTGACTATCCAGTGGACAGCATGAGGAAGACCATCGCACGGAGACTGACCCTGTCAAAGGTACCTCATTAATTGTGGGTACTGATTTTTTTTGTCTCGGCATTTTTTTTGTCTGCCGAGACACAGTGCTGGATGCGTAGGTACGTACGTCACTTTTTGCAATGCGCCCGCGCTAGTGCTGCTCTACACTCTTAATAGGGTATCAAATGTATTTATAGCCTGCAAGTACATCGTCAAAAGTGATTATGGGTTTGCATGGCTGCTCATGATCCTCTTACCAATACAAGACTGCTGCTAGCATCTTAATTCAGGACAATGAATACTCACTCATCCATAGCTACACAGTGTTCTGCACTCAAGTGCATACATTACTAACTCACTCAGCTCTAGCTAGCTAGATAAGTGCTGAAAGAATTGGCCAAGGTGTTGTCCATGAATTAAAACGGCCCACCTGGCAGACTAAACATCAAGCCCAGACATGACCATACTGCTTTCACCCTTTGGGTGAACAATCCCACCTCACCCTGAGTCCTGACCCACCCCTTGATCATACAGAACCTCCAACGATATTTACACTCACTTAAGCTGAAAGTCTCATAGCTAACAGGATAAAGGGTTAAACAGCTGCCATGTCCTCTGCATGATTCTAGCTGATACCAAGTCGTGCCGAGACACATCAAGTCTTTTAAAGACTCACTTGTTACTGATTTAATGGTGTGTGACACTGTGTGTGTGTGTGTGTGTGTGTGTGTGTGTGTGTGTGACGTCTTCATCTCCCGCAGACAACCATACCATACAGCTATGCAACCATTCAGTGCAATTTGGACAAGCTACTAGACCTGCGGAGGAAGCTGAGAGGTGCGTGATACACCAGCCTCATTCCCAAACCAGGACTGGGAATGAGGCTCCAAATTACAAAAGGAAATTACGTACCTTACTGTAGTCTGACTCTCCACCAGCTTTCACCACTTGCATTGAAGGTAAGTGGGAGAGCTAACCTGATGACGGTAGAGATCAAGGTAGAGACTGTTGCTGGACAGGTGGCCCACACACGACTCTGTCATCTTGTTCCAAGTTGGGAGCTGTACCAATCTTGGAAAGGGTTGTGAGTAGGCCCGGACCAGTTGGCAGTGCTCAGTATTATCTGTTGTAAACCACAAGAGAGATATGATCCTTCATCTCAGAGTCAGTTTTACCATGGAGTACTAATGGCTGTGTTTATGCTGCATGAGTGGAATCTGTTGTCCCCTCCTCCTCCAGACCAGGGCGTAGTGCTGACGGTGAACGACTTCCTCGTCAAGGCTGCTGCGCTGACTATGGAAGTAAGCTCACTCTGCTATGCTAATGTTTGTTTCCTTTTACCATGGGGATTACATTCTTGTGACACACCCAATGTTCTACATGGCAGCTAGCATACAACAAGTGGATGATTGGGTGTAGCCTCGTTCCCAGGCGCTCGTATTACCATGTGTCTGGGAACGAGGCTAGGTCGGAGGATGTTCAGCTACGTACATGTAAGAATGAAGTATTCTGTCATGTCTTAATCCCTGAAATAGAACAATCTAACTGGGTACGAGAACAACCAATGTATTATCCACATTCTACAGCCAATTATGTTTGTGTGTGTGTGTGTGTGTGGGGGGGGGGGGGGGGGGGGGGGAGCCATGGTACCAGGACAACGATATAGCTAGGATGTTACTTACGTATGTCCTCATACCAATATTATAATCTCTCTACCTAATGTAGCGCCTGCCGCAGTGCAATGCTGTGTTGTCCGGTGATGACATCCGGTTACTGCCATCTATTGATATCTCAGTTGCCGTGGCAACAGATGGTGGTCTGATCACTCCCATTGTGAAGGAAGCTAATAAGAGCAATTTGGAGAGCATCTCAGCTACTGTGAAGGTGGGAGCTCATCACTTGTCCCTGTAGTTTGCCACTACCATACCGTGACATGAATCATGTTTGATATACGGTGATGTCATACACTGGTGGTCACGTTGAGTGAAAATGTGGGTTCTCATTGGTGGCAGCATTATTAGTCACTGCAAGAATTACCAGGAGGGTATAATGACGTCTTCTACCAGCGAGGCTGCAGTTTGAAACTTGTTTTTCCACGTACCTTCTCCCAGGGGTTGGCGTCCCGAGCTCGAAGTGGTCAGCTGCAGCCCCATGAGTTTCAAGGTGGAGGCTTCAGGTTTGTTCCATGTACATGTTGCTTATATTTGCACAGAAATCAGGGGCCATGGAAAGAAGTTGCATTCACTAGTGGTCACAGAATGGGAGGCATTGAAATTGTTGTCAACCCCCCTCTCCTCTCCCCCTCTCTTCTCCCTCCCCCTTCCACTCTCCCACCCCCTCCCCTTCCTCTCCCCCTCCTCCCTTCCCCTCTCCCCTCCTCCATTCCCCCTCTCCCCTTTCCCCTCTCCATCCCCCACTCTCCCTCCCCCCTCCTCGAGCTCCCTTCCCCCCCCCCCCCCCTCCCCCAACAGCAGACTTCCTGTGCACTTGCCTTCTGTTGTGTGTGTGTGTGTGTGTGTGTGTGTGTGTGTGTGTGTTGGTGGAGGGGGGAGTGAGGCTGTCTTTCAATCCATCCACCTATACTCTCTCTCCCTAGCATCTCCAACCTCGGGATGTATGGCGTCACAGAGTTCACTGCCATCATCAACCCACCACAAGCCTCCATTATGGCTGTGGGAACACTGCGAGTAGCTCTCAATGAGCAGGGGACTGTATCTCGATACATCAACACCACTCTGTCATGTGATGCCAGAGTGGTTGGCTATGAGCTCGCTTGTCGGTGGCTAGAGGAGTTTAGGACAATAGTAGAAGCTCCTACCAGTCATGGTCTCCTATAGCAACTGCTACCAGAACACAGCCATTATCTATCTCACTCTATTCTGTTCACAGTCCAGTGTTGCCACAACATGTTTTCTACAGTAAGACCTCTGATAGTCGAAATCAGTCCTTGGACTGGTCTTGGTCCCAGTCCCAACCAACCCTAGCCTCGTTCCCAGAACATTTTGACCTGGGAACGAGCGGATTGCATTCAGTATCACAACATACACAGTGGATGAATGGTCTGGGAATGAGACAATCCTTGGACTGACTAGGTATAGCTCAAAAATTCTTTTTCTGCTCTGTAGTGATCGGTGACCTCGATATTTAATCTGTTATTATTATTGTCACTATTGTGAAAGGTGCCGACATGAGGCAGTGGGGATTTGGTTTATGTTATCTAATTTAGTTAGTACCGGTACTTCCCAGCCTAGTACCGGTGCCACCACTTCCCGGTCTAGTGCTGGTACACCTCCTCTAGTATCAACACCATGCACATTCATTAGACCTCGATGGCTTTTTTGAGCCTCTTGAACACCACCATCTTAATTCTTTGCACCTGTACTGGACTCTGAGGAGTGTCTTGCTCATGTTCCTGCTTTAGCCAAGTTCACAGTGGACCTGTAGTTCTTTTTCCCTTATCAGATGCCCATGCATGGCAGATCATGCCTCAGTGACCTTCTGGGGGATCACTCACATGCACCTGAGCTGCCACGTGCACATGATCATCTATATTTTTCCATCTAGCTAGTCTATATATTCTGCATGTATTGTTATTAAATTTTATGACGTGGATATTGGTTGGCAGGAAGTACATACTTTAGGTATAGGTACTGGAAACGCGTGCATCTAGAACCTGCATGCCCTAGCCCTAATATACCCTAACCCATTGCCCTACTTCCTGCCAGACCAATATCCACTTTGTAAATTTTATTGTCTGGCTCACACTATGGTCAAGCTACAATCACGTTAAGTTAATTAAGTACCATGGGTCGATTGTAAGCTTATCAGTGTGCCTTGAACAGCTGTGTGCAATGTGTATCGGATCTTATCCACATAAGTTGCATGAACTATTAAATCACCGGATCAATATCCACTTCCTCTCTATCTCTTCACCCAACCAGATGCAGTGCGAATTACAGGTGATGGCAATGACGTAGCTATATTTTCCATGGCCGGCCTGGGCCATGGGATCCGGACGTTTGCTACCCCTAGTAGATCCGGATTTCCGCTTGACGCGCCTCGCGTCCAGCCGTCTCTGTCGACCAGGTGACATTTCCGCCGGATACCTCGAGACTATATTACTGTGAGGCACTCCAGAAACGTGCGGAATTGCTGCTAGAGTGTAGCTACCAGACTCATTGATTTTTGACTGAAGTGCTCTTCTGCTGCTAAGCACTTTTGCAGGTACGAAACCAGTACTGGTAGCTACCATTTAACTAACTAGTAGGTGGAGTAGAGATTGCTGACCTTTGCAAGCGTGCAGGGACTGATGAGCGCATGCAAAGGAGTAGTTAGGCGGATGGGATGCGGTTCTGTTGTGTGAGACATGATGCCAGCATGCTAGAGGGCCTAGCTAATAATACAAAGCAAGGAGGTGACACTCTGATAGACGCCGTAGTCAGAGCTATGACCGGGCTTATCAGCAAATCTTGACCCGTATACTAAGGAAGGGGTGGAGTCGCTACGCATTCTTCCGTATAATATCGGCGGTCAAGCAGTCAACGGCCATAGTCAGAGCTGTGACTCCCCCCCCCCCCCCCCGGTCGCAGCTCTGACTATGGCGTCAATCGTTAGTGTCACCCACTTGCTATATCCCTCCAATATGGCAGGCTTAAATACCTGACAACAAGGGGGAGTCATTTACGTAGTGCCTAGCTGTACTAGAGAAGCATTTGTGACCTGGATCAAAATGCAATCAAGCGATCAACGTTCTTTCAGACGAACTCTGAGCAACCAAGGTCAATGGATCGATCAGATACTATGGAGGCGTGGCTACTTATGTCCTTTGAACCAGTAATGCAAACGATCAAGGACGGCTTCAGAAGCGAATGATCAAGACTCATGACCCCCTTGTGTCAAGCAGTCATGTGATTGCATTTAGCGAAATAGTTCACACCAGCAAGGCGGATACTGTGTGAAAGACTTCTATGTACTGATACATGCTGCTGAATATATCCAATGAGCTAGGAACCTGCTGAGTTTGCTGCGAATATTGTACTCAGAAGAAAAACTACCCTTGGTCACACATATATACCCATCCATTGTTCAGAACTTCCAATGATGTTTTTTGTCCGTGTACTAAACAAACTCTGTGGGTTCTGTTCACCTAGGTTGTGACACGTAGCTAGTATAACTGTTCTGCAAGTAGTAGCGTAATCTCTTGGCCAGAATGATATTCAGGGATATGGGCATGTATTAATTTTGTCTCTCTCTTAAATCTCTTGACAGGCCACTGATAGCTACAACTTCTGGTGTTCAAGCAACTGTGGAAAGGACTAGTGGGCCTAAGGTGGATGCCTATTTGCTGACAAGGCGGGTACGTGTACTAATTTGGCAACTATTTGTAATAATTATGCTTGATTCCTATCTCCCACGTGCTGTCTTTTTGGTTGCTACAGTCGTCTTTTTGTTCCATTGCATATTGCCAGAATATAGTAAGTAATGTAATCCACCCACCTGCCCATATCCATTCTTAACCTGGTAACCGGTTGCTACTTTAGCAGAAACACATGCCAACAAAAGAATCAAACACAATTATATCTTCTGATGAGCGGTTTCCAGTATTATTGTGGTGAATAATTCGGCATGCTTTTCTTCTGCATGTGAATGACCTACTGTAAGAGTGTGACAATCAAGCTGCCCAGCTGCCAAATGTTTAAAAATATATTGGGTTGCACTTCTGCGAGTTGCCAATAATTGCTGGATAGCTATCTAGTGCTGCAGCTATGCGCAAACCCGTGCAACATGTATTGGAAGAGTGTGTTAGCTCTCATTTATTACCATCTGATAATGGTGCCAACATGCATAATAAATGAGAGCAAGGTCGCAATGCAATGCCACTAGTGCATGTGTACTCTATTAGTTGGGCTGGCTGTTGATACTGAAACACAGTGCTCACCTACATTCCACAAGGATGCCTCATGGGGAACTACCGCACTTCCTGATATAATTAAAGAGAAAGAATTTCTTAGCTCAATTTCTAAATAATAATATTATGCTGGTAGATTGAACCACATGCAAGAGATTATACAGGAAGTTATGTAGCTACTTGCATGGGTGAGTATCTGCTGAATGGGCAATTTTGATGCAATGATTATGATTATGTGAATTTAGCTGAAAATTCTACCTTCTGCTTTTCTGCAGTTTCGGTGACAAAGAAGTGATGGCTCAGTCCATGCCATTCATTGTCCTCGCCACAGCACTACTTCTTAGCACCTTCTCCCATTGCTCTGCCGAGAATGTGTACTGTGTCAGGCCAACCCAAGCCTCATGCACATCCTGTCCTCAAAATCACACTCGTTGTCTCACACTTTCAGAGTACGCACGAGAAGCCGAACAAAACTTCACATCCAATACAACTATGGTGTTCCTGCCGGGTGACCACACACTTGATGTGAATTTCATACTTGCCAACGTATCCAGCTTGACCTTGTGCGGACAGTCGTCTTCGAGTTATCCTACGACAATTGTTTGCAGTGAGGCTGTTGGCTTCAATTTCGTAAGTATGCTCGACTTTAAGATCCATTCTGTCAGCTTTACCTCTTGTGGCAGGAGTTTTGGTAGTCCCGAAGCTAGCAAATGCACCCTACTTTTGGAGTTCATAGAGTTTGCTGAGCTAGTTAACACTTCCTTCCATGACAACCTCGGCACTGCACTTGTAATACATGACACCGACATTACTCTAGCAGATAACACGTTCACGCATAACCACTGCGATCGCGAGGGGAACACCACATGTGTTGGAGGGGGTGGCATCAGTGCTCTTGATAGCAACTTGACATTGACCGGCAACACAACCTTCCTTCAAAATAGTGCAACGTTTGGCTCAGCAGGAATCTATGTGATCAACTGCAGTCTGAGTTCAACTGGAAGTATCAGCTTCATAGAGAATTCAAACACAGATTCAGAAAATCCTGCTGCAGCAGCACTCTGGGCGTCAGGAAGCTGTTTAAGCTTCACTGGAACTAGTGACTTCACTAACAACTTTGCTGGTGCAATTTACGTAGAATACACATCATTGACTTTTACTGGCACTACCAACTTCATCAACAACTCTGCAAGCTCCGGTAGTGGTGGTGCAGTTAGTGCAGGATACGATACATCTCTGAGTTTCAATGGAGCTAACAACTTCATTAACAACTCACTAGGCTGTGAAGTAGGTAGCCGTGGTGGTGGTGCAATATTTTCAAATGTCAGCTCAGAACTGAGTTTCTCGGGTACTAGCAACTTCGTCCACAATTCAGTAGACTTTTGTGTTGGTGGTGCAATTTATGTGGGTGCTGACATAGTGAGTTTCACTGGAACTAGCAACTTCAGTGGGAACACGGCTTTCTTTGCTAATGGTGGTGCAATTTATGTTGATACCAATGCATCACTGAGTTTCAATGGAACTACTAATGTCGTCAATAACTACATAGACATTGGTGGTGATGGTGGGGGAATTTATGCAAGTGTCAACACATCACTGAGTTTCACTGGCACTGCTAGCTTCATTAACAACTCCGCAACAGAACGTCACAATGGTGGGGGAGTGTATCTGATGGGAGATTCCATTCTCTCCATTTCACCCAACACAACTGTGTACTGGGAGAACAATCGCGCAAGGTTAGGAGGAGCCATCTATGTCGATGATCGATCAAACCCCTTCGTTTACTGCAGTCAAATTGACACATGCACAACAAATGCGAAATGCTTCTTTCAACTCCCAGGACAAAATCTCTCCAGTGGTATTGATGCCCGATTTGTTTTCAAAGATAACTATGCTAATGTTACAGGCAGTGCGCTATATGGGGGTGCGATTGATAACTGCAAACTTACTGGCCTGGACTCATATAGTTCTGGTGAAGTGTTTAACGAGTTAGTCCACATTGAAAATGACCATGCAACTTCAACCATTTCCTCTGATGTGTTTCACATCTGTCCATGTGAAGACAACCATCCTGACTGCAGATACTCAGGAAGTTATAATTTGACAGTGTATCCTGGCGAAACTATTCATGTTTCAGTGGTTGCAGTTGGACAGAGAAATGGAACACTTCCCGCATCAGTCATAAGTCATTTCCTGGATACAGAACCACAGTACCAGTCGGGTAACCTTCACCCTTTCCAGTATGTCCAGGCAACAAATGGTACGTGCACTGCTCTCAACTACACTGTGTTTTCACTGTCTTACCGTAATGAATACCTGGAGTTGTATGCAGGTGGCCCATGTTCAACATTTGGCAATGAACTGGTTCTCAAACTGGATATAAATCACATCTGCCCACCTGGGTTTAGCCTTTCAAGAGAAAAAAGATCGTGTATCTGTAACGAAAGACTTGCGAAATACACTAATAGCTGTGATATAACCGATAGATTGGGACAAATAACACGTGATTCACATCAGCACTTTTGGGTTGGGTATGATCCAAGTTCTGGACTAATTCTCCACCCGCACTGTCCTCTTGACTACTGTGTCGCTCGTTCAGTCGAATTTCCTCTCAGCAATACCAGTGTGCAGTGTGATCACAACAGAGCAGGTCTGCTATGCGGAGCTTGCAAGGGGAATTACAGCCTTGTGTTTGGCACTACAGAGTGCAAACAGTGCACCGATATCTATCTTCTCTTACTCATCCCTTTTGCAGTGATGGGACTAGCACTTGTCTTCTTTCTCATTGTATGCAAACTGACGGTGGCAACAGGAACGCTCAGTGGGCTTTTGTTCTACGCTAATATTGTTGGGGTCAACCGCAGCATCTTTCTGCCGGGGGGAACTACAAATGTTTTGTCAGTCTTCATCGCATGGCTAAACCTTGACTTCGGTTTCGAAACGTGTTTCTACAATGGAATGGATGCTTACAGCAAAACGTGGCTGCAGTTTGTATTCGCTGTGTACATTTGGGTGATAGTAGGACTCCTCATTTTTGCCAGCCACTTCTCACAAAGATTTGCAAAACTGCTGGGCAATAACCCGGTTTCTGTTTTGGCCACACTGATTCTCCTCTCTTATGCAAAGATCCTCCGCACCTTGATCTCTGCTATTTACGTTACCTACCTAGAATACCCAACGTACAATAGAAACGTCTGGCTGTACGATGCAAACATTGACTATCTTAGTGGCAAACACATTCCTCTCTTCCTGGTTGCGCTGCTCATCTTCCTCTTCCTCTTCCTTCCGTATACTTTGCTGCTTCTCTTCGGTCAGTGGCTTCAAGCTTTTTCACACCTGAGGGTTTTTGCATGGGTCAACAACTCTAGACTGAAGCCTTTCATGGATTCATACCATGCTCCTTACAAACCAAAGTACCGCTACTGGCCCGGGCTGCTGCTTGTGCTTCGTGTTGCTCTTCTATTGATCTTTGCTTTCAATCCTCAAGAAAATCCCAGTGTCAACCTGCTGGCAATCCTCGTGGGATGTGGCATTCTTTTAGTGTGGGCCTGGATCAGTGGTGGGATTTACAGGAAGTGGAGTCTAGATGCCCTGGAAAGTTGGTTCGCTCTGAACTTGATCATCCTGGCTGGTTGTACCTACCATGTCAATCTCTCTGGAGGAAATCAACTCGCTGTTGGGTACACCTCTGTGACCATAGCACTAGTACTGTTCGTTGTTATCTTGGCCTACCACATCTTCCTCCGAATCGGGTGCACAAAGTGCAAGAAACTCAACCTGGAGTCAAGCCAACCGAAATTCAGGGATGGTGATGCTGTGAACGATCCCATTAATGATGCCGAGGTGCCTGACAACTGTCAGCTTCGTGAACCTCTGCTTGATGACTCTCCAAAACCAACTTTCAGTACTTTCTGAAATATTAGCAATTATTTCATTGTGGTGTTGACTATTGCACTATCTTGATTGCTATACACTGTATGATGTTTGTAGTATATATAAAATCTGCATGTAGTATGTATTGCTTGCTTTCGATCATTGTAAAGCTTTGAGATCCTACCCTACTACATAATGATACGTACATCATGGGATTCTGAGTGTGAACTGTAGCTATATTATTGTACATGTGATTATGTAACAAATCAACATCGATCACACGTACCTTTTGCTGCCATTTCCGTAATACCATTGTGTATTTGCTAGCCACTATATACTGTCTTCTGTCAGACCTTATCTAAGGTTATTATGTATGTATGACAATGCAGATTTGTTACACTTCAGACCTTTACCTATATTACTGCAAACAGCTTACAAGATCATGTGGTATTCTCCCATGCAGTGGCATAGCCGGAGGATTATACAACTGGCCCATGTGGACATAAGCCCACTGGCTGTAATTCCCAGACAATTCTCCGTGGAAAAAAAATGGTCTGGGAACGAGACCACCAGCTGTTGGGGGTCCGAGGGCATATGCACTCCCATGCAGGGAATTTTAGGGTACTCAGAAGTGCATTAAATTTGGACACTTCTGGGCCATTCATAACAGTGAATTCTTGTCCAACTGCATGAGTCTGCGGTAGCATCAGTACTCAATTTCCCTTGACTACGACAGATCATAATTTGTAACCTGGGCCAACATAATGGACCAAAAAAAGATGTGATTACTTGCCGAGCGGGAAGCAACTGGGGCTTATGATCTTTCGGTGGGAAGTGGGAATCTAGGTAGCTATGCATGTGTGCACTTGAAGTGTCTGAAATGCTCAAGATGGTGTGCTCCAGGGAAGTCACTGTCATAGACGTTCATAATACCGGAGAAGCGGTAAAGATACCACTGAGTCTTACGCTACAAAACTGATTATGGGCTACACCACTGTATTCATTTGGCTGCTACAGGGTCCACTGGGTTTTAAAGCAATGCTCCGATCTGTCATGCCCATTGAAAGCCCATTGCACCATGCACATGCAGTCCAGCTATAATTATTGGTGGTCACATGCTTCCTCAGGGAAAGTCCGTGTCAATTAGAACCTCGGGATGTGTATGACATCACAGAGTTCACTGCCATTATCAATCCACCGCAAGCCTCCTGGCTGTGGGAACACTGCTCAATGAGCAGGGTACTGTGTGTTGCTACATCAACACCACTCTGTCATGTGAGTGTTTAGGACAATACTAGCTAGAAGCTCCTACCAGTCATGGTCTCCCATAGCAACTACTAGCTACAGTACCATAACACAGCCATTATCTATCTCAGTTCGCATGAATTTCTTTTGCTACAGCAGAGCGCTGTTTTCTACCATAAAACCTCCAATAGTGAACCCTCGGAGATAGGGACACAACAGAATAGGCCTCTCTACAAAAGACGATTTTGAAGGACCCAATTAACTGTTGCAGACAAGTTGTGACAAAGCAGTCACATGAGTTTAGATCCAGCATGCATTAGTCTATACTGTTAAAAATGCAGTGCTCCATAGCTAACACTCCTGGGGCACTTAGCTCTCCTGAGTTTCTTAATTAGTTGGTTTTCAATTCTATACCGCACACACACAAGTATGATGATCATGTAGCAGCTCAAGTGCATGGGAGTGGTCCCTCAGAAGGTCACTGAGGCATCATCCGCCATGCATGGGCAGCTAATAAGGAGAACAAGGGAAAAAGAACTACAGGTCCACTGTGAACTTGTCCAAAGCAGGAACATGAGCAAGACACTAGCTCCTCTGAGTGTTCAATAGGCAACAGAAAGCCATCAAAGTCTAGCTATTGTTGATACTAGAGGAAGTGTACCAGCACTTGACCGGGAAGTTGTGGTACTAGACCGGAAGTACCAGTACTACTATAAATTAGACCAAATCCCCATTGCCTCATGTTGGCGCCTTTCACACTAGTGACAATAATAGCTAATACAGAGGTCACTGATTACTATAGAGCTGATAAAGAATTTTGAGCTATGGAACTTTGTAATAAGCCATATTAAAGTTGAACTTTCACCTAGCTAGTCCTTACCTCCTGCTGGAACTCAATTGCAAAATTGTAGGTAAGCACAATTACTGTTACTATGGTAACCTAATAAGCTGCAGCTGCTTCCAGTATGAATTGGTGGTGTGTGGATATATTTTCTACTGTCTGCAATATTATATTCTGCCATGCATTGTTATTGATGGTCTAGCTCATACTATGGTCTAGTACAGTCGTGGGAGTTAATAATATTCGTGGATCGATTGTAAGAGCTTACCAGTGTGCGGAACCTGTAGCTAGCTACCAGCGGTATGTAGCCGCAGTAATGCAGATCTTATCCACATAATTTGCAATGCATGTGTGATGAACTATAAGTAATACACTATGTATAAAATCACCGGACCAATATCCACTTCCTCTCTATCTCTTCACATGTAGCTACACTTAGAACCAGCATAATTTGAAGGAGTGGGGTGATGAAGCCATGAGAATGACGTAACTGCTAATAATGGCCTGGGACCGGACATGGGTGCGACCCAGAGTCGCGTTCAATCAGATTTCCGCTTGACGCGCCTCGCGTCCAGCCGACGTCTGTCGACCAGGTGACATTTCCGCCGGATGCCTCGAGCTCGACTATTAAACTACGAGGCACGTTAGGAATAGCTGCTCAGGAGTGTAGCTACGTAGCCACCAGACTCACTGATTTCTGAAATTGGCTGCAGTACTCTTCAACTACCTTTTGCTGCTAGACACTTTCGCATGCAGGTACGATTTGTTGTAACAAGTACCAACAGTTAGCTACTGGTATAACTAGTAGGTGGAGTGGAGATTGCTGACCTTTGGAAGGTATATATAGCAAGTGTGCAGGAACTGATGAGCGCATGTGAACGAGAAAACTGTAGCTAGGCCGATGAGATTCGGCTCTGTTGTGTGAGACATGATGTCAGCACGCTGGACTGGCCTATATCCCTCCAATATGGCAGCCTTTGAACTCCAGTAAATCAAGCGATTTAGTCAACTGCATGTACTATACAAAACCCTGGGTTCTGTTCACCTAGGTTGTGACATGTAGTAACTGTTCTGGATTCCATTTTGAACGTTGATCACAAACACTTCTACAGCTAGGCAATTTGTACATGACTCCCCCTTGCTGTCATATATATCTGACAGCAAGGGGGAGTCATGTACAAATTGCCTAGCTGTAGAAGTGTTTGTGATCAACGGAATCCAGAACAGTTACTACATGTCACAACCTAGGTGAACAGAGCCCAGGGTTTTGTATAGTACATGCAGTTGACTAAATCGCTTGATTTACTGGAGTTCAAAGGACAAAAGTAGCCACGCCTCCTTAGATCCGTTGATCTTGCATGGTTGCTCATAGTTCGTCTTGATCCCTTCAATGATCTGTTAAAAAGAACGTTGATCGCTTGAGGAGGGCAAGACTTAGTAATAGCATAATCTCTTGGCCAGAAATTCAGGGATATGGGCATGTATTAATTTTGTCTCTCTCTTAAACCTTTTGACAGGCTGATAGCTACAGCTTCTGGTGTTCAAGCAACTGTGGAAAGGACTAGTGGGCCTAAGGTGGATGCCTATTTGCTGACAAGGCGGGTACTGTACTAATTTGGCAACTATTCGTAATAATTATGCTTGATTCCTATCTCCCACGTGCTGTCTTCTTGGTTGCTACAGTCGTCTTTTTGTTCCATTGCATATTGCCAGAATATAGTAAGTAATGTAATCCACCCACCTGCCCATATCCATTCTTAACCTGGTAACCGGTTGCTACTTTAGCAGAAACACATGCCAACGAAAGAATCTAAGACAATTATATCTTCTGATGAGTGGTTTCCATTATAATTATTGTGATGGATAATTCGGCGTGCCTTTCTTCTGTGTGTGAAAGACCTACTGTATGTGGCCACGATGAGGCCATTGCAAGTCCGTTATAACAACCAGGCTAGGTTCTCGTCGAGACTCTAGTGGTAGGAGATGCCACCTCCTAGTAGTAGGAAATGCCACGAGACTCTAGTAGTAGGAGATGCCACCTCCATGGTCAACTTATTTACTTCATGTCTGGATCTGCACGCTGTCACAAGATGACAAGAGAGCTGTAGTACGTCCACCAGCCCTGGCCAGCTTCAATCAGACGCACGACAAGTGTACTAGCACTCCCTCCAATACTTTCCCAAGTGTTTGGGATGGATACTGCCATCCAAGAGAATGAATGTGACAAGCTGCCCCCAGCTGCCAAATGTTTTAATATTGGGTTGCAATTCTGTGAGTTGCATTTGAACGCCAATAATTGCTGGATATCTGGTGCTGCAGCTATGCGCAAACCTGTGCAACATGAATTGGAAGAGTGTGGAAGAGTGTGTTAGCTTTCATTTATTATGCATGTTGGCACCATCTGGGTACCCAGTATTCACACGATGACGTCACCAGTTAGGTAAAATATTACAACGAACCTGCTGGTTTTGTACCAATCAGGTTGAGGACGAACCTCATTTCCTCATTGCCTGCAAACTCTATGACAACAGCAATGCAAGAGGTGTGCTATTTGATCGATGCTCAATTCTGAACCCAGCATTCTCCACCATGACAGATACAGATAAAATGATCTTTATATTCCAAAGTAATGATAGTAATGTATTTAAACATTTAGGATACTATATTAGCTATGCATTGAATATCCGACATAAAGCACTCCAGTCAATTGTATAATCCTCCGTATTTTGACTATTGGGCCTTCCTGGCCTCTATTGTCATTAAAATTATTATTATTAATATTCATGTGTTGCTGGAATTCCAGTAACAGCATTCTGTATTGTGCAAGTTGTGCTTTGGGGGGCAAAAGATATTCATACTTGTGATACTGGACAAACAAGTAAGGACAATATGGAAGCCAACCAGTTTTAACCCACTATGTGCCATCACAACACCATCACCTATAATCAGATGGCTGTCACATCACCATTGTCCATTGTGACATCACCATCACCTACCATCATACTGTCTATACCATCCAATTTCGCACAGTGTGACCTCTGATCTTCAGGGCCACTGTACACTATACATACCTTGCATACCTAGGCCTCATTAGCGGCTACAATCATGGGGGCTATCGCATGGCAACCGAGAGTAGCAATGAGCAATAGTAGCCTCGTTCCACTGTCCTGTCTTTTTTGTGTAGCATGTGCATCACAAGATCTAGTACTTAGTCATCATCTAGGATCAATACATTGCTCATTACGGGTAGTGTGTCACAGTCTAAATCTCTCACCATGTATGGTTGACATAGCCTCGTTCCCAGGCCCCATCCGAAAATCGGAAAGGGGCCTGGTAGCACTTCGTACAATTTCTGTCGATTATGCCTCACAAATTCAAGAGGAGCCAATCAGATTTCAGAACGAAACCACACGCAAACGTGATCCCTTCACGTGAGACAAAGTGTTGACTAGTATTATAAAGCACAAAACAGACCATGCAGATCGTTATAGAGCTTACTTTGCCACTCCAGACTGCGGCATCCTCGTCTCTTTCCTTCGTGAAGAAGTGCTGTCGCGTTTGCGGGAGATGGCTGGATGATCGAAATTGGAGAGTGCTGTTTACGCTTATGGGTCATCGCGACAAACTTCCCGACTATCTATCAGCACTGGCTGGAGTCCCGATCAACCGATATACTGTGAAACAATGCTCTCTCAGGCTCCACGTTGGTCTTTGTGACGGTGATAGTCAGCTGATCTGATATGTTTGAAATGAGGCGTGTCCTACCGTAGCACGCGTTTGATGACGTGTACAGCAGCGACAGATTTAACACGGAAGTGCTACCAGGCCCCTTTCCGATTTTCGGATGGGGCCTGGGAACGACGCTATGGTTGACAGACTTCTCACGTTACACAAACTATTGCTATAAGCCTATTGTTAATGGGTGACTGTGAAAGTCAGAACCCGGAATTTGGAATGGAACGCGGAACTGAAATAATGCACGGGAAATAAACAGGAAGTACCGTTGGAGGATCAATCATTTGGCCTCAGTTACCAAGTACATGGGTTTCAGTGGCACCACAGCGCTCACCTGAGTTAAGAGCAGAATCCTGTCCTGGCCCTAACAGTAACCAACTTTACCATTGAGTTTGCATGCGATCGCATTCCCTAGACTTGACCTGAGTCAGACCGACAATGACTCCGGAGGAGCACAAACTTTCAGAACAAGAGGTGCTTTCTCAAGCTATTGTAATCGTGGTGCTCAAACCATAAGGTATGTGACCGCTACCAAATTTGACCTTTGTACCTCCATTCCATGTTCCATTCCACATTCCATTCCACGTTTCCTCCTGCGTTCCAGCTTTCAGTCACCCGCTGCTAATTGCTATGTGAAGCTTCACTGTACACTTACATAACCATTTCAATGTCCATTACTGCTATGGGATAGCCCACTAATATCAATATTGTATTTTCATTTACCCATAAAATAGTTGTTGTGGTCTTATATTAGCCATGCTGTAACAAAGTCCTCATGCAAAATAAAGTACACACAAAACACTCTAGCGTTACGGCAGCAAGGTGACAATGCAATGCCATTAGCACATGTGTACTGTAATAGTTGGGCTAGCCTGTTGATACTAAAACACAGATATAATTACTAGTGCTCACCAACATTCCACAAGGAAGCCTCACGGGGAAACTACCACACTTCCTGATGTAATTAGATAGAACTCATGGAATTTGTAAATATGCTGGTACTGGGAGGATAAGTAGTGTCACAAAATGGTACATTCCATGTATCATGCTTCAAACAGTGTGCATTAATAGACATGGACACCTGTATGTACACAAGCAACAATCCCATAATCACTTGTAGCGTCATTCAGCACTATGACCTGTACGTACACAGATTCAAGTGTGACAGGGATTTCGCCCACAAACGTTCTCTCTCAGACATAGATATGCTAGAGCTCGCACCTCCCTCACAGCATCTGTGTGAGTCCGGTGTAGCTCCTTACTCTGCATGACGCATGATTGGGCTTGTGCAATAGTGACTGGCGACCACTGCCATGGGTCCAGACTAAGTTTCAAGTAGTAACTGCATTAGCTAAAAGTAGTTAGCTGCCCGTGATATGTCCTCTCTTAGTTTCAAGATGTGCTTGGTCTTATCACGAGACATAACAATTATATCAGCCGAATGGGGAATTTTAATATTTCATTTTGTGAATTTATCTGCAAATTCTAACTTCTGTTTTTCTGCAGATTTGGTGACAAAGCAGTGATGGCTCGGTCCATGCCATTCATTGTCCTCGCAGCACTACTTCTTAGCACCTTCTCCCGTTGCTCTGCCGAGAACGTGTACTGTGTCAGGCCAACCCAAGCCTCATGCACGTCCTGTCCTCAAAATCACACTCGTTGTCTCACACTTTCAGAGTACGCACGAGAAACCTTCACATCCAATACAACTATGGTGTTCTTGCCGGGTGACCACACACTTGATGTGGATTTCACTGTTGCCGACGTATCCAGCTTGACCTTGTGCGGACAGTCGTCTTCGAGTTATGTAACAACAGTTGTTTGCAGTGGGGCTGTTGGCTTCAATTTCTCGAGTATGCTCGACTTTAAGATCCATTCTGTGAGCTTTACCTATTGTGGCAGGAATTTTGGTAGTCCCGAAGCTAACAAATACACTCTACTTTTGGAATCCATAGAGTTTGCTGAGCTAGTTAACACTTCCTTCCATGACAACCTCGGCACTGCACTTGTAGTATATAACACCGACATTACTCTAGCAGATAGCATGTTCACACATAACCACTGTGATCGCGAGGGGAACACCACATGTGTTGGAGGGGGTGGCATCAGCGCTCTTGACAGCAACCTGACATTGACTGGCAACACAACCTTCATTCAAAATAGTGCAACATTTGGCTCAGCAGGAATCTATGTGATCAACTGCAGTGTAAGTACAATTGGAAACATCTACTTCAGAAACAATTCAAACACCGATAGTGCTTCTGATGAACTTAATGTTGCTGCAGCAGCACTCTGGGCATCAGGAAGCTCTTTAAGCTTCACTGGAACTAGCGACTTCACTGACAACTTTGCAATTAGCGGTGGTGCAATTTACGTAGAGTATGCATCATTGGATTTTACTGGAACTACCAACTTCATCAATAACTCTGCTAGCGCTGGTGATGGTGGTGCAATTAGTACGGGATATGACACATCTCTGAGTTTCAGTGGAACTAGCAACTTCATCGACAATTCTGTAGACTGTGAACCGGGTAGCCATGGTGGTGGTGCAATTTTTGCAAATCTCGGCTCAGCGTTGAGTTTCACTGGCACATGCAACTTCATTCACAATTCAGCACAGAGCTGTGATGGTGGTGCGATCTATATACGTGCAGACACATCAAGTTTCACCGGAGCTAGCAACTTCATCAGCAACTCGGCAGACTTTGGTGGTAAAGGTGGTGCAGTGTATGTAAATGCCAACTCATTGTACTTCACCGGAACTAGCAACTTCAGTGGGAACACGGCTGTCTTTGATAAAGGTGGTGCAATTTATGTTGATACCAATACATCAGTGAGTTTCAATGGAACTACTAATGTCATTAATAACCACATAGACATTGCTGGCGATGGTGGGGGAATTTATGCAAGTGTCAACACGTCACTGAGTTTCACTGGCACTGCTAGCTTCATCAACAACTCAGTATTAAATCTTCTTAACAATGGTGGAGGAGTGTATCTGATGGGAGATTCCATTATCTTCATTTCACCCAACACAACTGTGTACTGGGAGAACAATCGTGCAGCGTTAGGAGGAGCCATCTATGTCGATGATCAATCTAATCCCTTCGTTTACTGCAGTCAAATTGACACATGCACAACAAATGTGAAATGCTTCTTTCAACTCCCAGGACAAAATCTCTCCAGTGGTATTGATTCTCGATTTGTTTTCAAAGATAACTATGCTGATGTTGCAGGCAGTGCGCTATATGGGGGTGCAATAGATAAGTGTGAACTTACTGGCCTGGACTCATATAGTTCTGGTGAAGTATTTGACATGTTAGTCGACATTGAAGGTGACAACGACACCTCAACCATTTCCTCTGATATATTTCGTGTCTGTCCATGTGATGACGACAACCGTCCTAACTGCAGTAAGTCGGACATCAGGCCCACGGTGTACCCCGGCGAAACGTTTCATGTTTCGGTGGTCACGTTAGGACAGAGAAATGGAACATTTGGACAGAGAAATGGAACAATGCGTGCATCAGTCATAGGTCAATTCCAGAATACAATCACACAACGCTATCGCGAGACAAGTAACCTTCGACCTTTCCAGTACATTCAAGCAACAAATCCAACTTGCACTACTCTCAACTACACCGTGTTTACACACTCTCACCTTGATATAGGAGGCAACTTAGAGTTGTATGCAGATGGCCCGTGTTCGACATTTGGTGATAAACTGGTTCTTGCACTGACTATAAATCAGAACTGCCCACATGGCTTTATCCTTTCATTTACAGAAGGATCGTGTGTCTGTAATGAAAGACTTGCCAAATACACAAACAGCTGTGATATAACCGATGGATTGGGACAAATAACACGTGATTCACATCAGCACTTTTGGGTTGGGTATGATCCAAGTTCTGGACTAATTCTCCACCCGCACTGTCCTCTTGACTACTGTGTCGCTCATTCAGTCGAATTTCCTCTCAGCAATACCAGTGCGCAGTGTGATTACAACAGAGCAGGTTTGCTATGCGGAGCTTGCAAGGCGAATTATAGTCTTGTGTTTGGCACTACGGAGTGCAAGAAGTGCACCAACATCTATCTTCTCTTACTCATCCCTTTTGCAGTGATGGGACTAGCACTTGTCTTCTTTCTCATTGTATGCAAACTGACGGTGGCAACAGGAACGCTCAGTGGGCTGGTGTTCTACGCTAATATTGTTGGGGTCAACCGCAGCATCTTTCTGCCAGGGGGAACCACAAACGTTTTGTCAGTCTTCATTGCATGGCTAAACCTTGACTTCGGTTTTGAATCGTGTTTCTACAATGGAATGGATGCTTACAGCAAAACGTGGCTGCAATTTGTATTCCCTGTGTACATTTGGGTGATAGTTGGACTCCTCATTTTTGCCAGCCACTTCTCACAAAGATTTGCAAAACTGCTGGGCAACAACCCGGTTTCTGTTTTGGCCACACTGATTCTCCTCTCCTATACAAAGATCCTCCGCACCTTGATCTCTGCAATTTACGTCACCTACCTAGAATACCCAACGTACAATAGAAACGTCTGGCTGTACGATGCAAACATTGACTATCTTAGTGGCAAACACATTCCTCTCTTCCTGGTTGCGCTGCTCATCTTCCTCTTCCTCTTCCTTCCGTATACTTTGCTGCTTCTCTTCGGTCAGTGGCTTCAAGCTTTTTCACACCTGAGGGTTTTTGCATGGATCAACAACTCCAGACTGAAGCCTTTCATGGATTCATACCATGCTCCTTACAAACCAAAGTACCGCTACTGGCCCGGGCTGCTGCTTGTGCTTCGAGTTGCTCTTCTTCTGATCTTTGCTTTCAATCCTCAAGAAAACCCCAGTGTCAACCTGCTGGCAATCCTCGTGGGATGTGGCGTTCTTTTAGTGTGGGCATGGATTAGTGGTGGGGTTTACAGGAAGTGGAGTCTAGATGCCTTAGAAAGTTTGTTCGCTCTGAACTTGATCATTCTGGCTGGTTGTACCTACCATGTCAATCTCTCTGGAGGAAATCAACTCGCTGTTGGGTACACCTCTGTGACCATAGCACTAGTACTGTTCGTCGTTATCTTGGCCTACCACATCTTTCTCCGAATCGGGTGCACAAAGAAGTGCAAGAAACTGAACCTGGAGTCAAGCCAACCGAAATTCAAGGATGGTGATGCTGTGAATGATCCCATTAATGATGACGAGACAGCTGACACCAGTGAGCTTCGTGAACCTCTCCTTGAGGACTCCCCAAAACCAACGTTCAGTACAGTAACTTTCTAAACTATTAGCATATTCACCAGTGGTGATGAGTACTGTGCATGTACACATGATTACTGTACACATTTTTCTTGTATGATTGGTAGTTTTTTTGAGGTTCCATAGAATATCTGTGTGCATTTCTTGCTTTCATTGTTGAGCATTGATCATTCCAAACATTTCTGAGGTCGTGTATATTCTGAACATGTACTGTGGTGCTTGCAACAAATTGTTGACCTGCTCTTTTTCGTTGCCATCTCCCGTGACACAGAATTGGAATTTGAAACTTGCATTATTATTGTGTGTGACACGTGTACGGCCATCGTTGAAGTACAGTACTGTCCCTGTATATAGCCTATATATAATATTATGTATACATGTAGCTGTACACGTAGTAATGATGCATGCATGCATGCATATTAAATGTCCATAACATTATTATTCAATGCAATCTGCATGCCATCCTGAAGTTTTGGTCTTACGTATAGTATAATAATTATTATAGTGGCCAAATATAGTGGCCAATACACAGAATTGAACCCATGCAGATATATACATCTGCAGAGGGGTCCACAGATCCAGTCCGTAATCCTGCAAGGATGATGCACACATTTATCTTCTTCCTCCAGAGGGCTAGCTGACAGACTCCTACTCTTATTCTACACACACTCCTCTGGCTTCTTCTAAAAGAGATGGACAATCTATATTCCTGACTGGTCTCTCAATCGGCCTTGTGCAATGTTACAGCATGGTGCATGGTTAATATTTTATCTTCTCTGGAATGTTTTTCTTGGGGGGGGGGGGCACCAGCATGCATAGTTCCTTTACTTCAATGCCTCCTATACAAAACAGAGACTTCAGCTCGAGATCTGAATTGATTTTGAGCAAGCATATCCATGGATGACGGTGGGGGGGGGGGGGGGGGGGGGGGGGGAGCAGTCTATTATAGTTCCATGCCAGTTGAAAGATGTAGTTGACACTGGTTGTTAAAACATGAATCTTGCAATTGTCAATGTATAATGTCATGTAAGTGAAAAATAATACGGAGTGTTCCTCAAGCTGGAGATGTGGAATCATCAGCTAGCCTGTCAACAACCTGCAGTGGATAACAAAACGACAGTGTAGTGTGATATGACTAACAGTACTAGAGATACTAGTCTGGTTAACTCTTTACCAACCAATGACTGCAAAAGCCGTCATGAACTCCCAAAAGCCATAAGAATTTTATTTGTGGAATTTAATTACAGGATTTTGGTTCCTTAAGCTGTTTCTTATGGTTGGTATAGCTAGGTCACCCGTTCGCACATGACATGAGGAGTATTGTTTAACAGGGACTCAATACGAAGATAATGCTCACCAGGTGCTACAATACAGTTGTACCTGCAAGTCTCTTAGTGTTGTTACACCAAGGCACTAACGTTTCGACCACATGTGGCCTCTGAAGCTCAAACATAGCCATTTTATTGTTTGAACCATGGTCTACACGTGAGTTGGCAGGCAAACGAGCTAGCCCGTCTGAAGAAGAAAGAAGAAGAAGAAGAAAGAAAAACAATTTGCCCGTTTTGCGAGTACCTGGTGTGATACTTTCGCGATGGTTTTTCGCGATGCGAGGAGTCTTGTTGGTCATGAAAACACTCGAAGATGAACGGTATGTGGTTATATAGGCTTATAAGCGTACCGTTTTGAGATTTTGAGAGATTTTTTGTATTGGCATGTATTGCGTGTACGTCGTATCCCTACATATAGAGTCTACCGACTATGATATGAATAGATTCATATACTTGCCATATTTGGCAAATAATGTTGCTACCAAATTGTGCCAAACATGGCAGTTATATGAATAGATTCATATACTTGCCATATTTGGCAACGGAATATCCTAGGACAGATGTGTGCCACTTTTGGCAACTATGGGAAACCGTGACAAGTTTTAGCCGTTTTTGGCTAGTAACGGGCGTACCAAAAGTTGCCAGAAATGGCAACCAAACATACCTGAATAATTTGCAGACACACCCACAATAGCGAATTTTCAACCAAGGCGACTGTGCCTTGGTTGCCTATATGGGGCCACGCTATGCCTCTGGTGGCAGAATGAGTCCCTGTACAGCAGACTTCAGTTCTCTGACCATGTCTGTTATGTACATAGCTACTGTCTTCATTCCAATTAGCCGAACAGACACTATTAGAGTTGTTTGGTATAGCAGGCAAAATGAAGGGACTTGGTAGACCAAGGAGGAGGCTACGACAGGAAGACTGGGGAAAGCATTGATATGATGCAGTGGAGAGCAAAAACTGCCGTATGATCAGAGTCTTTGATGCATACAAAGCCAGGCCAGTACACCAAAGAGCATCCAATACCAGCCATGCCTTGATCTATCACTCTTCGTTCCCCTGTATACTTAGTAGGGGTAGTTCCATATGCTCTCTAGAGGTGGATCTTCAGCCCCCCCACCTCACCCACTGAACCTTTCCTTTCAGGGAAAGTTTACTGGGATAGTTCTCTATATGTCTGGGTTATGACTTCAACTCACTGTTTTGATCCCTGGCAGGTTCAAGAAGTGTCCGACCACCGGTAA